>WIUZ02000008.1:0-1200000 GCA_015956445.1 Thelephora terrestris
AGGCTGCGAAACACTAACACTCAGCTTCTCCCGTAGTTTGCAGCGCACCCAACATCCGCAAGGCTATGGGCTCAAAGAAGAGCGACACCCTCTCCGTCTACACGCCCACGACCGAATACGCTGTTGCCACATTTCTAGCCTTCGCTCCGATCGGTGTCGTTCACTCCGTCGACTTCGCTGGTTTTTCCTCCGAGTCGCTTCGGGACCACATCAGGGATTGCAAGTCCCGCGCTTTGATCACTACCGTTGAGGACAGACGGGTGGAAAGGCTATTGCGACCGAGGCTATCGTTGACGCCGCTCTCAAGCATGGTTTGTCCAGGGGAGGACCGGAAACACTGTTTCCTGGACCAAGGGTCGCGACAAGCGGTGGCGTGAAGAGACCATCGAGGTCCCAAGCTACTATCCGCCAGAGGTTATGTCTGCTGAAGACCCGTTGTTCATCCTTCACGTGAGTATCGGAAGCTTATCCCCCATCCATACACCGTCACTGACAGTGCTCCTCGACGTTCCTAGGCCTCTGGATCTATCGAAAGGGAGTCGTCCACATTGCTGTTGGATGCCTTCTCGGAGCCCCACTGACCGTCAAGTACGCCTCTGTTGTCCACCCCGGGAGGACAGGTTCGCATGCATGGCCGATGTCGGCTAGGTCACCGGTCACTTGTATGTTCGCTATCTTACACCACTGCGTCTTCTCGTCTCATATCCGATCAGATACATCGTCTAAGGTCCCCTTCTCAACGGTGTCACCACCACCGTCTTCGAGTCTACCACTATCTACCCTATTCCATCCCGTTATTGGCAGGTCGTCGAGAAACACAAGATAACTCATTTCTATACTGCTCTCACCGCCATCCTTTTCCTTCGTCGTCTCGGTGAACGCCACACCCAAGCTGACCTCAGCACGGCTCGAGTGCTGGGTATGCCACTGTCGGTGAACTTATCAATTCCGAAGCTTGGGATTGGTGTGACGAGCACGTCGAAAAGAAGCAATTTGCCATCGTCGACACACGGTGGCACGCCGAGACCGGACCGATCACGATAACGCCATTCCCTGGTGCCTTTGAAACCAAACCAGGATCTGCCACTGCACCATTCTTCGACATCGAGCCAGTCATTCTCGACCCAGTGTCGGACAAGGCCTGATTAACCTCGCATGTGCCTCTGGTGTACACCGAGGAAATCTCGCGGTCTCATGCTGTCGCTGATTTGGCGTAGATAGGCGCAGATAAAGGGACACGTGGAACCCGTGGCGTTTTTCGCACCTCAAACCAACACTCAGCGTGCAGAATGCGTCTAGGTACCGTCTGGAAGACTTTCGTCAGAGCAAGAAACTCTCCTTCTCCTAGTTGCATCGCCCTATTTTCTCTGCACTCAACACCCTCAAGTTCCACTTTCTGAGGGTCGCCAGGCGTATTCTTGATCGACTCACCGATCCAACCGCCACTTCTCCCAACGTTGACGGCCGTAAGCGAATGGGTGGGGAGGCCATCGAAGGAGGAAGATGTCCAGACGCATTCTAAAGTCAGCCTTCGTGCGGCAGTCACGCGCCGCCGCTCTCTTCGAACAGGGCAGATCAAGATATGCTAGACAACCGCTGGGGGTCCAGGTCTTTCGTAGCCATGTCCTTGGGCGTTCTCGCACATGAAACTACGTTCTACCGCACCCCTTGTAGGATGCGGGTGCTCGTGAAGCAGCTATCCAGGGCACCCTAGAGGTAGTCCTCGCAGATCGATCTCCCCGAAGTGACCGCGGCCTTGCAGTTTCACGTGTTCTGCGTTCATCTCCATTGTCCAAGTCTCCTGGACCCTCAACTTACTTCGCTCATCATCGAACTCATCGAATTTCAGACGATCTGCCGATTTGTCTTATTCGACAGAGTCATGTGCAACGGGGAAAGAGAAAGTCTTTCGTGGGTATTGTCTTCCTCCTGCTTTACCTGTGGATCGCAAAGGAAGCTCACTACACGTCTTTCAGCTTGCCCTGCCACCATTCACACTATTCATCAATCTCAGGTAAACCTAATATTAGCAAAAGTTACAATCTTGCTCAAACACGACTCAAGTCGCGGACGCTTTCGTTCCGGTCGTCTTGTTGTCTTGATCGACACTCCCGGGCTCGACTATGCCTCACCCAGCAAGAAAGGTGGTGTGTATATTCCCAGCATCCCCCGCAAGTCGTAAGTGGAATTGAAACTCAGCCCGTCGCCGACAAAATCGGTTGAACCCTACGTAGGATGTATCAAATCATAACCGCACTTCACCATGTCCAGACACTTTTTGTGTGTCCCGGAAGCTCTGTGGCGACAGCGCTCCTGGGGCGTCAATATGAGGGGGGTAATGCACCCCGAAGTTGGTAACGAACGAGTGGCCAAGTTGAAGAATTTCTCCGAGGTCATTCTCGGAAAGGTGCTTGATTAGGAAGTCACGAAAGCACCGCTCTGTCGGCGGAGACTTATCCGCCTCATCCCTGGTAATGTCCCTGATCACTGCAGACCCAGAACGAACCTTTCGATGAGCGCAAGGGTATCACCGCGACTGCCGCTGAACATTGGGCTCAACGCCAAGATCGAGACGGGATGTTATGGAGCATGCGGTAAAGGACAAGGATGAAGAGACCCTGAAGGGACTTGACATGGGTAGGGTATCCCGGCATTGGGGATGACGAGCAAAGAATTCTTGGGCGACAGCAAGGGGATGACATCAAACTTCGAACGACGGGTAGACGGGCCTACGGACGCGCTCCGATTCAATGCCGCAGCCGCAAAGAAGGAGAGGGCTCGAACACGCAAAGCAAACCACTGCGTTCCAGAATCCTCGACTCTCCGCGACGGATTTTTCTCAAGACTTGGGCATACCTTCATTACATCACGTTGTAGGGCAGTTGTTTTCTCGTGGACGTTGACTTATTCAGCCTTGTGCATGATGCCCACGTAAAACAATTCGAACTTCGTTCAGACTGCCCCGTCAATCTGCTGATTCAAAATCGTGATTTCTTGTGAGCAGACCGACAGTAACATAACACCTTCAACGTCCAGAGGTCTCCTGCCGCGGTTACTCACGCTAGTGGCCAGCCCTGGAGATGAGAACTTGGGTCCAAGTAGTCGAATGTTCTCCAAGGTGTGATACGGCTCAGGGAGGGGTCATTCAGGGCAAACCGGTCACGTCGTAATTTCCGCGGACCGCAATAAATTGTTTCAGATAGTATACAATTACAAGAAATACTGTCGGGAACCAGTCGAGGGTATAGGTAAGGTCGATTACATCAGAATACTTGAGAATGTCGTCCCCAAACTGGTGTGACCATGCGAGTGACCACGGCACCAAATTAGAAAGCATCGACAGGCCCTGAGATGTCACTGCAAGCCAGAGAAACTAAACCTCAATCCCGATGTTTGTCCACCCATCGCCTCTTATTGACGACGGCCCGAGTGGATGACTTCTGTAGGATAGTCGCAGAAGGGGAAGAAGTACCGAAATCTGAACCACCTCTTATAACATCAGCGCAAGGCCTGGAAAGATCTCAAGTCTCCCTCAATACGGTCGATTACGAGTTGGATCGGGGCCTCAGTGATCATGGAATCTCAGCTGAAGTTGGGCATAGTCTCGAACTCACGGCGGAAGGATGGCTCCCCGAGTTCGGATGGTGAGACGCAGGTCGTGCAAGTGATGAGAGGATTCCATAACCACAAGACCCTGCAAGTAGAAAGAGACGGGCGTCCGTGAGAGAGATCTCCACCGTCCATGGCCGCGTGATCTTCTGGTGGCAATCCTCTTGACCATCTCCGACCATGCAGCTGTCGACGTTGGTCCAAGTCGGTAACGAGATGGACTAACCCGGCCGAAAAACGATGAGTGGGATTGTTCTGTACGGGTTGGATTGAATGCAAGCTTGCCGCGTTGATGTGATTCTCAATGAGGGCCAGCCTGGTCTGTTCCGACGCAGGATTTTTGCGCAGAGTTAGCCCACGCGCGGACAACAACGGCATCGATGACCAACTGTGACCTCACGCCAGCATTTTGGTGTCAAACGGGGTTCCTTGGGGATTGTGGACTCGACGAGCTGGCGGGGAGCCGTATCAATGAGCGAGCGCGCATGACATGCGATGGTGCTTTGAGTGGGACCCAGAGGAAAGCTCAGAGGGTGAGATTTTGGGAACAAGAGTGAGCGGATGTCGATCGTCACATCGTTTAGAGCCGACGATCCTCGACGTCCTGAATCTTTCAATAAACCAGTACCGTCGCTCTCCAGCCAGTTCTGCTCTGGTGATGACGCCCAGGATTAGTCGGAGTGGGACAGGGACTCGTCAAGGTTTGGATAATATCGTGAATCAAGGATCCTCTGAACAGACTGCAACCAGTATACGAGGCCGATGAGCCGAGCGAAGGCTGCGAATCACCTACCTTCAGCTTCTATGCGAGGTTTTCTGATTCCATGTGGAAAAAGCGACAGCACATGATAGCAGGCGCTGTGAATAATCCTGCACCTTCATTTCAGTCGATTTCGGGTACCGGATTCCAGTCACCAGTCTTGACCCCTCGTTGCATTTGGTGGGTAGCCTCGGCACTTGCCCTAGAGATGGAAACTTAAGTTTCCGAGTAGTCGAATCTTCCTTGCGATGTAGCAGAGTTTAGGACAAGCCGTTCAAGGTAAACACCGCCGGGAGACCTGCGAGTCCGCACGTGCAACGGTGACTAACGGATGAAAGAAGCAATCGAGAATTGTTCCAGATGGTATCTGATTACGAAAAGAACTATTAGATCCTTGCCAAAGCAGCTCCAGAGTTAATCGATGCGCTCGAGTCAAGACAGTGCGTCTACTCCACAAAGAAAGGTTCGTAAACACAAACAACGTTATAGGTAAAGTGGATCGACCTTAGGTAACGAGGAAGAGTATCTTCGAGCTGGAGCGAAGGCGCACGGCCAAAGAATAAACGACAACGACGACAAGTCGGTAAGAACATGCTGGATGTAAGTCTTCAATCTTGACGTTCGTCCGTACGTCACCTTCTGTTGACGAGGGCCGGGCCGTACTATGTCCTCTGCGGGGGGTGGAAGGGGAAGAAGCGCAGGAAGCCGAATCATCTCGAGCCATTCGAAGGGGCTTCAGGTCCCAATCCAACTCGTCATCGAGCGTGTCGTGGGTGTATGCGGATTCGAGATCTTCCCAGTCCTCCTCGCTGAAGACCGCTGAGATTGTCGGAGGTCACGGCATCTCGGCTGAAGTCAGACGTGGTCTCGAACTCGTGGTAGAAAGAAGGCTCTCCGGGTTCGGATGGCGGGACGAAGGACGCTCGAGAGACGGACGGGAGGACTTCGTGACCACGAGCCTTGCCTGAAAGAAGAGACTCTGATAAGCACCCCACGGATGAAGAAACGAACGCTTGGTCGTCACGTACGTTGCTTAGGCTTGCGAACCTTCATTGAGACGTCTGCGAGGGAGATCTCGAATGCCCGTGGCCGTGTATCCTTCTGGTCATGATACTCTTGACCGTCCTAGACCACGCAGCCGTCAACGACTGAGTCGAAGTTGGGGGAGTCCGAGTCAGTCTGACCGGGGCTGGTGTGCGAGACACCAGTATGGGTCAAACCGCCGTTCCGCCTTGGGTTTCGATGACGCCCAGTGGAGTGGGTAGCCAAGACAGACCAATCTTGCTGGAAGCGATGAGCGAGGTCGTTCTGAACGCGGCAGGCAGTTTCTTTGGCGGAATGCAAGCGTGTCGCGTTGATATAAGCCTTGATGCATGATGGGCCTGGTCTTCTCCGATACGAGATTCAATCTGCGCGGCTCATTAGCTCCAACGCGCTAACAATAATTCCACTGACGACTCACCCGGTGGTCGGTAACCCCACGAAACCGTTTGGGTGTCGTAAAATGCTTCTTGGAGTTTGTGGACTTGATGTGTTGGGTCGACGCGCGGGATACGTGATGATGGTTTGAGGAGGTTCTGAAGAGAGGGGAGTTCAGATGGACTCCGAGGGAGAGTGCGCTGGTCGATCGATCGATTCCGTTGTCACCGGTCCGAATATAGGCTATGGGACAGCAACTTGTCATCCTTTTCTTCCTTCGTTCCATGATGCTTCATCGTAAACTCACGGAGGGAGCTCATGGACACACACGACTTCATGTTTTTCTTTCTGGCGATGAGAGTTTCGCGAGTGCTTCACTGCGAAGCGCGGAGGGTTGGCGGCACTGGTAAATCGAATTTCTTTCGATTGCACTCGCCGCACTGGGTGAGAGCAAGAGATTGTTTGCTCAACCAGGGTAGGCTGGAATTCAGCCTCGAAAGCCTGACCAACTTGTCCTGTGCCCTCGTTGGGGCCGATCTCGCTCCTTGCTATGCTTCGCCCTCGGCGATGGACTTTCGGTACACCGAGGAAATCTCGCGATCCCATATCGTCGCTGGTTCGGTGTAGATGATGGGATGGCAACAGGAGACGGACACCTGGGACTCGTACCATTTTACGCACCTCAAGCCACCAAACACTAAGCGTGTGGAATACCCGTCTGCAGATGGGCAGATTCCTTTAAATCTCATCCCTGACCAGTGAGAAACCACCCTTCTCTGGTTTCCTTGCATTGAATTATCCGCACTCAACGCTGACGCCTTGCAGGACACTCCGGTTTCGCCTCCCGAGGGTCGTCAGGTGTATATATCCTTCATCGACTCACAGATGCAACGGCACTCCTCCCAATGTCGATGGCCATATGGCCATCGTAAGCGAACGGGTGCAAAGACCGAAGACCTCTAGACGCATCCCAAAGCTGGTCATCGTGCGGTACCTCCTCACGCCATCGCGCTCCTCGAAAAGGGCAGAACGCGATACGCTAGACACCCCTGAGGGTTCAGGTCTTTCGTAGCCGTCTCCTTGGGCTTCCTCTTACACGGATTTTTGTCATACCGCACCCCTTGTAGGATGCGGCTGCTCTAGAAGCAGCCATCGCGGGCATTCCACAGGTAGCCATCGCGGATCGATGTCCCCCAAGTAAACGCGGCATCGGGGTCCCATGTTTTCTCCATACATCGCCCCCCCCGATCACGTCTCCGGTACCCTCAACTTTCTTCGCCTCCACCGAATCCAGGAAATTCGCCGATTTTTCTTATCCGACGGAGTGATGGTGCAACGAGAAACGGGCAAGCCATTCGTGCGTACTCGTTTTTTTTCTGAATCGACGGTGGATCGCAAATGGACCTCATCACACGTCTGTCAGGTGGACCCTCAAGGAGATGGAAATCGACCCCAACTGAGACATTGAGCGCACCGCAAGAAGAAACAGATAAGGGGCCAGGAGAACGTACTGGCAAGAAGTGAAAGGCTCCTCGTGCGGAGAAGAGCTTAGATGTTTTCTTCGTGCTTAGTGTTGGCACGCAATGCAATGGATGCCTCGAGAGGACACAGCCGGTCGTCGTGTGGTTTTGATCGATACTCTCGGGTTCGACGACACCTCACTCAGCGATGTAGACGTCCTCAATATGATCGCGGCCTTCCTCAAACTCGTAGGTGAGGCTCAAACCCAGCCCCCTGTGAATGAAAATGACTGAACCTTTCTCACGCACGGTGTATCGCGTCTCAAATATAATGCTTTTGTTTGCAGATACGAGGGGGGAAGCTTGCCGGGGTCCTTTATGTCCACCGGATCTCCGATCCCAAGATGACTGGAATATCGAGGAGGAACTTTGGGATGTTCCGGAGGCTCTGTGGCGACAATGCTTTTCAGAACGTCGTCATCGTCACCAACATGTGGGGGAAAGTGGACGTCGAGGTCGGCAAGGAACGTGAGGCCGAGTTGAAGAGGGAGGATGACTTCTTCAAGCCGGTTCTCGACAAGGGCGCTCGGATGGAACGTCACGAGAATACCGCTCTCTCGGCGGAAAGGATCGTTCGCCTCAACCTTCGGTAATAACCCCTTGCCGCTGCACATCCAGAAGGAACTTGTCGATGAAGGAAGGCAAGGCCATCCCCGACACTGCCGCTGGCGAGGAGCTGACCAAGGAGCTCAACGCCCAAATCGAGAGACATCGAGAGGAAATGCGGGCGCTCGGGAAGGATTCGGGGCAGGCGATAAAGAAGAAGGACGAGGAGACCCACGAGATTAGGGACACGCTCCGAAAGGAGAAAGCTCGAGGAAACAGACAGGCTAGGATCCCCAACCGTCTCCGTGAAGGATTTGTCTCCAGAATCGCAGCATACCTCGATGGCGTCGACTTGTAGGACTCTTTTTTCTTTCATTTCTTTGACGGTGAGCTTCGTATGTGGTGCTCTTGTAAACCGGTCGGAAACTCGCACGAAATTCCCACTATATATCTTATCGAAAATCTGATTCCGTGTGGACAGAGCAACAGCATATGATAGCACACGCTGTGGAAAATCCCGCGCCTTGAATTCATTGCGATGTGGCAAAATTTGGGCAAAATCACAGATAAAGTCAGTGTGGGGCATTGGTTTCAGTCGCTTACTTTTTGAAAGGTGACATAAATCGCCTTGATCCCAGTCGTTACAGTCTTTACAGCGATACGAGGCCTTCCCTTGCGTTCGGTGGCCAGCCTCAATACTGGATCTAGAAATGAGTACTTGAGTACTTGAGTCCCCAAGCAGTTGAACCCTCCTCATGACGCGGTGCAACTCAGGGTAAATCCTCCAAGATCGACCATCGCCGGGAGTTCCAGTGCGAGTCCGGACGTGCAACCAACCGACGAAGGAAGCAATCGAGTTGTTTCGGATGGCATCTAATTACGAGACATACTATTAAATTATACTCAAAACAACTCCAAAGTTGTGTCCATGCGCTCGGGTCAAAAACAGTACGTCTTCGGACTCCGCAGAGAAAGGTTCATAAACGCAGCCAAGGGTCTAGGTAAAGTTGATCAACCTTAGGTACCGGAGAATGGTATCTTCGAACTCGAGCGATGTCGTACGGCCTAATAGAAACGAGAATGCCCACAAATCGGTAAGCACGTGCTAGCCGCACGTCGTTTCAATCTTGACGTTCGTTCGTATTTCACCTCTTGTTGGCGAGGGCCTGAGCGTATGACCTCTGCGGGGGAGTCGTGGAAGGGGGAGAAGCGCTGGAATCAGAATCATTCCGAGCCATTCGAGGGAGCTTCAAGTCCCGATCCAACTCGTAATCGAGGGCGTCGTGGGTGTAGGCGGACTCGAGGTCTTCCCAGTCCTCTTCGCTGGAGACGCTTAATTATCGGAAGTCACGGCATCCTAGCTGAAGTTAGACGTGATCTCGAACTCGTGGTGGAAAGATTGCTCTCCAGGTTCGGATGGCGGGACGGGGAATATTCGAGGGACGGATAGGAGAACTTCGTAACCACGAGCCTTCCTGTAAGAAGAGACTCTGATAAGCACCCCACGGATGAAGAAACGGACGCTTGATCATCACGTACGTTGCTTAGGCTTGTGAACCTTCATTGGGAAGTCGGCGAGATAGATATCAAATGGCCGTGGCCGTGTATCCTTCTGCTCAATGCTCTTGACCGTCATAGACCGCGCAGCCGTCGACAACTGGGTCGACGTCGGGAGGCCCAAGTCAGTCTGGCCGGGGCTGGTGTGCGAAACACCAGTGTAGGTCAAACCGCCGTTCCCCCTTGGGTTTCGATGGCGCCGACTGGAGTGAGTAGCCAAGACCGACCACTTTTGCTGGAAGCGATGAATGAGGGCATTCTGAACGCGGCAGACGGTTCCTTGGCGGAACGCAAGCGTGTCGCGTTGAAGCAGTTCTTGATGAGGCCGACCGCCTGGTCTTCTCCGATACGAGACTTCTGCGCGCAAAACTGTTTGGGTGTCAAACTGTGCTTCTTGGAGTGTGTGGACTAGGGTTCTGTGCGGAATTCCCCGACATTCCTAACTAACAGTTAGTAACTGGCGCGCGAGGCAGCCAATTCCAAACAGAAATTCTAACCGTTACTAACACAATTCTAACTGCGCACATTGCGCACAAATCATAACAGATGTTTGATTGTTAACAGTGTTAGGAATAGTTAGAAACTATTCTATGTGTGCAATCACATGTTCGCCCACTCCTCCTTGGTTGGTTCACGGTCACTCGTTTCTGTGCGCGCAGCGACTACAGGGGCCATGAAGCCCTCAAAGTTTAGTCCTGGCCGTTCGTCCGAAAGTATGCTGCAAAGAAAGGGTGATGCGAGATCAATATCACCATCGAACTCAATTTCTTCATCTTTATCAGCAAGAGTTTCGCTCCCATCCCGATCACTGCCCTCCTCTTCACTCAGCACTTCAGCGGAGTCATCAGCTTGCTGTCTTGCCTTTGTGTAGATCTCCTCCTCGATGTCATAGAAAGCAACAACTGGCTTCGTCAGGGGCTTGGCCTTCTTATTTTGCTTATTCCAAAAGAGCATTATCAAGGCTGCTCTCCGCGCGCATGGGACTAGATTCTCACCAAGTGAAGGGCCCACTGACGGATTTGTATCATCCACGTGAGTGTCGCAACGTTCTGTCGATTCCGCAAGCTGGAGTTGAACCACGTGAAGTTTGACACCGTCCGTTCGTCCGCCATCGAATTGACAGAGGCTGAATATATGCGAATTGCAAGAAACTGGCAGCTGATCAGTCCAAGCCATCAGAGTTCGCGTGAGCAACGAACCGCTAAAATGTTCGCATTGCTTGATGACGAGAGCGCCCGCCACCATGAGAGAGTATCAGAACTCGGAGTGGAGTTGAAGGGGGCATCCCGCCGCGCATATAGCTTGAACTGACGAGCGAGCTCTCTGAGAGCAGCCAGTGACCCGATGTTCACTATGAACTCATCCCTGGCAATCCATAGCTTTTGCAATAGGTTCTTCAAGAATTCCTTTGCACGTTTTGCAGCTGCGGGATACGGCACTTCATTGGGACCAGAGAATTGAGCAGGCACGGTGATGGTTGGACGCATCGTAGTTGGTCGTTTGAGTACTTCGGAGTGGCTGTAGCCTATCCCACTGAGTCAGCAGAGTTTCTCATACTTGTTGAGACTTACGGGGATCGAGGAAGAAGGCAGTAAAGTATATGTCCGTGGGGGAATTATCAATGAATTCCTTGTAACGCCTATTCACAATTGCGGTTACTTTCTCTGCTAGCTCTTTGTCAATATCTTGATCGCGTCGAAATATGTTTCGAAGAGACGCAGCGATTGCAAGCCAGAAGATGTATACATCTGCGGCATTTGCGGTTCGTCCCTCGAGCGCCTTGATGGAACGCGCTATTGGTGCCATGACAGCAATGTAGGTTGCAAGTTCGGTCGTGTATGTTGTACTTGCTTTTGAATGCGGCCGTGTAAAAAGGCCGTCGTCCAACCCCTGAGGTTGAAACATTAGTGACTACACAATGTGAAGCTTTGTAGGGATATTACCTTGATAGTTGCGGAACCGTCTTTTACGAGCAAAGAAATGCATGACATATTACGCACAACGGAGAGTGATGACCAGTATTGTGTTGCAAATCTTGTTTTCCCGACTTTTTCAAGACCACGTGCCACTCCAACCTCACGTCGCAGCTCAGCCAGCTTGCTTGCGTTGTGCGTTGAGTGAGAGAAGTAACTGATAACCTTTTTTGTGGTCGAAAGGGCCTAAAATGCAATCATCTGATCAACGAACGCAAAATATTGAAAGATCGGGTACTGTGACCACTATCGTACCTTCTGGAACTCCGGAAGCCTCGAAATGTCTTTGGCCGTATTGGCAAGGTGATGACACACATCAGCGAGATTCATTACTGTCAGAAACTTTTCGGTAATATTCCTCCGAGCCTTCTTAGTGTTGCCAGTGTTATCAGAACAGATCGCAGTGAAGCGATGGGTCCCGATTGAGTTTATCACCTGTGGATTTTCAATCCTGTGCAGGGTCGCTGAAAGTTGGGACTAGGTTTATCACATACCCTGGTAACCAGCCCCTCAATGTACTCTGCTGTATGACGTTCGTCGGTCGCATCACGGCCTTCTACAAAGAATGTCTCCCTATCTGCAGTGGTGATGTGTATGGTGTACACAGAGGATGGCTTCCGTGTGGATCCACCATCGAATGTTAACGTGAGGTTGGTGCAGGTCCGGAGAAAGTCTGTCTGATATTTGCGGACGAGTGCGGCTTGTGCCGGGATCAATTTTTCTGTCAACATCGTTGATGAAGGAGGGTTGCATTTTGAGTGCGTCGCCACATCCACAAATTCCTTCCATTGTGGTGAGTCTAAAACACTTGCTGGGATTCCACTGACGGAAAATAGCTCGACTATTGCAAGATAAACTTTGTCTTGGTATTTGATTTTTCCTGTGGTGACTGCGATGTCCGCAAGTGAGCTCTGGATAGTTTTTGCTTTCTTGTGCGTAGCTTCCTCGTTTTCTACATCAGCCAGAATCAACTTTGGATTAACCTTTACCCCAGGTGCATTTTGATTGATAGCTGTGTCGTTTGCAAGATCTTTCAGCTCAGGTGGGAGATGTGGGCACTCCATTGCATGCAAGAGTATCCGCGATTGTTGACGATTCCCAGCGCGGAAGTGGTTGCACGCTGTCGAGTTTGCTAGGGTTGTAGTGAAGAGGTCTATAAGAACTCTTACTAGTCCTTCTTGGTTTACTTAGAAGCTAAGCGTTAACAACTAAGTAGGCTGGTTGAGAAGTCAGTTATCCCGACTATCAACTCCACAGGGTGGGCGGGGTTTCGTACTTTCCGGCTCCTTGTCCTGATGAGTTCGCTGAAGGAGGTTGTAGGTCCTTCAGATGTGTTCAGAGGGGTTCAGTAACCTTTATCACTACTGCACGTATATTCCCTGGTCCAAACACCTAGTAAGAATGTAAAGGGGGTTGCTGATCTTGATAAGAATGGAGTTCCTGATCTACGCTGATGATCGGGAATGGAGATAATGATGTGTGAAACTGATACAATCGAGGCTGTGTATGAGGCTGTGAAGAAGGCTGTGTAGAATGCTGTGCACTGTGGCTGTGTAAGTGGCTGTGCTGTGGCTGTGTTAAGGGGGTGGCTGTGCTAATACTTCTGAGGCTGTGCTGATATGTCTGAGTGGTTTTGATGATCTGTCAATATACTGCTGAGGTGCGTCCAAATGCTGCTGAGATACGTCTGATAACTTGATACTGCTGAAACTTGAGAACCTGTCTTGATAAGATAAACTTCTTGATATGTCTGAGATACTGATATGTCGGATACCAATGTGGTACTATTACTAAATCTGTCTGTCACCTAGTCAGTCACTAGTCTGAGGTAGAATACTCTCTGCCTGAAGGGTCTGCCTTCAGCACTAACAGAGATAAGGATATTGCTACGTCACAGAGTCAAGTGTACTAAGCTTATTCAGAAGTCCAAACTTAGAACTTATTCACACAGAGGTGGGGCTCAAAATGGTATGTGATTACTGAAAATCACTCAACCACTCAGGCCTAAGGAGGTGAGGCAAAGTAGGGGTCTTGGTGAAAAGGGGTAGAGTAAAAGAGGGTGGGTTATAGAGAGAAGAGGGGATAGAGGGGGGCAACTACTGGCCAGTGGCCAACAGCTGTTGGGTAGAGAGAGAGAGGGGTAAAAGGTTATGGGTGAGTTGCCTTTCCTTAGAACTGGGGGTGAGTTCTTTATATACTTTTTCATGTGAGATTATTCTAGAACGTTCTATGGCCTTCTACTGTATTCTATGGTAATTAATGGAGTGACAGACGTCACAAGCGTGACAAAATGTCACAAAAGCGTGACTGGTGTCACATGGGGTGTGACGTTCCGTCACCTTCTAGAACATTCCGGCAAGTTCCAGGATGTTCCGGCGCATTCCAGGGTGTTCCTGAACATTCTGTAACATTCTGTAACTTTCCATGAGTTTCTTGTCCTTATCTAATCTTATCTTATCTGATAAGACTGTTATCTAATCTAATTTAATCTTGCTGTGGTGAATTATCATAAATAATGACATGGTTGTTCTCATGTCCGACATCCGCGGGGAACTTTTAAACGATCGTCCCTGATCGCAATCATCCCAACTAGTCTAGAACAATAGTGACTTATTTATGATAATGCACATAAGGTAGCTGCAATACCTTGAACAGCATAGTCTTGAGAAAAGTCAAATCCTATGTCTTGGAGGAGATATTCGATGTGCCGTACAAATGACTCGTCGGTTTGCCCTACCATAAGGCATATAGACCAGGGGGCGCAGCGATGATGAATGAGGAATATTCGGTTATTGTTGTTTCCTAACTGATCGACCATTGTCCGTAAGCGGGTGCGTTCGCTTTCGTTACAATATAGGTAGCAGAAAAGTTCGAGAGGGGTTGTCCAGTAAGTATCCAATCCTTGTGGATTTACGTGGTAGTGGATGATTTGCATGTGAAGGAGAGGTAGGGTGTGATAGTGAGATGGTTTTGCCGTTGAAGGTGATGTGCTGGCAGACTCGGTTTGTAACTACGTCAACTCCTTTTTTTGGGTTGTGTGTGTGTGGGTCCAGTCGAGTTGAGACGCCGATTCTTGTGTTATGACAATTTCGTGGGTCCGTCTTTCATTATTTAGGTAGACGTTTTCCCACGATGTCATATGCATGGTGGGTTAGGTGAGGCGAAGTACATGTGTGTAATTTCTAACCAGCGCGGACTCGTTGTTCAGTGGCTAGCCTATTATTAATTAATTCTATGAACTCGTCGTCGCTGAGGTAAGTATTGAGGCATAATGGTGGGTTAAGGAGGGGGTGGACAATGTAGGTAGTGTCCCATCCTGTGAGCAGGACGTCTTCAGATATTCTTCGGAGGAGGCGTCTGGCGCTCTGGTTTTGCTGGAGGTATTCGAGGACGTCTTTGGGGGTTGCCCAGTTTAATCCCATGTAGTCGACTACAAGGATTTCTTCGTAGAAATAGGGGTGGTGGTGTACCTTCCAGGGCGTTTCCCAGGAAAGGCTGAGCGCGCGTCAAAAATCTTGATAAAAAAATACGTAAGAAAATGAGCGTACGTGCTTTTCCATTGGCGGGTGCAGGGGTCTAAAATAAAGCAGTGTTGCGTGTCCATGAGGGTACACCGTAGAGTAAGCAGTGTTCTGGGGGGGGATAAGAACTAGGGGAAGGGAGAAAGAGAAAGGAAAGCGAGAGGAACACGCTGGTGAAGCAATGTGAATGACAAATATTAAACGTGGGGAAGAAGGAAGCCATATACGTAATAAGTAATGATCCGGTGCCGAAAAGAAGGAGGCACCAGGGTCTCGATCGAAACGTTGTGATATACTAAAATAAAGTTTGATGGCTTGGTGAACTGGAGAAGGGTGTCATCATCGGAAGTCCCATGATGAGATGATGAAATGTATGAATGATGAAAAGTCCGTTTATTCCTTGGTTGAACGAACGAAGGGGAAGGGAATAATGGGGCGTCGTAAACATAGGGGTGGCAAGGTAGGGAATACCGTACATAGGGTAATTAAACGTTCCCAGAGTACTTGTCTGCTACCCTCTTTAAAGTATCCAGCCGTATAGTAACCTTGCGTAATATACTTTCCTCGCTGTCATGGGGGCCAAGGACTAGGGGTACCTCGAAAAGGGGGTGGACGATGTACATTACTCCTGCTCCTTGATACATGTAAGTCCAAGCTTGACGTGAGATCAGTTTTCGGGCGCTCTTCTTGGTCTTTAAGTATTCCAGGGCTTCGACGTCAGTCTTCCAGCCCTGTCCCATGTAATCGATGAGAGGTATGGTGTCATATCGGTGGTACTCGTCTGAGCTTGGTGGGGTAGGGTTGATACTGGGGCCGATTTGAGGTCAGAGTGTTAAAATGTTGTGCATAGCGTAGAGCTTACGCTAGTTCCCATTGATGTGTTTTGGGATCTTGAACGTAGTAAACCAATTTTACTCCCATGATTTCCGATGTGTAGGTTTTCTGGGTGCGCTGAGTTGGAATATGAAAGGCGGCCACAAAGACGAAAGTTGTGAGAGGTTGTTTCGTTGTGACGTGGCATTCGTGGTTGGCCGATATATTGAGTCATCATGATGACAACTCATCGTTCCTCCATTTTAATTTGATCGTTCTTTTGATGGCGTTAACATGGTGGGATATACGCATAGATTTAATGGGGGAGCAGTTTTGTATCTAGATAGAGGAGGGTTACCGACTATACATCTAGATGTATGACCACGGGTCAAGTATAGACAGCTGGTATTCGAATAGTTCCTCTATATAGTCTTCGGACGTATTGGGGTAGATTGTGATAGGATAATGGAGGAGATGGTGTCTAAAATAAACGATGGCCTCCGTGTTGCCTTGCTCTTGTCGGACAGCCTGGAGTAGGGCGAGGCGGGCGTCCTTATTCTCGTAATAGTGTTTGAGGAGTTCCTTTTCCGTTTGGAAGTCGGCTTTGGTGGGAAAAGCAAGGATTGATTGGGAACGACGGAGGGTCTTGGTGGACATGGTAGGAAAAAACTTGAAGTGGGGGAAGGAGGGTTTGTTTGTCTGTTGAAACGACGGAGGTTGAATGAGGGAGTAATGACTGGAATGTTTGGTAACGTACCAATGGAATTGTAGCTTTTAATATACGCGAGAGTGCCAACACGACTATGTGTTGACGAGAGTTGGTGAAGGTGAAAGGAGAGGAGGTGAACTGGAGTTTTGAGTTCGCCGTCCGGAGCTCTATGTTGCGGTCTGAGCGCTCCGTGTTTTTGATAAGGTTCGGTGATCGGGCGGTGATTACTCCATTTAGATTAGACTGAATGTCATAACTTTTGACATAATTCCATGCGTTTCTTTTGATGGTGTTCTTCTGTTGGGCATACGTTGGCCTATCTTCATGTGTTTGGTGGAGGGAATTTCGTGTAAGGTGTTTGCATTGAGCATAGGGTAACGAATCTTGGAGAAGGAGGGAAAAGTGATTCTAATGAGCAGATGAATCCGAATCAGAGTCTTGGGTTGCTTCCTGGTTACTGTCATCTGATGGTTCCTGGGAGATATCACTGTCGTTTCCGTTATCTTCCATAATCCGATCTGCCCATTGGTCTAGGTTTTGTCTTTGTACATAAGGGATCAATCTATAGGCAGCTACGTGGTCCAATAGTTCACTGCCATCCATTTCTTCAAGGACGTATGATCCTCCTTGGGTTTGTCTCCCAATGCGGTATGGTCCCATGTATCTGTCGGCTGTCTTCCTTTCGATAGACACACTATTCTCAATCCGATTGTTGCGTACTAGGACCAAGTCATCTGACTGATACGACTTTTTCCTTATTCGTCTAGCGAACTTCTTCTCATAAGCCTTCTTTGATTGGAATCTAGACTTTTTAAGAATTCTGCGTGCTCTAGCCATGTCTTCTGGGAGTCTTAAGAGCTGACGTGCTCTGGCTTGTACTAGTTCATCTCTGGTCATTCCTGGTTTGAAGTCTGTTACTAGAAACGTGGCATCAGTGAGGTCTCCTGGTAACAAGGGATGGACTCCGTGTAACAAGTAGTATGGGCTATATCCTGTCGCTTTTCGAACCGTGATTCGATCAGCATAGTTAGCTGCTTGAACAAAGAGAGGCCATTTGGATAGGTCTCCTTTGCATAACTTTACTAGGGCTTCACGGATGTTATAGTGTCCACGTTCTACTGCTCCATTGGCTTGGGAGTTATAGGGAGAAATTTTGATGTGACGGATTCCATACTTCTGGAGAAGATCAGAGAATTCCTTCCCAAATGAGGGTCCATTGTCTGTTACTACTTCCTGAACTATCCCATAACGGAGGATAATCTTCTTGAGGAAAAAGCGAGCCATGACTTTGGCCTTATCTCTTGCTATAGCTTTGCATTCTGTGACTCCGGAAAGGTCATCCCTACAACTGATGAGCCATCGTTTTCCTTTTGCGTGAGGCATGCTCATAACGTCCACATGTACTTTACTGAACAGGCTGGGGGGGTGGGAAATTGTGACTGGGATGTGCATCTTCTTGGTACTTCTGATTTGACAGGTGTGACAACTGCGTACGTGTTCCTTGATCTGATCTTTCATACCAGGCCAGTAATATCGTAGGGTAAGGTGTTGCTCCACTGCCCAGACTCCGTGATGGGCTATGTCTTCATGAGCTTCCCATAGAATTTCCTTCTGTCGTTCTGCTGAGAAGATTACTACTTGAGGAGGTTTTCCTGGACGTTGCTTGTACATATGGGCCCCTTTCAGGTAGAAAGGTCTGGCTTTGCTGAGGAACAACTTCTTTTGCTTGGTTGTTCTGAACTTGGGCGTTTCCTTGGTGACTAGGTACCTGAGAATGTTGTCAAGGTCCTGGTTGGAGTATTGATGGGTGGTGGCAACTGCATACGAGTATTTCATATTGTCGTCTAGGAAGGTGTTATCACCTAAGTTGGGGAGGGGAAGGGTGTGAGCTGGGGAAAAGGAGGGTATAGGGGTTATGAAGGAGGGTCTTGATGTTTGAGGAGGGTTGTGGACTTCACTTGCTAGTACCAAACTGTCGATCCATTCTTCTGCATCTGATTCAGGGTCGTCATCTTCTTCATCTGTGGCATGTCTTCTTCTAGATAAAGCGTCTGGTCCCTTGTGTCTGTGAGCTGGAACATGTACTAGCTTGAAGGTAAACTGCTGGATTCCATTTATCCATCGGTTCAATACCGCTGGCAGGGTGTCTGGGTGTGCTAACATTCCTCGTATACTTGAAGCGTCAACTTCCACAATCAAATTCTTGACACCAGATATATGGGCTCTATATCTGTGGAGGGCACGGAATAATCCATAGAGTTCTAACTTTGACTGTCCATACTTTAGACTATATCCTGTTAAAGGAATAGATCCATATCTGGCTGGAGCACGTCGTCCGTTTTCATCTTCCTGGGAAAGTATCATTCCAATTCCGTATTCGCTGGTGTCTACAGATAATATGATTGGCTTGTCACTGGTATAGTCAATTGATCGTAGCGCTGGGGCCTTGGATACTTCTTTCTTGAGACAATCAAAAGCTTCTTGCTGTTCTGGTCCCCAAGTGAAATCTACTCCTTTTCGGGACAGATGTACCAAAGGTTTGGCAATTAGGCTGAAATTTTCTATCCAAATCCGGACAGTTCCACATAGACCAAGGAATCCTCTAACCTCCTTTAGGTTAATAGGTACTGGCCAGGATTCAATTTTCTTGGTACGGTTGTCTACTGGTTGACGTCCCTTGGCACTGCACTTGTGTCCAACAATTTCTACTTCGGCTTGGCAAAGCTGCATCTTCTTGGCTGAAATGGTTCCACCTGCTTCTCCTATCCTATGAAGGATTCTGTTAACGTCATTAAGGTGTTCCCATATATATCGTCTGATTCCTGGGTTCTCTGGGATGGTTTCTTCCTTACCATCAGGTCCTTGGTACTTGGTTGGTGGTCCTTTGATTGGAATGTCGTCAATGAATACACCTGCTTTGTCTGGAATTTCGTCTTGTAGAATGAACATCATACAAGCTTGGAATTCCGCCGGAGCATTGACATATCCCATGGGTAATGAGGTTAATCTGAAAGATCCTAAAGGGGTGTGGAAAGCGGTCAAGTCTCTACTGTGGACATCCAATACTCTTGCATGGAAACCCCAATACATGTCTAGGACAGTATAAACACTTCGTCCGGCATAGGCTTCCACGAATTCTTCTATAATAGGAGGAACTGCTGAATCTCTGATGGTTATTCCATTAAGGCGTTGGAGGTCATGAACAAGACGTAAACTGCCATCCTTCTTCAGAACTGAAAACCATCTGGATCTGTAGACTGTGTGAGCTCTTTCATACACTCCAGCCTTAACCTTTTCCTTGAGAAGGCTAATAATCTGGTCATATTTGCTTTGGGCTAGAGGAATGTTCTTCTCAATCCAGGGTTCATGTTCAATAGTCGGAATTACGTAGTCTGAGAAATAGTCATTACGGAAGGTTCCTCTTTCACTTTCATCAAAAGCAATGCTTCTTTCGTTTAGGCAGAGGACCTGTTGTAGTAGCTTCCGTTCCTCAGGCCACAATTCATCGTGCTTGTCTATGGCTAGTTCATCCATTCGTTCAGCGGTGATCTTGGTGGTAGGGATAAAGTTTGAGGGATGATGAGGTAGGATAGGGAGGTTTTGTAAGGGATTACCTGGGATTTGTCGTTGAGGTTTTTGGTGTTCTGGGATCTGTATGGCCACTGGTCGGACTTTCTGGCTGACCTTCTTGTATTTGAAGACAGCGCAGGGTTTTTGATGATAGTCGGAGGGTGGATCGGATTCCAGGTCAGAATCATCTTCTTGAGTTAGTAGGTCAGGTAAACTATCTTCAAAGTCTGGGTCGGAGTCATTTTCACCAGAACTCGTGTCCTGGGCTAATTGCGATGGGAGGTCGGAGGGACTATTTGTTGAAGGGAGAATTGGTGGAGAAGATATAGGTTTGACCCATACCTTCTTTCTGGGAAGTACTGGTTTTGCGAACTTGTGGGTCATGGTGACTCTAATAATTTTTTCTATAAAATCACCTGTACCAACAGGTACCCACAATGAACGGAAAAAAAAAGAAAGAGAAGAAAAAAAAAGATATAAAGCGCAGGGGGGGGAGGGAAAAATAAAGGGCGGGTGGGAGGGATGTAGTCTAATTTAATTGAGGGAGAGAGCGAGCGAATTTAAACAGAAATTGAGGAAATGGCGCGTTGATCGGAGGGTGTAGCAGTCGTGGGAAAAAAAATTGAGGGAAGAATATGCCAGGGAAGAGGCGGAAAAATCGAGATTGAGAAAAAATGGGGAGGAACAAGAACGAGGCCGCGGGGAACTTTTTGGAGTGAAGTTACCCTTAGATAAGATTAACTGTAGGAAGAAAAATAAAATACCAGATAGCGTGCACCCGCGGGGAACTTTTCGAAGTCAAAGTTCACCGGTTCCGAAAGTCTTTCAGAGGAGAAAACTTACCGGTAAGTTGATGGGTCGCACACTGATCAGTCGAGGGTAGAGGGAACTAGGCTAAATTTCTTCGAGTGATGCGCAGGTAGATAGCGGTGATAGTATCAAACTAAATAAAAAGTCCGGCGGGGACGCTTGAGACCGTACGCAAAGAAAAACTAGTAAGTAGGGGAGGGGCGGGCGTAAAAATAAATCAGGACACGAGGCGGGGAGACACGAGTGTATCGATCAACGGAGGCGGGGTAGAGTCCGGGAAAATTTAAACAAAAATACGACGCGCGGGGTATGTAGACGGCGGGGCGGCGGTCAAGCGACGGAAGGAGAAAAGGAAGTGGGAGTGGGGAAGTAGGTGGGAAGGAAAAATAAAGTTGGGAGGGAAGTGAACGCTCGAGGTATATGGAAAGAGTGGGCGGCGTATACGGGCGGTGAGAAGATAAGGTGGGGTCGATGGAAGGAAGAGGGCGGAGGAGACGGTCTTGAGGCGCGAGTTCGCAGAACTCGGCTGGTCGAGAGAGAGGAAGGAGGTCTTGAGAGGCAACGAGTCTTGACGTCGCGGAGGTTAGTGAGTCCGGGGAAAGGGGAGAGGCTCGCTGCTTGTCAGGACGAGGCTAGGAGGAAAGTAATAGACGTCAGAATATACGCGAGAGGCAATTTGAAACGGGGTGAGGGACGAGAGAGAGAAAGGGAGAGGGTATAGAAAACAGGCAAGATCTACTCAGCAGAAACCCGTTGTCCCTCCAAATTTTTGCTAGACTTCAAGATGTTGGGGAGACCTGGGACTGAGAGGGTGCCGATTTGTGCGAAGAGGTGAGATTTGAGAGGGAGGGGAGAGAAAGGCAAGGGGAGTAGGCAAAGACGAGAGAGAGGAAAAGGAGAGAGGGATTGGTGCTGCTGGAGGCGGCCGTTCGGCGTGAAAATGGTTGGAAATTGTAGGTTGGGGTCGGCGGATTGAGAAAAGAGAGTTTTGAGGGAGGCAGGGGTAAAGGCGGAGGTGTCGAAGGTCGAGAGGCAAGGTGTGTTTGAGGCGTGACGCGGTCGACGCGAGGAGTGTACCGGGAGTAAACGAGCGAACGGGAGACCACGCGGAGGGTGGCAAACGTCGTAGAGTTGGACGGCCAGTCGGTTCGCCAGGTTCCGAAGGGGAAAGAGAGAGATGGTAGAAGGCAGGAAGGAGAAAGGTGAGGGATGTGGGGAGCGGAGTGAAAGACTTTTCGCTTACCAGCGGAAGACGGGTTCAGGAACCGGAGTTCGGATCAAAGGTTTGACCGAATCCGATCCGGGTGACTGAGATTAGAATAGACAAGTGTTTTGATGGCGCGCGCGATAATGAAAACGTCAGAGATGGGGCTGGGAGATTACGAGTTCGTTCTTACTTTAGAAAACACCGACCGATTTATTGTTAACATAGGAAGGGTGGTTTGCATGGGTGGCGTAGCTTGCGTTCGAGTTGGCGGCGTTGTCCGGGTAAAGAAGGTGAAGGGCGACTTGATAGAGTTGCTGGTAACGAGTGGTGAGGGCGGTAATTTCGAGGCCGTGTTGCTTGAGTTGGTGTTCGACGCTGGGTCCGATGGCGAACTTGAGGGACGCGATCTCCGACATTAGGACACTGTTCATGTCGCCTTGAGCCTTGCGCTGATCCTCAACGGTTTTGGCGAGCTTCTTGACTTCGAATTCTAGCGCCAGAACTTGATCGAGCTTATCTTTGACAGATCTCAATTCGACGCGCAGGGTCTCGACTTTGACTTCGAGCGCTTTGATCTGATCTGTCAATTGTGACAGCTGCTTCCGTACCTCGTTTGCTCTTTCGTTTGAGTTCGCAGTTACGGACCGGGTCTCATAGCGGTGGTTTGCCCTCGGATTGTTCTTCCAGGACCTTTTCTTATCGGCTCGGACTCTGTTCTCCTGCTTCTTCAACTCGTTCGACCTCCAGTTGAGTTCGGTGAGTAAACATCCGTCTGTGTATACCTGATTTTCGAGCTCCCTCAACCGGGTCGTTAAGTCGCTTGTCGTTCCCTCGATCCGTTCTTCGAGTACCACGATCTGCTGTTTGACGTCTTCAAGGTCTTCAAATCCGGGTCCTGGCGCGGGCGTGATTTGCTGAACCTTCGGTACGTTAGACGTAATCTCGGCAAGATGATTACCCAGAGTTTTCGAGAGTACTTCGGGTGATTCTTCCTTGATCAGGGGGTCGGACGTGGCCGGTTTCAGGGCTTCTTCACGGCGCTTTGCTTCAAGGTAAGTTGCGATGTGTTCCCTTCGGTTGAACAAAACTTTCCCTATTTCTCCTCCCCAGTATTCGCGTTTTTGCTGAACTCCCTCCAGGTTGTCCTTCGTCATTTCGTATGTCAACTGGAGGAGTCCGAGTTCACCGAGGCATTCGAGGACTTCACGGCGATTCTTCCGGCTCTGGAGGCGTTCGAGGTATGGTGCTAAAAAACTTAGATTTGCTTGAATTCGTTCCAGAGCCTGCTCGTTTTCTACGGGTGACGAGGGCGGTTCCTCGGGCGGGGAATCAAAGGTAGCAGGGTACAATCTTGACCACGCCTTGAGTTCTGCTTGGTGATCCTTGGCGTCCGGCAGTTTCTCGTGATCTTCGGAGAGTTCGTCGGTTTCGATGTCGTCCGGGTAGTATAGCATTGGTGGAGAATCTGGGGCGAGATCCATAGAGGGATCTAGAACTGCAATAGGTGGGTTTCCGGGTTCTTCGATATCGACCTGCGGATTCAATGTACTCATATGTCGGTTTTCTGGATTTTTAGACATGTCACTTGCCTGGATTATTCCGGCCGCAAACGACCTTGCTACGTGGACATCCGAGGTGGTCTTTTCGTTCTGATTGGGCAAAGGTGGCTCGGGCTCTCCCAAAGCTAAGTCATTTTTCGTTATCTCGCGATTTTGGGATATACCAGTTGATCGCTTACTCAATTTCCCCAGATCGGGAGCTTCTTTGATGGACTTCTTTGTGGGGTCGACACTTCCTTCGACGTCTCGTAACTTGTCTAGGACGCTGTCCACGGTCATCGGTTCGTCGGCTTTGTCCTCGACTGGTACGCTCGGGAACCTGTACGGC
This sequence comes from Thelephora terrestris, assembly GCA_015956445.1. NCBI lineage: Eukaryota > Fungi > Basidiomycota > Agaricomycetes > Thelephorales > Thelephoraceae > Thelephora > Thelephora terrestris. Next base: position 23,902 of record WIUZ02000008.1, read on the forward strand.
GGCGCTGAATCAGGTAAGATAACATTGTGGGTAACGGACTGATCGTGAAAGGGGGTATTGCGGGGAACTGCTAAGTTTTCTTGGGGCTCCGGTCCGGCTGGCGCATTTGACGCGAAGACTTGGACATGCGCGTTAGCTACGCGGGACGTTGGCGGTGGCCTCGGCGGTTCATTGAGGTTGGCCGAGCTTGAGGCGTAAAGGCGGACATAGGCTTGTCCCTGGCGTACGTATTGGGAGGGGCCTTCGCCTCCTAGTAGCGTTGCGCCGAACGCGAAGAACGAGTGATCTCCGGGGGGTAACATACTCTCTTCTAACTGGACGAGGTGGGCCGCCGCTAACAGTCCGGGAACTTGGTTTTCTGGAGATGGGATTTCGACGTCCATTACTTCTTCCATTGGCTGGTCGCCTTGCCCTGGTAAGTCGTGGTTCAGACTTGGTCGGACTAGGCTGACTACCCTTCGAGGGTCGTTTCGGGACTGCTGTTGAGGATTGTTAGCTGCAGGACACTTCCTACAACCACAACAACACTCACCATTCGAGGTGGGCTCCGTCTTGGCTGAATCTTGGGGTTGATCTTTGAGTTTTGGTGATATTTTGTCCAAGGTGCGTTCGACCTCTTTTATACCTTCTGGTGCTCCCAATAATTTTATTTCCTTGGTGGTCCTATCCCTTTCTAGGTGTACAAAGGTTTCTACAGGGTCTCCACCGGTTGTGCATGTTTCCGAGCCCTTTTTCCGTCCCATGTGGGCCTCAGACTCAGACGCGTGATCGGAAGTCTGTGGGTCACTTCCTAATTTGGTAAGTGTTTCTTCTTCTGCTTTCTTCGTTTCCTCGTCGGTGTCACTGACTTCTTATCCTCCTTTCCTTGGTTAGATTTCTCTGGATCCTGGGTTGAGGGCTTGTTACCTCCATTCTTCGCAGGTAGCCCGCGTCGGACTTCGATTGTTCCGTCATCCAATTTACTAATTGTGTAAGTTCTTATTTCTTCATTCGCGACCATCGGGTCCCTACTCAATTCATCTAGCACTCCTTCCAGCTCATCCTGCTCCATTACATTCCACATTACTTCGTTGTCCTCGGGTGTTTTGCCCTTGAATTCTGAGCCGAAGACCCTTATCCGCTTTTTCGGTACTGCAGGTTCCGACGGTTCCGGTACGTATGTTTGCTCTATGTTGTTGTTGTCTGGATCGTAATTAAACGCATCCGGATATTCGCGCAGAATGTCCAATCCGGCTTCCCGCGGGTCTTGTCGGTATTGTTCCCCATACACGGCATGGTTACCTCCGGGTGATGATTGACTACCGGTTCCGACCGTTGCGTCATTCGGTGCCTGGCGCCTTTTTGACTTCTTGTTTTCGTCTTCGGTTCCTGTTCGGTGAGGTTCCCTTTCTTCCGTTATTCCTTGCACTGCCTTTGCATTTTCCGGGATGGCCGTGCCGTCTTCTGGATCCCATACGGTCCATTCGTGATTGTTGTTGGGGTCATTGCTCTCTGCCGATAGGTTTCCTTTCGAGGTAAGTCTCGATATGTTAGGCCTGTATCTTTCGCGATCGGGTAACCACTGTTCTTCATTCTCGTCTTCTTCGTCCGTGCTCAACTCCTCAAGTCTATTCGGCCTGGATCCTGGGTCGTCTGACCCATTCCATTCTTCGTGAATTGTTTCAAGTTTCCCGTACCGCGTGGTAAGTCCCGATATGTTTTCTTCATGTTTTCCGTGATCGGTTAACCTTGATTCCACAGAACTTTCTTCTTCGTCAACGCTGGGTCCCTCGAGGTTATTCGGACTGGATCCTGGGTCGTTTGACCCATCTCTTTCCATTCCCATCGGTCTCCATACGTTTCTTGTGTCAGTAAGTTCGGATATGTCGTTTTTGTGTTTTCCGTGATCGGTAATTTTTTGTTGATTAGACCTTTCATCGTCTTCTTCGTCTGGCCCACCAGAGCTATTTGGGCTGGATTCCAGGTCGTCTGACCCATCCATGTCCATTCTTCTCAGTTCTGGAGGTTTTTCCATGTCGGTAAGTGCGGATCTATTGAATTCGGTCTCCCACTCGTTTACCCACTCATTGTCTGTGCTATCTAGGTCTGCATTCTGGTTCCCTAGTACTGCTTCCGTTGCAAACACGCAGGCTTCTACGGCCACTGATCGTTCACGGCCTCCGGTTCTCCTTTGTTCCCGGTGCTCCCTTCGTTCGCACGATTGCATGTACCTTCGGAATTCGTCTCCTTGGGCCTTCTCGGTAAGTCGTCTCGTACGCCGTGTTCGCGTTACCTTGGCGATGGTGGACTGATTTTCTTCCTGTAGGTTCCATTTTCGTTTCCGGGAGGTTGGTAGGGTTGAGGGCGGATCCGGTTCAGGGGTAGCGAGAGTTTGAGAGGGTTGAGGGTTTTCCGGGTGGGGTGGCGTAGATACTTCGGTTTCGTATGGGTCAGGGTCGTTCGTTGCGGCCCTATCTTCATTCTTTAAGTCTTCGCTACATAGCCTTGTCCACGGCTTCTGGTCGCGCATGGCTTTCTTTCGTTCGAGTTCACACAATGCATTCCATTCTTCGTCGGAAGCTCCTTTCCGGACCATTTTAATATATGTTTCGTACAGGTCCGAACTAATGGTATTTTCGTTCGACTGTTTATTTATATCTTCGTCCGAATATTCTTCCGTCCCCTTTTCCGCGCGTGTTTCCTCCAGCTTCCGTAGATCTTCTTCCGTCCCGATCCGTCCGATTTCATCATCTGTCTCGCTTCTTCTGTCGTCTTCATCAAGCACTAGCGCTTCGCGTCGTTGCGCGGGCGTCGGTGGGTCTTCTCTCGCGATCGTTACTGGTGAGTAAATAAAATCATTTTCTCTTTCCTCCAGGGCTTCCGTTTCGACGCCGGCCATATTACTTCCGATCACGAGGCTTCCTTCTTCTTCCTCGCTGTCCGGTACCTCGCCTTCTTCAATTTCTTTATTTCCTCCTATTGCGTATACTCTTGCCTGGTAATCCTGTGGTTGATACCTATAATTTTGTTGTTTTCTTCATTGTCCCGAGATCCATATGTAGAGGGAAGGGGTCTGATTTTTCGCCAACCTTTATTGGTAATAATTCTCAAATGAGAATTCCTACCATCTTCTATCCAAGTGGCTTTATGGTCTACACCCCATTCTCTTCCAAGCAGTAGCTGAAATCCTGCATTCTTTTTTACGTAGAGATTTCCGGGTGCCATAACTCTTCCTTTTGTAGTCTTCATTGTCATCTCTGCACAAGGTATCATTCCTGCACATTGGGAGAGATTTCCGTCAACTGACATCATCGGAATCCTGTGTTCCTCGGCGTTGGACCAAGGTATGCCTGCTGCTTCTATTAACCTTTGATTAACAATGTTGAGTTGGGATCCACTGTCAAAGACTCCAGTCATCATAGTCCCTGCCACATTGACTGGTATCTTGATCAATCCATCCCTGGGCACTGTTACCGTAGGCTCCACAAGGTCTGTTTCATCTTCTTGATCATAGTCTTCTTCATCTTCTGATTGTTCCTGGACTACAGCTTGAAATGGTTGCTGTTCTTCCTTTTCAATCACCTCGGCGAGGAGGCCAATTTTCTGCTGCGTTGGGACAGAGACCTCATGCCCTTGTTTCATTGCGCTCACAAGGCCTCGTCGCAAAGAAGGCGCAGCATCGATTGCTTCCTGTACAGTTAGGGTAATGTTGGTGTTTAGTATTTTAGTGGCAATTGCTGAACTGTCTGGCTTCTTGGTAGTCCTGGGATTAGTGACTTTGGGACCATTGGTTTGCTCCAAATGCGCCGAGTCCTTCCTATTGTAGTTAGTAGGCTTTGCAGTGACCTCCTGGTCAACCTCCATTGGAAGCAACTGGTTGTCCGTTTTACCTTTAATTACGCCCTTGTTGGGGTTAGAGGCAGACCGGATGTTCCCCGTCTGGTTGCTGTTAAGATTGACGTGATTCTTGATTGGGTGCTGTGGCCTACCAGGACTCTTTGCTTCCCTGCTCCTGGGGAGCTTCTCCATCCCTTGGGGTCGGCTAGGTAAGACTTGCTGTACCTTCTTTCTGTGTTCCTTGCTGATTTGGGTGGTCCTTTCAACACCAAAAGCTTGACAGTGTTCTACCTCCCCAGAGGTCCATCCTAATTCCGCTTCTTGTTCATCAGTATCAGCATCGTCTTCATACCTATCCACTCCTATGTAGTTACACGCAGTTTCCAAAGTAGGGTTGTATGGCAAGGCTTCAGCATAATGGACTTCAGCTGCAACATGTTTAGTAATAGCTTGTATCCATGTCTCATTAGGTGCTCGGTAGATTCTTGAGTTGTCAGGCCACTGTAACCGTCCTGACGTTGGGTCCTTTACTATCTTCCCAGCTTTTACCAATTTGTTTATTTCCTCACATGCCCTAATGTGGTGACCTTGCTGTCCACAACCAAAACAGGTGTAGTTCTGTCCGATTGCGTTGGGGCCTGTTGCCATAGAGAAACTTTGAGGAGGGGGTTGAGACATTCTCTGGGGTGATGGATTGAAAGGTGGTCGATAGGAGGGATTTGGTCCTTGTCGTGACTGGGGGTTGGTGAATTGTTGGTTGCCAAAGTTCTGATGAGGTGGTAGATCCCTCTGGAATGGTCTTCTAGGTTGATTTGGTCTTGCTGAGTTTCGGTTAGGAGGAGGTTCTACGTAATTCTGGAGATGTGGGTACTGCTGAGCAAAGTGTACATATTTGACCCAGTACTTGGGGTCATCAATCTTGAGGTTACTCAGGTCATCCACTAGCTGGTTGAAGTCTTCATCCTGCTTTCCTTTGTGCTTCTTGGTCTTTGTGGGTAACTTAGGAGGAGATTTAGGTGGAGTCAGGGGTGACTTGTGTTGGATAAGAGGCTTTGGTTCATCATCTGATTCGTCTTCTGAGTTATATCCTGAGAGCTTAAATGGCTTAGTGGATTCCTCTTGGTCTGACTCTTCTTCTTCAGAGGACTGGTATCCGCCTTTGGTTGCCAGGTGCTGATCAAACCTATAAGGGTTAAGGACTGAATCAGCTCCTTCTACTATGTCTGCAATGCTGAATGGCACTGTCACATCTAAGTGAGGTGTAACCATTCTCATCTGGGCTTCAACTTGTCGCCTGAAGGAGGCATTCAAACCTTCCCAGAAATATCTGTTGACATCTCTAGTGGAGATCTTCCTCATTTCTCTGGCACGTCCTACCAACTGATGGAATTTGATTTGATATTTCTTGAATCTGTCAAGGGTGTCCATTCGACGTTTTCTCCATTTGGTAGTGAAGGCTTCAATTTTTCCCACATTCAGGGATCCTTGCTTGTCCCCAAAGAAGTAATCGAGCTCAACCAATAGAGTTCCATAGTCCCTTTTGGCATGGGAAGGCCAAGTTCGCAGCAGGTTAGCGATTCCAGGGCTACAGTATCGAATGAGTCCTTGATACTTTTCCTTTGATGAGGTGACGTCATAGCGGTTGCATAGGTGGTTATAATTCTCCAAGAAGGGCTCCAAGGTATTGGCAGCTCCTGTGAAGGTTTCTGGTGCACGTGATTTGTTGGGGGCTGGTAATTCCAAGTAGGAATTTGATTGAGTAAGGAGGTCTTCAACTCCATTGAAGGGATGTTGTTCGTTTTCTGTATCTGAGATATAAGTCATGTTGGTTGATGTAGAGGAGATGGAGGGAGATGAAGGTGTGATGGTGGGAATGGTGTTTGTGGTGATAAGATGGTGTTTTATTGAAGCCCCTCGCCGTGGGCTCCAGATGTCGAGTTTGCTAGGGTTGTAGTGAAGAGGTCTATAAGAACTCTTACTAGTCCTTCTTGGTTTACTTAGAAGCTAAGCGTTAACAACTAAGTAGGCTGGTTGAGAAGTCAGTTATCCCGACTATCAACTCCACAGGGTGGGCGGGGTTTCGTACTTTCCGGCTCCTTGTCCTGATGAGTTCGCTGAAGGAGGTTGTAGGTCCTTCAGATGTGTTCAGAGGGGTTCAGTAACCTTTATCACTACTGCACGTATATTCCCTGGTCCAAACACCTAGTAAGAATGTAAAGGGGGTTGCTGATCTTGATAAGAATGGAGTTCCTGATCTACGCTGATGATCGGGAATGGAGATAATGATGTGTGAAACTGATACAATCGAGGCTGTGTATGAGGCTGTGAAGAAGGCTGTGTAGAATGCTGTGCACTGTGGCTGTGTAAGTGGCTGTGCTGTGGCTGTGTTAAGGGGGTGGCTGTGCTAATACTTCTGAGGCTGTGCTGATATGTCTGAGTGGTTTTGATGATCTGTCAATATACTGCTGAGGTGCGTCCAAATGCTGCTGAGATACGTCTGATAACTTGATACTGCTGAAACTTGAGAACCTGTCTTGATAAGATAAACTTCTTGATATGTCTGAGATACTGATATGTCGGATACCAATGTGGTACTATTACTAAATCTGTCTGTCACCTAGTCAGTCACTAGTCTGAGGTAGAATACTCTCTGCCTGAAGGGTCTGCCTTCAGCACTAACAGAGATAAGGATATTGCTACGTCACAGAGTCAAGTGTACTAAGCTTATTCAGAAGTCCAAACTTAGAACTTATTCACACAGAGGTGGGGCTCAAAATGGTATGTGATTACTGAAAATCACTCAACCACTCAGGCCTAAGGAGGTGAGGCAAAGTAGGGGTCTTGGTGAAAAGGGGTAGAGTAAAAGAGGGTGGGTTATAGAGAGAAGAGGGGATAGAGGGGGGCAACTACTGGCCAGTGGCCAACAGCTGTTGGGTAGAGAGAGAGAGGGGTAAAAGGTTATGGGTGAGTTGCCTTTCCTTAGAACTGGGGGTGAGTTCTTTATATACTTTTTCATGTGAGATTATTCTAGAACGTTCTATGGCCTTCTACTGTATTCTATGGTAATTAATGGAGTGACAGACGTCACAAGCGTGACAAAATGTCACAAAAGCGTGACTGGTGTCACATGGGGTGTGACGTTCCGTCACCTTCTAGAACATTCCGGCAAGTTCCAGGATGTTCCGGCGCATTCCAGGGTGTTCCTGAACATTCTGTAACATTCTGTAACTTTCCATGAGTTTCTTGTCCTTATCTAATCTTATCTTATCTGATAAGACTGTTATCTAATCTAATTTAATCTTGCTGTGGTGAATTATCATAAATAATGACATGGTTGTTCTCATGTCCGACAACGCCGGTGCGATGCATTTCCAGTAATGTGCCCCGCTCTCGGCATGCTTGCAGGCAACGGATAACTGATTCGTCACGGTGTTTACCTTTCTGCCAGCTCCATTCTTTGGGGAGTCAATCACGGTCAGATCTTTGATTGACACCCGTTCCTTTGATATAGATGTGAATGTTTGCTCATGATATTTCTAAAGATTTCCTATACCTTCGCGTTGTTGTTCACCTCATCATCACCGACGAGGTCGATGACCTCTGCCATGCTCTCAGATAACTTCCTCTTCTTGCTTGTATGAAATGGAGGTATGTTCGGCAACTGTGCTCCGCCAGGTAAGCTCGATGCCATGATTGGAGTCTAATAGATATATTCTGCCCTCCTTTCCTGATTCGGTGTACCGGTTCTCGGCACTGGAGCAAAGGTTTTCAATCCAAAGGCAAATCCGGCCGTCGGATAGAGGACATTTTGCAAGGACTGAAACAACCGCGCAAATCCCTGGCCCTCGTTCAACTATCGGTACAATCCCACCCGTGTTGTGACGAGAACCAAAAACAATTTCCAGCCTGCGGTTAATTGCGGAGGTTTCGTCACCGTAGTCCTCGATCTCCTCGCCACTGACGGAGAAGGAGTAGTGAGTTGATTTTAGGTCGTGGAATGGAATTGAGTTTGGGAGGTTCTCTAGCAGATGCTGGAGGCGCGCAAGTTGTTTTTTAGTATCCATTCGTCGGCAGGATATTTGGGCGGATGGTTGAGGAGTGGAACGTTGGATTTGTTTGGCTTCGGCAGAGTACTGCTCGATGCTTGGCTAACGGAGATCCCATCGGCCCGGGAACATATCTAATTGGCTGCTGACTATTTTACACTCTATTTGTACCTGAGCACGCACTCTCCTTCCTTGATTCGCGCAGTGGGCGGCCTTGAGCCGTCAGAATAGCCGATGTTAGTAACAGGCCGCCCGAACACTTAAATTTCCCCACGGTTAGTAACAGTTAGTAACTCTGTTACTAACAGGGCTGTTAGAAATTCGGCAATTCCGCACGGGACCCTAGGGCCCAACGTCCTCAAGACTACGGGCTTAACGAAGGGCGACACTGTCTCCGTCTACAGGCCTGCTGCCACTTTCTGGGCCTTCGCTCGTATTGGTGTCGTTCACTCCGTCGTCTTCGCTGGTTTCTCTTTTGAGCCGCTTCGAGGCCATATTACACAAGTCCCTTGTTTTGAAGTGCCCCGAGGTCGAGTATATTATTGTCCAGAGGAGGACTGGAAACACCGTTGCCTGAACCGAGGGACGCGATAAGTGGTGGCATGAAGCAACCCCCAAGGTCTCCAACCACTCTCCGCCGGAGGTTATGTCCGCTGAAGACCCGTTGTCCATCCTTAATGTGAGCATTGGAAGGCTATCCTCCATTCATAAACTGTCGCTGACAGTGCTCCTCGACGTTCTTAGGCCTCTGGATTCATCAAAAGGGTATCGTCCACGCCGCTGGTAGATGCCTTCTCCGAGCCGCGCTGACCGTCAAGTACGCCTTTGTTGTCCATCCCGAGGACAGGTTTGCGTGCATGACCGATGTCGGCTGGTCACTGGTCACGCGTAAGTTTTCTATCTTACGCCGCTGCATATTCTCGTCTCATATCTGATCAGAAACATCGCCTAAGGTCCTCTTCTCGACGGTGTCACCGCCACCGTCCTCGAGTCTACCCCTGTCTACCCTACTCCATCCCGTCATTGGCAAGTTGTCGAGAAGCACAAAATCACTCAATTCTACACTGCTCCCACCGCCATCCGTCTCCTTCGTTGTCTCGGTGAACGCCACACCCAAGATGACCTCAGCACGGTCAGAGTGTTGGGCAGTGTCAGTGAACCTATCGACCCCGAAGCTTGCTTGGGATTGGTGTGACGAGCACGTCGGAAATAAGCAATGTGCCATCGTTGACACTCGGTGGCAAACCGAGACCGGATCGTTTCATGATAACGCCATTCCCCGGCGCCACCGAAACAAAACCAGGATCTGCTACTCTGCTCTTCTTCTCCTCGACCCAGTGTCCGGACAAGGTCTGAGTAACTTCGCCTGCGCCCTCGGTGAGGCAGATCTCACTCCTTGTTTTCGGAGAAGGCGTTTCGGTACGCCGAAGGACTCTCGCAGTCCCATGTTGTCGCTGATTTGGCGTAGATAGGCCTAGATGATGGGGAGGTGGCAGATAAGACGGGAACGTGGGATTCGTGGCGTTGTTCGCACCTCCATCCAACATGAAGCGCGCAGGCATCTAAGTCTCGTCTGGAAGACTCGACAGTAATGAACTCTCCTTCTCCTATTCGCATCGCCTTATTTTCTCTGCACTCAAGTTTCACTTCCTGAGGGTCGCTAGGCGTAACCTCCATCGACTCACAGATGCAGCTGCCACAAATTCTCCCAACATTGACGGCTGTCTGGTCGTCGTAAACAAACGGGTACGGAGGCCGTCGAAGGGGGAAGCTCTCCAGACGCATCCAAAAATTAGCCCTGGTGCGGTACCCACTCGCGCGCCACCGCGCTCCTCGAACAGGGCAGAGCACGATACGCTAGACACCCGCTGAGGGTCCAGATCTGTCGCAGCCATGTCCTTGGGCTTTATCTTACACGCGGTTGGTTTTGCGTCCTACCGCTCCCTTTGTAGGATGCGGGCGCTCCTGAAGCATCTATCCCAGGCACCCCAGAGGTAGCCATTGCGGACTGATGTCCCCGAAGTAACCCCGGCATTGGGGTTCCGCCTTTTCTGCGTTCATCTCCATCATTCACGTCTCCTGGACCCTCAACTTACTTCGCTCCTCATCGAACTCCTCATCGAATTTCAGACGATCGGCAGATTGATCTTATTCGACGGAGTCATGGTGCAACGAGGAAAGAAAAAGTCTTTCGTGCGTACTGGCTTCCTCCTGCTTTACCTGTGGATCCCAAAGGAAGCTCATCACATGCCTTCCAGCTGGCCCCGCCACGATGCACACGATTCATCAATTTCAGGCAATCCTAACCTCGGTATTAGCAAAAGGTTACAATCTTGCTCGAACCCGACTCAAGTTACGGATGCTTCGATCCAGCCGGTCGTCGTGTCGTCTTGATCGACACTCCCTGGCTCGACTATGCCTCGCCCTGCAAGACAGAGGGTGTCTATGTTCGCAGCATGCCACACAAGTCGTAAGTTGAATTGAAACTCAGTCCGTCGCCAATAAAATCGGTTGAACCCTACGTAGGATGTATCGTGTTGTAATCGCATGTCACCATGTCCAGACGCCAACGAGGTAGAAAGCTCGCTGGTGTCCCTTACTTCCACCGATCTCCGACTCCAAGATTTCCAGGATGTTGACGTCGAGGAAGGAGTTTGGTGTGTCCCGGAAGCTCTGTGGCTGCAGCGCTCCTGGGGCATCAGCGCGACGGGACCAGTGAAGCTCGAGGCTGGTAACGAGCGAGAGGCCAAGTTGAAGAATTCCTTCAAGGTCATTCTCGGAAGAGGCAACCGGGATAAGACGTCACGAGAGTAACGCTCTGTCGGCGGAGACTTAACCGCCTCATCTCCGGTAATCGCTCCTGATCACTGCAGATCGAGAACGAACTCGTCGATGAACGCAAGGATATCACCGCGACTGCCGCTGAACAGGGACTCAACGCTCAAATCGAGACGCCGACAGGAGATGAGAGCGCCTCGGGATGATACGGAGCATGCGGTAGGGGACAAGGATGAAGCGACCGTGAAGGGACTTGACATGGGTAGAGTATCCAGGCATTGGGGCTGACGAGCAAAGAGATCTAGAACGACAGCAAGGGGATGGCATCCAACTACAAAGGATGGGTCGACGAGCCTACGGACACGCTCCGATCAAATGCCGCAGCATCAAAGGAGGAGGGGACTCGAACACGCAAAGGAGGTCAACCACGTGCGTTGCAAGATCCCCGACTCTCCTCGACGGGTTTCCTCAAGACTTGGGCATACCTTCATTACATAGGGCAGTCGTTTTCTCGTGGACGTTATCTTGTTTAGCCTCGTGGGTGATACCTATGTAAAACACTTCGAACTTTGTTCAAAATGCCCCGTTGTTCTGTTAATTCAGACTCGTGATTTCGTGTGAGCACACCGACAGCAAAATAACACCGTCGAGGTCCGGAGGCTTCCTGCCGCGTTTACTCGGGTTGATGACAAGCCCAAAAAAAGAGCGATTGGGTCTCCAAGTAGTTGAATGATGTTCACGGTGTGTTCTGGCTCAGGAGGGGGTCGTTTAAGGCGAACCAGCGTCGGGGTTTCCACACCCCCGCAAGCGACCAGTAGGTGCATAAAGCAATCACATTGTTTCAAGCGGTATCGGGTACAAAAAATACTGTTAGGCACCGGCCAAACCCCCGACACAGTGTGAATGTGCCAAGGTCGAAACGGCGTGTGCGGTGAACCCACGAGGAGGGTTTTGTAAAGTCAATCGAGGGTAGGGGCGAGGCTGATCGATCCTGGATACCCAAGAATGACGTCCCCAAACTGAAGTGATCTCGTATGGGAAAGGGTGAATGAACCCAACCCCAGATCGCGAAGCATAGACAGGATATATGGGCAAAATACACCTCGATCGTGACGCTCGTCCACCTCTCGCCCCTGATTTACCAAGAGCCTGAGCATATGTCCCGTGCAGATGAATCGCAGAAGAGGAAGGCACCGGATCCGAACAACTTCTAGCCATTCGAAGGAGCCTGAGGACCCGATCCAACTCGTGATCGACAGTGTTGTGGGTGCAGGCACAAGATCTTTCCGGGCCTGCTCGCTGAAGGTGTCCAGGTTACAGAGGTCACGGAATCCCAGAGGAACTTGGGCGTGGTCTTCTCATTGCGAAAAGACATCACCTCGGGTTCGAACGGTGGGACGAAGAAGCCACAAGGAATGCATGCGAACCTTTGTAACCACAGGACATCGCCTGTAAAACAGACTTCGATAAGTTTCATATGCACAAAAAAACAGAGGTCTGCGCTTCACGCACGTTGGTTATGCTTCTGAACCTTTGTAGAGGCATCTGCGAGAGAAATCTCCACTATCCGCGAGCTTCTGGAGGCTTCTGGCCTCTTGATCGTCGCCGACCATGCGGTTTTCGAGGTTGGACCAGTCCAAGTCGGTCTGACCGGAGCTAAGAGGTCGGACTCCATCACACGCGGGAAGAGTGTAAACAAAACGGTACGCACTTACTGCAAAAAATTGAGTGAGAACGTCCTGAACGCGCCGGGTGGAATGCAAGTGTGTCGCGTCGGTGTAATCCTTGATGAGGCCGCCTGCTTCGTCGGTTCCGACGCGAGATTTCTGCGCAGGTTAGCTCCGACGGAGGAACAATAATGGCGTTGGCAACTTACCCGGTGGTCTGTGACCCCACGCAGCATTCAGGTCTTAGACGGTGCTTGAAGTTTGTGCTCTCAGGTGTGCTGGCGGAGAGAAACGATGGTCGTAGGGGAGCCATATCAATAGTTCAAAGCGCGGGATATGCGATGAAGCTTTGAGAGGGGAGTGAAGGGAGGAGAATTCTGAAGGAGAGTGCGCAGTTGATCGTGGTTTCGGCCAGCGCCTAGCCGTCACGAGAACACCTCTCTGTCGGCGGAAAACCTGATCCGCCCCATCCCCGGTAATCGTCCAAGAGTGCAGAACGAACTCAGCGGTGGGGGGGCTGAGTGGTGCTATCGGAGCAGGCGGAAAAGGGAATCCGGAGATTGCGGGTGAAGATCGGAGGATTCCGATAACGCGGCAAGAGGACTCCAAACGGCAGATCGACGACGTACGCATGGGCAAACCAGGATCCGCGGCGGAGGCTTGTCAGGGATCGGGATCATGTTGTACGGTGTGGAGGTTCTTTTATCCAGCCTCGTGCACCATGCCCGTGTGTGAAATGCCCCGCCATCCTATCAATTCAAGACTGTGCTTCTCTGCGAGCGAGCCAACCGTACAACAGCACCGTAAATGTCCAGAGGCCTGCTGCCGCGTTTACTCACGCTAGTGGCCAGCCCTGGAGATGAGAACTTGGGTCTCCAAATGGTTGGATGCTCCCCACGGTGTGATACGGCTCAGGGAGGGGTCATTCAGGGCAAACCAGTCACGTCGGGATTTCGCAACGTGTACGAAGCAACCGCATTGTTCCAGATAGTATCCAATTACAAGAGATACTATTGGGCACCGGCCAAAACTCCAAACTCCTATTAATGCGGCCCGGTCAAAACAGTGTGCGAGTCCGTCGAACCCGCAGGGAAAGGTGGTCAAGGGCATAGGCGAGGTTAAGCACCCTCAGAGTATCCAAGAATGTCGGCCCCAAATTGGCTTGATTGTGTAAACGGCCACGGCACCAGATCCTGTCGCCTCTCAATGACGAAAGCTCGAGTGAATGTCTTTTGTAGGATAGTCGCGGCAGGGGAAGAGCACCGAGACTCGCACCACATCTAGCTGTCCGAAGGAACTAGAGTTCCCGATCCAACTCGTAATCGACGGGATCATGGCGTACTAGGCAGACTTGATATCTTTCCAGGCTTCGCGCTAAGGCCATCAGGAGTAATGAGACTCAGCTGACGTCGGACACGGTCTCGAACTCATGGCAGAAGGATAGCTCCCTGAAGAGACGGGCGTCTGTGAGCGAGATTTCCACCGTCCAGGCCGGGTGTCCTTCTGGTGGCGATGCTCTTGACCATCGCCGACCATGCAGCCGTCAAGGTTGGGACTGTACAAGTCTGTCTGTCCGACGTTGAGGGGAGAGTCGCTATTGAAAGTCCGGATTTTTGGATGACATCCAAGGGAGAGTGTAAACAAGACGGACCAACCTTGCCGAAAAACAATGAGTGGGATCGATCTGTACGCGCCGAATTGGATGCAAACTTGTCGCGCTGGTGTGGTTCTTATATAATGAGGGCCGCCTGTCTAGTCTGTTCCGACGCGGGATTTTTCCGAGGGTTAGCTCCAATGCGCGAATAAAAATGGCATTGATGACCAACTGTGACCTCACGCAAGCATTTGGGTGTCAAGCGGTGTTTCTATGGCGGTCGAAGTGCACAAAAAATATTCTCGCGCGCGCGATGCAATCACATCGCGCGAAACCTGTCACCCCGCACGAAACTCCCCAATCATCTCGCACGAATCTTGTCGCTCACCTCGCACGTGTTGTCCCCCACGTCGCACGAACACCCAGACTCCTCCTGAGGGGGATTCCCGCCTTTTTTCTAATAGACCCGAAGGTAGGCAGTCTATTCCGTCAGTTTGCACACTATATAGAGGTAGTTTCGGGGCGGTATTCCCATTTTTCTGACCTTCGGAACGGCCTCGGGACTTTCCGAGACCGAGATCCGATCAATTCCTCGGTATTCCGCCCAACATTGGCGTTGCATTGGCGTTAGAAAACTCGCCGGGGCGTCGGACTGCCACTGAGACTCCTTTTATAATATTTTCAAGTATGTATTTACCCCTCTAGGACTCACGACGGCCTTCTTATATTTGTTTTCATCTTATGTTATTTTCGACATATTTTAGTAGTTTGACTGTTTTATCATGAAATGGTGAAGGAGTGTTCGGCGGGATCACATCTAGACAGACAGGATAGAATGGTCTCAGTACATGAGAAATAAAAGCAATGCTAAGGGGTGGAAGTGGACAAACCGCAGTGAGGTTACTATCTACTGAGTGGGAAGCGGAATGTCTCGAAACGGGATGCGGCCAAGGCCGAAAACGGGCGAACATATAATCGATAATATGTCGAAAATAACATAGGATCAAATTAAACATAGGAATGCTAGCAAGTCTCAATTAAAACAGGAGCCTCAGTGGCAATATCACGCCCGGGCGAGTATTCTAATGTCAATTCGCGGCAATACTAAGCGGAATCTAGCGGAAGACTGAAGAATTGATCGGATCACGGTCTCGGAAAGTCCCGAGGCCGTTCCGAAGGTCAGAAAAATGGGAATACCGCCCCGAAACTACCTCTATATAGTGTGCAAACTTACGGAATAGACTGCCTACCTTCGGGTCTATTAGAAAAAAGGCGGGAATCCCCCTCAGGAGGAGTCTGGGTGTTCGTGCGACGTGGGGGACAACACGTGCGAGGTGAGCGACAAGATTCGTGCGAGATGATTGGGGAGTTTCGTGCGGGGTGACAGGTTTCGCGCGATGTGATTGCATCGCGCGCGTGAGAATATTTTTTGTGCACTTCGACCGCCATATGTTTCTTGGAGTTTGTGGACTTGACGAGCTGGTGGGGAGCCATATAAATGAGCGAGCGCGCAGAACATGCGATGATGCTTTAGGAGAGACCTAGAAGACAGCTCAGAGGGTGAGATTCTGAGAAAAAGAGTGAGCGGATGTAGATCGTCACATCGATCAGAGCCGTCGGATGATCCTCGACGTCCTGAATCATCCAACAAACCAGTGCCGTCGCTCTCCAGCCAGTTCTGCTCTGGCAATGACGCGTCGGAACAGTCAGTGGAACAGTAACTCGTCAAGATTTGGATAATATCGTGAGTTAAGGACCATCTGAACAGATTGCAACCACTTACGAGGCCGATGAGCCGAGCGAAGGCTGCGAATCACCTACGTCCAGCTTCTCTGCGAGGTGTGCAGAGTAACCAACCTTAAGACTAAGTACCAAGGGATCAAGAAAGGCGTCACAGTCTCCACCCCCTCCGGTCAGCCAACACCTGTTTGCAGTCCTACCACCATCGATGGCAGATACATCGATCAGCGACGGTCGTGTCAGCCTTGGCTGACAATCTCAGTCCCGGGTCATGTAACAACTCGTCGGGGTTCTTTCCTTCATCCCACGATACTTAATCGTGAACTCGGAGTCTCTTCCTCTGCATAGACGGGTCTTTCTCGAGGATTGCAGTGTACCTCGATGGCGTCAACTTGCAGGACTGTTGTTTTATTTAAATTTCTTCGACGGTGTATCATTGCGCCTCGTATGGTGCTCATGTGAAACACGCACAAAATTTCCCACTATCTCTTCAAAATCCTGATCCCATGCGGACAAAGCGACAGCACATGATAGCAGGCGTTGTGAGCAATCCCGCGCCTTGCGTTCAGTGAAGTGACAAATTCGGTTGATGTAAGGCGCTGAATATGGGCGCTTACATGAAATGCGCATGCGACATATATCGCCTTGATTTCAGCCGATTTCGGTTGGCGCATTCCGGCCACCGCAGTCTTGGCGGCGGTACTAGGCCCTCGTTGCGTTAGTGGCTAGCCTCGGCACTGGCTCTATACATGAGAACTTGAGCACCTAAGTAGTTGGATGCTCCTCACGATGTAGCACGGTTTAGGTTAAATCGTTCAAGGCGAACACCGCCGGGAGTCCTGCGAGTGCGCACGTGCAACGGTGACCGGATGATCAAAGTTGAGAGTCGTTCCAGATGGTATCTGATTACGGGAATTACTATCAGATTTTTGCCAAGACAGCCCCAAAGTTATATCGATGCGCTCGGGTCAAGAGAGTGCGTCCACTCCGCAAAAAAAGCTCCCTAAACGCAAACAACGGGATAGGTAAAGTGGATCAACCTTAGGTAACGAGGAAGAGTATCTTCAAACTGGAGCGATGCCGCACGGCAAAAAATAAACGACAAAGACGACAAGTCGGTAAGAAAACGCTGGAAGTACGTCGTTTCAATCTTGACGTTCGTCCGTACGTCACCTCTTGTTGACGAGGGCCGGACCGTACGTCCTCTGCGAGCGGTGGAAGAGAACGAAGCGTTGGAATCCGAATTATTTCGAGCCATTGGAAGGAGCTTCAGGTCCCGGTCCAACCCGTGATCGAGGGTGTCATGGGTGTAGGCGGATTAGAGGTCTTTCCAGTCCTCCTCGCTGGAGACGCTGGGGTTACCGGAGGTCACGGCGTTCTAGCTGAATTTAGACATGATCTCGAACTCGTGGAGGAAATATTGTTCTCCGGGTTCGGATGGCGGGACGAGGGACACCCGAGGGACAGATGGGAGAACTTCATGAACACGAGCCTTGCCTGCGAGAAGATACTCTAGTAAGCGCCCTGTGGATGAAGAAACAAAAGCTTGATCGTCACGTACGTTGCTTAGGCTTGCAAACCTTCATTGGGACGTCGGCAAGAGAAATCCCAAATGACCGTCGCTGTGTATCCTTCTGATGATGATATCCTAGACCGCGCAGCCGTCGACAACTGGGTCGGCATTGGGAGGGGGGGGGAATCCAAGTCAGGCTAGCCAGCGCTGGTGTGCGAGACCCCAGTGTAGGTCAAACCGCTGTTTCGCCTTGGGTTTCGATGACGCTCAGTGGAGTGAGTAGCCAAGACCGACCAATCTTGCTGGAAGCGATGAGTGAGGTCGTTCTGAACGCGGCAGGCGGTTTCCTTGGCGGAATGCAAGCGTGTCACGTTGAGATAATCCTTGATGCATGATGCATGATGAGCCTGGTCTTCTCCGATACGAGATTCAATCTGCGCGGCTCATTAGCTTCAACACGCCAACAACAATTACACTGATGACTTACCCAGTGGTCGGTAACCCTACGAAACCGTTTGCGTGTCAAAAAATGCTTCCAGGAGTTTGGGGACTTGTTGTGCTGGGTTAACGCGCGGGATGCGTGACGATGCTTTGTAAGGGTTGGGAGCTCAGAGGGACTCCGAGAGAGTGCGCAGGTCGATCGATCGATTCCGCCGTCACTCACAAGTTCTGATCTGAGACCGGAACGGTCGGAATATGGGACAGCAGTTTTCTTCCTTCATTCCACGATGCTTCATCGTAAACTCACACATGGAGCCCATGAACACACTTCTGACGATGAGAGTTTTACGAGGGCTTCGCTGCGGAGGTTTGGCGGCACCGGTGAATCGCACTTCTTTTGATTGTACTCGCCGCACTGGGTGAGTTCAGTAGATCGTTTACTCAGCCAGTGTGGGCTGGAATCCAGCTTCGAAAGCCTGACCAACTTTTCCTATGTCCTCGGCGGGGCAAATCCTGCTTTTTGCCATGCTTCACTCTCGACGATGGCCTTTCGGTATCCCGAGGAAATCTCGCAATTCCATTTTGTCGCTGATTTGGTGTAGATGATAGGGTGACAGCAGATAGACGGACACGTGAGACTTGGCGTTCTTCGAACCTCAAGCCGCCAAACGCGAAGAGTGGGGAATACTTGTCTGCAGATGGGCAGACTTCAAATCTCATCCCTGACCAGTGAGAAACTGCCCTTCTCTAGTTTCCTTGCATCGAATTATCCGCACTCAACGCTGACGCCTTGCAGGACACTCCAGTTTCACTTCCCGAGGGTTCCCAGGCGTATTCTTCATCGAATTACAGATGCAACCGCCACTTCTCCCAATGTTGGGGTCGTCGTAAGCGAACGTGTGCGGAGGCGGTGGAAGGAGGAGGATCTCCAGACGTATCTCAAAGTCAGCCCTCGTGTTTGAAGGGAATTCCTGGACAAAAATCCGGAGATTACACAACGGCATGTCAATTTAGGCGCTTCCATCGGGGATCATCGATGGTCATCGATGGCCACTCTTCGCCACTGTTTATCACTGTGGCAGTGAAGTGGAATGGGATGAGAGAGGATGAGAGACAGTTGTTGCACATGGAATGGGGTGAAGCACTACAGAAACCAGAGGTATGTCGACCTAGATGGTTCCAGTGAGCCGCAGTGACTGGGGATGAGGTAGAGTGGAGATTGATTGTGACTTTGCAATCAATCTCCATTTCGTGTATCAGTCGATGTCTGACCAGTGAAATAGAATGGGGATTGATTGCCGATTGCATGTCAACCCCATCCCTAGAGCGAGGGAGAGTGGATATTGATTGCCGACGGTATGTCAGTCCATCCCCCATCACTTCGTACCACTGGAAGTCACTCTCGACTTTATCCCAACCCTCAGGCACCCCCAATTTCCCCTTCTGATGTCATGAGTGGTACCATATATAGGCTTATTCATTGGATAAATGGCAGATCGACAGTAGATAGCCGGTGCCTGGTAGGTACTTATCATTGCAAATAGACCACTTATCATTGCAAATAGACACTTATCTTTTCAAATTGGCGGCTTTTGAGAGGGAAGTTCGTCCCAAAAAGCAAGTCATTGAGTCAAATTAGAAGGCTGCGGAACGGCCTTTGAGAAATTGGAGTTGACGCTGACAGATTGCCGGTTCTCATGGCCAAATATTGCACTCTATATCATAACCTTCGATGTCCCCTACCTATAGAACGTACATAGGACAGCTGTATCCACACCACCTCCCTCTATTTCTCAGCTTTTCTTGCACTTGAATCGGCAGAGGTTGAGAGATGGAAGCGGCTTTAGCTACCCACACTGACGAGGACATTCACGTAATTGTAAGACGTCGCTAAGCACATATGATTCTGAGTTTCAGGTTGACTGTGGGAGGGAGTGCGGACAACGGGATTACTTTGACATCACACCCAGCCATCCGCTAACCAAGTAATCTAGATATGGGCCCAATGTTGCAGGGTCAGAGCGGCAGGGAGGGCGGGTTCCGACAATGAGGGAAGCTGGTGGAATTCAAGTGGGGATGGATACCTTGAAGATGGGCGGAGTGAGGAATGAGGGAAGCGAGGAATCAGAGAAGCGAGTTTCGGATCTCTGCAAACATGGTATCTTTAGCTGGTAGTAATGTCAAATAAGTGTTTTCAAATAGTACCTAATAACTCATCATTGCCGACAGTGCTGAGAACCCAAAAGCAAAGTTTACGCCCCAATGTTCTGATGATCCCCCCTTTCCCTTCAGGTTGCTATCATGGATATTGACCGGCTGGGCAATCTTCGTCGAGCATACGAAGAGCTGGAGAGGCGCGTTCAACGGGCTCTCAACACGCAAGTGGGCGACAGCGTTCGTTTGACTGAGGCTCAGAATGAGGTCTTGTCGTATAGCCAAGCTGTCGAGCGGGTCTGTAAAATACTCCTCTGGCTAAAAAAGGTGTAATAACATAAATTTGAACATATGTTGTAGCACTCCCACCTCTTCTTGCCCGAAGAACTCTCACATTGCCGGCAAAACACAGAATCGATGACAAATTACTTGGACCGAGCACGGCATGCCTCCAGCGACCCACTGGAAGACGCAGCTATTCCGTTCGTAAGCATCGTTAGAACTGGTAAACGCGGACGTCCAAGGGTTGAGATAGAGCCAAATCTGCTCTCAACTGCTCTTTCGTTGCGACCGAAGACAAAGGTTGCAAAGACTGCAAGTTGTTCAGCTCGAACCATCCGTAGAAGACAGCTGGACTATGGGATTGAGATGCCCGGAGCAAGCCATCCCCATCCCCAACAGGTTGGCAGAGATAACACCAACTCTCTCCCCCACTCAGAAGAAATCAGCGACGAGGAACTTGACCGGTGTTTGGCCATCGTCATACAAGATTTTCCCTCTTTTGGACGACGGATGGCGACATCATGTCTTCGAGAAAACGGTGTTATGGTTTCGGAGGCACGTGTGAGGGAGTCGTTTCTCCGAACCAGTGGAGTTCCTGGCACATTTGGCGGTCGAAGGGTCCACCGCCGCAGGTATCAGGTAGCTGGCGCTAACTCGCTCTGGCATCATGACGGTCAACACGGTATTTGTCGTGCCCAGACGCCAGCATTTGAAAGACTTAACTAGCCCTAGGCTTAATTCGATGGAAGATTGTGATCCACGCATTTGTTGACGGCAAGAGTCGACTGGTGGTTGGCATCCGAGCCAATAATAACAACCGCGCAGATCAATAGCTTCAGCTCAGTTAATACAAAAGAGCAAGCTTGTTAGCTCATCAATTTATGCAATTCTGCCAGTTAAAAAAGCTTTTGTAAAAGTGGGTCATGCCTGGTGTGCCAGGCTGGGTGCGCTTACCTAATAAAAAAGATTAAATGGCCAGAAATACCAAAAATGAAACTCCCACGGTTTAGTGAATATACCAAAAAGGAAAGGTTGATGGCTGACATAAGCGAGTCACATGACTGAAAAAAAGTGGATGTTGCTTATGTAATCAGGTCATGTGACCAACCAAAAAAGGAAAGTTTTGATGGCTTACATAAGTGTTTCAAAAAAGCTTTTGGGGGGGTCTTTCCCAAAAAGGAAATTCCTTTTTGGGAAATATTTGATGGATTACCAAAAAGGAAATTTGATGGCTTACATAAACAACTCAGAAACAGTTTTGGAATGAAATTTCCAAAAAAGGCAATTTAATGGATTACATAAGCGACTCAGAAATGGTTCTGGAGAAAATTACCAAAAAAGGAAATTTCCTTTTTAGGAAAGACTTTCCAAAATAGGAAATTTGATGGCTTACATAAGCAACTCAGAAATGGTTTTGGCAAAAATTACCAAAAAAGAAATTTTCCCAAAAAGGAAATTATATGCCAGAAACCTCGGAAAAATGCCAGAAAAATCCCAAAAAATACTGAAAAAATTCCCACAGGTCCAGAAAGCATCAAAATCTCAATTAAAACCCAGAAATACTCAAATAAATCCTTTTACTGGCTGGAAAATGCTGGAAAATTTCCGAAAAAATCACCAAAAATTCCACATTAAATACAAAAAACTTATGAAAATTATTTCAAATTATTTCCTCAATTAAACAACCCATAAATTCAAATAAACATATTTTTGGCTCCTAAAAATGCATAAAATTCCAAAATTGTCAAAAATTCCTAACATGAATAAAATCTTTAACTACCAATATCAACTATAGTCACAGTAACTAGGTAAGCCACAAATTTCCTACAATCTTCATTACAAAATTAAGCATAGATCTGTTCGTGGTCATAGCCTAACCATAAACCTAACCTGCCCTAAACCTAACCTGCCCTAAACCTAACCTGCCCTAAACCTAACCTGCCCTAAACCTAACCCCAACCCTAATCTAACCTAAACCTAAACCTAACCCCAATCCTAATCTAACCTAAACCTAACCTCACCTACCCTAACCTAACCTAATCTAACCTAAACCCAAACCTAACCTCACCTAACCTAAACCTAACCTGACCTAACCTAACTCAATCCAAAAAAACCTACAGTGGTTCACTTAACCTATCTTATCCTTATCTTATCTGATCTTATCTGATCTAATTGACCTAACCCTGTCCAACCTAACCTCAACCTAACCCAGAACACCTAACCTAGTTCACTAACCTGACTTGGCCTGGCCTGGCCAAATCTGACCCAATCTTATCTAACCTGTCCTTATCTTATCTTATCTTATCTTATCTTATCTTATCTTGTCTAATCCAGTCTAACCTTATCTGACCTTGATCTAAAATTCTTTAACCCACCCTGTTACAGCCCAACCTCACCCAACTCACCAACATGTGGGTTGGGCTACAGGAACACAATGTGAACCACAACCCCCCATGCTGTGTGCACAACCATCACTCAAGCACTCCTATCTGCTGGATCCACCTGTCAGTAGACCTACAAGCCCACAGACCCACACACATATAGACCTATAACTCAGTGGAAATGTCAATTAACCAAACCTGCCCACTGACCACCCTCACTCCATCACTGTCAAAATACTGCAGCTTGCACACAGCTCAAGTCTATCCACAAGGCTGACCACAGGTTGGTTGGGGAACACTACCAAGTTATAGGACTATGAACTTGTAGGCCTGTGAGTTTATGGGCCCAACCATATGGGTGAACTTGAGTTGTGTGCAAGCTGCAGTATTTTGACAGTGATGGAGTGAGGGTGGTCAGTGGGCAGGTTTGGTTAATTGACATTTCCACTGAGTTATAGGTCTATATGTGTGTGGGTCTGTGGGCTTGTAGGTCTACTGACAGGTGGATCCAGCAGATAGGAGTGCTTGAGTGATGGTTGTGCACACAGCATGGGGGGTTGTGGTTCACATTGTGTTCCTGTAGCCCAACCCACATGTTGGTGAGTTGGGTGAGGTTGGGCTGTAACAGGGTGGGTTAAAGAATTTTAGATCAAGGTCAGATAAGGTTAGACTGGATTAGACAAGATAAGATAAGATAAGATAAGATAAGATAAGATAAGGACAGGTTAGATAAGATTGGGTCAGATTTGGCCAGGCCAGGCCAAGTCAGGTTAGTGAACTAGGTTAGGTGTTCTGGGTTAGGTTGAGGTTAGGTTGGACAGGGTTAGGTCAATTAGATCAGATAAGATAAGGATAAGATAGGTTAAGTGAACCACTGTAGGTTTTTTTGGATTGAGTTAGGTTAGGTCAGGTTAGGTTTAGGTTAGGTGAGGTTAGGTTTGGGTTTAGGTTAGATTAGGTTAGGTTAGGGTAGGTGAGGTTAGGTTTAGGTTAGATTAGGATTGGGGTTAGGTTTAGGTTTAGGTTAGATTAGGGTTGGGATTAGGGTTAGGGCAGGTTAGGTTTAGGGCAGGTTAGGTTTAGGGCAGGTTAGGTTTAGGGCAGGTTAGGTTTAGGGCAGGTTAGGTTTAGGGCAGGTTTAGGGCAGGTTTAGGTTAGGTTAGGTTAGGTTTAGAGCAGGTTTAGGTTTAGGGCAGGTTCAGGTTTATGGTTAGGCTATGACCACGAACAGATCTATGCTTAATTTTGTAATGAAGATTGTAGGAAATTTGTGGCTTACCTAGTTACTGTGACTATAGTTGATATTGGTAATTAAAGATTTTATTCATGTTAGGAATTTTTGACAATTTTTGGAATTTTTATGCATTTTTAGGAGCCAAAAATATGTTTATTTTGAATTTATGGGTTGTTTAATTGAGGAAATAATTTGAAATAATTTTCATAAGTTTTTTGTATTTAATGTGGAATTTTTGGTGATTTTTTCGGAAATTTTCCAGCATTTTCCAGCCAGTAAAAGGATTTATTTGAGTATTTCTGGGTTTTAATTGAGATTTTTGATGCTTTCTGGACCTGTGGGAATTTTTTCAGTATTTTTGGGATTTTTCTGGCATTTTCCGAGGTTTCTGGCATATAATTTCCTTTTTGGGAAAATTTCTTTTTTGGTAATTTTTGCCAAAACCATTTCTGAGTTGCTTATGTAAGCCATCAATTTCCTATTTTGGAAAGTCTTTCCTAAAAAGGAAATTTCCTTTTTTGGTAATTTTCTCCAGAACCATTTCTGAGTCGCTTATGTAATCCATTAAATTGCCTTTTTTGGAAATTTCATTCCAAAACTGTTTCTGAGTTGCTTATGTAAGCCATCAAAATTTCCTTTTTTGGTAATCCATCAAATATTTCCCAAAAAGGAATTTCCTTTTTGGGAAAGACCCCCCCAAAAGCTTTTTTGAAACACTTATGTAAGCCATCAAAACTTTCCTTTTTTGGTTGGTCACATGACCTGATTACATAAGCAACATCCACTTTTTTTCAGTCATGTGACTCGCTTATGTCAGCCATCAACCTTTCCTTTTTGGTATATTCACTAAACCGTGGGAGTTTCATTTTTGGTATTTCTGGCCATTTAATCTTTTTATTAGGTAAGCGCACCCAGCCTGGCACACCAGGCATGACCCACTTTTACAAAAGCTTTTTTAACTGGCAGAATTGCATTTGGCTCGAAGTTAACTAACTTGACCTTTTGCAAAAAGTAAGCCAAAGCTGCTGCGCAGATACAGTGCTTGGGCTCTTCCTCGATGCCGCCTCCGTCCACGGGATACCCAGCCGTGTAAGGGGAGACCATGGTACAGAGAATGTGAGAGTGGCAGAGTGGATGGAGGAGAACCAGGGCACAGGGAGGGGGTCTTATATCTGGGGGAGGTTAATTAGCCCGTTTTCTGCCTTTTGAGATTGCAGTTCTCACAACCCTTCCTTGATAGAAGCGTCCACAACAGTCGGATTGAAAGGATCTGGTACGACGTCACTGAGGGGTTTGGTGGAAAGTGGAAGAACCTTTTCACCGACCTAGAGGCCAACGAAGGGCTAGATGTCGACAACCCAGCTCACATTTGGCTCCTCCAACACCTTTTCCTGAACCAAATCAACCAGGACTCTCTTTCGTGGGCGGAAGCTTGGAATAACCATAAGCTCCAGATTAGAGGTGAACCGCAACAGACCCCGCATGAAATGTTCTTTTTCAGTATGATTGAGGACGGCCCTCGAGGTCTCAACGGCCCGCGTCAGGGGGACCAGGATGGTTTAGAAGGTGGGGACCTGTATTTGTACGGGGTCGATTGGGAGGTTATGGAAGACGATGAGCTCATGACCAATCACCGTTATTACAATCCCACCCCGCCCGACAATCCATTCAGCACCGCTCCCTCTTCCCTATCCGAGGTAGAATGCACCCCCCCAAACTGTCCTCTCTCTGCCGAGGGTGTTAGTCAGCTGGATCGTTACCTCTCCCAAGTCGCAGACGTTGACTCACGAAGCATGCTCGTCCGAAGAACTATCTGGATTCAAGCCCTCCGCGCTTGTAGTCAGATTTAATAGGTTTCTGCCGCCCTGGGGGTTGGTCGATAATATAATCCAACATATGTTTACCGATGTACAAATCTTCGACCTAAGACTCCTCTGCATACTCCAGACCACCTTGTAAAACAGGTCTGAGCTCAGCACTCGACAACTGACGACCTGATTGAGAGAACTCGGTGCACTTACCTTGGTTGGCTTCCTGCACCATTGCTGAAAGCAACGGCTTAAGCTCTGTATTCCCGTACCTCGTTGTGGTCCAATCTACAGGAAGCAGCTTGTCTCTGTCCCCCACCCACAAACCCACTACACTCCAAGCAGCTCGGTGTGCATCAAGCCCAAAACTTGCCCCACCCCTGTGCTCAACATAAGATTGGAGGGACATGATCCTGTTGTACATAGTCAACTTATTTCTCCAGGTGGTCGACGAGTAAGTTAGACCCATGCTGTCTATGAAATAATCCAGAGTAAGAGGGTATCGACCCCCTGCGCTGGTGCAAAACTCTCCCTTGCTGATTCTGTTATTGCTCCGGACCTTGATTCCTAGTGCTTCCACTGCGTGAAGTAGGAGTACAGAATCGACAAAGTCCCTGTAAGCAGTGCCCCACCCGGTATCTTGGTTGTCCCGGATCATTTGAACCAGCCATCCAAACTGGGCTCGCATCTCTGCCACTGTCTGACGTTCCTCCTCCTCCTCCTCTTCGTTGACAGGAAGAGACACAACAGGAGAAGGTGGACCCCAACCTGTAATTGACGAGTGTTCTGGAAATAGATCAGGGGCCGGAGAGGGAGACCTTCTATCCAAAACAGAGCTGCCTTCCAAGAACAAAGGAAGAGGTGAACAGCTGGATCTTTGTTCTCCAGCCGGCGGGTCTGGAAACAAGATCAACTTTCATTCCTTCAACGAGGACCTGAGAGTCACCTTCAGCGGAGGATTCCATTGGCCCTGGCCAGTCTGTGCCGTAGGTAAAAAGATTCTCAAACAGAGAGGAAGCGGTCATTGAGGTTGGGACGGCGCCTTCGTGAGTGTGAGACTCCAGTATCTCGGAAGGGGGTTCCTGGGGATTCGGAGAAACTTGGTTGGGATTTAAAGAGGCTTCCTCGGGCTGCGAAGCTGTTTCATCGGGATGCGAAGCTGTTTCATCGGGATCTGAAGCTGTTTCTTCAGGATTCAATGGAGTTCATAGGAGCGAGATGTTATCCTGAAAAGCTCCGGGGTAGTCGAGAACTGTGCTTCCATACCATCTGCCCGGGCGCGTTCTACCTGCGCTTCTGTCAGCGTAAAAGCCTCCCGACGGTTGATTTTTTGCCTTCGGCGGCGACTAGATCTTCTTAGGAGAGGCTCATCGGATTGTTCTCCACCTTGCATTTTGACTTTTGGTGGGGTGCCGGGGATGGGAGATACGCAGAAAATGGCACTATTCCCTGACAGCCCAAAATGAAGTCACGTGAGCCTGTGAAGTTTTTGGCCGCCAGGAGCCTTTGTAGGTCACAGAGGAAGTCGGAAGGCCGTTTCAAAAATGCAGTCTAAGTGAAGAGGAGATCCGTCGTATCTGCTGGCTGAAAAAATTAGGGGACTGGCAATGCGTATGTACTTGAAAATTGAGGGGGGGGGGGGGAAACCAGGGGCGAGGTGGAAGATATTCTAGACAATCGCAGGAAAGTTACAAGGTTGCTATTGAACACTCCTTTGTCAAAAATTCCCTCCCGATGATCCTCCACTTATCGAAAAACTGCTTTGTTTGGGACTGGTATCTCAGGTTTTTTGCCCATTGTCTCGTAGCATATGGTTGGGTTCTGCCCTCTTGGATTTTCTTGAGATGCCCCTGGAACCATCTTTCACACAACGGCGTCCAGCACCCAAAATCAAGACCGGATCCTTCCCAGGTGTTAACCTTGGGCCACCAAGACAAGTCCTTCGTCTGATTCCCCTTCCCTGCTCCAGGGTGAGCTCAACGAAGTTGGTTGAAGTGAAATCACCAACCGGTTAGGATCTCGTAACCTCCGACAAGGTAAAACCACTCGCCCTCGGTAAGCTCGTGACGCCAGTACTCCTTCTTCTCCACCTTCAAAGAGGACCCTGAGTCGGGATAGGTGTCGAGTATGATGTCGAAGGACCCTTCTATCCCGAGCACCTCTATAGCAATTCGCCAGGCAATCCCCCCCCCGAGAAAAGGCCGCTGCTGCAACGTAAGGACGTTCATGGAAGAGGGTCCGGACCCTCGACATGTAGGCCCCGAAATCCTCTGGGTTGAGCTGCCAATTTTCTTCCCGGACAGGAAATGTGAGGATGTTGAAGTTTGGGGGAACAGAAGGTCCGGCAGCTGGGTACAAGAGGGTGAACTTTGAACCGTTGAGCAAAAGGTAGTTCAAGTGGCTTTCGAGCTTCGCCGCAGTCCCTGCTCTCCATACCTCAAGAACGGACAAGGGATGGTGGAACACCAACTGCCTCGAGTCGCCCGCATCGATGAAAGTGAAAACTTCGCCCTGGGTGGAAAGCTCGACTGAACTTGAGACAATCATCGTGTTTCTGATTCCATTCTTCCAGGTCTGTTGAAACCTCTCATCGTGGGGAGAATTTTTGCTGAGGTCAGAATGTCCATCGGGGAGCTGGCCAGTGTCAGGGCCACTCTACCCCAACAACTACCAGTGCACTGAGCCGACTCCGCAGAGTACTCACTAGTCCAACTAGCTTGTGAGAGAACGATCACGTCTCTATTCTTCCGGTAGGTTGTCCGAGGTCACTACAAGTCAGGTCGAAATCCTAAAGAGAAACCCAACCTAAACCGCACTTCGTTCGGTTTAACAAGCAAGGGTTGATCCCTACAACAGGATTTGATAACTCCACCAGTTGATCGACTGGACGCTCGAGGTGTTCTAATATGACTGCTGGGAGTCTATAGTTACGAGGCGCAGTTGACGCGCAGAGCGGGAGGGAGAGCAGATGGGGGTGTCTTGGATCAAACAAGAAACTCTGACTTGGCCTTAACTGCAACTGGGCTGAGAAGGGCAGAGGATTTCCTGAGGTAACAAAACTAAGGTACTACGATACAGCCACAGTTGCTACTTATACTAAAGGAGTGGCCATGACGTCAATACCCTAATATACCCTTATCAAGTCCGAACAAAGGGAGATAAGGAGTGTGAGAACGCTAAGTAAGGGAAGCGAACAAAGGTGACGCGTGGGAGAATAAAAGACAAAGGGCCTTACTAGCGTGTGAAGGATTGCATAAAAGATAAGGAATGTCTGCATGAAACATAGGGGTAAAGATAACACTAGTCCAAATGGAAATAGGAGCATGGGGTCGTGAAAGTTCGTACCTGGGGATCTCACCCAAGGGCCAGGTGTCAATCTCCCTTTACATGGCCTCTGCCAGCTGGATTCGGGAGTAGAGACATTCAACATCCCTTGTTGTCTGTAGGCGGTAACAGCATCACGGACAAGTGGCAACCTCAACGTACGTCCGAACATGAGGAGGTCGGGCCTAGACTCATGGGACATGAGGGATTACAGATTCGCCGGCGTTTCACGCTAACGGCTACTCCACATGCGCTGAGCTAACCAGAAGGATCCTAAGGCGATGCTTCCGAATAGCGGCGAGTCCTTCCTCCGGTTAGGAGACTGTGATGTGACTGTCCACGTGTGTGATCAGGGTCCAGGGTTGATCGTAATCGTAAAGTCATGAGGGGTCGTAAAAGGGGTTCGTGATGTCATAAAAGGGGTCATCAGGGTCTTGAGACCTATTTTTAGTGCGCGCGCGTTCTAGGCGTTCCGGAACGAAGTTCTTCCAAGGCCGTCCCGCGGGCCGAGGTGTCAGCTTGATGTAGTAAGCCGACGATGATGGTACAGGGGCGGAAGTTGATGTGACCCGGACCAATGAGGTTCGTCGAGGTAGGTCACGTGAAGGATCACCGATCTAGGCTATAAGAAGGACGTCTTCTTGGAGCCATCCTTGATCAGCAACACCAGCAACTTCCCCATCATCTTACCAAAACATGTCCTTCCCCAACAACCATACCTACAAAGTCGCCAATGGTATCTCCACCATCTCTCGCATCGACCGTCGTGCTGCCGCTCGCAAGACCTATGCCTGTGCAGCTGGGACTCCCTATACCACGGATGACCAGGTATGGGGGAGACTTAGAGCTTTTGTTTGCTAGCACTAACGCCTTCCTCTAGGTAGAGGAACGTTCTTTTGGGCGTTGATGTCCAGCTAACGGCTTCTAGATCTTGGAGGTCGTCACGGAGGTGGACGCCGAACGTCTCAGGGAGATGATGCCTCATTTGATGGGGTTGACCTGGGACGATGAGCTCTGGGTCCGTACGATCATCGCCGAAAAGGTAGCCTTCCGGATGAGGGGTAGGTTCGGGGAGCTGGAGCATCCGATCAAGAAGGAGCTCTGGTACACCCTGCAGAGGGGAATCTACGATCAGGACCTTTTGGAGCACGGAGCAACCGTTCCTCGAGCCGTCCGCCAGGCCACTGTTGCCACGTCGTTGTTATGGTCGCTCGTTCGGGAGGGGGAGAGCAAGGTAGGTTCTCCGTTTGAATATTCGAGTATGACTCTCGACTAATCAAACTGCCTAGGTTGAACGTTTGGAGCGCGAGGTGAAGGAGGCGAAGGCAGACGTTCTTCGTCTGTCGGCGGAGGGTCTTCAACTGAAAGAGACCTTGGCTGCCTTCCAGCAGGGGACGAACGAGGTGTTGGAGGCAATGGTCGCCAACCATCAAGAGTTGATCGCCGGGTTGAAGGTTAGGGACAACAACATCAAGGGGGCATTGGCCAGGAGGGATGAAAAGGTAATGCCGCTTTCATCATTGCTTAAAATGATGGAAGCTGACATTTCCTAGACCGAAGAACTCGAGAACGTGGTGGCTGTGTTGACAGCGCAGGTTGAGTCCTTGCAGGACAAGACCTGCAACTGTAAGGAGGGTCCCAAATTGATTGGTCAGGGGACTGCCGATGTTCCGTTCGAGTTGGAGTACGCCGACGAGGTGGTACTCCCATCGCCTAACCCGTCGTCCTATGCGACGCCTCCGATCGAGAACGCAGTTCCCGTTCCGACTCCAGGTCCGGCTTCCACTTTGGCCGCTTCCGACAAGGAGAACTGTGGGCGCTGTGTCTTGCAGCCGATCCATCAGTTGGTGAAGATCGAGGACGAGGTCATGGGGGTTGACCGAGCTGAAGATGCTCCGAGGGTCGCCGAGGTACGTCCGGTGACTAAGGGGCAACGCTGCAAGCGCTCTCGACGCCGTCCTGCTCATCGCATGGCTCCATCTGCTAATCCTTACCCTCGACCAGTTGAGTCGGATGGTGAGCTCTCTGGTCGAGGTGGGGGACGAGAGTTCCGCTATCGAGTCAACCGTCCCTACCGACAGGTTGAGTCGGAGATCCAGCTTCGCCACCAGCGTCGACTCGCAATCCAGGATTCCGCCCAGGGGTCCGATGAGGGAGACGGAGGGTCGCTTGCCGACTACGTCGACAGTACTGCCGAGCAGTCACCCGGTGATGGAGATGTGGGACCAGGTGTTCAGCAGTTCGGTGACATCTGGGAGGCTGATCGGTCCGCTTGAAGGTATCTCTTCCTATCGGCTTGAACTAGTCGTTCAGCTGAGTGCCGAAGATGGTGACGCCATGTTCGGGGAGGTCCTAGCGAGGAGGGGCCAGCACTACGATCTCCGGGATGGGCAGTTGATGACCTTTCGACCTGCCGTAGATAGAGTCGACTTTTGAGGACGTAGGATAGCACTTGTATAGCTCGTTGTGGATTCGCTGGGAATAGTACGCGCGTGTGTGTGTTTCGAATGATTGGTGTGAAGGATAAGGAGTGTGAAGCATTCAAAACATAGGAGGTGATAAGAAGAGTTCGAAGAAAGAGCGTGTTATAAAAAGTTTAAAAATACCATGTTCCTGACAGCCAGAGAGGATGCAGGTGATGAAATTATTGAGGTGTTCTGCCTTTTCTTCGGACGGCTCCAAACCGAGGATTCGGTGTGATTGTGCCTTATCGAATGGAAAGATGACAGGGTGGGTCGAGGTGGGATCGCAAGTTAGATAACCGTATCGGCGGTATAAGAACTCGAGCGGCGAAGGGTTTTGGTCAGGGAGGGTGGCGGGCGGGCCGGGTTCTGCGTACCAGCGCCCCAGAATAAGGGGGTCGTTGTTGTTTACTCCTTCGTCCAGGTCATCCGGTGGTCCAGTCTCAACTGCGGGTGCCCACTTGAAAGGACAGTAGTCCCAAAAGTTACGTCGTGGATCGAAGACCATCGCCTCTTTGTACCAAAGTTCCCAGCTCTCTGCAACTACGGACCGGTCCTGTAGAATTCTAAAAAACCCACCAGAATCGCAGGCCTCCCAGACGTAGACCCTTGCTCCAGACTTTCCGGGAGCATGAAACTTTAGGGCGTTCCGTTCCCGAGACAGCCAGGCCTTCTTCTCGTCATCGGACGCAGTCTCAAAATGATTCTTATCAGCTTCCTCTCGTTCTCGGAAGAAGGATTCCCAACTCCTGTACCATCGACTGCCAGTTGGAATGCGAGTGGGGGGGGTCGGCGATTCGGGACGGACAGGGGTGTTGAGGTTGACATCGTCGGTCGACAGCTCTGAGGGTGGGTTGTTGCAAGGAACCGGCAAAGAATCTGTTGGGTTGGCTGGAAGGGAGGGAGCGGCGGCAGGTTTGGCGATCAGGGCTTCGTTGTGCTCAGCTGCCGCTTTGCGTTGGGCGTCGTAAACCTGCTGCCCAGTCGGCAACCAACTGTTTGCCACAACAAAGCCCCCGTCCAATCTTTCGTAGGAATTGTGTTCGGGGAATAAAACCCAGATTGGAACGCCGAAGTTCAACGCATTTGAAAGCCATCTGACCGAGGTCGTACGGGGACGGACCCTCACGCCGACGAAATTCCTTTCCTTCCATTGCCTATAAACCGCATCCCAGACACTGTCTACCCAAACTGGCCCACATCGGGCCAAAAGGGCCTTCCACCAAAGCTGATCGACCAAGTTTTCGCCCCATTTGTACTGCATAGAGACCAAGTACACAAGGTACGCAAGCCTGTGGACAAATCCCTTTCTGCTCTTCTCCGAGGATATACTTGCTCCGCGCTGGGTTTTATGGCCTCGAGTGAACCTGAAGCGAACGGGCGATTCAGGTTCTACGTGGCCGAGCTCCACTAGCATTCCCCCGCTGACTACTTCGATGGAAGCGGTTAGCTTGTCGTCCAGAGATGCCCAGAGTATACGAGTGTCCTCGTCCAAGAACCACCGCCCGTCTTTTTGAACGTAGTCCCGGGTTTGGCGCTTGAGGGGCTCCAGAAGGTGACTTTGGAACGGACGTTCCTTTGGGAGGTATGCGTGGTAGTCCATGCCCTCCTTGATCCAACTAAGTCTAGCCGGCAAGTTGGGGCTTACTCCAGGGGCCTCGGCAACAGAGGCAGGCAGATAGCTTTTGAACGATGTCACAACATCTTTCATGTTTGGGCAAAAGACCCGGAGGGATGACTTTTCTCCTGAGGGGAAGAGGGTCAATTGATTAGGCATGACAAGAATCTGCCATTCAAGCGTCATCAGCCACGTACAACCCCTGCCGATGCAAGGATCAAAGACGAACCTTTATTTGGGGTTTGAAATTCTGTGGGGCTGGTTTCGGTCAAAGTTTTTTGCGTCCTACGAATCAGAGGCACAGGGAGGGCGGAAAGGAGATGTCGGGCCAAGCAGGAAGCAGCGAGCTTAAATCGGGAGGAGGGCACGGTCGTCACGTGAACCGTAGGCAAATTGCTTCAGAGTCCGAGTCCGTAAATATTACTCATTACATAACGATACGAGGGGAGGTCGGTTTTGTGAATACAGAAAATGCCATTCTAGAAGACGACATAAAACGAGCTCGTGAGGAGTTCAGGGAGGACTGGTAGGCTGCCTAAGTGACGATCGGGAAACAACCGAGAAATACCATTCAACGGACACGAATGGACAATACTTGCTGACAATAAAGCCATGTCGTCGGCTAGGTAGACCCCAAAGTGGAAAAACCACCCAAGAGGACCTAGAGCAGTTGGCAAGGATGAGAGAAACCCTCTGACAAGATATCGCATTGTTGACAAGCTGAAAGCCCCCAGAACCCACAGCAGCCAGAGCCGCGCAAACCGACAGGCGGTGAACACGGACAGAAGCAAACCTCCGACGAGATAGCAACGTCGTTGACGAGGTGAAAGCCCCCAGAACACACAGTAGCCGGAGCCGCGTAAACCGACAGGCGGTGAACGCAGACAGAAGCAAACCTCCGACGCAACAGCGTCTCTTTGACGAGGTACAAAGTTCCAGCACAGTTCACACCTGATATATCAGGTGAGAACGAGTGCGACGGGGAGGTGCGAGATCCAGTTCACACCCGATAATTCAGGTGAGAACGAGCACAATGGGGAGCGGATGACGCACAAAGCGTTCAAGAAAAGGGGGCACAGACGACGGGCAGGAACCCTCTTGAGGAGGGGTAGAAGTTGTTGCCATCCGACAAACCAGAGGCAACACCAAAGGGGAGGAGAAGGCGGGATATGGATTTGAAGAGGGAATTGCCGAGTTTCGATTGGCGATCGGTGCCACGAGGCTCTGAGCCATGCCAGAGGTTAAACACTGAGAGGGGAGAAGCCTCAGGAGGGGCGGGACTCGGGTGGGACTTCAAGCTTCACCAGTTGCCCGTCAACGTAAGAAATAGCCGAGCCGAAGTCCCGTTGATCGGTGGCCATGGTGCCATTCTTGATTTAGGTAATCGGAAGCGCCGGTTTGCCGATTCACATGATGTTGTTGTTTTAGCCACTTGTCGGCGGAATGAGTACTTGTCCATGGTCCGGCAGATACAGAGTAGCAAGCTGGCTGGGAGAGAAAATGTAAGAACTGCCATTTTAAGCACCTTATCCCTCGAGGAGGAGGACGGAATGGACTGTGTTGAAGAGGGAGACGGAGCTGGGGAGAAAATAGCCGAGCGAAGTTTGATAACCGGCGCTGCATGGTTCTCGGCGCTCCACAGATCAGGAAGCCAACCAGAGGGAAGCGGGTGCCACGCTGGGATGTTTGCGGTCCCCTGAGAGAGGCTGCACCAGTGAATCTGTCCAAGACAGTAAAGGATGTTGCTGTCCAATAGATCAGAGGCAAGTTTTTGGAGGAGGGGAGGGGAAGGGGAAGGTACTCGAGCGGGAGAAAGAGTGGAATATGCAATAGCCAAGCCGAAGTCCTGTTGGTCACAAGCTGCGGCACTGCACCCGATATAAGCGATCGGTGTGCAAAATACAATTGTAATAGTTGGGACGAAGGGATGGCGAACAAGGTTTGGGTTTGCAAAAGGTAGGTGCCCTTGCAAGTTGTCAATTGGGTGACTATCCGTAGGAGTACATTAGACAAGGAATATAGATATCCGTCGTAGAAGGGTGCCAGTTGCCGAGTTTTGCGGTGTTCCTGAGCCTATGGAACGGTCGGGGTCCTGACACTTATTGACAGTTCCCTTAAACGACCTTAGATATCCATCTGGACTCGAGTGTACACCGTGTAAATCCTACGGACAGTCACCCAGTCACTCATTCAATGAGTGTTTTTGCAACCCTGTACAGACAACAGACTGATTTACGACTGCCTCAAGAGGCAACAGCCGAGTAAATCCGTCGCATTCACAAATGTAAACAACAGTCAAAACTATCCCACACGGTCTGGTGAGTGAAGTATGCAGCCGAGATCCTCTGACCGCCCTCCCACCCTTCTACACTATGTGAAAAGGCCCAACCTCTGAAAAAGATAAGGTCCCCAGGCAGATATCTGAGGCGAAGGTTCAGCTCATCAATGCGGAAATCTCCACCTTGGGTGAAGGTTCCAGGAGTGCCCTGCCCTGCCAATAAGAAGGGTCTACCGCATTGAAGGCGCGAAGGTAGGGCAGCTTGTCCATTGAAGTTTCTCTGAGTTTTGAGTACTGGGATGCAGCTCCGGGATCGAGATGTTCCAGTACATTGTTGAGTCTCTTTGCGACAAACTGAAACTCTGAGAGGGCTTCCGTGGTGGCAGAAAACTTCTGCCCACTCCCAAGGATGGTTGACGATGGGACAGGGGGCTCTTTCTGCTCGGATTTGAGTTTTGCACACACAAAGGGGAGAGACCACCCACCGAGTGACCTATTGCATGCCAACAAGTTACTAGTTTTATCCGGCCGCAAAGTTCGCCTTCAACCTGCCGGTAAGTGGCCTTGGAGTTCCTCCACTTTCCATCGGCATCTTCTCCTACAGTAGGCTTCGTCGTTTCACAAAGTTTAGCACAATCATCGTTGAACTTGTCCTGTTTCAAAGTCAGCATGTGAAAATTAGCAAGGCAGAAGGGCGCCAACCAGTGATTTAGTTCGTTGCCAGCAAGGTATGTGGAGGACTATGGGAATGCCGTTCTTGTCCACAGCAAGACGGGGTTGGTCGTCAAGCCATGCAGTCTCCAGCTCCGGTACCAAATTACAGGGCGGAGGTCCCTTTCCACCGGCGGCTTCGACAGTCTGACGGAGGTCGAAACCGTCAAAGACAACTTGAGAAGAGGATTCAGATCGGTGTTCAATGCAAAACTGAAAGTGACATAGAGCCCCTACCCGGCGCCTCTCTGGCTTTTAGGAAGGATCCGACATCATGTCTGAGAAGCCCACGGAGGCGTTCGGCATTGCTTGTCTTGGTCGAAGCGCGGCTGGAAGGAAGCCTAATTGAGAGCTTCAAGTGGGAAAGACAAACCGGCTTACCTTTTTTTCTTTGAGGTAGATGCATTCCCCTCTTTGTTTGATTTGCGCTCCATTGGAGGAGATGAGATTCTGGGAGCCTGCCCGGAAGGCTCGTCCTCCTCTAAATCAGTCAACACTGGGTCATCGAAATATGCCTTGTTTATCTCTTCCCAACTCCAATCGTCGTACTCGTGGCCTTGGGAGTCCATGGGGCTGAAATTCCACTGGATTAGAAAGGGAGGGCTGACGATTCAACTAGGGGCAAGACAGGACCAACCGGAAAAGGGGGGGGTGCTGCTGGGGCAAAGATTCGACGGAGACCAAGGCCAAGGTATATCCCGATAATCAAGCAGTGGGTGTCTCCCAAGGGGCGTTGAAGGGAGGAGAGCCAGAGGGGGTCAAAGAGAAGAGGAAGATGCTGACGATTGTCTTTACGGAACGGCGATTGAATTAGGACCCGGCTATCAGAGACGTCATGGAAGGCTAAAACACTTGAGACAGATTCGGCAGAAGAGAGCCGACTCGGAGGTTTTTGCAAAGTTTCCATTGGGAGGTAGAACGTCCCCCGCAGAGGACATGTCCGACGTCTACAGGACTGTTTGCCGAACAAGAACGACGCAGGCAGCATTTGCCAGGGAGAAAGGGAAGGACCAAAAGCTCTAGGCACTTTGTAATAGTGCCCTTTGCAGCCGAAACTAAGGCCGAGTTGGCAAGTTGGACTAAAAAAGGAAGTGGAAGGGAAGTCGCGCTTGGGTTCAAACTTAGGCTGGTAAAAAAGGGACGTAATGTGCGGCATAAGCCTATCTAGGATCCGGCACGAAAAGAGCCACCGAACAGGTAAAAAGAGAGAACGCAGAGTATGGCAAGAAACAACCTGTTTAGGATCCGGCAAACACAGAGTCACCGAACAGGTTGAGAGGGAAACAAAGAGTGCGGCAAGAAACAACCAGTCCGGGATCCGGCAAACACAGAGTCACCGAACAGGTTGGGAGAGGAAACGAGGTACGGTGGGATTGGGGGGTTAATACTGTAGATACAAAAATACCACGAAGACCGAAGATACAAAATCTTCAACAACCCAGAACCCACAGCAGCCAGAGCCGCGTAAACCAACAGGCGGTGAAGGCAGACAGAAGCAAACCTCCGACGAGATAGCAATGTCGTTGACGAGGCGAAACCCCCAGAACCCACAGTAGCCAGAGCCGCGTAAACCGAGAGGCGGTGAACACGGACAGAAGCAAACCTCCGACGAGATAGCAACGTCGTTGACGAGGCGAAACCCCCAGAACCCACAGCAGCCAGAGCCGCGTAAACCGACAGGCGGTGAACGCAGACAGAAGCAAACCTCCGACGAGATAGCAACGTCGTTGATGAGGTGAAAGCCCCCAGAACCCACAACAGCCAGAGCCGCACAAACCGAGAGGCGGTGAACGCGGACAGAAGCAAACCTCCGACGAGATAGCAATGTCGTTGAAAAGGTGAAAGCCACCAGAACCCACGGTAGCCAGAGCCACGCAAACCGACAGGCGGTGAACGCAGACAGAAGCAAACCTCCGACGCAACAGCGTCTCTTTGACGAGGTACAAAGTTCCAGCACAGTTCACACCCGATATATCAGGTGAGAACGAGTGCGACGGGGAGGTGTGAGACCCAGTTCACACCCGATAATTCAGGTGAGAACGAGCACGAGGGGTGAGCGGATGACGCACAAGGTGTCCAAGAAAAGAGGGGCAGGGAAGAGAAGGTGGGAGTTGAAGTTGAAGAGGGAATAACCGAGCGAAGTTCCATCGCGATCAGTGATCGGTACCACGAGGCTCTGAGCTACGCGCCGGTGCGTGTGACGCTTCGCTTGATTCGGTAATCGAAATTCGAATTCCACCGATTGTTGATGTCAACTCCGCCTCCTGCCTTCTCCTCCCCTTTGGTGTTGCCTCTGATTTATCGGATGGCAACAATTTCTACCCTTCCTAGGAGGGTTCCTTGCCTGTTGTCTGTGCCCCTTTTTTTTAGACGCCTTGCTCGTCATCCGTTCCCCCTTGTGCTGGTTCTCACCTGATCTATCGGGTATGAACCGGTCTTACGCCACCTGTCTTGCTTGTTCTCATCTGATTTATCGGGTGTGAACTTTACCGGAACTTAGTACCTACTCAACGATGTTGCCATCTTGTCAGAGTTTTGTTCACTTTGGTGCGTTGTCGCAACGTCGAAACTCTCAATCTCCGATTCCTTCCTATTGGTCGTTTGACTCCATTGAGTTCCGGACTCTTCTTGGCCTCGCAACTGCCTCGAGGCAACCTTCACCCTGATCACCGGACCGCCTCTATTGTTTCTCGAACGTTCTTCCCCGCTTCGCGTCCCCTCTCGGGAACCCTGTTTCGAATCCTCGCGTTCTGCCATCTGCCACCCGCTACTCGACCTTCCGGAACTCTGATATCCCCGACGCCTCGTTCCCCTCGCCTTTCATCCTTGTTTCGACTCTCGTTCTAGCCCTTCGCCATCGCCATCTATCGTTATCAATTCCTCCCGCCATCGATCTCCGGTTATCCCATCGTTCTGTGCTCTCGTCCCTGCGAATCCTTATCGATCGGAACTTCCCGGTCGATCGATCAGTTCCATTCCCCGCACCGTTCCGTTCTCTGGGCATTTGCCTCCATTGCTATCTTCCGCTCTCGATTTCTGTTCCCCTGCATTTTCTCCTGTATGATGCGGCTTCCTCTCGTGCCGTCGTCACCCCTTCGTCATCGTCCCTGTAGTTACTCAGCCTTCGTCGTCGTTTCCCCCCCTAGTAGTTACCCCTCTTACCAAGTTCCTCTTAGTTTCGCTTTTCCGTTCCCCTTCTCTCTCACGGACTATCTCGACACTGCTTATTTAGGAGATTCTTCGGTTTCCTTTATATACTGTGTCTTAGATAGCCTGGAATGCATCGACTCAGATCCCCCAGTTCAGTTTCAGTCCGAGTTCTCCAGTTCTCCGGTTCGCTCTCCAGTTCTCAAGTCAAGTTCTCGGCTTCTCTGTGTCTTCTCTCTTGCTCCTACCAAAAGCCTGCCTCAGCTACTTTACGACTTCGCGGTGATTCTCTATCGCAACTCTCAGCAACCTCGGTTCCTATCCCCCTCTGCTTTGTCTCAAATCTCGCGCTTTACTCTAGTCGTCGCGGTCTTCCCCGGCGATTCTCCAGACATCTTCGGGCACCTCTGAACAGATCTTCTGTTCCGGTGGTCGTACAGAACTCAACACTCAACCGGTACCCACCTCAACTGCTTGTACACTCTTTTTAGGATATCCAACTACCCGGAGTGTTCAGTTAGTTCAGCGTGCTCCTCCTAAATGGCGCTGGAACCAGCTGCCATAGGCGTCGGGTGGTTTCTGACGCTCTCGTCGTTTGGTTGCGCAGGTCAGACTGGTTTGGGAAAGTCGACATCGATTAACACGCTCTTCACGTCGCACTTGATTGATTCGAAAGGCCGCTTCGCTTCAGATGAGGAGGTCCGGCAGACGACGGAAATTCATCCAGTCTCGCATAGTAAGTCGTTCATTCAAGCACGCTTTGCCGTTGGAGCTTAAACAAGCTGGGGCAAATGAATGCTGGTTACTGATGGGGTACTTCGTGTCCGCTTGATTCGTTGCTGTAGTTATCGTGGAAATGGTGTGAGGCTGAGGTTGAACATCGTCGATACGCCCGCTTGTATTAGATAGGGAGAATCCAGGACCCTTTACGACAGTTCTTGCTTTCGCGTGTTTGCTTCAACCTCCCTTGCTCTCACCCGGTTATAGGAGTCCTCTGAACAGGAACCAGTTCGTACTGAGGTTGAAGCTTCACACTCTTGCGGCAATTCAGGATCACGTGGAGGAAACGAAACAAGGAGCTGGATATTGTTTTGGTTTGCAAAAACCAAAACCATGATAGTAACTACAAATGTACGCGAAGCTCAGTGTAAAAATGATTATATCAAGGCAGCGAAAATTTTGTCGAGGCGGTCAGGCAGTGG
Organism: Thelephora terrestris; assembly: GCA_015956445.1. Lineage (NCBI taxonomy): Eukaryota > Fungi > Basidiomycota > Agaricomycetes > Thelephorales > Thelephoraceae > Thelephora > Thelephora terrestris. The sequence continues at coordinate 64,098 of WIUZ02000008.1, forward strand.
GCGGTACCCCTTCAAACGTCGAACCACAAGGAACCCTGAACACTTCTTGGTCCCACACTTGAAGACCTGCTTGATGTTGTACCTTTTCTTTGTGGCTTTAGGTACAACCCAAGGACGGTAGGCGTGGCAGATCTTGCACTGCAAAGGGAATCTTCCTCCGTTAGGTCGGGCGGTGGGGTGGACTCGTTCGAAACGCTCCATCTCCACACCTGTTTCGGTCCACTGAAGGTGGACAACCCCGGTGTAATGGAGGGTGGACGATAGAGAGAGGGCGGCAGGGACAGTGTCTTTGGACGGGCGACCGGTGACCAGGACGTTCATCACAAACTCGGTGATGAATGGAGTGATCCTATAAGGATCAAGGTCGGCCTCCGAAAAAGCGAAGGTGTCAGCAAATTTGAACCTGCCATAGAAAAGGCAGGGCGGTCAACATTGACATCATAACGATGGGCCTTAGTTACGAGTTTGCGACCTCACGGAGCTCTTCGCGGGCAGCGGGAATGCGGACAACGGAGCCGCAGGCAGCCAACACCATCATCGAGTACTTTCTGGACTGAAAGTACTCACGCAGATCTGGACCAATGACTTTCTCGAAAAACTAGAGGCAGTCAGTCAAAAGTAAAGTTGAAAAAATGGCTGACGCTCACGTCAGATATCCCAGTGCTCTGAGAGGTTGTATTGCCGTCCCCGCAATACATGAGGTCGCCCCTTTCTTTGTCCGAATGGGTGTGGACGATCAGGATAGCTTGGTCAAAGTTTTCACTAGTTGTATCAGGGTTAGCTACTGTATTGAAAACGGGGATAGCCGACTTAGTTGCTCACCGGTTCAACAGATTCACCACTCTGGCAACCTTCTCACGGTGCGGTTCGAGGTTGCTGGGGTCAACGTCGAAAGGGACACAACGGTACTTCAGGTCTTGGGGATTTTGCGAGAAGAAACCCTGGAGCTGCACGTGGAGAGCCAGTGCAGGGGTGCCCTTGCCGGCAACAGAGGCCATGATGAATTCAAGCACTATGACGGATGAGCTCTTGTAACGGACGCCGTGATCTCCTTTTGCGGTGTCGGCGATGGTCATACCCTGTGGGAAAACCGGCGCATCTCCTTTCCACAGACCCTGCGCAACAGTCAGGGTGGATGAGAGAGAGACACTGGGGGCAGGGGCACCTGGAATCAGTGATTACATCTTGATTACATAGTGAGTTCATGTGCACTTTTCAATGATTGTAATTGCTAATTCCAGGTTGATTACATTTCAAATGTTACCTTGACATTTAATCCAGCCAATGTCCACCAATTACATTTGAAATGTTCTCAAAATATGTTTCTGGAATGTTTTTTACCTGTCAGCAAAAATGATACTGCAATGTAGTCAACATGTTCTTCAATCGTCCGAGATGTAATCTAAATGCGCTCAAAAACATGAGATGTTTTCACAATGTGCCCAGTGAGCACATTCAGGAAACATTGCTTGGGAACATTTTGAGGAAATTTCAAATGGAGTTGGTGGCAACAGTTGAATTACATGTCAAGGTAACATTTGAAATGTAATCAACCTGGAATCGGCGATTACAATCATTGAAAAGTGCACATGAACTCACTATGTAATCAAAATGTAATCACCGATTCCAGGTGCCCCTGCCCCCAGTGAGAGGACTGGCAGACAAGAAACTTACGTAGAAGATGTTTCTCCTTCCACAGCAAGTGGGACACTCGTATGTGCAGGAGTCCAGTTCTTCTTTCTCCATCCCTGCTAACTCGGGAATGCATCCGGGACAGTTGGACCGCCCGCACTTGCTGCATGTGACCGAGGACGCATGGCCATTCCCGCACAGCGAACACCACTGTCAAATCATTAGGACAAGCACTTACAAGATAAAGAGAGGGGTCGTACCAGGTCACCAGGCTGGACGCTGGATGGGCGTCCAGTCCTTACTTTCTTTGGTAGGACAACCGCCGGGAGTACCGAATCCTGAGAGGATTGGGGAAGAGCCGGTGCCCCGGCTGGGGAGAGTTCCACAGACGTGGAAACCGGTCCAGGGATTCCAAGTGGGCAATGCGTTGCCGTCCCGCCGGTGGTCTTGAGCTTGCCGCCGTTCGTCTTCTTTGCGGTGTTCTTCTTACCCTTCGTCTTCTCCACAAGGAGATCAAGCGGGTTGCTCGGGCTCATCCTGGCCGCAGAATGCTTCTTGACCCTCGCCATTTTAATGCCCGATGTAATCAGGTAAAAAAACAGTTTCTTGTGAGGTGGCGAACGATGGTGGTGAAGACGACAGGAGGAAGAGCAACGGCGGAAGGAGGAGCGAGGGCGGAAGGAGGAGTGAAGGAGGAGCGAGGGCGGAAGAAAGGCAACCCGATTTGGAATTTAAATGCTGGCATCGCCGATCGCCAGAACTAATTGACAGGACTTCCAAAGACTTCCGATTGCCTCCAAGCGCTCAGACGGTTAACGTTCCGAACAAAGGGACTTCTCTCGGTTGTTTCCTTCAACTCCACCAGACTCCACCTCGCGTCCAAGAAGTTTGAGCACTGGCTCCTAACATTGCCCCTCGATTTATCGGGCGGTAATAATTTATAATCATCAGCGCCGACAAGCGGCATGGCCCATGACCGGCTTCTGGAATCCTCACACCCTGGGAATAGATTGTTCCAACAGCCCTCCTTTGACTGGAGTGCGCCAGAGGCATAGTTCCCTCAGTTTCTCAATAAGCCAAGTGAGTAATTGTTTGGTCCATGCAGTCGCGAGAATGGCATGAGTGAAAGCGAGTGTGGTAGATGGTTGTGTTGGAAGACTGTACAATCCCCAAGCAATGCGGCGTCATCGTAAACGATCGGTCAAGGCAATCAAGATACCGTGCCGTCGAGGCACGAGAATAGAATAATGACCAAGACGGTCTGGTGAAGGGGGGCGAGCGACGAGTATATGTAACAAGCGTTGAGCAACGCGACCGGTCTTACCACACACAAGGTCGGGCGAAAGCGTAGACAGCATTGGATTTGACAGGGGCGGCATGCTGGTAGGCACCCGATGACCTCTTGGGCAATGGATGCTTTGCCTCTATGGGAGCACGAGTCTTGGTTGAGTGCGCTGGTATCGGTGAAGACAATTTCCGGGTATGTGCGTGGTGGTAAGGACCGCCCTCTTTTACTTATGTTTGTACCGTTGCCCAGTGGTTATGATACCGACCACCAAAAAATAATTCCATTCAAGTAAGCACGCGCGCTGGATAAACGCTTAGTACTGCCTGCCACAGTGGGAGAGCTCCGGTCTCAGTTGAGGGGGACCCAGACCTCCCTCACCAGCCACGATGTCAAGTTCCACCATCTGGATACACTCGTCAACGAGGACAACGGCTTCAAGCACGATATTGAATTGATCAAGGAATTCATGGAAGAACGCAAGCAAAAAGCTGAAGCTAGAGATCAATGCCATGACAAGGAGTTCTCAACCGACGACGACAACACCCGAAGCATCGCCACTGTTGTTCCGCATGAATTGTAGAGAGTGGGCAAAGATGAAAAAGCTACTGCCAAACACGAGGACCACCGCCGATCCAGCCTCGAGGTTGGGTGACCTTCCTTGGCGGAGTTCGACGAAGAGGATCACCACTGGTCCAAACTGAGGTCCCATGTTCCAGAAGGCATCATCCGTCGCATCGAAACCCTATCCAGTCAACTCGAGTCAGCACTTGAACTCTCTCTTTCTCTGCAGGCTTGACAGGTCGCCGCTCGGGACACGATCCACCTTCTCAAACTCGGGGTCACTGAACTTTGACAACTTGCCCAGGCAACACAGACGAAGGTCGACAATCGACACGATGTTCACCAAGTCGCCATTGAGGAGGCAATTGAGTCGGTGCGTATTCCCGAGTAGGAACGAGAGAATGAGAGAGAGTCACTGACAGAGACGATAAATTAGTGGAAGAAAGGAGTTGAAGGGAATTGTCGTCGGTCCAAGGACACTGGAATGTGGAGAAGGATCGTCTGTGTCACGCTAGGTTTAGAGAGAGAAATGAACGAGGGCCGTCAGAAAAACCCAAGTAGTCTTTGGGGCTCGTGAGGTCGGAAAATTGATTTTATAGATCATAATCTCATCTCTCATGTCAACTTTCCCAGCTTGCCCAAAAATAGAAAGGCGCAATGTGTGTGCTTCTCGGGATTGCTCGCAACGGAACTTCTTTCGGCTAGTCCACCTTGGCAACAGCCTAACTTCCCTCGCCTGCTTTGTCTTCAACTCCCTCCTCCTCCTCCCCAACATCGGGTGGCAATAATTGTTATCTGTCTTATGAGAGTTCTGCAGGTCTCGTGTCGCCCTTGTTCTCATCTGATTTATCGGGTGTGAACTGGTCTCGTGCCAGAACTTTGCGCCTCCCCGTCGCGCTCATTCTCATCTGATATATCGGGTGCAAACTGCACCGGAACTCTGTGCCTCGTCAACAACACTGCTATCGCATCGGAGATTTGCTTCTGTCCGTGTTCGCCGCCTGTCGGTTTACGCGGCTCTGGCTACTGTGGGTTCTGGGGCTTTCACCTCGTCAACGACATTGCTATCTCGTCGGAGGTTTGCTTCTGTCCGCGTTCACCGCTTTCGGTTACGCAGCTCCACCTCCCGCTTTTCGCTCGTTTTCACCCTAATCATTAGGTGCGTGCAAACCTGTCTTGTGCAAGAACGTCAGCACTACGGGCTCTTGCCCTGTCAATAACGCGATGTTTCTCTCCCTCGCGGAGGAGTGCATCCATCTGCGTCGACCGCTTTAGGTCCTAGTGAATTGTGACTTACCAATTGTTTTGTAAAATATCTCGCGGCGTCACTAGCACTTGTTCCCAAAAGCAGTCATATGGTATTGGAATCTAAGGGCCTCGAAATGATACATCATACATTACTACCGGTCAGACCATATTGTAATCGCATGTGTAAATCTGTCCGTGGAGCCATCGATCAAAGTCAGTGTCTCTTCCAGGATTCTCAAGGCCCTCCCTAATTGTGAGGTGATCTCTCATCAACTTTAGCAGTGCACCGTTGACCTGAATGCCTAGCCTGTCGAAGCATGTATTAACCCTCAGAGGGGGGGGGAACTCCGCCTGTTCTTGGTCCGGCTGCTCGATCATTCCGATATCGACATGGACCTAGGGAGCGAGGGGACCGTGAGTTTTCTTTTGAAATGGGGGAGCTGTTTGAGAATGTGCTTACAGCCCTGGTGTTCTGTGTGTCTAGTTGTTGGGTTCCATGCCAGTACACCCACAGCATTCTCACCCTCAAGAGGCCGTTCTCTCTCTCCTTTTCCATCTCTTCATCGGCTATGAAACCGTCTGGAAGCAAAACGTGTCCAGGGCGATTCAAGTACTCTCCGAAGGACCTTATGACAATTTCCCCCAACATCGAGGGATCTGTCACCACCGGCGCGGGATCGAAGACGAGGCGGATCTTCTCCCGGGTCCACAAATCTTCAACGCAGCGGATGGACGACATGGATAACTCTAGGGCTATCGCTGCGGTTCTACCAAGACTTCTACAGGCCTTTGTTGCGTGTCGCACCCGATACGTCAGCATCGCTCATTAACAATGGTGCTGGACCTACCTGGAGCCAAGGAGCAGCGCCTTGGAAGCACCTTCGGAAGCCCTTCAACATCTCCACAAATTGTATTGTGGAGAGGAAGTTGGCATTTCCAAACATTGCGGAGGTGACGATGGCTGTTGTCCACTGAACGTGGTTGGTTTTCCGTCCGGTCTGAGTCACTTTCTGCAGCTGAAGAATAGCTATCACTATCTGCAATCAAACACCAACAGGTAGCAATTACTCACTTCGATGCCAAGGTCGACAATAAGGTCCTGGACCAAAGTTCGATGGCCCGTTGGAAGGTCCCTCCAGTCTTGACCTGGAAGGATGATCATCCAAGGAAGCAAGATCCTACCCTTGGACTTCTGGAGTTGATTGATGAAGCTGAGGCTCAGATCCATTGGAGCCCTTGGGTCGGACCGTTCTTCAACATTGGAAAGGAGTGCGTATATGACTGCTGGGGATACAGGGTGGACACCGTCCCCACTGAGCAATGCCAACGCAATCAATGCGCCCGAAACTTTCCAGTAAGCACGGTCGGCGACAGGCGAGTCATCGGGGACCATGGTGCTGTCGATAACCTTCCAACAGCCTTCGCGCTCAGCCATGAGGTGTAGTGCTTCTCGAAACGCACTTCTCCGGGGTCCCACTCCTTGAGCATTGCCACTGGTGGGTATACGTCTGAGCACCCTCACTTAAAGATTCACCAGACTGGACTCACCATATATACTCCACGTTGTAATGGATGACAACGGTGGGGTCCAGGGGTATTTGATCGGCGCTTGGCTCAAGGGTTGTGCCCGCTGGAGGAGCAAAGGTTCCATCAGAATCTCCAAGTGTGAGGTCAATCTCGGGCGAAATCCTCCATTCGACAAATTTGAACAAAAGTTCCCCCAGCTCCCTACTGGTACCTGCCTGGAACCGAACCTCGACAGGGGAATAGGTACTGTAGCGACGAGGGTTGGGCTGGTCACTTGGTGATATCCGATCAGGCCATTGTACAGCAGAATCCCGACACGAAATGTCAAAGGGTGGGAGGGCGAAGGGGGGTTCGAGTGGTTGGGTTTGGGTAAACCCAACAATCCCAGATTCTCGTGCTTTGCCTTTGCCAACCGGCTCCAGGCCGACAGGCTGAGGAAGATCATTTTAATGAGAGGATGACATGCGCTCTGAAACAATCCGAGTGCTTACCGGTGGGTTCTACAAACGGAGTTCAATAATCAGCGCGCGTTCGATAATTGTATCGCACAGTTTCTAAATTACCTTGCGAGTTTTCTTCGAATGCCTTGCACCCTCTATGGCAGTTTCGATGGGCACTGCCCCTGCCTGTCCGACGTCCTGGTGAGCCAACAAATGGCAAGAGAGATGGACTAAAACTTACAACTTCTCTGCCAGTGTTATGAGATGCTGCCCTGCTCCGCTTGTTCGCCTTTGGCTGGGTCTGGGGTTTTGTGATCAGCGGGTGGATTGCGGGGGATTGGTTGTAAATCCCTACTGGATTGGTTTGTTCAAGAAGCGCAGCAAGCACTGCTTCTAGGTCGTCATCCGCGACATAGTCCCCCATGCTAATCATCTTGTCGGTTTGTAGACTCCCGGATGGCAAGGGGGTAAAGACCGGGTCGGGACTGAGAGAGGGGCTCGAGCTGCTTGGGTCGGGACCAAGAGAGGGGCTTAAGCTGCTGGGACATCGTAGGTCCTTGGTTCCACAAAGATCTGTGACGGAATCGAAGACCTCAACTAGGTCTCTAAATTCCTTGGCCAGGACACGATATGCAAAGCATTCGTGAGAACCAAACCGACAGATATTGGTGGGGATCTCCACCATTCTGCTGAGGCTTGTGAGAGAGCCTTCGACGAACCCAGTGAATCGAGGAGCTTCTCCGGATTAGATACAGGTATCCGCCAAATACGCTTGAAATCGAAATTACTCACCGATAACAATTAACCGATCAGGAATGAGGTCTTCGTCTGGCCCAGAAATAGGGTTTGTCACCGCAAGGCTCCCCCTCAAATAATCCAGGGTCCACTGCGATGAAGAGATATGTTCTGGGTGAACCAGAATGTACCTTTTATCGCTCCGACCCCTGGCTGGTTTTATCCCACATTTCACGAATGTCCAGCAGGTGCTATTTGCAGAGGGGGGCTGGTTGGCGGGCCTTGGGGGAAGCTGAATCCTGGCTGGTAAGGAAGAAATGCCATCCGTGATCTTCCTATCAAACAGACTCCAATTGGATTGCAGCAGTTCATCGTCGGTGAATCTGAGGTGGAAGACCAGACCAATGTCGAACATCCGCTGGGCGAATGGTCCAAATGTTCCGTTTGAAATCTCAAACCTGGGAATGCCGGGTTGCAGCTCTTCGATGCTGTCGGGGAACTGGGAAATCTGGCAGGAGGGTTAGGTGAGCGCATGTGAGAGTGGAGTTGATTGGAAAAACAAAACAGCAATACATTGAGAGGGAAAAACAGGACGGAAACATTTCTGTCAACAGGGTTCGATGCTGACGGTTCTTTGTAGGCTCTGGCGACCTGGGTTTTCCTCTTGGTCTTGTTGCTGTTCCTGGCTATGCTCCTCTTTCGGTTCTCCTCGCTTGTCGACGAAGCTTGGTTTTCACGCGGACGGAACTGCCGAAGTATTGGTGCTGATTGATTCAAGGGGATTCCAAAAGGAAGGTCTGGGCGTGAATCGATGGAGGCGGGAGGGATAGGTCCAGCGAACGGTTGGTAGAGGTGAATAGGCCTGTGAGGGCCAGGTGCTTGGTGAGTAGTAGGCATGGGAGGAGCGTGGGCTGGAGAGAAACGATCATTTTGGTTGGCTGCGTCCAGCAAAGGGGGGGGGGAGATCGATGAAGGGTTTCGCCGTGAAAGCAAACGCAGAGGTTGCCGTTGGGGATCTGGATATGTGTCAATCAGTTAGCAGGTATGACAAGTAACCTATGGGGGAAAGGAAGCAACGGCGGTTTGTTGTTCATTCCAGTAAACCGGCAATGAAGAGTGAGAGACAGGGAAAGAGAACATAGCATTCATGGCCGGTAAACCAGCCATGAATACGAGTACGGGAATTGCTCACATATTCCAAGCAGGTGCAAGTCTGAACCCCGCATGGCCTCCGATTTAGAGCTTGATTAGGTGGGGGGGGGTGGTGCCATCCAGACATCATTTCAAGGCTCAGGAGGGTTGCAGGGGGGAATACAGGGCAGGGAAAAGTGGGCAAAGAAGAACGAGGGTGGCTTAGACTTCTTTGTATCAGCTATTATCCCCAAGCCGAGCGTGGGTTTACTCGCCGGCACCAGAGACAGAGGGTCCGCTGGCGCCAGAGACGGAGGTTTTTCCGACCCCAGGAGACGGAGGTTTTACTGACACCAGAGACAGAGGGTTTTGCCGATGCCAGACGCAGATGTTTCGCTGACGCTGGAGACGGAGGTTTCACTGATGCTCAAGTGGAAGCTAAGCGGAGCGAACAAGTTTTTTTTGACATGGCTCAGAAGCTGTTCACGTCTCAGAAGCTGTTCCACCCCGTCGCCATGACATGACATATGTCATAGAAAAAAGATGGAACTATAATATCTTTTCAGGTACAGATAATTTATACTATCGTTATTTTAATTATAATGACATAAATAAATACATTATTCATTTGTGATCAGGAGATTTAAGCATAACCGTTGACAATGGAGAATGTTGTTTGATGGGATGGAGTGATGACAAGTGGGATTTGATGGCGCATTGTCAGAAGCCAATCCCAGGGGTATCGACCGGGTGTTGAGAATGGGTTAGCCACTATCTGACTCCTTCCCACTCTCGCTCACTCTCACTCACTCTGGATAATCGCTATCCACCTTCTATCACTTTAGGTAACTGCTCTTCACTCCAACTCATCCTTCTCCATTGCAGAACCGGTGTGCCAAAAGAATGAGGTGGATTTTTGTCCAGAGAATCCCTTCATAGAAAACTTACCAAGAGGAACGCCAAATACAGATTCCCCGGCGAAGTCTGATGGGAACCCTTAGGCTCAAGGCGACATAGAGGCAGAGGATGCTTGGAGAATTGGGTAAGGTGCCAAAAACCATATGTTCCTTCTTATTGGCTACGGATTGACCAAGTAGAAGCTCTCACCGCATTGCATAGCCAGTGCTCTGGCCACTTTATAGATCCCTTGGTTTGGGCATGGGAATGTCGACAACTTTCAAGTGACGCGTCAAATCCGTAAAGAAGTGGCTTGCTTTACACCCATCCACACCACTTGCTGATCTTCTCGAGGATGGCTCCGACAATCGCGGTCAGCTTTTCTGCGACCTTCGGAGAGGTCGTGTGATCAGGTTGCTAATTCATACCTCGCGCGGTGGAAGTAGTAGATGAGATTGAGGCGATGTTCCCATGCCATCGATAGGTGTGTCGTGGCTGTTATATGGGTTGTTAGATTAACAAGGAGGGATATCAGATGGAATGGGCTGTGAAGCTCGAGGGAAGGTGTGAGCGAGTCACACACTACCTGAAAGATGAAACGAGAGCGAGCTTGGCTGTCGCACCTATTGACCCTGCCCGTGGGGTAATTTGTAGGGTTTGAATCACGGGCCTGGCGAGTGCAAACAAATAAAAAGAATCGCCGAGACTTACACTTCCGACGACGAGGACCGACCGCGCTTGGCTGGCTCTTCCGGATCGAGGGAGAACTTGCAGCCGCGTACGGGATGGCCGAGCAGGATCGCTCGCTGCCAGGGGCGAAATATCATTCTTGCCAAAGTCGTTGGATACCTTCTCCTGGAGCTTCAGGCCTAGCACCGTATCTTCGGCGACAAACTTTGAGCAGAACCCCGAGCCATGTTATCCACGCGCTTCGGCAGATCGTTACAGCCAGCTCCACGCGCTGCTAAGCGATTCGGAGCGCTTCCGCCGGGACCCTTTTCATAGATGCACTCCGATAAACCTTTACACGAAGCATCATTGGAGCTAACTCTAAGCACAAGCATCCCGTCATTCACGGAGTCGCACGATCAATTGATCAGACCTGGAATGAATTCCCAGGTAGTTGGATGTTTGTTTCCTCCCGAGGACCGGGAACCGAGTGACTAACGTCCCAAAATGACCGTTCATCTCAGCGTACTCGGGCCCCAGATCTTCGCCGCAGCTACTACGAGCTTTGACCTACGGACGCTGAATGTCTCCATCGAAGCATCCCATCGGCAGAGGTTGTTCCTGCCCTCTATCCATGCCGTCCTCGTCGTGACCAGAGCAAAGGCTTTGTCGCTCTCGATCAATCTTTTGTCGTGCTTCCGAGCAGTTAACGCACTAGAAAATATCTCCAAATCTTTGCAGATCCCAAGACCCACGGTCGTTACTTCAAGAAGTCTTAGTCAACCTCCACCGTGGCCCGATCTCGCTCTCGTCTCTCGTTCCCTCCGCTTCTGCTCCGCAAACACGAACGTCAAAACGATATGGTCCAACATGTCCATTCCCGCAGGTTGGACTTCGAGTCGCGCTTTTTGTTTCTTCGTGAAGTGGTGCGCGCGATGGAACTCGGCGATCAGCGTCCTTTTATCGTCTGCCGTGACCAGCTTTGTGTTATGGGCTTCAGCGTTGAGGGTGCTTACCGAGGTGGAGCAAGAGCTCACCTTGGAATAGTTCATCCCGAACGCGCCCATTGCCAATCTGTACTGAACGCCGTCTGGGCCAGTAAACGCGTAGCTCCTGGTGAAGTACGAAAAAAAGCTCTCAGATTTCCAAAACAGAGGATGATGAAGAGCATGCAGTCCTCGCCCTTTCATCTTCCCACACTTGGGCAAGAACACGTCTCGAGAGGTTATCTTCCCCTGAAAAACGATCTTGTCCGCCGAGAACCATCTCCAATAAACCCTCGCAATCTCATCGCTGGTCTCCGGCAATTCATTCACGGCCTCAAACTCCCCTTCCTCCTCCTCTCCGTCGTTCCCATGTTTCTTGGAATCAGATCCAACCTTCTTACCCCAATGAATCACATCGTCTTCAGAATCCGAGTCCGCGTCCGGGGTTGTAGGAATGCTGGGCAGACGAATCGAACTTCCTGATCCGTGTGACGCTCCCGGCGATTCTTACGGGGGTGTCGATCTGGTACTTTGCGTGGCCGGTGGCTTCGTCGACGAGAGTCGTTCGGAGGGGTGAGTTTCGGGTGAACTGGAGCGCGCAGCCGCTCATTATGATGTTGTAGGGGAAACAGGAAAAATGCACGGTCATGGAGTTATATGTGGCTCCAAGGGCTGAGATTGAAACAGTGACTGGTGACCTCCACCTGTGTCGTACACCTGATGTCATTGCTGCAGCAGCTGAGGGCGGTCACTTGGCGTAACGCCAAGCCGCATGGAATACCGACCTTGAGCCAAGATGGAGCCTAGGTGACCGAACACAAGCTGGGAAATACCATAGGCCTTGTATGGGTCCGGTTTCGTTTCACGAGCAAGAGGGGTCCATGGAATGCCCCGGGGGAATGATGAGGGCGATGCGGAGAACGCGGCAGGTCGAGTTGCAAGCTGGGTTTACAACCCTTCGGAATCTCTCAGATGCAGAAGCTCTGAAAGTTGTAGCTGGCACCTCGACAGGTCCCAACACGAACGCACTGCATGCCAAGACCGTACGGCGATAAACATTCGGAGGTTTCGAAGCATCAAGCACCGGTGACCAGTGCACGAACTCCCCGCGATTGCCTCCGAAATACCGCGTCCCACGCCATCCGGGAGAAGCTGATTTGCCAAATCTACAAGATAGAATCTGGTGGTTTTCGACCTGAGGTACCATGCACTGTCACGGTTGCACGTGTAGGCCGCAAACGACCGTCGTACCGTCCAACGGCCCTCGTCCAGATACCACATGGGCAGCAAGCGCACACAGCGCTGCGCCGAGCTCGTTCCGCGTATTTTTTGATGATGCGATAGATGTTTCGAATGCCTCAGGATGTTCCAGATGTGTTTGTCAGGTCCCGTCACCCCCACAGTTGGTAAGACGTCAGTCTGGGTTGCCGAGATTTTGTATCGGACACTCGGTATCATTGCAGAGAGAAACGGACTGACAAATCTGATCACGGAGTCGTAAGATGACAACGGAGTAGATCGAAAGAATCAAACACAGTTTCTCAGATCTGATCGAATAGCGAGGGCCAGACATACGGATACATCAAATGGCGCCAGCCGTGCTCGCGGTCATCTGGGTTTCCCGTTCCCTACGTTTGCTCTCCACATATGTGAACGTCAGAACGATGTGATCCAGCATGTGCATTGCCGACGGTTCGACTTGAAGTCGCGCGTTCTGTTTCTTCGTAAAGTAGTGCGCGCGGTGGAATTGAGCGATCACCGTCTTCTTCTCGTCCATGGTGACCAGCTTCAAAATTTTGTTTCAGTGTCCAAAAAACTGATGAGGGGGGAATGGTCAGACTCACTTTGGGGTAATTCGCTCCCATCACGCCCATTGCCCACCGATACTCGACGCCATCTGGTCCAGTAAACTTGTAGCTCCTAGTATTTGAACGCGTCTCAGGCCTACTTCCAACGAAGCACTCAACGAGAGGTTACTCACCCTTTCATCTTTCCGCACTCGGGCAAAAACTCCCGCTGGGTGGTGATTTTTCCACGAAAGATGATCCTATCCGATATGAACTTCCAATAAATCCTCGCCATCTCATCGCTGGTCTCGGGGAGTTCCATCCCTGGCTCATCTTCCTCTGTTCCGACGGATCCGTGTTTCGTATCAGTCGTATTCTCGTCGGAACCGGAACCAACGTCGCCAGAGTGGGGGTGGGGTCGAGCCGCAGGATCCAACTTTCTGATCTTGGTCGTAGGCGTGGATAAGAGTTTCTGGGAAGTGTCTATCTCGTACACGGCCTGGCCGGTGGCTTCGTCTATCAGGGAGGTTCTGAGAGGAGCGTCACGAGAAAGCGAGAGGGTGCAGCCGTGCATGTTGGTGTTGGAGGGGAAAATGAACAGACATCCTTATATGACCAGAAATATATCACGGTAGCACTGTTTGCGGACCATAGCATTGGGGTCAGGGATACCGAGGAATGCGCATTCTCCGAGGAGCGACTCCGCAGAGACGCACGTTGGCTCGGTGTCTCACTCCGCATCACCCGGCCCCTGAGAACGCCTTTACTCATTTGTCGATAGGCTAGACCAAAGTGAAGGTGTGTAACAAAGAAAGGTAGACACAGGGCCAATCGCGGTTCCGTGAATAGAGTCGAGAGAAAGAGGCGTGATCGCGTCAGCGCCGTTGTCCCCTCCCCGCACGGGCGGTTCTTTAGCGAGGACAGAGGCGACACACAAGATCCTAGGCAACTGAGAAGTTCTCCTATGCTCATGAACTCTCAGCGATCGAGGGGATGCTCACTGCGTCTGTTTGAGAAGGTTTGAGAGGGCTATTCCCCACCTCCAAGTAATTGGCGTGGCAAACCATCTTGGGGATGCGATATCATGCCCGCCGACCAAGTCGACCCTCTGCACGGTGCGCTACCGCCTCCTAAAGGACCTCGGCTTTATCTTCTTTCCCTTTCTCTGTCCAATGGCTCTTGTCGACCCTACTGGTGTACATTCTCTTGTGAAGGGCGCAATCTACCAGATTCGCCTCTGGCGGCGCTCCCCCACGACGAAGGCGGGTTTCACGATGCAAAAGCCCACATCGTAAGAGCAGGGTATCTCGTGCTCGATGGCGTACGCAACCTGTGGCCGACAGCCTTTTTGCAGGCCCAAACTCGGTACCGACAACGTAGGTTCGAAGGCGCATCATCCGAGTTCCGAACATCGAGGAGATCTTCGAGAAGCACGGGGGCTCGCAGTTTCCTGGGAATTGAAGACCTCAGGAAGTGAGGGAAAGTCTCTTTTCCTTAGCCCACGGTATATTGTCCAGGACCTCGGCGAATACTCCTTATATAAATCCTCATCACGCATCCAAAAGATGGTACGTTTCCTTACTAGTTCAATGCGGGCAACGGGCGAAGTGTTGACCAGCTGCTGGTTACCTTTAGTGCCTCGCTGATTTTCAACAAGCACAATGCGAAGCAGAGTGGTGCTGTACATGCTCGGTTTGACCGCTTTCATTCCATCATCCAGCTCTCTAGAGGGCAAGACTGGGCAAGAACACAAACGGCCCGGCTCCACTATGGACATAACCGGGCGACAATTACATCCTTCAAGTTACCCCAAAGACAAGCACCCTCTAAAAAGTCCGACTATGTTGAACCAAAAAAATCACCACTTTTCTACACCCGGCTAGGGTAGCCCTGTACGATCTGTGGAGATGGTTACGTACTTGTGCTTGCCGGAGACTGGGAGCAGCTGGGCTGCGGACTTCCCGACGGCACCGGTGTCAATGGCCGAAGTGACGACGAACTTCAGCGATAGCTTCCAGCCCGCACAACGAGTTGGTCGGATCCGATCGATGAGAGTACATATTTCTGTGTCAATCATCTCCCATTCGTCCAAGCAATCACAATGCTTTTCGAGTGATGGGTCCGAGAGAATGAACCGGATCTCCTTGAGGTCACGGGAAGTCACTGTTTTGATAATGGAGGGTATATGATTGATGACCTCTGTGTTCAGGTGCATCTCCCGAAGAGCATTGCAATCGGCGAGGTCAATGTTCCTGACGAAATCTGAGGGGTTTAAACAACGCGTCAGCACCAGTAGATATTCCACAGTTGTCAAAAACGTGATTGGACGCACGGTCGCGGATATCTATCCTCTTGAGGGTCTCACGACAGCTGGCCAGCAACTCGTTGATGGGTGCCAACAAGCTGATATGGATTCCCTCTAGAACCACGGTGTGGAATGCAAGTGGTAACAGAGACAATTGGTGGATAAAATCCCAGATATCCCGACCGACAAACATGTACCGCAGTTCCAGAACCCCGTTGAGAACAGGCAGCTCCACTGGATCGTCGAGCACCGAATTATACACGATGGGGTCGATGAGGGATAGCCTTTCGAGTTTGACGAAATGACGAGCGAACGAAACAAGATCGTTAATGGTCATCTTGCAGGCTCGGAGGGAAACCGAACGAACGCTACGCCCCATCTGCTTGAAACACATCGAGAGCTGTTCGTCGGTGAAGCCGTGAATAGGCGTTGCGCGGAGGTTGAGCTTCTGAAGGTTGGTGAAGGAAGAGAAATGGACGTGATGTTTTGCGAGTTGTTCCGCTTCCGTGAAGTTGGCATGGTAATGGAGGATGGTGACGTGAGGGGAGGGTCCGCAGTCGCCCGGGGGGATTTCTTCACACCACCTTGAGAAGGTGGTGTCCGTGAACCACATCTTGTAGAACAAATGCTTTTGGCTGCGGTGCAGCCAGTGTGTGGATACCAGGGAGCAGCCTTGGAGGGAGGCTGCTCTTGTAGCTTTATCGTCGGCGAGGTGATCGACGATTTCGTCTATAATTTCCTGAGGAATCTCGATGGTCATGGTTGCAGTGGGGTATAGAGTATCTGGAAACGAAGGGGTGTCGAAAGAGCACGACGCAGACTCGTCGCAGAGTAACTTGCTGAAGAGTCCAGATGGCTACGGCTGGAACCAGCTAAAACCAAGGGTGAATTAACGCTGCCTTTCCCTATCTGCGTCTCTTGTAAGCTCGAATGTGCGGGGCGGTCGAAGGACGACTCTTACCAACAGGGTTTGGTTGGTTGCCACCAGGAACTGCCGGCTGTGATCGACTCAACAGAAGCGACAGCAGCAGCCGTGAGAAGGCCGATCAAACTTTCGCCTGACCCACCCTCAAAATATTCCGCCCGGATGCCTAAACGCCCCCGCCAGGATCTGACGGACGAGGAAGACGACAGTTTTTCTGAAGTCTCTCTCGATGATGAACAGGAACCCGATGTATTTGCTGCCTTGACCGGCCAGAAGAAAAGGCGAATCTCTGCCTTAGAAGAAGAAATGAGTGAAGATGATGATGAGGATTTGCAGGAGATTATACGCCAGGCCACGACGAAACGCGACGTGAAGGAGGGTACGCAAGTGATTAAAAAGGCAAAGGGAAAGACCAAGATCACAAAAGGCGAAGTGGGCGGAGGAAGCTTCCAAAGCATGGGTGAGCGCAATCCCCCATACTGCTGGCTTCCTGCTAGACAGAAATTCCCCACTCAGGTCTACACCCTTCTCTCTTGCGCTCCTTGACACTCCAGGGGTTCAGGGTGCCGACTCCCATTCAGCGGCTCTCAATTCCCTTGCTCCTTGCAGACCCTCCCCAGGATCTTGTCGGAATGGCTCGCACAGGCTCTGGAAAATCTCTCGCGTACATGATACCTCTCGCACAACGTCTGGGAGGAAGACACTCCGCTGCCTTCGGTGCACGTGCCCTGATCTTGCTGCCGACCAGGGAGTTGGCTCTGCAAATTTTAAAAGTCGGGAAGGAGCTCGTCAGAAAATGGCACTCCGGGGAGGGAGATCACGCAGGAGACAACCAGACCCAGGCAGAGGGCTCTAAGAGCCAGAGCCTGCGATGGGGACTGATAGTTGGGGGTGAAGGGATGGATGAGCAGTTTGAGATGATGTCGAACAACCCGGACGTGTGAGTTTTTCGCCTGAGCGCGCAATTTTTCCCCTTTACTAAGTCCTCTATAGCATAATAGCGACGCCCGGACGGCTGTTACATCTCATTGTTGAGATGAATTTGGATCTCAAGTCCATTCAGTACGTTGTTTTCGATGAAGCGGACAGACTTTTCGAGATGGGATTCGAAACGGCGTTGGCGGAGATCATTCACCGTCTTCCTCCCACTCGTCAAACTCTCCTCTTCTCTGCCACGCTCCCGAAAACCCTTGTGGAATTCGCAAAAGCCGGTCTCCAGACTCCCAGACTTGTCCGCCTCGACGCGGAGGGGAAGATCAGTACCGACCTCAAGATGGCTTTCTTTTCCGTAAAGCAGGCGGAGAAAGACGCGTGTCTTCTCTATCTACTTCGAGACGTAATCGGTGTGCCCACAGGATCTAACCAGCCGGAGGTGCCCGAAGGGAAGGGGAAGAAGAAAGCTATCAGCCAATACGCTGCACCCCACCAAACCCTTGTCTTCGTTGCCACAAAGCACCATGTCGAATATCTTACCGTCCTTCTAACCACTGCTGGCTATTCCGTCTCTCAAATTTATGGTACCCTCGACCAAACCGCTCGTTCGATCCAAATGGACCAGTTCAGGCGAGGGATAACGAACGTCTTGGTTGTGACGGACGTGGCCGCTCGTGGCATCGATATTCCGGTCTTGGAAAACGTCGTGAACTACGACTTCCCCACCGGTGCCAGGGTGTTTGTTCATCGAGTTGGTAGGACGGCGAGGGCGGGAAGGACGGGTTGGGCGTGGTCATTCCTCACGACGCCAGAAATCCCGTACCTTCTCGACCTCCAACTTTTCCTTGGCCGACCTCTAAAGCACCGCGCCTCTTTAGAGGATGCGAGGGCATGGTGCGATTCCTTGGTCCTGGGGCCGTTCCCCCGTGACGCGATTGACCAAGAACTGGAGTCACTCAAGAGCTTGGACGCTGAAGACACCTCGATTCAGTCTCTTCGGGAGATTATGCGAAAGGGACATGGAATGTACGAGAGGAGCAAGGGAAAAGCTAGCCAGGCGAGTTACAAACGGGCGAAGGAGATGACCAAGGATCCCACCTCGTATGGGTTGGTCAGCACATCGACACCGACCCACCCTGTGCTCTTTCACAAGTCGACAAAGGCCGTCTCTCAAGCGAAGGCTGTGGAAGACCAGGTCGAGGAGGAAAAGCGGACTGCACTGTTCAAGGTCATCAATTCGTTCACCCCTGCCGAAACGGTGTTTGAGGTCGCCCATAAGTTTCACAAGGGGAAGGGAATAGAGACGACGGCTGCGTTGATGAAGGAGCGTAGAAGGGCTTTGAAGAAGGCTGTGGATCGTGCGGTGCTTGCCTCCGTATCGAAGGCCGAGCCTGAAGAAGACGACGAGGAAGGTCCTTCGGGTCGAGTGATTGCGATGGCCGACGAAGACGACATTGCTGTGCGTCGCGATGAACCTTTCCGCCATCTCACTTGCTCAACTAATGGTTTTGTAGGAGGTCTTCGATGCTCCATCTTCAAAAGGAGGCAAGAAAGGGAATCACGATTACAAGGACTCGGCGTACTATATGTCTTATGTCCAGAAGGACGCAGACACAGAGAAAGGGTGGGTTGGTATCATACAATGTATTGCGGCTGTATTTGACTTCCTCTCTACCCAGGTACTCTCTCAGGGATGGTGCCTCGTTTGTCGAGCAGGCTCGAAACGCCACGTTTGACCTAGCAGGGGATGAAGCCCTCCTGGAACAGAGAAAACGAAAACAGATGACCTGGGACAAAAAGAAGAAAAAGTTTGTCCAAGGCGACGGCACCGGGGCTGATAACGTCAAGCTCGTCAAGACCGAGAGCGGCGGCAAGCTCCCGGCCTCGTATCGCAGCGGGCGATTCGAGGAGTGGAAATCGAAGAATAAGAAGAGTCTCCCGCGGGTTGGGGAGACTGAGAGCGGGCGAGCGGGACTGACTGGGAAGAGGTACCTGCACAGGAAAGTTGTGGAACCGAAACGGTTGGATAAGGCACATGTGAACTACGAGAGGAAGGCGAGGCAGTGGAAGAAGAAGGAAGCTGAGGCTGGGGGTACTGGCGAAGGGGAGGATACACGGCAGCCGCAGAGAAAGGGAGGTAAAAGGGCTGCACTTGGGAAGCGGTATGGTGGGAAGACTGTGGGAAGGGTCAAGTCGGAACTCAAAACGGTGGACCAGATTAGAAAGGCGAGGGAGGTGGCTGAACACCGAAAGGCGAAGAACGCTCGTCCTGGCCGAAAGGGTAAAGGCAAAGGGCGTCGTTAGTGTATATGTAATTTCTTCCTGCACCTCAACGGTGCGTCTGCCAACACATTAAGGATCTATCGCATATTCCCATCGAGCCCCATCACCCTTCACAACCTTAGGGTCATCCAACCCCTCCAGCAGATCCACCCCTACGCTCTTAAGAGCGTCGCAGCACCATTTCGGGTATCCAGTGCCGCCATAATAATCGGCAAAAAAGTTCTTAAGGTATCCAGGGAATGTTCCTGCCAAGATCGCATCTCTCGCACCTCCCATCAGCCGGGCTTGGAAGACGAGATTGTGCATCGACACGGCTAGATACGGTCATGGGCGTTTAGGTAGGTAAACGACGTGCAGATAAGGCAGCTCTGAGCATGGACTCGCTTACCGTGTGCCGCTGCAGTTTCAATAGTGACAGTGTGGTGAAGCAACGCTCGGGATGTCCCGCTGGAGCAAGTTGGACAAGGACAGCCCTCTTCGATTGGTTTCAGATCGTGGGAGTGTTTCCTCAGCTCTGTTTCCGACGGGCGCACCCAGATGAATCAGTCTGATACGAGATTCACTGGACGATCAACTCAAAGCTCACTGAGGTTTAGCGGTCCGGCGAATGTTAGGGCGACGCCAAAGCGGGCTGTGCGGGTGGGAAAGACGCAGTCGGCCTGAGAGCGGTTTTTTTGAGAACCCTCTCGGCGGAAGTAGGCCTCAGACGCGCACCATGTCAATTCCCAACGCTACGCAGATAAGCAGGTCTGCGGAGTTGCGAATCAGAAACACAAAATCTGGATTTGTTTGATTGATAACCCACCCTCAGCGAAGCCGATACCCATCGCATATCTGGGGCCTGAAGTCCATTGACCCTTAATAAGCAAGCAGTGACAAAGGAATGAAACTAGTCACGATCTGTGGGGAGACCTTCGGCACATTGCTTGATTCTATACTTGCGTTAGCCCGGGTCTCACGAAATTCCGGGATCCCGCTTACATTCTCCAAAAAGTATCTTGTGGCCAGTCAGAGGTGTCTGCAGGGAGGAGTTCATAACTATCCCACCTTTAGCTTCTCCCCCACTTAAGCCGCCGATGGCGAACCCCGCGACTTTATCTTTACGTCGTATCATCTGTTCGAGACATTGGTTCCGCAATTCAGGGTCAAGTCCACCCTGAACGATCGCAAATAGATTCTGGAATTTGTCCCTGCCAGATTTTTGATGGAATTCGATACACCGGTCGAGCCAGCGGACGCTACGCTGCATGGCTTCTCCGACCCGTGGTCCGGTGGTGAGACTTGCGACCACGTCATCCAATTGCATCATGATGTCGCCACCAATGGAATGTTGGATCGACATACTTTCCTCTGGCTTGGGAAGGGGTCGTTAAGGATATGTGGTCCGCTCAACCCGGAGCTTACCGTCAGCATCGTAGGTTCACCTGTAAAGGGGTCCTGGAAGAGTGCACCTTCCTCAGTGATCGTTGTAAATTTGTTTAGAGAAACGAGTTGGAAGCCGCCGCTGTCCTACGGGACTGAGCCTAATTACTTGAAAAATAGTTTTTGGGGATTACCGTTAGTAAATTCCTGTTCCATCCCTGGAATTTATGTGCTCCGCCCGCTTCATCGAGGATTTTGATCCCGGGGCGGAGATTAAGGTGATAAGTATTATTGAGGATCAGTGTGACTCCTAGCGACTCCATCTGTTGCGCGGTCAGACCCTTGATAGCCGCCTGAGTAGCTACTGGCATGAATGTGGGCAATAGTGTCACTCCATCTGTGGCAATTGAAACGTCTCGGTGGTGGACATGATGCACCTGTTGAAGAACCTACGAGCGAGTTTCATTCTGGACACACGCGCTCGAGTCGTATGGCATGTTGCGAGCACCTCAAACTGCATCCTTCTAACTCCTGCGAACAGCAAGGCCGCGGCGCAGTGGTGGTAAGGATGAGACAAAGGTCGGAAAAGGAAAGTGTTGAAGGTGTGGGAAATCAAGATCAGCGGCACTTTCCCAAAGTGATCGACCTATACGTAGCGCGCCGACTTTCTCATCCTTTCCGTTCTTCGGCCAAGTCCGGTGATTATAAACGCGTTATCCACCTCCCGGCCACATATACCCTATCCTCAGCGCCGGGAATATGAGGGCGAATTGGTTGAGAGTCACTTCGTTCTGTGGTCCCCGCGTAAGAAATATGATTGCCAGTCACATGGGACGACTGCATCATACAAAGTCCGAGTTGCTCGATGAGCTCGTGAACAGAGGTCTCATTGACCGGATGACTCGGTGAGTAACCAACAATAACGTCTTGCTCGCTGGCCCCTCAATCTTCTCGCCAAGTCCTGAGGCGCTCCAACATCACCTCCGCACACCGCAGACAATATACAGCGGCGTCGATCCCACCAGCAGCGCACTCCATGTCGGACACCTCATTCCCTTGATGGTTCTTTTGCATTTCCATTTACGGGGTCATAAGATCATCCCGCTCGTACGGACTGTTTGTTTGCGTCATAAGCGGTTTGATTTCTGAGTTTCCATTCATCGTAGATCGGAGGAGCGACCGCACGGATTGGGGACCCGTCGGGGCGGCTATCCGAACGACCCTTACTCTCCACCTCCTCTGTAGAGGACAACGCCTCTATTCTGAGGTCTGCTGTCACCAAATTTTTCCAAGGTTCCTTGACGTACGCTGCAGCGCGCCTAAAATGTTTAGACGTCAGAGCGGACGTTCCGGAAGTATTGGATAATTTCCAATGGTACAAATCTATGGGCCTATTGGAATTCTTGAGGGTTGCTGGATATCATTCGAGGGTCAACACGATGCTGGGTCGCGAGAGGTTCGTTTCCCCTCAATTCATTTACACTAGCGCGTTTCATGTTCACAACTGCGATCGCTTGCAGTGTCAGGGCTCGTCTAGATTCTAAAGAGGGTATTTCTTTTACCGAGTTCACCTACCAACTCCTGCAGGCGTATGACTTCCAGGAGCTCCATCGATCGCTGGGATGTACCCTCCAAGTGGGCGGGTCTGACCAGTGGGGAAACATTCTAGCCGGTGTAGACTTGATCAATCGCATTGCCGATGCGGAGCAGGGGCCAGAAGCTCGAGATAAGGTCTATGGAATGACGACTCCACTATTAACCAATTCCTCTGGCCTCAAGTTCTCCAAAAGTACCGGAACAGCTGTCTGGTTGGATAGGACCCTGAGCAGCTATCAGGATTTTTACCAGGTTCTTTCTCCCTGCGCTCCTTTGATTCCACGCTGCTGTCTAACTCAAGCAGTTCTTTATCAGATGCCCAGATGAGCAGGTTGAACAATGGCTCAAAATGTTCACCCTGCTGGAGCCCGAACAGATCGCTGAGCTAATGCAACGTCATAAGGTGCCGGGCGACCTCCAGCCCACTTTATGACAAACGAAACTGAACGACCGGCATTTAGATTGCACCCCACCTTCGGGTAGCTCAAAAAGTGCTAGCTGGGGAAACAACCGAGATGGTCCATGGACGTACGTTGGTTCCCGTGTCGCCCCAGTTCAGCATCGCATTTGACCGATCACGACTTCAGCGTCCGCCGTGAGGGACGCCCAAACCGCTGCGAAGGTCCTTTTTGATAGCGATTACTCGTCCATCAACGTTTCAGACCTTCTTTCCGCGCTTGAGTCCGATCCCAAGCTCGTGTACGTTGACAAGGGTGAGATATTTTCAGTACCCCTAATCAAGATGGGAGCGTCCACTACTTTTTTTGGTTCCGTTTGTGAGTTTTGACATCAATCCGATGCGAGCGCTCCCATTCCTCATAAAGCTATTTCCTTAGCGGCTGCGAAAAATATGGTAAAATCCAGCGGTTTGAAATTGAATAATAAAGTGGTCAGGGACCCGTTTTATGTCCTTAAACCTGATGATCTGCTCGGTGAAAGGGTTGCCATTCTGAAGGCAGGACCACACAGGCATTTAGTTCTGGCCGTTAGGTAGAATACATAGTAGAACACAATTCCAACACAGTCCATTATAATCATTTATCCAAGGACGTAAATTACCCACGTGTGGGAACCTTCTAGCTGATGATGTGTCCGCATGTAAAACATACCCACAAACCCGAAGTGCCAGACGCTCGAGGCGAGAGTTCACGGATCGAATCTCCCCTACGCGCTTCCCTCAGTCCCCTATTGGACTATCAGCGGACGGTAACGAGAGACGAGTGGTCAACATACACAAGCACTAGCCCAAAAACTTGATGATTTGATCGCGGAAAACCCAGTCACGTCGCAGCAGCTTATTCTGCGGGATAGGTTTCCACTCATGGGTTACAGGGTCCCTCGCCCACCCATGCCATCGTATCTCAATCCTCTCCAGATGCGGCGACCTGCGAGAAAACATCTCTACGACTTCCCTGGTTAAGGGAAGGATCTGATCAGGTGGCAACATTGGGTCCGGCAATGTAACCAAGCTGATGGCCCTCAGAGCCTGGAGCGGGATGAGGGCGGACGACATGTAGTCGAGTAGAGTCTCAAGAAATACAATGTCTGCTTAGCGTTCAGGCATTGAACGAACTTGAAACAAGTGATTACCTGCAGAGGTTCCCATGCGAGTGAGGGAGGAGCCTGGACAAACTGCAGGCCGAGGCCAACCAGGTTCCGGAACGGGTCCCCCGTGACGATTTGAAGGAACGATGCGAGAATGTCATTTTGACCAATAGCGTCGACCTTTATTTGAAGGTGTTGAATTGGGCTGGCCGATAAAGACAACGCGGCCACAATGCGATCGAGCGACGACCTGCCGATACTATCTTCGGCTCGAACCGCGACTAAAGGGCGACCGGGAACCAGCTGGACGAGGATGTCTGGAGCATCCACATTTAGGAGCGAAAGTCGAGGGAGGAAATTTGATGGTAAAGGTTCTGGGAATACCGGGGTGTCGGGGGTGACCAACAGCAATAGACTTAAAGCTGAAAGTCCGGTGGTGCATTTGAGTGTGTTGACAAACAAGTCCCGCAAGGAGCGCTCGACCACACCGAGCCCACGCGCTGTGATACATCTGACAGCTTTGGCCGCAAATCGGTTCTGGGTGAGGGTACCCAAGCATTTCGCGGCGCGTACGCGCCTCCGGGGGTCGAATAGATCCACGTCTAAGATAGCGTAGAGCCGCTTTTCCGCGACGTCGCGAAACAACTTGTTGACGAGCATGAACCTCGGGAGCTGGTGTAGGGCGACTAGATCGGAAACACTTGCGACAATCTCGACTGGCAACTGGCTGGGAGACATGGGGAAGGTGATTTTGTAAAGAACGCCCTGAGTAGGGCGCCCTCTTATAGAGCAGCGCAGCTGTTGACTGGGCCACACAATGGCCACAGTGATGATGTACGGTAATGTTTAAGGTAAGAGGCACTGTGGTATGATGGTGGTCCGCAAGGACGCAGGACGATGCGCGTCGAATGGCGTTTGGATTGCCTATGGCCCAAATAACGAGCGAATTTCCTCTCCCGTGAGCGCGGGTAGGGTGTGAACAGCGCAGTTTTATCCGCGTGATGCTTTGTTCGAGGTCATCCGCACCATGTGGGCGCCCACCTGTTGTGGGAACCCTGATAACGAAATGGACTGAGAGGTGTTCCGGACATCCGTCCGAAGGATTCTCGATAACCGCGGAAACCCCGGGATCCGAGCGGCATCTCTCAACCCAAGCGAGGACAACAGAGCCCCACTTTTCCCCAGCCGGATGACGTCAAATGGGGGTAGTGGTGAGACATTCACGTGACCAGTATACACGAGGCGCCGGCGGGCGCGCGGCGGGCTTGACAATTAGCCTTAGGGTTCCATCTGGTCCCATGCGGGATGGCTTGATTTCTGACAGCCCTGTTAGTAAACAGAGCTGATAAATGTTACTGACCGCGAGAGAATTGCGCCCTCGAGCGGCCTCTTACTAACAATGTAACATCGGCTATTCTGACACCCCAAGGTCGCCCAAGCACTGCTCCGAAGGAACGAAGACTGCGGGGACGAGGGCCCTCAACACACCACAGGTTGGATGTTGTTTTTGCACACAGAAACAAGCAACCGTGAACCAGCCCAGGAGGAGTGAACGAACGTGTAATCGACACCATGCGGTGGACAGTTGGACCTCAACTATTTTTGACACCGTTAACAACCGAATCTTTGTTGAGGTTGGCCCGTGTATAATATGTGCGGTTGGAATCGCGTTCGTGAGTATCTGAGTGACCGTCAGAATTGTCGTTAGGGATTGGCCACCTCGCGCGCCAAATTGTCGGCGAATTCCGCACGGAACCCTAGCGGACAACCCACAGGCTTGGAACAGAACAAACTGTAACGTCTCCCATGTCCGCACTCGGCCTGCTTTCTCTTGGGTGCGCGCTGCTTGTGAACAATGTCGCAGGGTTCTACCTTCCAGGAGCAGCCCCACACGACTATAAACCTGGAGAGAGGGTCGATCTGCTCGTGAACGCATTGACACCGATGTTGGCCAATGAAGAACATGCGAAGCTGGTGCGCCTGCAACGACTCTTACCGTCTCGACGGCGCTAACAATCCGCAGAAATCACTTATCAACTGTCTGTTGTCGCAATTGACGGTGCCCCGTGGTTACTCACCGTCGCGCCCACAGATGATTACTACAATCCCGCGTTCCACTTCTGTCAACCAGAGGGCGGTCCGAAGGCCCAACCGGAGCGACTGGGGTCTATCCTCTTCGGCGATCGGATATCCAATTCACCTTTTGACGTGCGTTTGCTGCTCTCGTCGGCAGTGATTTTGTTGACCTTTGTATCGTCGACGTTTCAAAGATCAAAATGCTTGAAGACGGCGGTGTCTGCAAAAAGTTGTGCACTGTAACAGATATTCCTCCAGAAGACGCCAAATTCATCAATGAGAGAATTCGTGAAGACTATGCGCTCAATTGGCTTGTGGATGGACTCCCTGCAGCTGAGAAAAAAGTGGATAACAAGACCGGTGATGTCTTCTATGACGTGGGTTTCAATCTCGGGGTCGACGATGACGACTTTTACGACAATCCCGCACTCAATAACCACTACGAAATTCTCCTCGAATATCACACTCCAGTACTTGGATCACATCGTGTTGTCGGAGTTGTAGTTTGGCCTTCGAGGTGGGCGTCCACACCATTGATCCAAGCCAGCATCTAATGTCACTCCGCAGCCGTGGTGGGGATCAGACTGGTGATGTGGGCTGCGACGCACATGCACCTCCGTTGCTCCTAGACCAGGACGCTCCCAACACTGTTACATACACATATAGGGTTACATGGAATGTCGGTGGTTAGCTCCTCATCGAAATTAACAACCACTGACCCCTTGAAACGCAGGAATCCAGTACACCGTGGGTATGTGAGCGGTATCCTTGGTCAAACGTCGGGGGCTTACAAATGTCTAGGCAACACGTTGGGATAACTATCTCCGTATCTTCGATCCTAAAATCCGTAAGTCGTCGTCAGGGTGCTCACCTGAGATGATGATTGATTATTCTTTCAGACTGGTTCAATCTGATCAATTCCATATTCTTTGTTGTATTCCTGTGTGTCATGGTCTCAATGATCCTTCTCAAAGCCGTCTCTCGAGATGTAAGCGATTCCTATTTCCAAGATTCAGCGCATCTTTTTTATCCCTATCAGATTTCTCGATACGATGCTATGGACCTAAGCGTAAGGATCATTCCGTCGCATCTCTGAACTTGTTTTACGATTCCCTTAGGAGGATGTTCAAGAAGATTTCGGTTGGAAGCTAGTCCACGGGGAGGTTTTCCGCTCCCCTAGGTATGCAATGGTGCTCGCGATGTTTGTTGGAAATGGTGCGCAGCTGTGCGCTATGACGGGCGTTACTTTAGGTTTGTTCACCGGTGTTGTGAGATACGTATTCTGATGTTTGCGCAGTGTTTGCGCTCTTCGGGTTTCTGTCGCCGTCGAACCGAGGCTCCATCGCTACTGTTATGATGATTTGCTGGACGTTCTTTGGGGGGTAAGTGATTACGTTCACCGATTGAAACATGTATTCATCGAAGCCATTGGGTCCGTAGTGTCAGTGGTTATATTGCCAGTCGGGTATACGTGTCTCTTGGAGGCACGGGAAAGAGGAAGTTAGCATTCCTTACCGCCGCTATTCTTCCAACGTAAGCACCCACCTGTAACTTTATTTCTCTCCTGATCAATATTCAGTGTGATATTCGCCATTGTGTTCCTATTGAACCTGTTCTTGATCGTGGCCGGTTCATCCGGAGCTGTTCCATTCGGCACTTTGTTGCTGATCGTTTTCCTCTGGTTTGGCATCTCTGCACCACTGTCGGCGGTCGGATCCTACTACGGCGCGAAGCATGGGGTAAATATTGATCAGCTCTTAGGGAGTCGTCCTCATAGTGACCGGCCCTTTGTAGGGAGTTCGTCATCCAGTCCGAGTCAACCCAATTCCACGCCAAATCCCACCGAAGCCCAAATACCTGGAAACCTGGGTATGTCAGCTGCTTCCCTCTGGGACCCGCGCCGACTCACATAACCTTAGGCAACCACGATTTTTAGTGGAGTCCTTCCCTTCGGTGCTGCAACCGTTGAATTACACTATGTCATGTCCAGTTTGTTTGCATCAAAAGCCTACTATGCCTTCGGATTCCTGGCTCTCACGTCAGGGGTCGTAGCATTAACTACCGCGACGATCACCATCCTGTTCACCTACTTCATCCTCTGCGCTGAGGAATATAGGTGGCACTGGCGCGCGTTCCTAGCTGGCGGGGGAAGCGCTATCTGGGTGTTTGGTTACGGCATCATCTATTGGCTGACCCAGATCTCGACCAGTTCTGGATCTTCATTCGTCCTGTACCTAGGATACCTCGTTCTCATGTCGGTCCTGGTATTCTTGATGACAGGTGAGTGAAATCAAAACCATCATGGCCCCTGATTGAACGTGCTTTAGGTTCCATCGGGTTCTTGGCGGCCTATTGGGCTGTCCTGAGGTTGTATAGCAGGATCAGAGTCGATTAGATATTTCTTGATTTCCTTATCATAGAATTCTCACCCTGATGCGATTGATTCCACAAGAAGCATCCATTCATCGTGCATCAGGTTTCAGCATGCCCTGACCGCGTTCCATTCATGCAAAAAAAATAGAGTGTATCATGTGAAGGCGGAGTTTTTACAATACGGCGTTTGCCGGGCCATTGTTTCTATTGTCTCATGGTATTTAGCCGCCCAAACGACCTTTTGCCCTTTCCCAACTTCCCCCTCAAGGCTCCTCAAGGTTACGACGTGGCCAACGTCCAGCACCCGCAAGGTACTCATTGCGCCCTTCATTCTTCTCATCTATACACAAAATTGGGTTAAATAGACCTCGGAAAGTGAAGATCAGTTCATGAACGGCTTTTCCGCGGCCGCAACATCATCCAATTCCCCGGTGCCTCCGTCAAATCTCCCACTGCAAGTCAGCCACCCATCGTTCCCCACCGCCTCCCCCGATTTCTCGTCTTTCACGTTTAAGAACATAGGCCGACCCCCTACGTTGCTCTCACGGTTTTCTGACGTGGCCGCAGCTCCTGATTATCGTTCGCCATCCCCACCTTGCAGCGACATGGACATGGCCTCGTCTGAGGATCCCGCGATGATGGCCGTCGATGACCATCGCGCGTTTAATCCCGCTCCCCGAAAGTCTCTCCTAGACATTTTGAGCGGGACCACACATCAGGGTCGTGACTCGAAGATCGTCACCACTCAATCACAAGAACCAGGAGTTCCAGAATCGACCATCACCCCTCCGCTCTCCGCGTCTTCAACCAAACAAGTTTTTCCACGCCCCGAATCACGGATGAGTTCTTTCGCTAGACAGCTGCCTGTGGCAGCGGACGACCCTCGCACCGACCCCGGCCCACCTCAGACATCCGTCGCCCTGGAGATTATACCCACACACAATCCTCAAGATTCGGATATGATCGATCTCTACGCCGATCCCGATCCCCCATCTCGCTCTCCCGTCTCCCTGCTCTCAGACTTATCCGAAACAACGCGGGAGATCGATGAGCTCAAAAGGATCACCATCCTGAACCGTGTCCTCATTGGGGAACGAGAAGAACTCCTCAGGCGTCACGAAGAAGCAGCGCGTGCGCTATCACGCGCCAAATCTCAACTCGATCACGTATTATCGCTCACAGATGAGGCCACGCAGATGACATCCGTCTTTGTGGAAAAGGAGAAGTCTCGATTGGAAACCAAGAAGGCGAAGGCCGAGGCCAAGATTGAACACGCGAAGACCATCGAATTCGAAAACCTCCGCAAAGCCAAGGAACTGGAGCGGATTCGTCAACAGGAAGAAGAACGGAATGCTCAACTAGAATTGGAACAAGCCGAGCGCCGGCGACTCGAGGAGCAACGCAAGGAGGAAGAGGCTCTGGCAGCCGAAAGGCAGCGCCTGGGTGAAATACAGGCCCAGGAACGCGCTCAAGCTGAAGAACGTCGTCGAATGGAAGAGGAACAGCAACGATTGGCCGCAGAAGACCGAAGGAGGCGAGACGAAGAACAACGAAAGGAAGAAGAGGAGCGCCTTCACAAAAGGCTTGCCGAGGAGAGGGAGGCCGTGGCTCGGAAGCAGGAGGAAGACAGGAGAACTCAACTGCTCGAGCGACGAAGGTTGGTTGATGAGGAGAAGAGCCGTAAGGAGCAGAAGCCGCTGCAGCCAAAGCTGAGGCCGAAAGACAAGCAGCGGAGAAGGAACAGCAGAGAATTTTCAAGGAGAAAAGAGACACTGTTTTGAAGGACAAGTACAAGAACTATAATCGCCCCGAGGCTGGAAACCCACCCGCAGGACCATCGTCTGGCCTCGAAGGAACCTCGACTTCCAATCCACCCTCCAACTTCGTCAACGTACCCAAGAACCCTCGGGTCATTGCCGAGCGATCTTCCGCCATCGCCCAGGTCAATGGGACCCGCGACACACCCAAATTCGTACCCGCTTCCATGGAAGAGGGGAGACTTCCCCCTGATCTATGCCAACGAGTCAAGGGTCTAGATAACGGCACCGACCACGCAGTGAAGAACGAGACGGCTTCGCCAGTAATCACTCCTGTTGACGTTGCTCAACCAGTCGACAGCACCCCTCTCGCCCCAATCCTCTTTCCCCCGGTTTCCTCTATGTCGACGGGTGCTCCTGCCCCGGCGCCCGCCACATTGGTCGCGCCATCTCACCTCCCCGCGAGGCCGCCCACAATTTATTCTCACCCACCTGTACCCAGAGAATCTCATTACTACCGTTCCAGATCACGATCGTCCCCACGTTCACCGCGTCATGGGAGTCCAATTTCCCGACTGCCATCGCGCACCTCGTTATCTCCCGAGCCCGTTCGAGGTCGTGTTGACCACTATTCCCCACCTCCTGACCGTGACTATTACCGAAATGGGAGCTCGAGACGTGATCGTGACACTCCCAGCGCTTCACCACCGCCTCGCCAACACGTGCGAAAGAGGCAGTTCCAGGACCTTTGGGAGAGAGCCGACACTCCAAGAAAGATGGATTATTCACACCCTACGAGTTCACACCCCGCGAAAAGAACCAGAGCCGCAAGTCCTCTCAGGTCGAGGTCACCCCCAAGTCCGCAGAACCGACCGCTCACTCAGCCACCGATTGTCGTCAGCGCTCGTCGTCCACCCCAAATCATCAGGCGTGGTAGAACCGGAAATCAACTACCTCTAGAACAGAGGTTGACCAACCGCCCGGATTTGTTCGAGAGGATTCGCTAACGGGGTCATTGGTTGCCTGTCAGCCCGGGCGGCGACGTCTCCCACTTGATTGTGCCCTTTTGGTAAGTTAGTATCGCAGCGCAGGTGACTTTTATGCGCCGGGGATATCCCGCATTCTTCCCCCCTATGTCCTGTAATTGTACCGTTCCTCCGCGATGCTTATCGCACAATATGGTTACCTTTCATTCTATGACCTCCGTGGGTATTTCCCAATTACAAAGTCCGGACTGCATGTATTGTCCACTAAAATGCGTACTCGTGTACGACACACCAGCGAGTGTCAAGCGGCACCGCATATCGACAATTCCCTCATCTCCTGCAGGACAGCTTCGACCTGAGCGTCCAACTGACCAGCGGCATAATCTTCCCTGACGGAATCGTCAAAGTACCTCTGCACGCCACTGAGTTTCTCGTAACCCTCTTCCGCGAACTTGCACTGTATACGGATCATAGCTTCGAACGAGGGATCGAAGTACGGGACGCGCAAACTGAGGAGCTGAGGGAGTTCGGAGATGAGTTGATCGTTGAGGAGATCAAAGACCTCTTTGGCTTCATCGTGTTCTTGCTGAGCTTTGGGAAGTCTTGTCGGGTCGTCACCGGGCTTTGCGAGGGTTTTGTTGAGCTTGCTGCGCGCGGCGTCGTAATCTAGGAGCTAAAAGAAAATCCCCCAAATGATCAGCCAATGCGAAGTTATGATAAGGGTGCGCGTGTGTGGCCACCCCATCTCCGATGTGGTCACGGACATCGGGGTTCAGAGTTGCAGGCATGGAGGATAAAGGAAGAGGGGATAGGAGTTATATGGATTGAGTTTTAGCTTACCTTCTTGTTTCGTTTGTTGATGTGTTCGTTTATGGTTGGGAAGTGTGCGTTAAGCCTCCCAACTGGTTCCATGATCGTCGTTCGGTACGGTGCGTCCTTGGAAACGCGTTCATGATCAGAAGAGGTTCTCCGACTTCATCTGGGGGAAAGCGAGGTACCAGTTCTCGTGTGATGCTGTGGTCGAGGTCTTCGAGTGCGCGTTTGTAGGCATTGGCGGCGAGCGCACCGTCAGACAGCTTATCTGTGGCGTTGTAGAAGATTTCGACCGAGTCTGCTATGCGTGTTTGGGCGGATGCCATGCCTTGCAACAAGGGTGGATGTCAGAGAGCGAGTGTGTGTGATGGGTGTTGTGAAATGCGTACCTCGGATACCGTCGAGATAGGCTTTACTCTGTTTCTGGAGGGCTGCGCATTCCTTCTCGTACCTGGGTGGCGAGGAAATATAAGCGGGGAAAGGCGCGATGAGTGTGGTGGGGAACGCACGCCTTGAACTTTGCCTCTTCGTCCGTGAATTCGTGGTCGACCGTGCGTTCGATCTGACCTGTCTTTTGCAGAAGCTATAACGAAAAGGGTGGATTTCAGCGGTCCACAGCCCCAGCCCGAGGTGTGGATGTGACGCACGGTGGTGTTAGCCCTGTTGATCGATTTCTTGAAGCTGGTCCGATTTTTCAATATCTTTTGACTTTTTGATTGCGGGTGATACGGGTACTCACCCAGCCCAGCTCATACCGAAAATCGATCTGGGAGGGTCGGTCGGGGTGGGGGTGTTCGCTGTCGAGTTGTTGCTGCGTTGATCAAAGGGGTGGTGACCGTCTGATAGCCAATTCCGTTGATCTCCCCGGCTCTCTCGCTTGCACTCCGTCCAGGTCCCCGACCCTCTGCTTCACTCCCCGTCCTCGTCGTCTAACGTCACGGGGAGAAATTTACACCCTGACCGTTTCGTGACGTGGTTTCCTTCCCAGCCGTGCTCAAGCCCCCGCTTGCTAATTTTATTTTACTGATTTATCGTGTTTCAGTTCCGTGCCGAGGGACCAACCGCGGGACCGAGGCCGGTCTCCGCTGGCGAAACACTTTGTTGCGTCGGTATCCCTGAAGCCCTCTGTCAAAGACGACATATCATGACGCTGTGGGTGTCAACGGAACACATTCCGTGCGTGTCTAAGGGGTCCGTTCCGAGGACCACCATCGGCACCCCCGCCTCTAGTTCGACAGCGGTGTCACCGAGCCACTTCACCACCTCCGCTTCTCTCCCGCCCGCCGTCCGAATATCATATTCGTGTCTTCCAGGGTCTCGGAGTTGCGCGCTGTGTCTCCTAGGTGTTCAGAGAAATATCCGAAGATCGACATTCTTGTTTGCCTTTGGGCTTCCCATCCTTTGATCGCGGACGGAGGTGTGGTACGTGTTGCGTTCGACGGTCGGAATGAAGAGCGAGAGCCGCAGCGGACCGGAGTCTCCAAGTCGACAAGCTTTTCGACCGGGTGAATGTATACCGCTAGCGATTGAATGGTTCTGAGACCCTCTCATTCCAATCATCTAATGGCTTCTCCTTTTCATCTTGGAATGTCAGGCGGGAGTGCACCCCGTGCGAATGTTTTGTTGGTTTTGGGGTAGAACACGTTTTACACGCCCGGCGTTCTGGGTGTTCCGTTTCGCGATTCGATAGGGTGGCACCACCCGTTGATGCTCACTCTGGCCACCTGGGGGGGATTCAATGTTGTGAAGGGTGTTTTCTCGCGCCTGTGACGCTCGTACCGTCTTCCCGGGACCGATTACAGTTTGGAGACCCCCGATGGCTGTTATTCTCGATGTGTACGTACGTCAGGTCTTCTGCTTTCCATCAGATGCTGCCACGACACGATGCATCCCGGTGACCAGTTGGAGGGTGGTCACCAGCTTGGCATGGGGGGGTTAACATGACCTTTTTGCGATCAGGTTTCGTGCTGAGGGAATGGGAGCGACGAGTTCGGAGTTAGATCGCACCCGGGTCCTCTGTGTCCTTGCTGATGCGAAGAAGTTTATTCGCCCGAGCTTTGAGGTGGAGGGTCCTCCACAGGTGGGTGACCTTTCTCGTACGATCAAGTCTAAGCTGAACACTGGGGAACTGTTCCAGGGGTTGACCCTTGGGCTTGAGCGTTCGGATCAAGGAAGACGGTCCGGGGGAAGTTGAGGGGGGGGGGTATTTTTTTTACGTTAGCGTTGGACGGGAGTCTGTTTTGGTTTTTAATCTCGATTGAAACTTGAGTTCGGACGTGTGGTTTCGTATCCATTGTAAGACTTTCTAAGAGAGTAACTAGGGGCGCTTCAAGTCAAAACCCTCCGTCCACGGCTAACCCGTTCCGAGTATTTTATTACTCAGGAGGGCCGAAGAGGAGGAGGAGAGGGTTGGTCGTTTCCGATTCACGCGTGGCAGCCACGTGCCAGAATTTGAAACAAAGGCATCAAGCAGATCTCCTAGGATCTCCCTTCTCTCACCCAAATCTCACCGGTCGTACCCCCTTCGTTTCTTCTCTCTTCAGATGCGTCTTTTTTGACCCCCTCCCCCCTCTTCTCACTCTCGGCCCGTGTTCCCCATTCTTCTCCTTACACATTCGCAACTCCGACCCTCTGCACCAGTTCTTCGGATACTGAACTTCCCCACCAACCTCTGTGGACCCGGTCGTATCAGCGTAACCAACACCCCCTTGGTCCTTCGCATCGTTTGCGGTCGGAATGCCTCATCGTCAACCTCTGGCTACTCTCGATCCTCAATCTGCACACTCTTGGTTTACAGAAGACATGAGCAACTCTCCGTCCACTTCTAGAATTCCTCTAGATCCCAAGGACGCCGCAACGAATCGGTTTGGGAGACAGATCGTATCTCGCGGCTCTATTGGTGATGAGGGTGCCCCCATCCAGTCCGCGTCCTCCTCCAGGAAGAACTCCCTCGCACAGTGAGTCTTGGTGACCTCCGGATACCTGGTTGCACACCCGGACGTTTCGGATGCGTACTGACTGGTTGGCATGACAGAAACCTTTCAAGCATCTCTCTCGGTCGCAACGAATCGAGACGTGCTTCGTTAGCTTCTTCGGTTTCGACCCGGAGAGCTTCTGTCCCCACCATCCTCCTCAAAGGTTCCCCCACCACCGCCATGTCGCCATCCCTCCCCCAAATCACGCACTCGGCGTACATTAACAACGATGAGCTCTATTCCGGCCTCATGACCTATTCTTTCGGTGCCCCAGGAATGACCCGTTCTTCTACTCCGGACTCTGACATTCCAGAACCCAACCCGCAATTCCGGTACGCGGAACGACACCAGCGTCCCCGTAGATCTCTTTCGTCAGTTCCGACGCCTAGGGACGAAATGGAAATTGACGAGGCTGAGATTTCTCGGCACAGCAGAGCAAAGATGCGGGCGATCGATGATGGAGGGAGGAGGCCTTCGTTGCCCAAGAACCCGTCGTCCCCACCTTCGCACCCACCCCCACTGTCCGTGCGAACCTCTTCCGACGTGTCTTATCGGAGCGAGCCTTCGTCAATCGATCATACCATGGACGATCGATCCTCCACATACACCTTCGGTGTTCCAGCGATGTATCATCATTCTGACTCAGAGCAATCCAGCTATCTGGACGAAGAACCGTTAGACCAACTTTCTACTTCTCCCATCACATTTGCCTATACCCCACCAGGAGCTGGAGACGATGACGAAGCTAGACGAAATTCGTTTGTCGTTCCTATAGGTCACGATTTTCAGCTGAGGCGAGGGAGCATACCGATGGCCATCCCTGACACTCCACGGCAGGACAGTCGAACGGAGATTATCTCTCGCGACGAAATCCAGGCGATGAGGAAGATGAGCAGGAGTTTGGACGATGATATAAATTCTCTTGGTTTGGGGGAATCTTCTAGCATCGAACACCCGGGTGGAAGCGCGAGGAGCGAACCCATGAGCAAGGCTGATTGGAGCAGCTTTCAACAGTCGATTGAGTCTAGGACGACACCCACCCTTCACTCGCTCCGACGGTTATCTACTCAGGAAGGTGAGGAGGAGGATAACCCTAACGCGTACATGGGGCTGGACCTTGCGTATATCCTTGGGTCTGGCGGGGACGGCGGACCCAGGAACTCTTGGTCTGCTGAGTCTTTCGTCCAACGCCCACCGTCTGTCGCACACGCTACTGGTGGATTTGGAGCCTTTGGAATCTCGTTCGGCCGGGACGTCGATCGGAGACCTTCTGTGGCGACCGCCGGCGAGGATACATTCTTGCGGCACCTTCAGCACAACGACGCGAACTACGCGCTTCGATTGGAAGAGTGGACGTTTGGCAAGGAAAAAGCTGATGCCCCTGGTCTGAGATTGAGCGGCTTGACTGCCGGTGGCGTCGTCGCGCCTACCATTGGGCCTGGAACGTTTGAGATATGGAGGTGTCATGTGGCGGGGAGGCTCAATGTGGAGAGGGTGGCTTTACAATGTTCGTTCTCCGATCCGGTTGCTTCCGTTTCCATTCTTTCTTCTTGGAAACATCGTGCTGGCCGCTAATTTCTCTTCCCCTCTACGGACTTTCGTTGTCTGCTTAGCCGAACCGCCAAAACCCCCTCAACATCGGATGGTTATCAAGCACATACCAGATCCGTACTCCGTGAACCGCCGCGGTGGTCCGGGAGTCATCGTACACAAACACTCCCAGGCGAAGGCGTTCTCCATTTTCCGATGGCACGGTCTCTTCAAGCAGAAGCAAGCTCAAAAACCTGGTCAAGGTGCCCGGCATCTAGACACTAGCCAATCGATTCTGCTCGCTACGAAGAACGTTCAAGAACAATACACGAGTACCAAAACCACCGGGCGATTGAAGACCCACGGGCTTCTTGAGGAACGGTCGACTCCAACGCCTTCGCAGCATCCACCGAGCGAGGGCAGCGCGGACGGTGGTTCACAGCTGGGTGGATCGGGAGGGTCCATTCGTCGTTCACGCAGTCATAGTTTGGTCAGGAAAGATAAGGGAAAGGCGAAAAACCTTCAGAAAGAGGAGAAAAAGAGGAAGGAAAAAGAGAAGGAAAGAAAAAAGAAGAAGGATAGTGCGGGGAGCCAGACGAGCAGCAGGGAGGGACCTCCGGCCGCCTCCAAGGATGGCTTTTGGTCGAAGTTGCCCGGAAGGCACAGTGCTACGCCGAGTTCTTCGATTCCGCCTCTTTCGAACAACCCCGTTGCGTCTGGTTCTGGTGCTACGACTGACCAATCGACTACCAGCACATCGCATTCCGCGACATCGACCCCGACGAGTACCGCCAACTCGAGTCCTGTTATTCCGGAGGACTTGGGTCCCTCCTCGACACTTGCAAGGTCACCGCCACAGCCACGGATACCTTCCTCGTCATCACAGTCCTACCGTGTGTTCCGACCGGGCTCTGAAGAAGACGAGGATGACGATGACATCGATGAATACCACGTCCCGGTACAAAAGCGAAGCCACGCCGAGATCTACGCGTCACTCCCCCCTCTGCACCACGAACAAGCGAGGAGCATGCTACGATCGAACCATCCCTCGATTGTACACAGTTCGCGGCCAAGGCTTCCGAAAATCTTCCTCAGAAAGGGTGGCTACCCGTCTGATTGGCGTCCGAGTTCCCCGACGACCAACGTAGTCTCAGCCCGCGTTCCTTGGATGTTGACGAACAACTCGAACAGCCAGGAGGGACAGATCGTGATGTCGAATCTGAGCGACAATTTCGGTGCGGTAGGACTGGTACCCCCTCGGCCGATTCCCCAGCGTCCGGTAAATAAACCGAAGGAAAAGAGTTCTGACGCTCTCGTTCTTCCTGTTCCCGACGACTCGGTGTACATGTTGCTCCCTCTGTTCGCTGGAGAAACGGATCCTGAGTATCAGCCGGAGGATATGACTCAATACGAGGTTCCGCTGGAGTCGAGAAAGTACCTCCTCGTCTACTACGTGCCTTTCGATAAACGGATGGATGGCGCGAGCAGGAAGAAGGCCGAGCCACCGACTTTGTCGCAGTCTGTCACTCAGAGGGCGAAGAACAAGATGGTGTTCTTGAACTCGTTCCGGGTCTCTGCGCATCTGATGTCCTACCAAGATTTCAAAGGCTCTGGTATCCGACTTCCTGCAACCGGTCTCTCAGTAACCGGACCTCTCACCCAAGCTCAACCTCCAAACGTCGAACCGGAAATGTATCGGGACCCGATCGCGCTCGCGCAATGCTCGAAACGGGACAACGGGATCGAGTTCTTGCCCGAGGGTTTGCACAAGCTTGGGCTGTGTCACGCGGAGCGGGTCGAGCAGATCGTGGACCCGGAGGATTTTGACGATGACGACGATAAGGTGGAGTACCGGTTTGAGTTGAGCGCGCTGGGAAGAGCAGTTGTGGAGATGGCTTGGGTTGGCGCGATGGCTGTCACGAGTTTTGGGACGACGTAACAGTGGGGTTTCCCTTCCACTTCCCTTCCCCTTTCGTTTTTACGTGTGGTTCCGATGGACCTGTTCTTGCGTGTTGCTCGGATCTCTGGTGTTTTCGTGCATGCTTCGTCCGTTCCCCCCATATCTCCCCCCCTCTCCTTCTCCTTCCCTGCCCAACCAAACCCCGGGCCCATCGCGTCTCCCTCCCAGTCTCGTTTTCCTTTCATTCATTCATGTGTTTTTTGTTTGTCTCCACCTCGCCTTATTTGTGTAGCCTAGGCTTGCTATTTTCACTCTCCCTCCCCTCTCCGCATTCGCGATAAAACTGTTTTTTTTTCCTTAATTTTTTTCGTGTAGTCTTTTTTCTACATTCAAAATATCCCTCCTCCCACCCATATCCCGCATATCATCCCTGGCATTCTCAACTTTTGAACCCGCCCCCCATCCTCCCTCATCTCGGCCTTTTGCATCGTTTTTTTGTTTCGATTCCACCATATATATACTAGCATTCTACCCAGCCAGCTCCTCGAGCTGAATCATTTCGATCGCGCGACACCATCCTTTCTTGCCTCTCGCGGTCCTCCTCTCCCCCCACCTCCCTTCTCACGTATTCTCATACACATTTTGCAGCATGCACAGACAGGTTTCTTTCTCCTACCCTACACACACATATGTACCTTTTCTTCTATCGTTCGCTCTCTTTCTCTTCCCCACCTTATCCGCGGTTTGTTTTGTTTTTTTCTTTGTCGGTTTTTTTTTGTTTGGTATTAGAGGCCGGAATGTTGAACTGCGTGTATTTTTTTCTCTCCCCCTGTGGATTTATGCATATGTGTCTACTTGGCCGTTGAATGAAGAGATGATTGCGATCGTCCTGGTTAGTACCCCAACAAAAAGCGAGCGGAGTACGTGTGGTGAGGGGACGGCGCAACAGGCTTGGAGATGTCTTGCCACACGCAACCATTCCTCCCCTCAAGAGCGTGGTTTATGGTTGTGCGAGAGCTTTTGGGTCCGACTCTGTGGGCGCGCAGGATTACGGCGACATGTTTTGGAGCAACCGATAAGCGGGGGAACACAGGCCGATGTTGGTAGGCTTGCAAAAGTAAGGTCGCCGCCGCCGGGAAAAGGCAAATACCATACGTTCTCTGTATGCTGCTGTTGTGCAATCTGGTGGGCCGCTGCAACCTCCTTTTGGTCTGGCAGCCCAAGTCACTTGGGAGCTGATTGTAATTGTCTACCACACAGGTAAATTGTTGTCGAGTGAACGCGCCACGCAAAGCATCCCCCCGCTCTGAACTGCTCTGAATCAGTGAATTCAAGGCCGGTTCCAGCCGGGCGCCACGCGTTTCGGAACGGAGGAAAAGGTCACGTGACTGAAGGTCAATTTTGAGCCTCGAGTCGATCAAATTAAAAGAGTAGAGCCTGCTTCTTCACCACCCCTTCCAGTTCGTCTTCGAATCCGCGTTCGCTCTTCGTCCAATTCTCGACTATTTTTGCGCCTCTCTTCATTCGAGAGAAAGAGGTATCCGAAAGAACCCCAGAGAGATGGCATCGGCAACCACCCACGGGCACGGCGATGGGCACATGACCTCGAGAGATTAGTGCGTTTTTTTCTCTTTGCTTTTCTGAGGATGCCCGATCTGCGATTTGCCTCTGGTAAAAGTTGTGGAAGAACACACAGATACTGAATGTGTGTCGGTTTCTTCGTCTGTTATAGTTATGCCGATTCTTATGCTCATTTCGGTGAGTCTTTGATCCAATCGCGTTTGAGGGTTTCGCGTGTTCTGGCCCTGTGAACGTCGATGCTTTGAAACTTCGAATCGTCGCGTATGATCTGACGTGTCGCGCTCTCCACCGTGGGCTTTTTTTCTGTTTGAATAGGTATCCACGAAGAGATGTTGAAAGATGGCGTTCGGACGGGATCTTACCGGGCCGCGATCGTGGATAACGCCCGTCTCTTCAAAGGCAAGACGGTGCTCGATGTCGGATGTGGAACGGGTATTTTGAGCATGTTCGCTGCGAAGGCTGGGGCTTCGCACGTCGTTGGTGTACGTCTTCGCTCGCTCCCTTCGTGCGAAATTTCTTGATTTTCATCGGGTGCGTTTTGGTTAGATCGACATGTCGAATATCATCGATCAGGCTCAGAAGATCGTTGCCG
Organism: Thelephora terrestris; assembly: GCA_015956445.1. Classification (NCBI taxonomy): domain Eukaryota; kingdom Fungi; phylum Basidiomycota; class Agaricomycetes; order Thelephorales; family Thelephoraceae; genus Thelephora; species Thelephora terrestris. The sequence continues at coordinate 104,531 of WIUZ02000008.1, forward strand.
CCAACGGGTTCGCGGACGGTGCGTCAAACTCGCAAGAATTGTGTGTGTGTGGATATGGCGTGCTCACGTTTATCGTTGCAGTTATCACCCTCGTCAAAGGGAAGCTTGAAGAAGCTGAACTTCCGATCCAGGAATTTGATATCATCATCTCGGAATGGATGGGGTATTTCCTGCTGTACGAATCCATGCTGGACACCGTCCTTTTGGCGAGGGATAAATACCTCAAGCCTGGAGGGTTGATTTTTCCTGACACCGCTTCGATGTTCATCTGCGCCATCGAGGATCAGGAGTACAAGGAAGAAAAAATCAACTGTGCGTGCTCTCGCTCTCTCTGAGGGAAGTTCCTCGTCCTGATGGAGTGCCGTGGGGGAATATTTTTGTTTTCAGTCTGGGATAATGTATATGGGTTTGATTATTCGGCCATCAAAGATATCGCTTTAAGGGAACCGTTGGTTGATACCGTCGAGCTCAAGGCGGCAGTATCAAATCCGTGCAGGTTCAAGGTGGATTCGGCGTTGTCTAGGAATTTGCTCCTGGATGTTTACTCCGTTTCTTAGCACATCGACATCCTTACGGCCACTAAGGAAGACCTCAAGTTTGAAGCCCCGTTCGAACTGACTGCCACTCGCAACGACTGTTAGTAATCTTTTTCTCCCTATGGCGGGAATGCGATCATTGAGGGAATTCGTAGACGTGCACGCGTTCCTGGCCTGGTTCGATATCTCGTTTGCTTGCACACACAAGAAAGTCGGCTTCTCCACCGGACCTCATGCGAAATACACCCACTGGAAGTAAGTCCTCCGAGAAGAAATTCAGATTGGCGTTGATGTCTAACGCTCGGAATCTGTCACAGACAAACTGTATTTTACACCCCAACGACGGTCACCATTTCAGAAGGCCAGAAGATCTGGGGTCGATTGACTTGCGCCCCTAATACAAAAAACAACCGTGATCTGGATATCACGATCTCCTACCAGACCGAAGATACGGCGGAGACCGTTGTCCAATACAAGATGTGCGTGGCCTTTCCCTTCCTTTTGTGCTGCCGTTAAACATTTGGTGAACTTTGCTGACCGGTGGCTAGGTGTTGATTGTATTTTCGTATTTATCGCTGCTGCGTTGTATCGTGCTCGTCGAAATTTTGATGTTACTGTCTGTGCTCTTTCTCTCTGTCTGAATCGTCTCTCGGTGGTTGGGTTGGGCGTCCATACAGGTACTAATTAATACGCCCACGTGTACATCACTAGAATACCACGTAGTAGATGTAGTTCACCGTTATGCCACTGTGTCGGTGTTCGGACGTCTATCAGCGCGATCAGCCGGCGCAGCCGACTCGGCGGCCGAGAGACTTGATCGGCTCCTCTCGTCAGCGCCTCGGCATTCCACCCCGCGTTGCTCTGGCCGCAGTGGCTGCGGAGGGACCAGGCTTGACTGCGCTCCTCTCTCGGCTGTGAGAAGTTCGGCACCCTTCCTTGTATAAAACCACCACCGAACACGTTGTCGATGATCCTCAGCCCCAGCAACAACAAGCAGACGTTAAACACAATGGGCGGTCAAGTGAGTCCTTGGTCGTGAGTTTCGGGCTTGGTGGTCACTCATCGACATCCTTGGATTATAGCGGGATAACGTTTCTCAATCATACGCTGATACTCCCCCCACTTACGAGGTTGCTGTTGAAGAGAACAATGGTGCGTGTGGCTATCGAGTGAGAGGGGTGGTGTGATTGCTAACCTTTGTCGTTCATCTCGAAAGGCATCGCTCGGGTTCAGCGACAATCTCGGGATCAGAAAATCTCTCCCCAAGCTCAAGAGCCGGTAACGGCCTATCAGTCCTACCCATCCAACAAGCACCCGGTGGCGGGACCGAGCGTCCCAAGTATGCCCCAGACGAGGGTATACCATTACGTCAACCCGAACAACGGGAACCACATCACCTCGCTCTTACCCCCTGATCACCCGGAAATGGTGTGTCTGCAGCGAGGTTCGCACGTTGAGAAGACAAAGTTTGGTTTCCTCGGTGAGTGGGCTGTTTCTTGTTTGCGACCTTATGAGGCGGTGTCTCGAGGATCATGAGTAATGAGTCGTTGCTTATGCTGGTTCCGTTCTGCAGGTATCATAGCGGCGATCGTTTGGTTTCCGTTGGGGATTGGGCTGTGTCTGTTGGACAGGACCGTTACCTGTAAACGGTGTGGCGCTGTGATCAAGGGACGGCCTGGGATTCACCTCGGTGGCTCGAACGGGAGGAGATAGGCACTTAGTCGAAGTTCCCCCCGTTCGCGAACCCGTGGCCGTTCTTCTCCCTGTCTCCCTGTGTTTTTTTTTGAGCCTCTCGTTTGTACCTTTTGTGTATCTCATCTCTCTTTGCCTCCCTGGATCCATATTTATCACGACTCTACGACGGTTTTTGTCCCTCAACGGTTCGTTCTTCAAGGCATTCCCTGTCCATTTGTTGTGTCATGCTCTCTCTTTACATGGTTCTAAAACCTCTACGGACGTAGTGTGTTACTGAAAGTCGTGCTATTCGACGCGCCGTGCTCCAGTGAATAATACTAAGTCCAAACATTTGAAAGATTAATGATACTTGAAAAGCAAAATGAAAGACAGGGATCGACGATACGCAATGTCGACCGAAACAAGCAGGCGGTGCAACGAAATAAAAGTACAACGAAATAAAAAAGGATCAGCAATTGTGGGAAGTAAATAGATAGGATAGAGAACGGGTCGAAAGTCGAAAAAGAAATGGGGGGGGAAAGTGTGTTCATGGAACAGATAATCATCCTAATTCTTCAACGTTGTGGCTGAGGTGCAGAAATCACCAAGAGACTCGGGGGTGCACAATCCAGGTCGCCGATGTACCGTGGTAAACGCAGGAAGAGCTTGTACCTATTTTCACAAGAAAGATAGTGGGAAGCTACGGTTCTACTGACTCCGAAAAGCTATTCACCGATAAGCCATTTCATGAGGGCCTTGAAGAAAACCTCGTCATGCGCTTTCTCCATGACTTGCCACCTCTCCAAACCAAGCTTCCCATCAAGAACGAGACAAGGAGAATATCGAGATTGTTGATGTTTGCCAACATAGTCAAAATCGACCAAGAAAACGCGATCACCTTCATGCGAATAATATGTGTTCTGCACGCGGAGGTTACCAAAGACGAGGTCCTTTGAGTGAAGCAGCTCCTGGGCCTTCTTGAGGGTATCGCGGACGACTTCAGCCTTCAGCAAATACGGGACGGGAGACGGTCGAAAGAAGCGGTGTAGGGGGGTGGCGTTTGACAAGTATTCCATGACGACCATATTTAGGCCACCGAGAACGCATTGGCAAGAGTACAGAGACGGGGAAAGTGGAGAATCATGTTCGGCGAGCAAATAAATTTGACCAAAAAAACCTCGGTCGAGGTGCTATCTGTGGAGCTACAGGCACGGTTCGCAAGGTATTGCGTGAGACTCGTTAGCCTGGTCAACAACGGCGAGTTGAGTGCCGCTCGCGCGATCCACCTTGGTGAAGAACTCGAGCCGTGGCATCTGTGTCTGGTTCTCCGGTGGGGCTTGGGTACATAACGTTGGGATGCGCTCAGGTTTGAGATTTCTGTAATAAAAGGAGAGTGCATCTGTACATTCTCGTAGCGCCATGAACATACGTGCAACGCGGAGAACATTTGCCGAGCCATGCGGCCCAAGGTGAAGGTCGATGGACAGCAGCTTGTCCGCGTATATGGCATCAGTATAGGTGGCGGTCGAGACCACGATGCAGTTCCCTGCCATGGTTAGCAGAACGACGGGAAAGTTTGAGCGCGAGGTAAAACGGAAGTACTGTCCCAATCCGACTGTGGGTGAATTAGCTGCAGTGCCACCGACGGAAGGGGAGGGGGACGATACTTGATGTTTGATAAGCTTCTCATATACAACCAAATTCTGCAGAAACGGGTCTCCTCCCAGGCCCGGCTCATTCTTCAACTCAACTCGAAAATCAGACACGCAAAAGCCCATTCCAGCGCGCCAAAACACCTGCTGGCTTGGCTTTCCCATCCGCTATTGGGATTCGCCATTTAAACTCTTGTCTGAGGAAAGTCGACAAGAGTTCCTTCATCTCCTTCCCCCTCTTACTCTCGTTGCCAAAGAAGGTCGTAGCAGCGGTGGCGAGCTGAAAGGCAGTGTTTACACACACTTTGTTTGGTGTAAGCTTCTCCAGATGTTCGAGATTGCTCTATTCACTCAGTGGGTGGCGTACTCTGGGAAAAGGAAAACAAGCTGGTCAAGGAGGTCTTGCACAGACGCCTTCGAATCTAACGAAATACGCTGTACGGAATCGGAGTGGTGGACCTCAGGGTGAGGGTAGGCGACGATATAGTCATAGGTAGAGGCCATGGTCCAAGTGAGACCGGAAAACTCCGCTTTCTCATACTTCTGCTTGTCGAGTTACCCACGTTCTTGTGAGTTACGCATTTATTATTCCCCAAAACGGTACAGGATATACTTTGCCGCTTCGAGGTACCTCGCCACGCAACAACCCAATCTATTTGTTCTTGTAGGATTCCGTGTTTTCAACCACAAGCTTAACAGCGTCGGAGCCTCACCGGCATCCCCAGGCTGAGGCTCGGGGACCGACATAAAAAATCGTTCCTACATGGACATCCGTTGGGAGAGTACCGACGCCAACGCCGCGGACGGACCCAATCGGGCACAGTGGCTCACGGCTCTCGAACTTGCTCGTTGGTATCCGGTGCATGATGGCTATATCTCAGCCAAGTGCACCTCTCCTTGAAGGTACGATTCAATAAAATTGTACCCTATGGGTGGTGCATGCAATCGCCCACCTCAGATATCATGTTGCACCCGCCTCCCTCACTTCTTCACGAATATGGAGGGTCTGTCACTTGGGAGGCACACTTATTGTCCGCCCCCTAAACCCGATCACCCTTTATGGCCTCCCAATCTAATGAGGACGCATGACCTCGAGCCCCAAATTGACTTGACACACGACCGTGGACGGTGTTTTGTGCACTAGCTGTCCCACCCTCCGGTGGATGGTCATGATGCCCCGCCTCATTGGAACCGCTTTGCCCTTCTCCGTAGAACTATAGCCAGGGCATGTGTACACCAGTGGAGATCAGGCCTCCAAGGACCGCCGGCGAGAGCGCGTGAGACACTCGTTCATCTCAGGGCTCATACCCGTTGGTTTTCATCCCTTATCCACGTTCCTTATTCGACCCGGAATCTCCAGTTCATGCCTGGGATGTAGATTTGGCAAGCACCGACGCCCTTGAGAAACCGGGGTTCCCTTTAGGTCGCGTTTATGATACCATCCCACACGCCCTCCAAGCAATTACTTCAAGTGTAGTAGGGTCGCCGAGGATCACCGTCTTGAACCCATGTGGCGGTCATCACAACCTAAGGAATGCGTGCCATGGTACAAGCTCCAGTGCACTGGGGACCGGCAACCTGCCTTGGCTGCGCGTGCTCATTTGAAATTGGCTCCCCAGTGAGAAGTCCTCTGGCTTCCTCTGGTCAATTTTCCAGCCCGTCCAAAGTGCATGCGTCGGATTAGATACACGGAAATAATATGTGGCGTGGCCGTGCATCGATTCTTGGTTTTAATTTTCTACGAAGGCAATACCCTGCGTGAAATCACCATACTGGTGGTCATCAAAAGGCTACCCATACTCAGGTGTTGGGGGTGCTATAGGTGTCAAATTTCGCCGTAGTCTGGGTGGCCAAATGTCACACCCCACACTGCACTCGACGTTGTTAGTGTATCTCACATCAGTCTCAAGTTACACAGTCTTTATCCCCATAGACCATTATATCCGAGTTACAGCCGCTGCGTTCAAGGGAGAACTGTGGCGCACACCCCTGTTGGGCGGAGTCGCCTTGCTCGATTCGATCACTAAGATTCGCAGAAAACCCTCAATTTCTGTCGTCCGAGATACTCTCCCAGAAGACCACACCATGAAATAAAAGTCTACAGTACCCCCGAATGCTACATGTTTTTAATTTGAGTCTGGTGTATGGCAGTCTAGATAAATTTAGCTTCGAAAGTTACGGAACGAACTCGGTGTGTGGGAATTCACGTGCGGGATCAAATTTTGGCGGAGGGTTGCCGGTCCCCAAGTGCACAGATTGGTACGCCCTTGCTGATCATGTCAGATTTGCACGAGGACCACAAAACGATGGCTCGCATCTGCGCGCTGAGGTCGGAAGATCCACGGTTATTATTTCGTGGAGTCGCAAGTTATCTTTTCCCACAGCGCATTGGCCGCGGGAGTGTAAGTTAGTAACGGGGTTTGGAGTCAGCGCGGAAGATTTCATGTACTCGAGGTGTTGACGTCAGGGTCTTGCTTTGTTGTGTGTTCCCCTGGAATCTACGGAGGGGTGTCTGCGGGTCCCCTCACTAGTGCCTGTTTTCACCTGGGGAAAAGTTACATAGACTTGTCAGCACGTCAGCTTGTTGCGTTTTCTGTGACTTATCGTTGAATAGTAGCGTTTCGCCGCGGGTCCCTGTTATCTTCCAAATAGAATAGGCCCATGATCCGGATGTAAGTTACTATCTCACGGTTTGAGTTTGGTCGTCTTGGCTGCTGCGCCGCAGCGGAAACATTGGGTGCATCACGTCAGGTACCATCCCATTCCAGCGCAATCAGCGTCGGAGGCAATATACACCAATGAAATTGCAATTACAACCATCCATATAAGATCATAATCCCGTCTTTCTCAATCGTCCCAACACACCACGATGGGTGCCTGTACATTCGAGTTCACCAAGAACTCTCCCCTCCGCACGACGCTCGTCGACGAAGCCACCGGCCATGCCAAATACCAGATAGAAACCCCAATAAGGATCGTCGGAAGCGTCACCAGGATCAGGAAGTTCGATATTCCTCCACAAGCTCCCCTCATTCGGGACGAAAAGGCAAACTCAGACCACAGCGATGATCCTACCGACAAAGGGAAGAAGAAAACATCCAAGTGGAAGATAGCCGGGAGGAAGTTATCTGAGACTGACGACGAGATTGCGAGGATTCATTGGAAGTGTCTCTCGCCTAGTAGGATTGATTTCAAGGGAAAAGTAACCACTAGGAAAGAGTTCTTGCCAAGGACTGGGAAGATGAAAACGTGAGCAAACCCTCATTAGGTTCCTTATTATGGGGCAAGGCTGAGTTGGGTTTAACCCCGCTAGCAGCTACAAGTTTACCGGCCCAGACGGCGTTGAGTACAGGTGGGCGATGGGCGCGATGGGGATGAATTATCCCAGGGTGAGTCCGTCCCTCATTGCATCGTGTAGTAACCTTAACACTGAACCGCGGTACAAAACGTTAAGCTGGTCACCATGGACGAAAAGAAGACGGTGATCGCCAAATTCCACCGCGCACGCTGCTGGCCCAAGAGGAGGAAGGCGCGTCTCGAAGTCCAGCCGGCGGGAATGGGCATGTTGGACTACATCATCCTGACGTTTGTGTTTGCAGAGCAGAAACGGAGGGATAGAGAAGCCGCGGCAAAGAGTGGTGGTGGTTAAAGAGAACGGTCGCGTCATTGTGTAATTGTATACTAAGAAACCTCCCCGATCTTGTCTGTTTGCTCTCCAGCCAAATGGCGCGTGTACAGTCTGATTTGTACCCAGGGCACTCCAAGTCTCCGTCTGTGCGAGCGTTGAAACGAGCTGAAATTCGATTCGGCAGAAGTGACGTCCTCAGGTGATTGTTACCGTGACTGTGACCGACGTGTCGCGTTCCGGCGCGTGGGCCACACCGCGACTCGATCATTGCTCTTCGTCCCGTGCTCGTCATCTACCTCATATGGCTGCAGTAAACAAAGCCCACGACGCTGGTCAATCTTGCCTTGCGTTCTCCCGAGATGGCTCGTTCGTTCAGTGGTTTTTACTCTGCTCGCCGTTGGGCTGATGACCTCACTCCGATAGGATATTGTACACCGGCGGTTCAGACCTCCTCGCTCGCGTTTGGCAAGCGGACAAGGGTCCGGATTTTGAACCATCGATTGCTATGGAGGCAGAAGGGCCAATAACATGTCTCGCCGCTTCGGTACCTCCCGCTCCTATCGATTCTACCACTCCCGGTGTTTATCAATTTGTGTTGTGGGTTTAGAACGATAGCTGGTTTGCCGGAAGCGCTGACTCAAACCTACGGTCCTATGTCAAAGGAGAACACGACATGTCCGGAATCGTCACTGCGAACCCCGGAGGAGATACTATTCGATCGGCCGCTGTTGATCCGCACTCAAACAGGATTGCGGTCACATCTGAGTGGGTTGCGCCATATATCTCATACGAGTGCTCAAGTTATCATGTCATAGTGACAAGGCGGTCAAGGTCATTGACCTCCAGGATACCAAAAATATTGTGTTATTGGAAGGCCATACGAGGGGCGTGAGACGAGCGACCTGGCATCCTTCTGGAACTCTTCTCGTACGTTGCTGTCCCCACTGCAGTAGATTCTATCTGATTCTTAAAACCCGTTATAGGCCACCTGTGGTTGTGACGGGAAGATCATAATCTGGGACGTCTCAGGCGCAGAACCAAAACTTGAGAAAACAATCGAAGGGATCATTCCCACAGTAATTGATACCCAGTATGTGTATGTAGACGTTGTCACGTCATAATCTCACCCAGATCTCCTCCAGGGCTCCAGAATACTGTCATGATTGTTCGGTATCATGGCATCCAGCCGGGCAATACTTCGTGGTGGCCACGCGGGCCCACGGTTCGTTCGTTTCGTGCCCTCCCTTTCCCCCTCAGGTGTTCTGATTGAGTGTCCCAGAGATCATTTCCGTTTCGAAGTCTACGTGGTCGAAGTCGACAACATACACATCTAGTGATCTATCCGGTGCAATTACCGCCCTATGTCTTTCACCCAATGGCGCGTACCTCGCATCTGCCTCGAAATCAGGTGTTTTCATCTGGTCGACACAAGACCGGAAAATCAAATACCGATTTAACGAACCACAGGCTGCCACGGTCACACAGATCGTATTCTCTCCCTCTAGCAATCTCCTTGCGTGGACGGATATGGATGGATCGTTAACTAGATGGAAAGACCCGATATCGAAGGACGCCCCTAGCCCACATGAAGTGCAAAAAGTCGAGCAAACGATTCGATCCAGGGCAAGGGCCGTGCTGTTGGGAGAAGCCACGGACGATATCGTGGACGACGCAGCTGGTGAAAATGAAAAGGGACCAGATTTTGACCTGGACGATGACATGCTGATGGACGATGACTTTGTCGTCGATGACCTCGGAGGTGGAATGTTAGACGACGAGCCTGAGGTAGATAAGTGGAAGGGTGAGGGTGTGCGAGAAATGGGTAAGGCATCGGAACTCACACGCCGAGCTTCAAGTCGAGCTAAGGTTCTTTTCAGTTAGCGTGACGAAGGCGCAACCCCCTTTCCAACCCGGCGCCACGCCTATGGAGGGAAAGCGGAGATACCTGTGTGCGCATAAAATCTCATCAGCAGATTGAACTTGACCTGATTCGTCTCGACTCCAGCCTTCAACATGATCGGCGTGATAGAGGCGACTGACCAGGATACCCACCACATCGTAAACGTCGAGTTCCACGACAAATCCGCGAGGAAGAGCTACCATTTCACTGATTACTTCAAGTACGACTTGGCCGCTCTCGGTGAGGTGATCTCCGCTTGTATCGCTACGCATCTCGGTTCTAACACCACCTGTTAGGTGAGCGTGGTGCGGTGTATTCCTGTCCTCCTGATGGGGACCATACGGCACACGTCGCGTACAAACCTTACGGCTCCTGGGCGACGCAAGGCGAATGGACATACGACCTACCTCCCGGGACTAAGGTCATTGGCCTCGCGGCTGGCGGTCCACCCCCTCGTAAATCCCTCCTCTCGAAGTCTGATGTAGACATTCAAGGCAACGGAAACGTCGTGGTCGCCACGACAGAAGGCGACTTGACCTTCCTCTCCGGTGGAGGAGTCGAGAGGTGGTTGATGGGGTTCGAAGGAGAGTTCGTGTCGATGGTGGCGGGTAACGAATGGCTATTCGTGGTATTTCGGGATGGGTCAACTAGCATGGACGGGTCGCAAAACCTGAAGTGCCAGTTGATCCGTTTCGCGGACTTCACGGTTGTTCAAGACAAGCGGCTACCGTTGTTGAAGGGGCACACCCTGAAGTGGATAGGGATCAACAGTGACGGGGTTTGTCTTGAGCGTCCTTGTCGATTGCCATTGAGCTGACAGGTTGCGCCCAGGCTCCGTGTGTCTATGACTCTGCAGGGCACTTGCACGTTATGCATCACTTTCGTATTCCTGGAAGGTGCACGTGGGCGCGGGTACTGGACGCTCAAAGGTTAGAGCGGCGGAAGGGAAAGGATGAGACCTACTGGCCGGTTGGGGTGACGGGTGGAAACCTTATGTGTCTTATCTTAAAGGTCTGTGATTTCCTCCCCTGATTTGTGCCTGAATATGTAACTGATATGCAATCAGGGACGACAAGAACATCCAGGCTGGCCAAGGCCTCTCATCCAGGACCTCCCACTTTGTATGCCGTTCCGGAGGACAGATCCGAAGGAGGGGCCCATGGAACAACAGTAGGTTGTCTCCCTCCGTTTTTTTGGTGTCCGCGTTGACATGATCTGGTAGGTTTGCCATCGAGACGCTCCACCTCGATGCTCTTCGGGACGCACTTGGTCCTGATGAACTGACATCCGACGAGATCGCAGCGAAAGAGCTCGAGCTCGATAAGGTCGTTATCCAGCTGATTCAGAACGGCTGCAAGAACGATAAACTCCCTCGGGTGTTGGATCTGGTTAAGATGCTGCATCACACCACATCATACGACATGGCCACCAAAGTTGCTGGGTTCTACCATCTCATTGGTCTGCAGGAGAAGATCGAGATTCTCAAAGCGGATCGTGAGGAAGGCGGGGATGAGGAGGATGAGTACGGGGTTGAACCAAGGGAGGTTGCGAGAAGGAAACGAGAGCAGTGGAGGAGGGAGGGATCTGGGACCGTTCTACCGCCTCGTCCGATCGGGGGACCGTCAAGGTCTGGAGGGTACAACGGGGCACGGGGGGCTTTTCAAGATTTTGGGCCTCCACCTGCGATCCATCGACCAGGGTTGGCCAGAGCGGGAGGGACATCTATTTTATCCCAACCGTCACAAACACCATCATCCTTGGCGGTCGGCCTGCCATCCTCGAGTATTATTAATGGAGATGGGGCCTCGTACCGTGAGGCCTCACCGACGAATAACTTCGACTGGGAAGAGGAACAGTCGATGTCGATCTCGACTGCCGGGCCGGTAAACGAGGGCAAACGGAAAAGGGATTTTCTCGACGAGCCGATGATGGACGCGTTTGATGCAAGTAGTGACGGTGCGAAACGACGCGCGCTTGGCCAACCTAAAACCAGTTGAGTGTTGCCTTACCATGCTTCCATTCACCGTGCACGGCCGAACTGATGCATCGTTATTCTGTTTCCTAGAGGCGAATCCGTTCGCGAAGAAGGCAGAGATGGGTCCTCCGAAGATGGGGCTTGGAATTGGAAGCAAGAAACCCGCTGCGCTCGGCACGCAGAAGTCGTTGCACAAGAGCGAAACTTTCTTCGAGAAGGTCGAAGCTGCAGAGACCAGCACCGATCCTCCTAAACGTGAGCCCGAAGCGTTTTAATCCTTGCCCCTTCAGGCTTGATGTGAATGGGCGTTTGTTTTGCACATGTCAGGCGGAAAGCTTGTGAAAACGGGGATGAAACAACAAAACTTGTTCGGCCAACCCGTTGTGGAAGACACGAATAAAGGTGTTGGAGCCAAGGGCAAGAAAAAACCTGCGGGGAAGGATAAGGCGAAAGCTGACTTCAAGAAAAAATCTGAATCCCCTCTTCCGGACGGTGTTGCAGTGAAGGGCAAGAGATCTGCCGGAGAGCTTCACGACGCGCAAGTGGGAGACGATTCTCAGACCACGACCAATTTTGATTCTCAGGTGGAAGAGGTGGAAACCCAATTGGAAGAGACGCAGCTGGACGGGTCGTCACCTCATGCTGATACCGAAGTGGAAACTCAGCCCGCAACAGAAACCCAAACGGAAGAAGAAACTCAGGAGACCCAGGTGGATGAGGACGATAGTGAACCGGTAAGCCATCGTTCGTAAACCTCGCCTCACCACCCCAAGCCGAGTTTCTGTCAGGTTATCGATTGGCCAGCGACGCCACCACAAGTGACGACACTAGAATCATAGTTCTTTCGAGATCCTGGGAGTAGTCTTCTCGCTGTTCATTTCGTCACCGGCTGAGTTCAGATTTGTATCACAATGTACCTAGTAGTGAAGTTTTGAGTACCAATCAAACATTGAAAACACCTTTCCGAGATGACGTCTTTTGGAAAAACTCTGTAATTGCACAACCACTCCGGCGGTCAACCCCGGTACGAAATTTGGCAGGCAGAGTTGAGATTTCCCCTGTACTTGTAAATTAGATATTGTTCAACATAGTTTTGGTACTATTTCAATATAATAGTGGTTGTTGAACCGGAGGTCTATGCCCGGCAACGGGTCAACCGGCTCCACCGCTTTGAGCGAGAGCCGATGCCGGAGAGCGCTGAATAAGCGACCCGAAGGGATGGTGTCACATCAGTGACCCGATCAATTGGTATGACGCACGTGTGCCTTAAGCCACCACACGGACCCTGCATCAGTCACACTGTATAGTTGTGACACCAATAGAGTAGATAGATATATATACCACGCATGTGTACATATATCAATCAATCGCTTCTCTCCCTCTCACTCCCACTTGCACTCTCATACTCTCCCCTCTCAGGTAAGGTCTAGAGTATGCCATGTAGTAGTCTAGAATATACTACACCTGCATTCAACAGTGGTGCCTTCTGGCTATATCTAGTTCCTTCCTATATTTGTGCTTGTGAGGCAGATCTCTTCATGAGCTTGTTACTTGTGTTTTTATCTATGTCAAAAACCTCTTCTGTGATACAAATAACTTTAAGCAATAAGTTCTGAGATTGAGACAGAAGTAAGTCTTCCCACTCTGGATACTATATCACCTCAATCTTTACATTCATATCAAGACAAAGTTTCCGCACACATTTTATTGGTCATAGCCTATGGAATATTGAATACAAAAAATACAAGACTTGTCAAGAAAATATTGATCTCTACTGAGGGAGTAGATGGCTGAAGTCAAGAATGAACACCTTTCTTGGAGAAAAGCACATGTACAAAGATTGGTTTTTCCATTTCACATCAGCAGGGGAGCCATATCCCTTAGCTAGCTGAAAGAGCACCTTTCCAGTGTCTACATCTTGAACCCTGTCTTTAACAAGGTTCCACATTATGGTGCCACTAGGGTGAAGTTTACTTGGGGGTATGTTGGACAGTTGAATAGGTGATGATCCTGGGATCCCAAACTCCCACCCAGAATTCTCCCGAGAATTAGTCCAGACTCTTGGGCCATCCAGGTATAGGGGACTAGATCTTTCAGAACTGTCTATCGTATCTTCAATCTCTCCTGTCCATGAGGATAATACTAAGATAGGTCCATACAATTCTTTAAAAAAGATCTTAGACCCAGCTTCTGATATCTCATCCTTAATCCCCTCGTAAATATTGCTAAAATGCTTGTGCCAGAGGAGCTCTTGTGTCTCAACATCTGAAACAGTGACATCTTTGGCTTCCCACTGGACAATGATCAACTTGTCACCTGCTAGCTGGGCCATATGATTGTGGCCCCTAGCTTCAGTTTGAAAGGATCCCTTACAGTGGCCAGTCAGGATGTCCCAGATCTCCACCACCCCATCAATATCACTCGTGATAACAGTGTCATTGTTCACATGTATATTGACAGAGATAGTTTGAGCTGGAGAGGAGCAGGATACAGACTTTGGATCAGACCTGACTGGCTTTGTTGAAGAGGCTCCAATCTGCCAGAACTTGAATTCATCAGAGTTTGAGACAAGAGTGGAGGGTGAGGTAAATTCAAGGGCAGTAATAATATCACAAATGAAAGTCTCAATGGGGTGGGAAGCTGAGACTGAGACTTCCCACACATAGATGATGTGACCAACTGCTGCTGCAATAAGCCTGCTGTCAGGGGAGAAACAACAGGCCCTGATCTGTTTCTCATCAGGATGGAACTCAGCCACAATTGCCCCAGACTTGAAGTCTTTGACTTTAACAACCCCATTGTAGCACAGAGCCAACTTGGTACCATCCAAGGAAAAAGCAACACAAGTACTCCTAGACTCCTCTCTAATCTGGTGACCATTGATATCCCAATGCTCGGCTTTTTCACCAGATACAGACATGAAGTACTGGGAGTCCATAGGATAAAAGGTAACTTGGGAAACACTCTCCTGCTGTGTTAATTGATGGCAACACTCCCCTGTTTGGATGTTCCACAAATGTATTGCATTCTTAGTCCCAGAAGCAATCATTGCAGAGTCTGCTGAGATGGAAACAGAGTACACACCCCCTGTACTGCCAATGAAGGTTTTGATAGTTCCACCCGTCTGCACATCCCAAAGTCTGATGGTCTTATCCCAACTGTCAGGGCCACTCTACCCCAACAACTACCAGTGCACTGAGCCGACTCCGCAGAGTACTCACTAGTCCGTCTAGATTGTGAGAGAACGATCACGTCTCTATTCTTCCGGTAGGTTGTCCGAGGTCACTACAAGTCAGGTCGAAATCCTAAAGAGAAACCCAACCTAAACCGCACTTCGTTCGGTTTAACAAGCAAGGGTTGATCCCTACGACAGGATTTGATGACTCCACCAGTTGATCGACTGGACGCTCGAGGTGTTCTAATCTGACTGCTGGGAGTCTATAGTTACGAGGCGCAGTTGACGCGCAGAGCGGGAGGGAGAGCAGATGGGGATGTCTTGGATCAAACAAGAAACTCTGACTTGTCCTTAACTGCAACTGGGCTGAGAAGGGCAGAGGATTTCCTGAGGTAACAAAACTAAGGTACTCCGATACAGCCACAGTTGCTACTTATACTAAAGGAGTGGCCATGACGTCAATACCCTAATATACCCTTATCAAGTCCAGAACAAAGGGAGATAAGGAGTGTGAGAACGCTAAGTAAGGGAAGCGAACAAATATGACGCGTGGGAAGATAAAGGACAAAGGACCTTACTAGCGTGTGAAGGATTGCATAAAAGATAACGAATGTCCGCATGAAACATAGGGGTAAGATAACACTAGTCCTAAAAGAAATAGGGGCATGGGTCATGAAAGTTCGTACCTGAATCTAGACCACACCCAAGGGTCAGGTGAGCACCGTCTCTGAGCTTCTGCGATTGGCTAGAGATCGAAGGAGCTCTACACATCCCTTGTTGTCGGTAGGTGGTATGATACCAACGGACAGGCAGTAACCTGGGAGTTGCAACCGTAATCGCTTGATCAGACCCAGTCTTGATTAGGCATAGCACCTGGGAATATCGTTCTTCCTAAGTGGCACCAGGGATTATATTCTTCGGCCGCCGTTCTCGGCTCGGGCCTACTCTGCTTCCAAAGCACAACTAGATCAGATAGGGTTACTATCCGATTAGAAGCACAGTGTCCAAATGTTGATACCCCGTGCCCACGTGTGTGTTCCAGGGTCCAGGGTTGGTCGTAATTGTAAAGTCATGAGGGGTCGTAAAAAGGGGTTCGTGATGTCATAAAGGGGTCATCAGGGTCTTGAGACCTATTTTTAGTGCGCGCGCGTTCTAGGCGTTCCGGAACGAAGTTCTCCCAAGGCCGTCCCGCGGGCCGAGGTGTCAGCTTGATACAGTAAGCCAACGATGATGGTACAGGGGCGGAAGTTGATGTGACCCGGACCAATGAGGTTCGTCGAGGTAGGTCACGTGAAGGATCACCGATCTAGGCTATAAGAAGGACGTCTTCTTGGAGCCATCCTTGATCAGCAACACCAGCAACTTCCCCATCATCTTACCAAAACATGTCCTTCCCCAACAACCACACCTACAAAGTCGCTAATGGTATCTCCACCATTTCTCGTATCGACCATCGTGCCGCCGCTCGCAAGTCCTACGCCTGTGCGGCTGGGACTCCCTATACCACGGATGACCAGGTATGGGGGAGACCTAGAGCTTTGTGTGCTAGCACTAACGCCTTCCTCTAGGTAGAGGTTACGTTCTTTTGGGCGTTGATGTCCAGCTAACGGCTTCTAGATCTTGGAGGTCGTCACGGAAGTGGATGCCGAACGTCTCAGGGAGACGATGCCTCATTTGATGGGGTTGACCTGGGATGATGAGCTTTGGGTCCGTACGATCATTGCCGAGAAGGTGGCTTTCCAGATGAGGGGTAGGTTCGGAGAGTTGGAGCATCCGATCAAGAAGGAGCTCTGGTACACCCTGCAGAGGGGGATCTACGATCAGGACCTATTGGAGCACGGGGCGACTGTTCCTCGGGCCGTCCGCCATGCCACTGCCGCCACATCGTTGTTGTGGTCGCTCGTTCGGGAAGGGGAGAGCAAGGTAGGTTCTCCGTTTGAATATTCGAGTATGACTCTCGACTAATCAAACTGCCTAGGTTGAACGTTTGGAGCGCGAGGTGAAGGAGGCGAAGGCAGACGTCCTTCGTCTGTCGGCTGAGGGTCTTCAATTGAAGGAGACTTTGGCGGCCTTCCAGCAGGGGACGAACGAGGCGTTGGAGGCAATGGTCGCCAACCATCAAGAGTTGATCGCCGGGTTGAAGGTTAGGGATAACAACATTAAGGGGGCGTTGGCCAGGAGGGATGAAAAGGTAATGCCGCTTTCATCATTTGCTCAGAATGATGGAAGCTGACATTTCCTAGACCGAAGAACTTGAGAACGTGGTGGCTGTGTTGACAGCGCAGGTCGAGTCCTTGCAGGACAAGACCTGTAACTGTAAAGAGGGTCCCAAATTGGTTGGTCAGGGGACAGCAGACGTTCCGTTCGAGTTGGAGTACGCCGACGAGGTGGTACTCCCGTCTCCTAACCCGTCGTCCTATGCGACGCCTCCGATCGAGAACGCGGTTCCCATTCCGACTCCAGGTCCGGCTTCCACCTTGGCCGCTTCCGACAAGGAGAACTGTGGGCGCTGCGCCTTGCAGCCGATCCATCAGTTGGTGAAGATCAAGGATGCGGTCATGGAGGTTGACCGAGCCGAAGATGCTCCGAGGGTCGCCGAGGTACGTCCGGTGACTAAGGGGCAACGTTGCAAACGCTCTCGACGCCGTCCTGCTCATCGCATGGCTCCATCGGCTTACCCATACCCGCGTCCAGTTGAGTCAGATGGTGACCAGTCTGGTCGAGATAGGGGACGAGAGTTCCGCTATCGGATCAACCGTCCCTACCAACAGGTCGAGTCGGAGATCCAGCTTCGCCACCAGCGTCGACTCGCAATACAGGATCCCACCCAGGGATCCGACGAGGGAGACGGAGGGTCGCTTGTCGACTACGTCGATAGTGCTGTCGAGCAGTCACCCGGTGATGGAGATGTGGGACCAGGTGTTCCAGAGTTCGGTGACATCTGGGAGGCTGATCGGTCCGCTCGAAGGCATCTCTTCCTATCGGCTTGAACTAGTCGTTCAGCTGAGTGCCGAAGATGGTGACGCCATGTTCGGGGAGGTTCTTGCGAGGAGGGGCCAGCACTACGATCTCCGGGATGGACGGTTGGTGACCTTTAGGCCTGCCGTAGATAGAGTCGACTTTTGAGGACGTAGGATAGCACTTGTATAGCTCGTTGTGGATTCGCTGGGAATAGTACTCGCGTGTGTGTGTTTCGAATGATTGATGTGAAGGATAAGGAGTGTGAAGCATTCAAAACATAAGAATTGGTAAGAAGAGTTCGAAGAAAGAGTGTGTTATAAAAAGTTTAAAAATACCATGTTCCTGACACCAACTCCCAGACACAAGCAATGCTCCATCTAGTGAGAAGGTGACAGATGATACCACACTATTATGCCCATAAAGAACAGTTGTTTGGCTACCAGTGATTGCATCTAGGATCAAAATAACTGCAGGGAAGCTACAGCCAACTGCAATTGAGTCCTTCCAGCATGAGAGAACATATGGATTTGTACGACCAGGCTCAAAAGGAACTATATGAGAGCATGATCCCCACTTAGCTGGAAGCCCCTTTGCTACCTTCACCTCGTCTAGGATCTGTGCACTATAACTCTTTTGGAGCCATGATGATGAGGGGCAAAATGGTAGGGCAGAGTGGTATATATGAGAGGGAGAATTGTTGATTGTGTCAAAGTGTTCCAATAGAAAGTGTTGGGTGTCATTGGTCCATGTGCATGGAATCCCTGCCTGAATAATTGTCAACAAGTTACCAGCAAACATTCTAGACAGTACTCACTGAAGCACACCACTGCTCAACATCATTCATAGCATGAACCCCAGCACCAAGCTTTTCTGTGAGTATGAGGATTTCAATCCAATACAACAATCTCTTGGTAAAGAAATCCTTGATTGCTTTCTCCAATTCCCCAATATATGGGCTGTCCTTGGGGGTTTCCAGAAGGTGTTTTGTCCAAAATTGACATGCATATTCCAGAGCATCTCCAGTATAGTTCTTTCTGTGACCAGAGAGTTCCTCAACTTCACTAAGAAGAACATAGTCATCTAAATGGCAGATATTCTTCTTCAGCTTTTCTTTCATCAGACCCAAGCATAACAGTGAGATTTTTGCATGATGGATTTTCTGATCCACAAAAAACCACTTTCCACTACATCGCTTGGGATCTGTGAGGAAATCAGGGAATGACTTGTGGAAGACACAGATTTGGTTTCCTATGCTCTCTGCATCTGGGATAAGGAGGAGGGAATGGAGGGAAGACAGAGTGGTGGAAACATTATCACTAGACACTTTGAGGAGGTCTGAGAGTGCTCCCATTGAGAGAGGATTGAACACAAGTAATACTGCTCCAACCACAACCTTGAAATAAGAGTAGATTTCCTCCTTATCATCGTCATCTGCCTTCACATCACCAACTGCTTGCTCTATAACTTGGGTGTATAGGGGGTCAATTCCCTTCCCTTCATTGGTAGTCCTTTGTGGGAGCAAGATGATCTGGTCCAGTTGTTTAATGGGTATGCGGCTTGGGGATGCCACAAACTTGACCACAACTGAAGCATAGATGAAGAATCCTGCTGCCTTTTTGCAAAGAATGTCAATGTCAGATGACTTGGGCCAGTCTGGCGGGAAGGTACAGTTATTCCGTGCTTTGGTGATTTCAGCTAGCTGAGTCCTGAAGAACAGCCTAATATCCCTCTCCACTAAAGATTTGTCAACCTCGTGCAGCTTGAACACTTCTGTGGTGGGTTTGAGAGATTCAAGACGGAATCCCTCACTGATCCGAGGTTCAGGACGACCAGTGATGAAGAACTTGACACTGGGGATCTTGTCCACATAGCAGGAGAGCACTGAGAGGATTGCAGAGGCAGGTTCGTTGTCTTGACACTCATCAAGAGCATCGATGATGATGAGGGTGGGAATTTGTGTGGCCTGGAATGGCTCAACAATGAGCTTCTCCATTTGAGAACAAAGTGACTCCCGCCCAACATCATGGCTAGTTGTCAGGACTGGGAGCAAGGCCTCGCGGAAAAGTGGATACTGATAGGCGAGCTGGAATGCTAGGGTGGGAAAGATTGATCGAAGGTTGCTCCTGTCTTCAAAATTTCGTGAACAGAAAAAGCTCGCCCCAAGCTTCCCATCTGCAAAACTAGTCTCCGCAAACATCTGGGCTATGGTTGACTTCCCAGTGCCTGCGAGACCGCTGAGCCAGAACACATGTTTATCCTCTTGATCATTCAGCCAGTTCTCCAACTGATCGAGAACATCCCTCCTTGTGCCCTTCATACATCCCTGCCTGTCTCCACAGAGGTACCCAGCGTTGGTGACGTGATACATGCGGTCAAGAAGGGCCAGGTCTGATCTCTCCTGTTCTCTTGTCATCATGTGTAGAAAGATGGAGTTGGGAGAGAAAACTAACAATGAGCATACAGTTCTTTTTATAGATGTCTTGTTGCAATGAGGTCTGGAAAAGGTGTCGGTCAAGGCGGGGGGTGAGGACTCCAAGGACAAACCTGGTACTCCAGGATAGCATTTCGAATATCCTCTACCAAGCCAGCAAGCCAATCTGCATTCTTGACATTCTTGATGAAACCCTCCACATTGCTTTGCTTCGTCAATGAATCGAGTTCTCCGGCAACATTGTTGAGTTTCCTAATGTTCGATGTTCGTCAGACTCAGTCCGCGATACAGGAGGGCACAGGCCTACTCTTTGAGAACTTTTCTCCTGGATTTTTCCTTGTTATCATCATCGAGAACGGGTTTACAGAGCGAATCGGCGAGTGCTTCGACGCGGCGCGCCAACGATTCCAACGATTTCTCGTTTGCCTCCGTTCGCTTGTGTGCTCGTAAGCATTTTGAAGGACAGGCGCAGGGGTTTGACGTACCTCGTAGTTGTCTAGGAAATAGCAGAGACCCCCTGCAACAGATTTAAGCGGAACAAAGGCATCCGCAGATTCCTTGACCCCACGGAGGATGAACTTGGCCCCGGAAGATGCAAGGGACTTGAGGTGCGACTTTTTCTTATCTGTAGCGCCTGCCTCGACAATAGGATCAGAGGACCCGGGACCTGCGCTTTCTCCTTGGTTGAGGACAGAGTGGAATAGACCAGCATCGGCCGGGTGGCCTGGGTCATGCGAAACAAGCACAGTTAGATGGGTCACTCAAGAAGCAATCGCCAACGTACCATCGCGTCCTTGATCACCAGAGGTCGAGGGCCCAGACACTGATGAAGTCGAGTCGTCGATCCCCAGATCTGGAGTCGACTGGGTGGGACGTGGCACGGTCAGGCCAACTCCACTCGGGTCTTCGATGGCCTCGCTCCTCGCTTTGCTTCGGCCACGGTGAGGCCATTTGGGTATACAGAGAAGATCTCGCAATCCCATGTTGTTGTTGGTTCAAGGTAGATAGATGGTGGAATGATAAGGGATAGATGGACACGTGGCATCCAGCCCTTTCCGAGCGAATCCAAAGTGCTCTAGGAAAGCGCTGAGAAAACAATTCTGCTCGCATACTTTGAGGGACCGCGATCCCCCTCATATTACAACGTCATGTCCTCTTTATTACCATCCACTGTGTCTATTGAAACTCGTCAAAACCATTGTAAATTCATTCTCATACACAGAGCACCGAACGCGTTTCCAAGAAAGACCCTTGAGGGCGCCGCAGTAGCCGAACGGTCAACGCGGCCTCCCACTACCATACGTCCGCACCTCGTCACCACCGTGGGGAAGGATTATCCCTGAGATTGATTCGAGTCGAGAAGAGGATGATCATTTCGTCGCTTACATTCTCTGGGAAGGATTGGGTCCAGATGGGTCGAAGTCTGGACCCCTCGAGATCTACAAGTTCCTATCGTCCCTTCCACCCCTTGGATCATCTATACCCCACCACCCATTGACGACAAGCTCCGGCCTGCGTTGGAGAGAGGAATGTGCAAAAGTGATCAAGGGAAACCCGGTGGCATAGGTTCGACCAGTTCGCGATCGCCAAAGGAGGTTTTGCAACAAACCGAACGTCTGGAAATCGCGCGTAGAAAGGAGGGCTGGTCGAACTGCGCACGCCCGAAGGGGTGGGGATGTGAGGTTGGTTGTTTTTCCTTCATTCCCGTCGAGGAACTTTGCCGATGTCACCATTCAGTAGTACCTGGCCAACGAGTACTAGCGGAAGTGCTTTCAACACCTTGGGCCTCGTTCCCTCCGGTTCTTGCTAGGATAGCGAGAGACCTCCAACTCATGCGCACATCACTGTAGCCCCGGTATGATGCATAGGCTCAGTATGTTGAAATCACGGGTCGGTTGGGATCCCGAGACGCGCCTGAGCTGGTCGCCGCGGGCTTCGTTTGGTAGCTTTCCACATTCTCGTTCATCGCGCTTCTCAGATGGAGTCGGACGGCCGACTACGAACCGCACACCGAACTGGTACGACGTTTTGAGAGGGGAACCCGACTTTATCCTCCCTGACCCTGAAGAGACGACTTTGAACACCATGCTGTCTCGAGCCGTGATCTCCTCCCGTTAGTGGGTTTCCGCGCGATAAACTCGGATCGCCTGTGGCGTCGATGATCTCCTACATTCCAACCCATGCACTTCACCCGCCCTCGTATGTCAACCAATGCTTTTCGACGCACGAATACGACAGCCAACCTCCAAAGTCTGCGACCTTTGTCAACAAGCAGAATCATCCTTACCTCGTACCCCTTTGCTCGGGGCTCTATCGACTGATTGTCGGAAGTACTTATGGTAATCGGGACGACGGCATCGTCATCCCGTGGCTGTTCCTACGGGTCTGGTGCTCTGGATGACTCACGGAAATCTCTCGACGGTCCCCTCCGGGATGAAATCAGGAGCTGGGTAATGTACCAGCTGCGCTCCTAGGACACCGGGGAGCTCTGTAGCACACTTACGCGATCTGCGCGTTGACGAGTAGGGGTTGCAGAGCAAGTTCGGCCCTCGGACCTTATCCCAACGTTACTCGTGCTTCACGAGGCCAACGATATATAAACTAATGTTGTAGGTACAAATAGAGATTTTCGAGTTTCCCTCCGAAGGCTCAGCTCGAGGAGCTTGAGAATCAGTCTATTTTCGGTTACGGGGTCCCTCGTTTCTGTGCTCCTCTCATTCTCAGCCATCTCTCGCTTGTCTCGAAACCATGCTTGTCGACGAGCCACTGGAACCCCAGCCATCGAATCGGTCCTCCCTCTTCTCGTTCTCGCTTTCCCGTTACCGACCTCTTCAACTCCGTTCTGGGTGCCTACTGCCTATTAGCAGAAGGTACTTCGGGCACCCTGTTGAGTTGTCCGTGCCTCGATCCCGCTCACCCCCAACATCGCGCATATTATCCCGACCCAAACCCCGCTAATAGATCGAAGGACCAGCTCACTGTAATGTCGGGTGATGGAAATGCTGTGGCTCGATGACGCAGCTCTACCGAAGTGGTTTCTGCGACCGAATTCAGAAGGTCCGCGTGCTGGGACGAAACTTCACCCCTCACTTCGAGGTCCATGCTTGGAAGAAGACGCCACAATTAACGATAACGACCGGGAAGTCATAACATACCTGGCGCATGAGACCTCTGACGGGCAGGCCGTTTCGCACAATTTTGTCGGTGGGTTTCCGCATTTGCGCCTGGAAGTGATAAGAGACAGAGCGCCAGGCTGAAAAATCGAAATGCGAATTGGGCCCAGGAGTACAATGCCCTCTTACTCGTTGCATTTCAACGGTGAATGAGTCGAGGTAATCGGGTGGTCCGGTGACTTCACAGAGGACCCGATGCCCTGAAGAACCGCATGGCAAACCGACGTCAAGCGTAAGGCATCATTGGACTGCTCACGGATATAATACACCACGGTATCCACGAACAAATCCAATGAAGGAACATGGAGGCTACTACAAGGGGATCTCCGTCGGGAAAAGCGGACGGAGAGAGAAGAGGTAGAGGGAAACTGCACGATGCCACGGCGTTCGACGCGTTGAAGATGATAGAAAATACAGAGATGTTTGGGGGACGACGGGATAATACTCTACGAGAGCCCTGTTCGAACTATCGCAGGCGGATTGCATTGAGGAGCCAGCGCGCGGAGGGAGATCGATGATGCCTCTCAGTGGAGGTCGGTGGACGTGAAACATGCTTCCGCATGTTGAAACGCGGGGCGGGACAACGTAGCAGCCCTATCCATACTCAGGACGATGAACAACAAGTTGGATGGGTGGCGCGGTCGATCCCCAGTCAGTGGATGCCGTGTGAGGCTTAACGGTGTGAATGTTGCGAGGGCAGGCTTGCGGTGGGTTATAGCGTGTGGGCGGGAGGTTGAATGAAGTTGGCGCTCAGAGCGAACGGGCCTGCTGCTTGGACGCAAGTGGTTACCTTTTCGCGCTCTGGTTGAGGCCAGCTAGAATCAAGGATGCCCGAATTTACCAGCAGTACTCGAAGATACCCCTCGCGCGGCTCGAAGCTATAGCGATAGCCATGCAATCATTCGGCGTCTCCTCGCCACAGACGAGGTTAGCGTGGTACACCTCAGAGAACGAAACCGGTCCCTCCGCGTTGCTCGATTTCCTGGTTCTGGGCCCCTTGACTGGTGACTTCAGTTGTCCGATGTGTTACTTCGCCCACTTGCTCTCCACCGGCACGGCGTAGCATTTCTGGTGCCTAGAGTAGATCGACTGAAAGGAATGTGATCGTAGTATCTCTTGGCGGAGGATAGGTGCGTCTTGAGCGATCCCTCCACGTTGGGATATATCTCGCAGACGTCCGGTTGGCCATCAGCAATTCGTGGGCAGCGTATGATCATCGCAGCGGGCGGCCGAGGAGTTGGAGATGGGTGAGGCAGAAGTCCTCGATGACTTGTGCTCGGTTGGCTTCGGGTTGTGGTCCAGAGAAGGCTGGCGGACGAGGCACGGATACAGAAGCGCGTCGACGAAGCAGGTCCGGTTTCCTGGGAGTGGCATGAATGCTCGGGCTTTCTTCGCGTAAATAACCCTATAAGCACGAATCTGTTCCACCGACTATATCATCGATTTGTACCGAAAGTGAGTGCGTGACAATACTGGGGGTTAACGAGGGTTTGGTCTGAGGCGGAGGAAGTCGGTGAGCCCGGAGGGGGTGGCGGTAAGGTGTAAATTGGAGTCTGCCACGTTCGTTCTCAAGGCCCGGGAGAGTCGCGAGGAAGGCATAGAAGCATCCACCAATGTGTGGGCACTCGCGCTGTGGAGATGAACGAGGCCTGTTGAAGGGGTGGAGGGAGAACCTAGACGTAGGTGAACGTCGGAATCATGAACTCCTGGGGTAACTTTTGCTGATAGAGGGTGTGCTTACGTACGACCACGGAATGTACACGGGCGACGCTCCAGGCGCGATGCAAAAAGTGGATGTTGTGGTGAGCCCGCTGGTCGGTCGCAGTTTTTGCTGCGTCGCGTTCAATGATCGTGACACGTTCAATTCAACGCTCGGTTTCATGTGTCCCCATCATTCTGTTCGAGGAGTTCTTCGAGTGGCTGCGATTATGCATCAAGTGGGGGGGAGGATCAGGCTTGCCCAGGGCTTGCCAGTAGCCGAGAGGGAAGCGTAGTAAATACCCAAAGTGAGCGCTCTCCGATCGGAATTCTCGCTCACACAGGTCGGGTCGATTCTTACCTTCGAAGGTGTACCGGTCTCTTCTCTACTCCATCATTGTCTTTGGATTCTTCTTCCTCATGCTGGTGTTCACGACAAAACGCGTGTCACAACACGTAAGCGAGCTGCGGAGTCAGGTCGCCAACGACAGCTACGCGCGCATTCGATCCTGGCAATCGTGGTTAGGGCAGGGCATCGGTCATTTTCTGCCCTCGGACTTTGGCTTGAAGGTGAAGAAAAGGGAATGCCATGGCTCTCGGACCGCCTCGACGACTAGTCCAACAATCGCAGCTTAGCACCCGCAGATCCTTCCCACTTCCACACCCCTTCCGTTGCGCTATCTACCTTGTATGTTCTTCTCGAGGACTCGCGAATGTACCTTGCTAAAGCTTCTATTGAGATGCTCTTGCGGCGGGTGGGTTTGGTTCCATGCAGCGAGGGATGCGATTGCCGTTCGACCATAGAACATTTTCCGCGAACAACGCCGACACTGGTGGGTCCTCGTCTGCATCCCTCCCTCGCACTCTCCGTTCGTTTATTCCTCTACGTCGCCACAAATTTCCTTGTTTGGTCTGCAACTACATTCTTCTGCCTCGAAATCGTCCATGCCGCTCATGTCCTTACCTTGCGCGGTTATCGTAAGCACGAACGCACCCAACGAAGAAGTCTGTCTGTATGAATTTTGACATGACGCAATGGTTCCCGCTTCTATCGATTCTACCACTCCGGGTGTTTATCAATTTGTGTTGTGGGTTTAGAACGATAGCTGGTTTGCCAGAAGCGCTGACTCAAACCTACGGTCCTATGTCAAAGGAGAACACGACATGTCCGGAATCGTCACTGCGAACCCCGGAGGAGATACTATTAGATCGGTCGCTGTTGATCCGTACTCAAACAGGATTGCGGTCACATCTGAGTAGGTTGCGCCACATATCTCATACCAGTGCTCAAGTTATCATGTCATAGTGACAAGGCGGTCAAGGTCATTGACCTCCAGGATACCAAAAATATTGTGTTATTGGAAGGCCATACGAGGGGCGTGAGACGAGCGTCCTGGCATCCTTCTGGAACTCTTCTCGTACGTTTCTATCCTCACTGCAGTAGATTCTATCTGATTCTTAAAAACCGTGATAGGCCACCTGTGGTTGTGACGGGAAGATCATTATCTGGGACGTCTCAGGCGCAGAACCAAAACTCGAGAAAACGATCGAAGGGATCATTCCCACAGTAATTGATACTACCAGTATGTGTATGTAGACGTTGTCACGTCACAATCTCACCCAGATCTCCTCCAGGGCTCCAGAATACTGTCATGACTGTTCGGTATCATGGCATCCAGCCGGGCAATACTTCGTGGTGGCCACGCGGGCCCACGGTTCGTTCGTTTCGTGCCCTCCCTTTCCCCCTCAGGTGTTCTGATTGAGTGTCCCAGAGATCATTTCCGTTTCGAAGTCTACGTGGTCGAAGTCGACAACATACACATCTGGTGATCTATCTGGTGCAATTACCGCCCTATGTCTTTCACCCAATGGCGCGTACCTCGCATCTGCCTCGAAATCAGGTGTCTTCATCTGGTCGACACAAGACCGGAAAATCAAATACCGATTCAACGAACCGCAGGTTGCTACGGTCACACAGATCGTATTCTCTCCCTCTAGCAATCTCCTCGCGTGGACGGATATGGATGGATCGTTAACTAGATGGAAAGACCCGATACCGAAGGACGCCCCTAGCCCACATGAAGTGCAAAAAGTTGAGCAAACGATTCGATCCAGGGCAAGGGCCGTGCTGTTGGGAGAAGCCACGGACGATATGGTGGACGACGCAGCTGGTGAAAATGAAAAGGGACCAGATTTTGACCTGGACGATGACATGCTGATGGACGATGACTTTGTCGTCGATGACCTCGGAGGTGGAATGTTAGACGACGAGCCTGAGGTAGATAAGTGGAAGGGTGAGGGTGTGCGAGAAATGGGTAAGGCATTCAAACTTGCACGTCCAGCTTCAGGTCGAGCTAAGGTCCTTTTCAGTTAGCGTGACGAAGGCGCAACCCCCATTCAAACCCGGCGCCACGCCTATGGAGGGCAAGCGGAGATACCTGGGTGCGCATACAAGCTCACGGGCAGATCGAACTTGACCTGATTCGTCTGAACTTCAGCCTTCAACATGATCGGCGTGATCGAGGCGACTGACCAGGATACCCACCACATCGTAAACGTCGAGTTCCACGACAAATCCGCGAGGAAGAGCTACCATTTCACCGATTACTTCAAGTACGACTTGGCCACTCTCGGTGAGGTGATCTCCGCTTGTATCGCTCCGCATCTCGGGTTTAACATCACCTGTTAGGTGAGCGTGGTGCGGTGTATTCCTGTCCTCCTGATGGGGACCATACGGCACACGTCGCGTACAAACCCTACGGTTCCTGGGCGACGCAAGGCGAATGGACATACGACCTACCTCCCGGGACTAAAGTCATCGGCCTCGCGGCTGGCGGTCCACCCCCTCGCAAATCCCTCCTCTCGAAGTCTGATGTAGACATTCAAGGTAACGGAAACGTCGTGGTCGCCACGACAGAAGGCGACTTGACCTTCCTCTCCGGTGGAGGAGTCGAGAGGTGGTTGATGGGGTTCGAAGGAGAGTTCGTTTCGATGGTGGCGGGTAACGAATGGCTGTTCGTGGTATTTCGGGATGGGTCAACTAGCATGGACGGGTCGCAAAACCTGAAGTGCCAGTTGATCCGTTTTGCGGACTTCACAGTTGTTCAAGACAAGCGGCTACCGTTGTTGAAGGGGCACACCCCGAAGTGGATAGGGATCAACAGTGACGGGGTTTGTTTTGAGTGTCCTTGTCGATTGCCATTGAGCTGACAGGTTGCGCTCAGGCTCCGTGTGTCTATGACTCTGCAGGGCACTTGCACGTTATGCATCACTTTAGTATTCCTGGAAGGTGCACGTGGGCGCGGGTACTGGACGCTCAAAGGTTAGAGCGGCGGAAGGGAAAGGGTGAGACCTACTGGCCGGTTGGGGTGACGGATGGAAACCTTATGTATCTTATCTTAAAGGTCTGTGATTTCCTCCCGTGATTTGTGCTTGAATATGGAACTGATGTACAATTAGGGAAGGCAAGAACATCCAGGCTGGCCAAGGCCTCTCATCCAAGACCTCCCACTTTGTATGCCGTTCCGGAGGACAGATCCGAAGGAGGGGCCCATGGAACAACAGTAGGTTGTCTCCCTCCGTTTTTTGGGTGGCCGCGTCGACATGATCTGGTAGGTTTGCCATCGAGACGCTCCACCTCGACGCTCTTCGGGACGCACTTGGTCCTGATGAACTGGCTTCCGACGAGATCGCAGCGAAAGAGCTCGAGCTCGGATAAGGTCGTTATCCAGCTGATTCAGAACGGCTGCAAGAACGATAAACTTCATCGGGTGTTGGATCTGGTTAAGATGCTGCATCACACCACATCATACGACATGGCCACCAAAGTTGCTGGGTTCTACCATCTCATTGGTCTGCAGGAGAAGATCGAGATTCTCAAAGCGGATCGTGAGGAAGGCGGGGATGAGGAGGATGAGTATGGGGTCGAACCAAGGGAGGTTGCGAGAAGGAAACGAGAACAGTGGAGGAAGGAGGGGTCTGGGACCGTTTTACCGCCTCGTCCGATCGGGGGACCGTCAAGGTCTGGAGGGTACAACGGGGCACAGGGGGCTTTTCAAGATTTTGGGCCTCCACCTGCGATCCATCGACCAGGGTTGGCCAGAGCGGGAGGGACATCCATTCTATCCCAACCGTCACAAACACCATCATCCTTGGCGGTCGGCCTGCCATCCTCGAGTATTACTAATGGAGATGGAGCCTCGTACCGTGAGGCCTCACCGACGAATAACTTTGACTGGGAAGAGGAACAGTCGATGTCGATCTCGACTGCCGGGCCGGTAAACGAGGGCAAACGTAAAAGGGATTTTCTCGACGAGCCGATGATGGACTCGTTTGATGAAAGTAGTGACGGCGCGAAACGACGTGCGCTTGGCCAACCCAAAACCAGTTGAGTGTTGCCTTACCATGCTTCCATTCACCGCGCACGGCCGAACTGATGCATCGTTATTCTATTTCCTAGAGGCGAATCCGTTCGCGAAGAAGGCAGAGATGGGTCCTCCGAAGATGGGGCTTGGGATTGGAAGCAAGAAACCCGCTGCCCTCGGCACGCAGAAGTCGTTGCACAAGAGCGAAACTTTCTTCGAGAAGGTCGAAGCTGCAGAAACCAGCACCGATCCTCCTAAACGTGAGCCCGAAGCGTTTTAATCCTTGCCCCTTCAGGCTTGATGTGAATGGGCGTTTGTTTCGCACATGTCAGGCGGTAAGCTTGTGAAAACGGGGATGAAACAACAAAACTTGTTCGGCCAACCCGTTGTGGAAGACACGAATAAAGGTGTTGGAGCCAAGGGCAAGAAAAAACCTGCGGGGAAGGATAAGGCGAAAGCTGACTTCAAGAAAAAATCCGAATCCCCTCTTCCGGACGGTGTTGCAGTGAAGGGCAAGAGATCTGCCGAAGAGCCCCAGGACGCGCAAATGGGAGACGATTCTCAGACCACGACCAATTTTGATTCTCAGGTGGAAGAGGTGGAAACCCAATTGGAAGAGACGCAGCTGGACGGGTCGTCACCTCATGCTGATACCGAAGTGGAAACTCAGCCCGCAACAGAAACCCAAACGGAAGAAGAAACTCAGGAGACCCAGGTGGATGAGGACGATAATGAACCGGTAAGCCATCGTTCGTAAACCTCGCCTCACCACCCCAAGCCGAGTTTCTGTCAGGTTATCGATTGGCCAGCGACGCCACCACAAGTGATGACACTAGAATCATAGTCCCTTCGAGATCCTGGGAGTAGTCTTCTCGCTGTTCACCTCGTCACCTGCTGAGTTCAGATTTGTATCAAAATGTACCTAGTAGTGAAGTTTTGAGTACCAATCAAACATCGAAAACACCTTTCCGAGATACCGTCTTTTGGAAAAACTCTGTACCAGTGTACTTGCACAACCACTCCGGCGGTCAACCCCGGTAAGAAATTTGGCAGGCAGAGTCGAGATTTCCCCTGCACTTGTAAATTAGATATTTTTCAACATAGTTTTGGTACTATTTCAATATAATGGTGGTGCCTTCTGGCTATGTCTAGTTTCTTCCTATAGAGTTTTGTGCTTGTGAGGTAGATCTCTTCGTGAGCTTGTTACTTGTGTTTTATCCATGTCAAAAACCTCTTCTGTGAAACAAACAACTTTAAGCAATAAGTTCTGAGATTGAGGCAGAAGTAAGTCTTCCCACTCTAGATACTATATTACCTCAATCTTTACATTCATATCAAGACAAAGTTTCCGCACATATTTTATTGGTCATAGCCTATGAACACAAAAAATACAAAACTTGTCAAGAAGATATCAATCTCTACTGAGGGAGTAGATGGCTGAAGTCAAGAATGAACACCTTTCTTGGAAAAAAGCACATGTACAAAGATTGGTTTTTCCATTTCACATCAGCAGGGGAGCCATATCCCTTAGCTAGCTGAAAGAGCACCTTTCCAGTATCTACATCTTGAACCCTGTCTTGAACAAGGTTCCACATTATGGTGCCACTAGGGTGAAGTTTACTTGGGGGTATGTTGGACAGTTGAATAGGTGATGATCCTGGGATCCCAAACTCCCACCCGGAATTCTCCCCATAGCCAGTCCAGACTCTTGAGCCATCCAGGTGTAGGGTACTGTGTTCTCCAGAACTCTCTATCATATCTTCAACCTCTCCTGTCCACAAGGATAATACTAGGATAGGCCCAGACTCTTCTTTAAAAAAGATTTTAGACCCAGCTTCTGATATTTCAGCCTTAGATCCCCGGGAAATATTGCTAAAATGCTTGTGCCAGAGGAGCTCTTGTCTGTCAACATCTGAAAGAGTGACATCTTTGTCTTTCCACTGGACAATGATCAACTTGTCACCAGCTAGCTGGGCCTTATGATTGTAGCCCTTAATTCCAGTTTGAAAGGATCCCTTACAGTGGCCAGTCAAGATGTCCCAGATCTCCACCACCCCATCAATATCACTTGTGATGACAGTGTGATTGTTTACATGCAAATGGACAGAGATGGTTTGAGCTGGGGAGGGGGAGGATGCATCCTTTGGATCAGAAATGACTGGCTTTGTTGAAGAGTCCCCAATCCGCCAGAATTTGAGTTTATAAGAGTTTGAGACAAGAGTGGAGGGTGAGGTAAATTCAAGGGCAAGAACAGTATCGCAAATGAAAGTCTCAATGGGGTGGGAAGTTGAGTTTGTGATTTCCCACACATAGATGATGTGACCAACTGCTGCTGCAATAAGCTTGCTGTCAGGGGAGAAACAACAGGCTCTGACCTCCCTCTCATTAGGATGGAACTCAGCCACAGTTTCCCCTGACCTGAAGTCTTTAACTGTAACAACTCCATCATAGCACAGAGCTAACTTGGTACCATCCAAGGAAAAGGCAACACAAGTGCCCCCAGACTCCTCTCTAATCTGGTGACCATTGATATCCCAATGCTTGAGTTCCCCATGAGACATAGACATGAAGTACTGGGGGTCCATAGGATGAAAGATAACTTGGAAAACTGGCTCCCCCTGTGTTATTTGAAGGCAACACTCCCCTGTTTGGACACTCCACAAATGGATTGCCTGATCAGACCCAGAAGCAATCATCGCAGAGTCTGCAGAGATGGAAACAGACAGGATCTCCCCTGTAGGGCTAATGAAGGTCTTTATGGTTCCACCTGTCTGCACGTCCCAAAGTTCGATGGTCCCATCTAAACACCCAGATACAAGCAATGCTCCATCTAGTGAGAAGGTGACATAAATCACCCCATGCTCATCCCCAGAAAGAGCAGCTGTTTGACTACCAGTGATCGCATCTAGGATCACAATCCCTTCCGTAATGACAACTGCAATTGTGTTCTTCCAGCTTGAGAAGGCAAATGAAGGACCACCAAAGTCAACTGTACGATAGCATGATCCCCACTCAGCTGGAAGCCCATTGGCTACCTTCACCCCGTCTAGGATCTCTGCACCATAATCCTTTTGGAGCCATGATGAGGAGGGGCAGAATGGGAGGGCGGAATGGTATATATGGGATGGGGAATCCTTGATGGTGTCAAAGTGTTCCAATAGAAAGTGTTGGGCATCATTGGTCCATGTGCATGGAATCCCTACCTGAAATAATTGTCAACAATCTACTGATTAAACATCCTAGACAGTACTCACTGAAGTGCACCACTGCTCAACATCATTCATAGCATAGACCCCAGCATCAAGGTTCCGTGAGAGTATGAGGACTTCTATCCAATGCAACAATCTTTTGGTGAAGAATTCCTTGATTTCTTTCTCTAATTCCCCAATAGCTGGGCTGTCCTTGGGGATTTCCAGAAGGTGTTTTGTCCAAAATTGACATGCATATTCCAGAGCATCCCCAATAAATTCCTTTCTGTGGCTAGGAAGCTCCTCGACCTCACTGAGAAAAGCATAGTCATTCAAGTTGCAGATATTCTTCTTCAGCTTTTCTTTCATCAGACCCAAGCATAACAGTGAGATTTTTGCATGATAAATTTTTTGATCCACAAAAAACCACTTTTTACTGCACCGCTTGGAATCCATAAGGAAGTCAGGAAATGACTTGTGAAAGACACGGATCGGCTCTCCTATTCTTTCTGCACCTGGGATAAGGAGGAGAGAATTGAGGGAAGACAGAGTGGTGGAAACTTTATTGTTTGATATTCTGAGGAGTTCTGAGAGTGCCCCCATTGGAAGAGAGTTAAACACAAGTAGCACTGCCCCAACCACAGTCTTGAAACAAGAGTAGATTTCCTCCTTATCGTCATCATCTGCCTCCACATCACCAACTGCTTGCTCAAGAACCTGAGTGTATAGGGAGTCAATTCCCTTCCCTTCATTGGCAATTCTTTGTGGGAGGAAGACAACCTGGTCCAGTTGTTCAGTGGGTATGCGGCTTGGGGATGCCACAAACTTGACCACAACTGAAGCATAGATGAAGAATCCTGCTGCCTTTTTGCAAAGAATGTTGATGTCAGATGACTTGGGCCAGTCTTGTGGGAAGGTACAGTTATTCCGTGATTTGGTGATTTCAGCTAGCCGAGTCCTGAAGAACAGCCTGATATCGCTCTCCACTGAAGATGGCTCAACCTCGTGCAGCTTGAAGACTTCTGTGGTGGGTTCAAGGGATTCAAGATGGAACCCCTCACTGATTCGAGGTTCAGGGCGACCAGTGATGAGGAACTTGACACTGGGGATCTTGTCCACATAGCGGGAGAGCACTGAGAGGATTGCAGAGGCAGGTTCGTTGTCTTGACACTCATCAAGAGCATCGATGATAATGAGGGTGGGAATTTGTGTGGCCTGGAATGGCTCAACAATGAGCTTCTCCATTTGAGAACAAAGTGACTCCCGCCCAACATCATGGCTAGTTGTCAGGACTGGGAGCAAGGCCTCGCGGAAAAGTGGATACTGATAGGCGAGCTGGAATGCTAGGGTGGGGAAGATTGATCGAAGGTTGCTTCTGTCTTCAAAATTTCGTGAACAGAAAAAGCTCGCCCCAAGCTTCCCATCTGCAAAACTTGTCTCTGCAAATGTCTGGGCTATGGTTGACTTCCCAGTTCCTGCGAGACCATTGAGCCAGAACACATGTTTATCCTCTTGGCCATTCAACCAGTTCTCCAGGTGATTGAGAATATCCCGCCTTGTGCCCTTCATACATCCCTGCCTGTCTCCACAGAGGTACCCAGCGTTGGTGACGTGATACATGCGGTCGAGAAGGGCGAGGTCTGATCTCTCCTGTTCTCTTGTCATCACGTGTAAAAAGATGGAATTAGGGGACAAACTGACAATGAGCATAGAGTTCTTTTTATAGATGTCTTGTTGCAATGAGGTCTGAAAAAGGTGTTGGTCAAGGCGGGGGTAAGGACTCCAAGGACAAACCTGGTACTCCATGATAGCATCTCGAATATCCTCTACCAAGCCAGCAAGTCTATCAGCGTTCTTGACGTTCTTGATGAAACCCTCCACATTGCCTTGTTTCGTCAATGAATCGAGTTCCCTGGCAACGTTGTTGAGTTTTCTAATGTTCGATGTTCGTCAGACTCGGTCCGCAATACAGGAGAGCACAGGGCCTACTCTTCCAGAAATTTCCTCCTGGATTTTTCCTTGATATCATCCTGGTGATCGGATGCACAAAGCGAATCGGCGAGTGCTCCGACGCGGCGCGCCAACGATTCCATCGATTGCTCGTTTGCCTCCGTTCGCTTGTGCGCTCGTAAGCTTTTTGAAGGACGGGCGAAAGAGTTTAACGTACCTCGTAGTTGTCTAGGAAATAGCAGAGACCCCCTGCAACAGATTTGAGCGGACCAAAAGCATCCGCAGATTCGTTGACCCCACGGAGGATGAACTTGGCCCCGGAAGAGGCGAGGGACTTGAGGTGCGACTTTTTCTCATCTGTAGCGCCTGCCTTGACGACAGGATCAGAGGACCCCGGACCTGCGCTTTCTCCTTGTTTAAGAACAGAGCGGAATAGACCAGCATCGGCCGGGTGGCCTGGGTCATGCGAAACAAGCACATTTAGATGGGTCGCTCAAGAAGCAATCGCCAACGTACCATCGCGTCCTTGATCACCAGAGGTCGAGGGACCAGACACTGGTGAAGTTGAGTCGTCAATCCGTAGATCTGGAGTCGACTGGGTGCGACGTGGCAGTGGCTCGGTCAGGTCAGCTCCGCTCGGGTCTTCGATGACCTCGCTCCTCGCTTTGCTTCGACTACGGTGAGGCCATTTAGGTATACAGAGAAGATCTCGCAATCCCATGTTGTCGTTTGTTCAAGGTAGAAGAAGGTAGATGGTGGGACGATAAGAGATAGATGGACACGTGGCATCCACCCCTTTCCGAGCGAATGCAAAGCGCTCTAGGAAATAAAGCGCTGAGAAAAAAAATCAGCTCGCGAACTTGAAGAGACCCCGATCTCCCCCAATTTACAACATTGCTTGGTGCATCTTCTCCTCATTGTTTCCATCCCCTGTGTCCACTGAGCTCATCAAACCCATTGTAAATTCTTTTTCGTGCAGAGAGAACCGAACGGGCCCTCAACCAAGACCCTCAAGGGCGCCGCAGTAGCCAACTGGTCAACGCGGCCTCCCCTCCCGTACGTCCGCGCCTCGTCACCAGCATGGGGAAGGATTATCCCTGGGATTGGTCAGGACTCAGGGGAGAATAATCAATGAATTGGCTACATTCCCTGGGAAGGAAACAGTCTGGATGGATCGAAGTCCGGACGGGCCCTTGAGATCTATAACTTGTTCCTATCGTCCCGTCCACCCACCACCTATAAACGACAACCCCCGGCCTGCGTTGGAAACACGAATGCGCAAACGTGATAAGGGGGGAACGGGACCATAAACTCAACTAGTTCGCAATCGCCACAACAAGTTTTGCGATAAACCGAATGCCTGAAAACCATGCGCATCGGAACGGAGAGCTGGTCAAACTGTGCCCACCTCAAGGGGTGGGAATGTGACGTTGGTAGTTCCTCCCATCATCTCTGTCGAGGGATTTGTCGATGCGCACCGTCCAGTGTCAGGCCAACGGGTACTAGCAGAGGTGCTCTTACCACCTTGGCCTCGTCCCGGAGTCTCACTCCTCTGGTTCCAGCCTCAGGCTTTGGCGCACAGATGATAGCAAGAATTCTAGGAGCTGCGTGATGCATGGGAGCTGTATCTTGAAAACCTGCGTTGGTTGGGATCCCGATACAAACAGACCCGGGCGCCGTGGGTCTCTTACAGCTGCTTTTCACACCCTTGCCCATCCCACTTTCCAGATAGAGGATATCAAAAATCGTCAACTACGGACCATCCGATAAGCTCATACCGCGTTTTGGGAGAGGAATCCGACCGCACCCCCCTCCCCGACTCTGAAGAAACGACTGACTGGAACACGATGCTATCTTAAGCCGTTGTTCCCTTCCGTCAATGAGCTTCCACGCAGTAAACCCGGATCGTGTCTGTCGTCGATGATATCCTACATTGCAACCAGCGTTCCACATCCCTCGTACGTTGACCATTTCTTTACAATACATGAATACAACAGCCAACCCTCAAGGTCCGCGCCATTCTGGTTAACATACCAAATCATCCTTGACCTCCAAGCTCTTTGCTCAGGTCATACGCACTGTTTTCCGCGCCCTACAGCTTCGGGAATCCGGGATGGGGGAGGTAAAGTACGCACGCGTTGCGCTCCTAGAACACTGGGGAGCCTGTAACGCATCCATGCGGCGTGAACGAGTAGCAGTTTACGAGCGAGTTCATTCCTCGGATCTCACCTCAACGTCACACGGGCTGCACGAGGCCAAAGTTCCGGAGTATATAGTACTAACAATCAACATGACATTATGATCACAATCACATACTTACAACTTTTCCAGTAACTTTCAAAATCAATGATGTTTGAGGAAAGTACACTAGGCAGAAACACGGGGGAGAGGTAAAGGCAAACAGGAACCAAAATTAATCAGGCTCTGTCATATGGTGTATTCCACACTAAGTTACAAAACACAGAGATGAATACATCGGATCGTTAACGGCAGCGGGGAAACCACCCCAAGCAAATCACTACCTCGTCTTTTTGGTCTCACCGGTTTTTATACTCTCGCTCGAGATGGTCACGCCAGCAAAATCCTCTAGCCTCCGTATCAGAACGTCTCCCAAAGCGGCGGCGGGGGTCAGAACTCCGCCTCCGCCGGTCTTTCTGTACGGTAGCTCATTGAACTGCAACAAGATCGCCAGAGCGGCTTCGCTGGTCATCCCTAGAACAAAGTTAAACGTGAGCGCTGCGAGGATCGAGGGATGTAACATGTAGCGAAGGATATCTTACGAGCGGTGGCGTAGTAGGCGAACTCTCCTTCCCCTCTGACTGTCGTCTTGACCGTCAATGGGCCCGCTTTCGTAATATTCACAACCTCAAAGTGACCCTTACTGTTCAAACAACACTGATCAGCGAGCGGATACGAGCTAGCAGCAAACGAGAGGATTCACTCAGAGGCGGGTCCTATGCCAGATTGAGGTAATATCCGCTTCAGCACCCAACGTATCTAGTTTTAGATGGATCAGCCACCCAGCCACACGTTGCTGGTCCGCCCATCTTACAGGTGAGATCAAAATCGCAACCACGAACAAGCAAATCGAAAATCCGACAAAAAGCGCAGAGATCGGACCAGGAGACCTCAAACACTCGTCGTATCTGAACTTGTCCCCGTAAGCGTCCGCAGGGTGAGCGTCTCTGCTGCGTTCGAACAATGACCAAGAGTGGTGGACCGTTTGGCGGTTGATCACCCGTTGTGGCCAAATCGTCCCATACCACGACGTAGACACGTCATATGGGAGCTTGTACACGATTCTTGGGAGACGGCTGGGAGGTCCATGAGCTACGAGAGGGGAAACGTCAATCTCTCTAAAGAGTGACTCCTGACAACTCACGCTGACGGAGGCCATAGTCTGCCGCTGACTTGATGAGCGTCTTCCCCGGGTCTTCCACGAACGACATGATAGAATGAATCAAACCACCACTAAAGCCTCCCTCGACATCATACGCGGTCGTCGAATCCTCGATCGACGTGTCCGACCCAAGAACCGCCTTCACGTATCGGTTCGCCACAAACACGGCGATGTCAGGAGGGATCGAATCGAACCCGCACGCAGGTATGACCAACGCGTTCGTCTTAAACGCCATGAAATCGTATCTGGAACCGAGCCGAAAATAAAAGAAAGGATTGAAAATCGTTTAGCGATTTCACAAACGTTCTTCGCACGAGATTAAACGTGGGGTAGAATCACAAACACGCACTTTGCCACGATGTCGGCGATGAAATGTGGTTCGGGGGTGATGTCTACATAATGAACGCCATGCCTTGCGCACGCCCTGGTCGCGTGTGACTTGACGGTTAGATATCGTCGTTTAGAGAAGCCAAAAACCCAAGGAAACCTCTCACCTCACGACAAAATCCCCAAATTTCCAGTACGGGCCGACGGCATTAATGACCACTTTCGCTCGAACGACGGCCCTCTCCACTGTCGAATAATCTGAAAGATCCACCACCACAACCGAGCCTGCGTCGGTGCTCAAACCAAGCGACTTCGCGACTCTGTTTAATTTGTCTCTCGATCGACCCCCGAGGGTT
The DNA here is from genome assembly GCA_015956445.1 of Thelephora terrestris. Classification (NCBI taxonomy): domain Eukaryota; kingdom Fungi; phylum Basidiomycota; class Agaricomycetes; order Thelephorales; family Thelephoraceae; genus Thelephora; species Thelephora terrestris. The sequence continues at coordinate 142,919 of WIUZ02000008.1, forward strand.
ACATTGAACGGTGAGGATGCGCGTTGCGGATGGTTGACGAGATAACGAGCTATGAGCTGCCCTGTGAAGCCAGTAGCACCTAGGATTAGGATGTCACGAGTCATGGTGGGAGAGAGCAAAGCCCACGTCACCGTAATCGGTCCCAGGTTGTCGTCCGGTGGAGGCGCTCCCCAGCCGGAACATGTCGGATGCACCGTGTCCATGGTTCAGGTCGACCTAGGCAGATACGTGACCCCCTATTTGCGGATATACCGAGGTCTTGTGGATGGGTATTTTGAACCAAGGTTGAACAATCTAACGCGAGCGTCACGCAACGCATCCAGTGCGACAGACCACCTGCTTTTGCACGAGGTCATATTTTTCTGCCCAACGCCTAGCCTTTCTCGAATTGTATGGCATTGGGTTAGTGGATGAACGACGCCGACTCTAACGAGGGGGGTATGTTACAGCGTGAAACCAAGATGAAGAGCATGATGATGACGACAACGAAAAGTGTAGGTGGAGAATACAATACGGCTACTAAAAGAGCATGCGAATGAAAAAGAGGGGGGAAAAAATTGTTGGCGCCGTGATCCTATAGGATACAATTTAAGGAGTGGGATTTATCGTCCGGACCCAAGGTAGATGCATGCTGGTGGATATTAATTGCGTTCTTCTTGATGTGGAAGAGCAGGTACAGGGGGATAGTTTTGGTCATAATACCCCGAGTGTTCGTGGATGGTGCTTCCCCTCCGTCGGGTGGCGAACCTAAGGTACCTTGAGAACCGCCCTCGGCTGGAAGCAGTGGGCGGAGGATCTTCGTATTCGTGGTCGTATCCGTAAGGCCCGTGTTGATCTTCCGACCTCCCAGAGAGCATGCTCTCGAGGGCATAGAAATCTGTGTAAAGGTGGTTAGCGCGGAACGACGGACACCTCACACTAACTGCCTACCTTCACGGCACAACGGGCACGAACTCGAAAGCTCTAATAACCACGGGTCGACGCAGGCTTGGTGGAACCTGTGCTTCCCTTCACATGGTAGCACCCGGAGGTCATCCCCCTCCTCGAAATCGACGATGCAAATGGGACACGTCTCCCGACCAATCGTTTGAGGGGTGACATCCGTGTTTTGACGGCTCGACTGTGTTCCGGTTCTCCTCAGAGTGCCTCTTCGTAGCTGGCCGTTGGAGCTCCCTTCTTCCATAGGGAGCGGCTTCTCGCTTGTCACCTTCTGTTCCGAGCCACCGGACCCGTCCGATGTCTTTGGTTGGTCCACCACCTCCCAATGTGACAACTCCATGCCCCGGGCTTCCTCATCTTTCTGTCGTTGCTCGTCCTCTGCTAGGTTGAATTTGACGATGGGAAACGTATCTAAAACGGCCCTTGCCAAACCCTTGGCACGACTTTGGGGATACATGACTTCGTCGGGATTGGCTGGGTCGACGCGCCTGGGCCCATATCGTTCAGGATGTCGGAATGCTCGGATGGCCTGGGTAAAGTTATTAGCTGGAAGACCGCAGAATTCGACGCTGAACGCACCCCTGAGACTATCACAACAATGAACAACGCGGAGACACAGCCCGTGATCACATAAAGAATAATCCTTTGAGACAAATTCAGTCGGTACCACAGGAGTGGTAAAGGGTAAACCGTACATGGCCAGACTGGTCTTCTTCCCTTGTTGTTGATTGTTGTTCCCGTTAGGACCATTGGCCGTGCTGCTTGGTGGTACAGTCGTATCGGTCGCGTTATACGCGTGTAGGGTTGCGAATATATAACCCGGAAGGGAAGTGGTACCGTTGTTAATGGTGCTGTTGATCGCATAGAACGACGCGTTGAGCTGTTGCGGATCATAGTCCCCATAAAGAGTCTGGTTAATGTTCAGGAAACGTTCCTCGATCAGCCTGTCTTGTAGGTAAATTGAATGGCTCAAGTGATGTAAGCATGGACGACTGACCGGGCAGATGTAAGCGACTGCGTTGAGAAGATATCGAAAACCTGGTCAAAGTTCGCAGGGTCGGCATACTCCTTGTTAATGATGCACGCAGAAGAGTAATTGGAATACAGGAGCTGAATTGGCAAAGGATGAGCGGGGAGTGTCGGAGTCATCGACCTCTGAGAAACGTACTCCTGCGACAGCACCCCTATCTCTCGCGAGGGTGAAGACGTCGTTCATTTGAGAAGCATCTGTCGCGTTGGCATCGCAGGAAACGAGCGCTATCCAAGGGGTAATGGCTAATAAAGGGCGCGATAAGCAAAGAACCTCAAAAGGATCGGCGGGAATTGGTTCTGCGTACTGGTGCTATTCGAAAGGTTATGCTCGCCAAAGTGCACAAGTGCACCCTTCGTATCCAACTTAGCGAGAGGATAGACAACTTAAACGAATACGAACACACCTGGCTGATACCCTTGCTCCCTGCCCCCACCAACTCGTAGGCGACATTAATGCTATAAGAATTTGACCCTCTGTGGGCGGATGTCAACCCAAGAAAGCATCCCGTAAAACGAAAGAAAGAACGCACCCGTTTTGATACCACAACAGACTGAGCGTCGAGACATCAGTAACGTTCAGCCCACTTTGAATCGCATCTTGTGTGTTGTTCGTGGGTACCGCTGGGATGTACGCATGGACGGCTGATGATAACCACAGGATGCAAAACAGGAAAGTGGGGACGGGAGTTGACGGATGGAAGCGCATGGTCGGTGGAGTGGAGATGGGCCAGCCTTCCCTTGAATTATGGAGGACTTAATATCCTGGTCGTCGTCTTCGTCGTCGTTGAAGTAGTTTCAGGGAGGGAAGAAGAAGGCGTGGTCGACGCCCCGATTCGTGCAAGTAAACACGGTGGCCGTCGAGCTCGTCGTTGGGTCCAAGCTAGATCTTAAGAGAGCGGAAAATGCCGCCCACGCCGGAAAGCATCCGCTGCCTCACCTGCGCCACATGGGAAACGCGACTTCCAGATAAATGATGAATGGATTTCATACATTGCCTTGCTACCAATACAAGTGATTTCGAGCGTAACGTACTATCTTTGACATCCTTCGAGCAAGGAAGGGAAGGTTTGCCCCCCCGCTCATACTAACCCTCCTTCACAACCTCCTCAACCGCCTGAGTGAATATTTCAATCCCCTTGGCCATCTCTTCCGCAGAGATGTTCAAGGGTGGAATGAACCGAACAACTTCATATATCGAGGTCGTGAGGATCAACACGCCCTTCTCCAAACACCGTTTCGCAACTCGACTGGCCAGGCTCTTCGGTGCACCAGCCAACGTATTGGGGTCGTAAACCGATATCGGTGACGGTGAAGCAAACTCGACGCCAATCATCAGACCGAGTCCCCGCACGTCAAGGATATAGGGGCCAACGTCTGCCCGAGATCGCAGTTGGTTTAATGAACCGATAAGCTCGTGCGAACTGTCAACTCAATCAGTCTCGATGCCAACTTGTCATTTTTGTTACCACACCGTTGTTGGACGTTCTCGAGCACCCTCTCCTCTTTCATCACATCTGCGCACGCGATTGCGGCTGCACACGCTACTGCGTTTCCGGCGTATGTTCCACCCTGGGGTCGTTAATTTGAGTTCCAGGGGATGAAATCTTTTGACAATTGAATTACCATGATTCCCGGCTTCAGCTTGTCAGTAATGTCCGTCCGACTGACAATCGCACTCAATGGAAACCCATTAGCAATCCCCTGCAATACACCTGTAAGCCGGGGAGCGCAGCTTTCTGTTGAGGGATCACAATACCTTTGCGATTACCAAGATATCGGGGCGAACGCCGCTATGCTCGGAAGCAAAGTACTTTCCGGTCCTCCCGAAGCCACTTTGAACCTCGTCCAGAATCAGGACGATTCCGTGTTTGTCGCATATCTCGCGAAGACTCCTTAAATAAGCAGGTGGAGCAGGAACATATCCACCTTCCCCGAGAACCGGCTCGATAACGATAGCAGCAACTTCCTGGGGATTTATCTGCTGGGAAAAAAGAAGATCGAGCTGATAGAGCGCCTTCTGGATAACCTCTTCCTCAGAGGCCGATGGGGGCAAGGAAAGTTGGTGCCAGAACGGAAATGAGGCGACGAAGACCGACGGCTTTAAAGAAAGTATTAGAGGAGCTGAGCTGCTTATGGCCCCCTGACGCACCATGAGTGGTCCGGAACCCTCGCTAAAGATGGTCTTGCTCCTTGTGAGCGCCATAGCGCCGAACGTTCGGCCATGATACCCGCCTACCAATTGGTCAATTGAGGATGGCAAAAATAACAGAACGGGGCGGACCTTGCATGGTGATTATGGCCTTACGGCCGGTGTAAATTCGGGCCATCTTCAGAGCGCCCTCAACAGCTTCAGAACCAGAGTTCCAAAAGAAAAACGAGTCGAGCGATGGGTCTGGCATAATAGGGAGCAGCTTCTCGATGAGCTTGAGATAAGGCTCATGATAGGCGACGCTGCACTGATAGAATGGAACATCAACCGTTGTGAAGATGCATGAGAGATCGTGTGACGATACCTGGCAGTGGACGAGGTTCAAGCACTGGTCGGCAGCCGCCTTGCTGACCTTCGGATGACAATGGCCAAGGTTGGTGACACCGATACCAGTGGTAAAGTCGAGCAGCCGTCGGCCATCCTCGAACTCGACCCACGATCCTTTGCCCCGGACCATGACCGCATCACCGGCGACCCTTCCGAGCCCCTTTGTAACATGCTTTGCGCCGACCTCTTGCAGGTGAGTGGTAGTCGTCATGAACCTGGCGGAGTTGTGGGGAAACAGGGGACCCTGGGTAAGGCGTGGGCTATTTATATGGACCTTTGCTGAGAAAAATGGAATTCCACGAATGACAACGGGCTCACGGGTGGGAAGTTTGACGATGACGGGTAAGGCGGCAGCAATGCCTGGTCAAGGGAAGGGTGGCTCTAGAATACATCATGGTGGGGCGAAGACGTCGTGAACACTGTGAATTATCTCGGTCAATCTAGTCCGATCTCGCTAATACCAGTGGCCCCACTCACGGAATCGGGTGTTTGCTCCGCTCAATTATCTGATACTGGGCTCACCGCTCGCGAATTATGCACTCTCTTTAAAAACATCCCTGTAGCAGGAAAACCTCAAGAAACACTCTGACCGGCGTAAACGCGTTGATAAGGCGAGAAACCGTCGCGTTCCAGGCCCTGCCAAATCGATCACTTGGCGGGAGGCTGACCTCACCATCCCCGAGCTCAGCTTCCCAGTCGCAGGCATCGGGGTCTCCAATTCCACCGTACACTTACATGTAATCTCGCGCATGTCTGCCAGTCTACTACTGGTCAGTCCCAATCCTTCCGGGCTCGCTTAGATGGACCATCACATGGCGAAGAACGACCTTCCCATCATATGACCGATGATAACGGTTCATTCTCGCCCCCCGGGCCCTCCGCTTGGACAATCAACTGCATTGAGAGCCTTGTAAGGCCCTTCCAGTTATGAAAGAAGCGCCCCCTTTTACTAGCCAGTCATAGCCAAGTTTCAATCATACCTGACCTTCATTCGTTCTCCCGTGAGATATGGATGTTGGGGAATATGCAGTGAATGTATATTCGGAATATCCTGTCGCTCTATTAGTATGACTGGTATCGTACACCTCTGCGAACGTTGTGCCATGCATGTGCTTTCGGAACAAACCACCCGAAAACAACAATCCGCTTATGTCGGATCGCGGTCTACGCCTCACGGTACGTTTCAAGCGCTATATCGTCTTCTTCCGGATAGGTAACCCTCCGAGGACGAGCGAATCTCATGCCGTGGAGACTCCTACTGCTCGCGGATGGCTCCGTATGGAACCGGCCATTCTTGTGTGGATATGCGGCTTTTCTTAACGAGAGCACCAACCGCGAAATCATCACGGGGAGATACCTGAAGCCAGTCGTTGGTCATTCGAACAAGCCCGAGGAAAATCCAGGACTTACACGACGTTGCCACTGATCGTAGCAGCGAAAAAGGAAAAATGAGGACAGCGGTGTTGAGTACAGGCCGGCAATAACTCACGAAGCAGAAGACGAAACCAATTGGACCGCTTCCTGGAGAGGCACGGATCGGAAGTCATTCGCTGTAGTCCAGGAAGGGGAGGGGGTCGTGCTTACATTTCCAAAAGACAGCGCAGCCTCGAGCACGAAATGGGAGGTGAATATGAAGAGGAAGTACCGCGCCGCATCTTCTGCGATCGTTTTCAAAATCACCGAAGTCTTGAGTCCCGTCTTCCTCGACCGTGTTACAAAGAAGATGGTCAACGAGAAGGCGAAGAAGTCTGCGGTATCCACGTTTTCCGCAGGGTCAGTGCCGCCTGGCTTGGATTTGAGCTCGCTCTCACGAACCGTAGAAGAGCGAGATGCCCGTATACGTGATTTCGAGGGCTCTGTGCTGGACGAACACGCACACATGGTATGCTTCGAGGGGTATCGGTGGGAGCGTTTGAGCTTCACAGTTCCAATTGCAATCGAGCGATAATGCATCCCGAATGAGAGTGGTTCTTTCAATGCGAGAACTTGGCCTCACCTCCCCCCTTCGCCGCAAAGACTACCGCACACAACCCAAGCACGAGTTGGCAAATAGTAATGATCGAAAATCCAACGGTGATTGGAATGTTTTTCATCGTCACCGCATACATCCTGCGACAACGATCTCAGACTCGAGCGACAAAAAAGGGGGTTCCTAACCTGAGGGTTAGCACCACCTGTGCAAGGAGGGTGCAAACGACAAACGAGAAGGCGGGGTACCACGCGGTTTTGTTGCACCTGTTTTCATGGGAATGTGAGAAAGGTGATGGCGCCCAAGGACCGTCAATTGCGATCCGTACACCTGGAACACAACGGGAATTATACCCCAACATCAACGTAAATTCTATGAAGTCTTAGCCTGGACTAGACTCACTTCCTTGTCGAGTTGAGATTGGGGACTATAGGACACTGATTTGGCGAGCAAGGGTTAATACAATCCCAGAGCCCGAGTAGCAAGATGAAGCACTAGCCTCCGAGCTGCCAGAGCTGATAGGTCATGGGAAAGTATCTATTCTGCGACCCCCAGTCACAAAAAAACGGAGCTCGCAAAGAGCGGATGTCACCCACAAAAATGAAAAGCCAAGATGCTACCCGAAGATCAGCAGTAAGCAGGGTATAACAAGAAATGAACGCACCAAACGACTTCTTTTCAGACCAGACGTATTCAATCTAAAACGTGACCTCAGTAAACAACGGCAAGATGAACTGAAAGGAGATGCGGTCAAACCTCATCCGAAAGCGTCAACAGGTAGTCGTAAAAAAGGACCGTGCCAGTGGCCACTATATAATACTGAGGAAATGTACTGTTGTCAGCTGGTCCACCGCGGCGAGAATACTGGTCGGGATACCCTAATCGCGGTGCTGAAAAGCGCCTTAGTGTTAACAAATTGAAGTATGACACTCGAGATGGGCTCACATATCATTCCCGACTCGTACAAGCTGTTCCAATTCGGAAGACATGGGAAAGTGGAGTTGTGAAGGATATGACACGGGCAACAGAGGGATGGCAAGAAAACCCAGATACCTGGGGCCAAAGGAGAACTCAGTATCACCGCGTCTGATGTCTGTTTCATATACCCCTCCGTTGGGCGCCCTCCAACTCCTCACAAACGCTCATCGGAACGGATGGACTATCTTTCGCCCAGCGTCATACCTTCTCTGACTACATGAACACAATCAGGGTCGCGTAAGCGTGACCGCGATGATCGCTTTCAGCAGGCCATGTATTCGAACTTTGGATAGGCCCGCTCTCCGAAACTTCCGATCGCTATAAGTTAGTCCCGCGATCATAGGATGAATGGGGACTTCAGTAGTCTTTATGCGCAGGTATGCGTTCAATTCAAAAGCTGGCAAGAGCCGATGGGATGGAAGCGGACCCCGTCCGTGGTAACAAGAAGGCCAGCCGATTGTTTGGCTGCGGAGGCGACTCTCGAGATCGAAAAGAGGTGAGGGAATTCGGAGAGTACCTGCCAAGGTCGTGGGAAAGCAAGGACGGTGGAGTGAGTCGGGGAGAACGGGATCACCCGAACGAAGAAATGGAGAGTATTCGTGGCAGTGAGGATGATTAGTAAATTAAAGAGGGACGGGATTAGAGAGTAGTATTGCATTTTGTCTGATTGACAGTAGCTCTCACAGGTTTTGGGTACCGGTGCTAACGCTGAAGGTTGCTGGTGGAAGTCAGGATCCCTGGTAAAGGGAATGCAACCCGAGTTAGGTGGTGACCGGTGAATCACCGAAGAGATTGCCTAGTTCCAGGCGGGGCCACAGAGGCCAGATACTGGCCACCAGCCGACGCGTCTCGGTTCTTGCCGGAATGGCCATTCCTATTAACCTAATGAAAGTTCAATCCGCCACGTGCCTCTCCCGCCTCGTCACGACCCGCCACACTCGCTATCTCCGCTTGTAACTCTGACTCCAAGTAGCCGCATTCAGCTCTTCACCATCTATGGCAAAGAAATTCATTGTGGTAACTGCTGGCCGAAAGCCCGGGGTATATCGGGGTTGGTAAGTGATGGCCGCCTCTTATTCGGCCCCAGCGAGGCTAGGAGTGTTCCGTGAATCTGATGCTCGCGTTCGACTTTGTTAATATAGGCCGGAGGCAGCCCCCCACGTGCTCGGTGTACCGAAGGCCGTTTGGATGGGGTATGATTCTGAAACAGAAGCGTACGGGGCATTCGGGAAAGCGACCATGGCGGGGAAAAGGCGGGTCCTCGAAGCGGATGGCTTTGATAAAACCCCCAGCCAGTCCTCCGCTCGTGTTAAAGCGCCAGAAAGGCGGCCCCAAACCGTCAGCGCTCAAAACGACACCAAAGCAGGAGTAAGGAGAGATGCTTCTGTTGAAGAGATTGTTATTCAGTGCCCCGCTCTTTCGAGTTCGCGGCCTCGTTCTACGATACAGCGAGCCAGTACTCTGCCACCTCAGCACCCCCCGCGTTCCCTTAACAAAGCAGTTCAGAGGTCAAAGACCGCACCGGAGCTGGATCCCCACTCAACGCCATCCACGCCGAGGAAGAGAGCTCGCGAGCAGACTCTGAGCGTTGGCCGCTCGAGAGCAATCTCGATCTCCACCGATCGTTCCACGACTGACGAAGAAGCTATCCCTCCTTCCCCTGCTACAAACGTGTCGAGCACACTGAGCCCCACTTTTGGCCATCTTTCCTTGCCTCCTTCCCGCAATGTGACGCCGTCTCGTCCCTCCCCAGCTCGAGGGAGAGACAAGGATGATGGGTATCAGAACAGCCATCGGCTAGCGACTGCTCGATCTGCACGGGGAGTCAAGAGTCCCGGGCATACAGGCGCCGGACCGCCCTTTAAAAGAGTCACCAACACTGCTGGGGGCTCTGCTCATTGTACAACCCAGCCAGGAACTAGCCGTCGGCACCAGTCGCCGAAGAAAGTTGTCTGGGATCCGTCTCCGCCCACAAACCGACTTCCGAGCCGGGAAGACCTCTATCGCACCGCATCGCGTACCATGCGCGATCGCAGTAGGGGTAGTCCGCCCGCTTCTCCCGGTGGATCTTCGCAGTTGACCTATGTGTCTGACGACGAACATCCAGCGGGCGGTTTGGTTCAATCGACCGACGATAGTGATTATCACACACCGTTATTAAGGGATTCTGAAGTGTCGGATGTCGAATCAGAACTGCTTGAGCGAGTTTCTTCCTCCACGTTGAAACGAAAGGGGAAGCATCGTGAATCACCGCCTCCGCCATCTCCCTTCCCGCGTTCTTCTTCCCCTTCGTCTCTCGCGGGTTCCTCCCCTGGGGGCTTCAACTCTGTGACCGCTCGAAGCCACAAAAAGCGTAGAGACAGGCGTGCTCGTCGCCCGAGCTCTCAGGACAGTGCAAATTATCAGGAGGCTCGTGAAAAGACTCCAGCACAGGACTTCAATCAATCACCTTTCCAGGGTTTCTGCCAATGTGCGGGCCCTTGTCCATCTTGTCACAAATCAAGGGTCCCCTTTCCACCCTATTATCACCCATCAATGTTCTATCCCATCCCCTACCCATACCCCTACTTCCTGCCACCACACATGCACCAGCTATCACAGTACGGACCTCCACCGCACCCTTACCCAAACGCGATATCTCAGCAAACCGACCTTCTCCCTTCCATCTCTTCTGCGCAACCCATACCCCTCTCCTCTGGGTACACAATATATCCTCCACCTGCGACACATCCTCCTATCACTCACTCCGCTGGTGTGCCTGCCTGTGACTCGCCTGCTCCTGTCCCAGTCCCTACTCCTTCCACACCCGCTCCCAAACCTTCCATCATCACTTCTTCCCGCCCTACTACACCTTCCCCTTCTGTCCATGTTGGCTCCCCTCCTGTGGACCCTCCAACAACAGAACAGGTGTCACCTGAAATCTTTAATTCCTTGGGTCAATTCTCTCAGCCTCCACGATCTCCAGTGAAGATCATTGATCCATCGTGCGATCCAAGGTCACCGTACTCAAAGATGGCAGCTGTCCCCACGTTTCTGAATAGGTAGCCTGCCCCTGAATCACATGGCTTGTACTGATTATTTCCTGTTTAAGTACCATTACACTGGGACGCCCTAGAACACCACTGTCGCCCCTGGATGGGCTGGGATTAGCTCTTTAGTCCCCAGCCTTGTGGTACCACTTACTTATACCGGTCTAACTACCCCTGCTAGGAGTAACACTAGGTAGTTCGGTAGATTTTGTAGATATTATCTTGATTTATAAAACTTTAGATTCTACCACATCCCCAAAGCACGATGTCTTTCGGGTACCAAACCTCCATCTGCCGGCGAATATTCTCTGCGTTCTTCTGAGAATGCCCACCTGCGCTCAGGCTTACGGCGACTGGACGATCTGGGCGAACATGTACAGGAACGCTAGCCAGTGGTAAGTATGAGTTCCACCACCTAAAATGAACCCTTCCAACGTATACCCTCCGATCGTTGGTCACGTTTCGACAGGGTGAGACCGGTGTAAGTATTGGATAGTGCTAAACTTCCCTTTAACTCAAATAGTTGTAGCATTCGTGGGTAACGAGGGAGATTCATTCTCCTGGTTGGTCCTGGACCAGGCATCGAGAACAGTTTGGACCGACCGCTTGGAGTCATCTTGGGCAGTCTCATCCGCTAAAGCGGCCAGCATGGCCCAACGTAGGAAGCCAGGGGCGTCGAAATGCGTGTAGGTTTGATCATGCTCACTACCAGTGGGCGACCGCGCTGGGGTTGTAAGTCGTCCGAGCTTCCGATGTCCAAGTGGCTTCTGCGGCGCAGTTAATTTTATTCGACGCTGCGGACGGAGCCATCAGAGCCCTGACACGCTTAACTGATAAGGTTCCGTGGTGTCAATCGACTCCAGGTTTCCAGTTTGAGCCTTCGAGGGCGAGCCTTCGAGGGCGAGCCTTCTCGGACCCACCCGTGGGCGTGGAAATCGGCACGGCAAGATCCGGGCGATGTTGATCCGGATCTCAGAACGTGTCCGCGCCCAGGTTATTCATCCACCACGACGTACGCAGCCAAGTATCGACTCATTTTACCCCGCTGTCGTTCCTCTACGATTTCTTCCAATATCTCTTCCACACCACACCTCTTCTGTTGCACAAACAGAAGACGCTTCATGCATAGGCCAAAACAACTGTCCAGAGAGAAACTTAAACAGGCCGTTTGTCATTTAACCCTCCCCACAATCGTTCGTTTTTTCGTCTATTTGTGGCTCGACTCTCTTGATTCTCACCCGGAAATTTTCCAACAGAGATAACTCCAATATGGCTGGTGTCCAATATGTTAATGTCCGTCGCGACGTCGACGACAAGTTTTACCGCTACCGGTGAGAAGGGGCAAACTAGTCGCCTGAGAATATTCATCTCACCAATCGTTTAGCATGCCTGTCCTCCTCACCAAAATCGAAGGCAAAGGCAATGGTATCAAGACGGTTATACCGAACATGTCCGACGTCTCTCGATCCCTCAGTCGTCCTCCCACCTACCCTACAAAATTCTTTGGCTGCGAACTCGGTGCTCAGACTTCCTTCGATGAGAAGGCCGATCGCTACATCGTAAATGGCGCTCACGATGCTGACAAACTCCGAGACCTCCTTGACACCTTCATCGTGAAATTCGTCCTTTGTGGTTCTTGTAAGAACCCTGAGACCGAATTGATCATCACCAAGAATGAAGACTTGATCAGGGACTGCAAAGCCTGCGGAGAGCGTACCATCGTCGATATGCGTCACAAGCTTGTAACCTTTATCTTGAAAAACCCACCCAAGAACCCGAAGAAGTCTAAGGGTGCCAAAAAGCAGGGTACTGCAGAGAATGGGCAAAATTCTCCCAAGGTCCAAGCAGAAGAGCCTCTCGCTGATGGTGAGGGAAGTGACCACGAGTTAGCGAAGATTAGGTCAGAGGTCGCAGGCCTCGAAGAAAACGCCGCCATCGCCGAGGAAGACTGGTCCGTAGACACGTCCGCTGAGGCTATCAAGGCTCGCATGAAATCTCTTGGAGCGGTTATGGCGAAGGTCAAGCTCGGAGACGATGACAGTGGCGACGAGGGCAATGGGGATGACCCTTATTCACAGCTAGGCGCCTGGGTTTCCGAAAATCAGGACGCAGGTCCTGTTGAGGTGTTCAGGAAGGTACAGGAAATGGGTCTCGAGAAGAAGCATAAGGCAGTCCAGGTTCTCGTCCAGACCCTGTTCACTGAGGACATCGTTGAAGAGATCAAACTAAGCGCCCCTATCTTCCTCAAGGTTGATTTCAATGTTACAGCGCTTGTTTAAAGTTTACTGACCGAAAATATTGATCTAGATGGTGACGTCTGAGAGACACCAAAAGGCCTTGTTGGGAGGACTCGAACGTTTCCTTGGGATTGACCACCCCGACCTCATCTCAGTTGTCCCTAAGGTCCTCATGGAGTTCTACCAGATTGACGTTCTGGAAGAGGAGGTTGTTAAACAATGGGGAACTCACGTCAGCCGGAAGTATGTGGATAAGGAGACGAGTAAAAAGGTCCGCAAAGCCAGTGAGCCCTTCTTGCAGGTACGTTTTTGGCGCCGTTCGAGTGAGAGCTGAGTACTGATCGTGGCTCCTCTTAGTGGCTCGATGAGGCAGAGGACGACGACGACGACGAGTAGAATGGTTTCGCACTCGTCCGCAACGATAGATGTCCTTTGTCTTTCTTTGCGTGAACTCTGAGAGCATATCTTGTCATCCTCGTTTAAGAAGCCACTGTCATCAAATTAAATATATATCTGAACTGTACAATGATCGAAGGTCCCACTCCATTCCGTGAATGTTCAAACGTTCAAGCTCAAGGCCAGCCTAGTCGAGGATACTTACTGAGGCTGGTGCTGCAATAGGTTTGACATTTGGAATCCAAATTGGAAAGAACACGGGGAACTCGTCACGTGAGTATTACCGTTTGCTAGATCCCGACCACTTCAAGTTTAGAGACATGGCTGGTGTCACCGCGTCAACTCGGGTGGGCTACTGTTACGACCCTCGCATGAAAGAGCACGAGCATCTAATCTATGACCACCCCGAACAACCCGAGAGAATTACGAGCATCTTCAATGCACTCGAGCATTTCGGGTACACCTCTCGCATGATTGACCTCCCCGTAAGGGAAGTCTACGAACACGAGGTCGCCCTGGTTCACAGCAAAGCTGTATGGGAACGAGTCGATGAAATAGAATGTAAGACTTCCTCTACGTTTCAACCACTGGGTGCTTATTTCGTGATCCTGCCTTTTGCCTTGTGGTGTACCTCCGCGGTGCGAAGCGATGACCACGACGCAGATACGAAACAAGTATAGAAGCTATAATTCTAGATCGCTTTTCGCCAACTCCAAGACTCCGTCCTCTGTTCGACTCAGTTGCGGAGCCACCATAGAAGCCGCGATGGCCGTTGCAAATGGGAAGTGCAAACGATCAGTGGCTATCGTTCGTCCACCCGGCCACCACGCGGAGCCCAATAAATCCATGGGCTTCTGCTTCTTCAACAACGTGGCTGTCGCTGCCAAGGTTATTCTACAGAGGACAAAGATCAAGAAGATCTTGATTCTTGACTGGTGAGTGAACAACATTAATCTCTAAGATCCGTAGTCTTACTGTGAGCCCTCCAGGGATGTCCACCATGGTGGGTTTCCGCGATCATTTCTGTTATGCTCCGTCATTTTTTCTAACCTTCCACTATCAAGGTAATGGAATCCAGGCTGCATTTGAAGATGATCCAAATGTGTTGTATATATCTATACACCGGTACGAGAACGCGGCCTTCTACCCCCATGATACCTCTGGAAGCTATTCTTCAAAGGGAAAAGGACGAGGGCTCGGCTTGTGTGTACCCTTCCGCTCTGTCTTTCCCGTCCACTCCGGTTCATCCAGAGTGTTCGGGATGTCACGCGGTCCCCGTGTCTCACGACTCGCTTTTTCTCCTGACCAGCTCGGTTAATATCCCCTGGTCAAAGGGTGGGAAAGGCGATAGTGACTATCATTACGCGTTTCAAAAGGTGGTAATGCCTATTGCCAAAGAGTTCGCTCCAGAAATCGTCCTCGGTATGTGACGGCCTTCAAACACACACATTTGCTCATTTGTTTTCGAAGTATCGGCTGGATTCGATGCCGCTGAGGGGGATCCGCTGGGCGAATGCAACGTCACCCCGCGCGGGTTTGCTCATATGACAAAGGAACTGTGTACGCTTGCCGACGGACGGGTTGTCGTTGTTCTAGAGGTAAAAGGCTCGCCTGTGACTGAGATGTATCCTCACTGACGATTTTTATGACAGGGAGGATATAACTTGGAGTCAACCTCAGAGTCAATGTTGGCCGTGACACAAGTACTCTTGGATGATCCCCTCCATCCGTTAGAAGGGATCGTCGCGGCAGATCGTTCCACAGCAAAAACGATCTCCGATGTTCGTCGAGCGCACGCACCTTACTGGAAGTGCTTGGACACCGGCGAAACATTGGTCACCCGGGCCCTTCCTCGAGCTTCCAACACCACCACCCAGAGGAAACGGAAGAGACAGAGCTCGGATGGAGACGGGGAATACGTGCCGCACCAGAAGACGGAAAACGAATCGTTGAATCCTACAGCCCGGCGGACGTCGAAAAGACTCGCGACCTTTGCGCAGTTGGAAGAGCAGTCATCTTCTACCAGCGGCAGCACACGCTCTTATCGGGCCGGGTTTACGACGAAGAGATCTTCCTCTCTATCGTCTGCTCCGACATCTGCAACCTCCAGTTCCTTCGAGCAGCTCGGAACTCCAAAAGACATCGATCGAACAAACCTTGCCGCGTCTACCGTCAATCGACCACCCCACAAACGGCCCCTTGCGACTGAAGCTGGTTGGTCAAGCGACTCTTTTGATACAGATTCGCCCCCGCAGATTGAGACAACCAGGGCCGTTACTTACAAAATCGGACCCCCACCGAAGGAGAGGAAGCTTGGCCAAGACCCTCAAGTAGGTGACCGAGTTTCCTTTGCCCCATACCTAGCCCCTTCTCTCGTGCGCTTTAGTGATCATTAATCGCATTTATCTGCACAGCTTTTGAATCTTGAAACTCATCGCAGCTCAGAACGCGCGGACGCGCGGAAGGACTATCTCAAGATCCCCAGTTCGGGACCAAGGCAACGAATTCCCTCGACCTCCCGGGCTTCGGCACTTGGATCAATATTCGAATACCGACCTTCCCCTGTGCCTCTCCCAAGGCTCCCCCGCGGGAGGCGTAACCTTTCGTCTCTCCAACCTCCAGCCCCCGAACCAATATTTGAATCGCTTGACCATTCTTCCGATGATTCCAATGATTCTCTGGGCCCAAGACCCTCCCCCGTGAGGCTTTCGGCTCCCCAACCTCCAGCCCCCGAACCAACATCTCAATCGCTTGACTATTCTCGCCCTGTGTCTCTGGGCCCAAGACTCCCCCGCGTGAGGCGTCACCTTTCGGCTCTCCGACCTCCAGCTCCCGAACCAAAACCTCCAGCCCCCGAACCAAAAGTTGAATCGCTTGACTATTCTCATCCTGTGTCTCTGGGCCCAAGACTCCCCCGCGTGAGGCGTCACCTTCCGGCTCTCCTATCTCCAGCCCCCCAACCAAAGCCTCCAGCCCCCGAACCAAAACCTCCAGCCCCCCAACCAAAAGTTGAATTGCTTGACTATCCTCGCGCTGTGTCTATTGGCCCAAGGCCCCCCCGCGTCAGGCGTCACCTTTTGGCTCTCCAACCTCCAGCCCCCAAACTCCCTCCCCCGTCTAATCCTGTGGAAGCTCCTGGCCCGAGTGATAGCGATGCGCCCCCGCCGAAGGAAGGAGAGATAGGATTCTTCACCGTACTTCAAGGGCTGTTGAAATCTGCGGCTCCGCGATAGCGTTATTTACGACTTTGGACCTCTATTCATCCTCTTCGCGGGAAGTCCAACATGACCTCACGCTTGTCAACCTTGTTCTCGTTGTCAGTTTCTGCGTTATTGACCGCGCCGCGCCGCGTATCTGATTGTTGCTTGCAACATGTATAGACTGCGCCTCAAAGCGTGTTCTTGTTGTGTCGACGTGTAGACCATGTTGTTGTTCTCGTCTCCTAGTCACTTTTAATAGCAGGTTGCACGGTGTTTGATGATAAATCTGGCTCGAAGGAATGGTCCTTGAACAACCATTTCAAGAACTCCCATATATCGTCAATGAACGCTAATGCTCCGTCAATCCGAGCAAGATAAGATTTGCTTGTACATGCATGAGAATAAAAATACACCCGCACAAAGACTGCCTCCTTTATAGTGTGTACGACCAACAAACCTCCAGATCTTGGAGAGTGCTTCCGGATTTACCGATCGTGGGGATAAGTACCACCCAGCGACGAGGGCCCTGCCCTCCCACCACGATACCCGCAGAAGCAGACTCTTAGGGTGTTCAATCAGCCCCCAAACCTGGCCAACCTCCGCTTCCTCATTTCTTCCATGCTGACTTGCTCTTCCTTTGATTCATCGAAGCTCCCTTCCATCTCGGACCCGGACTCCGGCTCCGTTTCACCTTCAGTACTTTGCGTTTCACTATCCTTACCCTTGCTCTCCTCTTTGTCCATCTCCCTCTGTTCGCCTTTCGGATCCTCCACCACAGTTGCAGTCTTCGGGAACGCACTGGTACCCAAACCTGTGGGTCGGGGGGTACCGACCCCAGAATCCAAACTCGGTGTGAGGACTGGAGGGAGGTCGGTGAATCCCATGACCGGCGCAAGAGTTTGTTTTCGAGATAGAGTGAGCCCCTCGGGAATCCGCCTTCGAGATGGAGGTGGAAAGGGTTGGGGTTGATACCCAGACGGGGCGTCCTGAAGCGAAGCCCTTAATGCAGCTTGTAGTTCTTCATCCTCGTCATCATAAACCCTATCATCCCTCAGAGACGACGATATGTGTGTAGGCGAGGTCGAGCTTGATTCTCCCGCATGTGGTTGTTGGTCCTGATGATCCTGCTGTTTCTTTCCTTCCTCTTTTGCTAGCTTCTCACTCTCCTCGATGGCCCTCCTCAACATCATATCCTCCTCCTGAGCCTCCCTACTTCTTCTGGAAACTTCTTCCATGTCAACATCCTCGTAAGTATCGCGGAGCGCCATCTCTTGTTCGCGCCTCATCCTTTCCATAATAACCCTATTTCTGGCAACGCTCGCTGCGACGGGATCCAGGTCTGGGACAACTTCTGGTCCAGTAACGTTTGGAATGGAGGCTGGAGAAGCCAAGTTGCTCCCTCGTCTCGACTGTGTCCTTGATCCCGAGCCAGAGTTCGACCCGGAACCTGACATCGATCTTCTGTTCCTAGGCGGCCGAGATCTCGTACTCGACGTCGCAGAGGCTCTATTGGCAGAGGACCTAGGGTTATTCAATAGCGGTGGAGGAATAGGGAGAGGGAGAGGCGACTCCAATCCTGAATCGCTATGTGGTTGGAAAGCGTCAAAAAAAGGTTGATTCGCAGACACGGAGGCAAGTCCAGACATAAGGGAAGCCTGCAGTGCAGCCTGAAGTTCCCTGTCCTCCAGGGCGGCCTGCAGCTCTGGATCATCGTCGGGATGATCGAGTCTCTCGAATCCTCCTAGACCTCCTTCGTGAGCGTCGGATCTAGGGCGTCTTGGAGGCTCCCTCATATATGGTGGGTAACTTGTGTCGCGATAACGGTCGTTTTCCGCTCTTTCCAGAAGTTGATGCATTGGACTGTGCGAGCGTTCCTCTTCCCACGACCGAGGAGAGGGGGAACTTGGGGAAGCCGGTCCAGATCGAGAGCCACCGGGGGCATGGGGAAATAAAGCTTGCGAAGTACCCACGGCGAGAGACGATGTGCCATTGTTTGGATCTGGGAGACGTGCAGCAAGTGTATCAGCCTCCGTTTCTCGAAGGGCAGCCGTCTGAGAGGGGTCCGATCGCTTCACCGCGAATACAGAGTATCCTAGTAACGGATGAGCGGCAACATGATTTCAGCTTTGGCGTCACTAGAACCATACAACAAGAGAACCCATACCATCCTGTTCAGATTGTTGGAGCACCATGGACAAGTAAAGACTTCCAACCCATTCGGGCTTCCGGAGGAACGAGTCCAGGTTGAACCAATGACCTTGGCCGGGGTCCGGGTCATCAACGTCTGTAGGTGCGGCGCCAAACCGTCTGAGAGTAAACCAATGCTCGTTCAGGTTGAGAATGAACGCAAGTTGCGTGCTAGGCAGACGGAACACCCGTTTGTCAAACGTCCGCCAGAACAGGACGCGAATCTCACTGTGGGTGGCTCGTGTATGCACTCATTTCTTCGCTGCGCCAGCTTATAAGTCTGTGTGCATAAGCGCCAGATCGATTTCCCATCAGTTGCCAAAGGTAGACATTTGGTGGCAGCACCTACGAGAGACTCCAAACTTCCAGGGCTTTCTGTAGAACCTGTAACGAGAAGAAACCTAGGGACCGTTAAGCCTAATGAACCGTGCTGGGTCATAGGATACACACCAGTATCGTCCATATTTGAGCTCCTTCTTCCCCGACGACCCTCGTTGTAAGATTCCTCCAGTTCATCGAGACCTCGGGCGATCGTAGAAAGATCTGGAACGGAGAACTATCCGGAAGCCATTATTCATGTTTTTCGCCCGACAATGAGCGAAATGGGGACAAACACAATGTTCCTCTGCGTGGATAAATGATTAGTTGGTTATCACACAGAGAGAGCGTTATCGGGGGCGGCGTACGTAGGAGGTTGTTCAAGGCATGCTGAGCGCAGAGCATGGACCCTTTCTCCTGGCGTTCGTGGTAGATCAAGGGAACCAACTGACTGAGCGTAGACATGGTGGTGGAGAACAAGCGCGTCCGAGGACAGATATCAGACGCGTCATTCCCGTTTGGCACGCGGCAGCACTTAGACTCAGACGGTGACCTCGGACGATATCCCACTCTGCAATGATTCTTAGGCACTCCTCGTTCTGGTCATCTCTCGCTTTCGCTAATCTTCTCTTCATCATCGGGGCTGCGGCCCAGGACGGGAACGACCCGTTCAACTGCCGAGTCCGGACGAACGACCTCACGTACGACCTCACTCCTCTCCAAGGCGAACGCACAGTATCAAGAACACGGGAGACTCCCCCATCGAGCTGGGTTGACTCCGTCAGATTCGATCTCTGCGCAGATTTAAAGCTGCAGGATGGCGTGGCTGCCAGTGATCAAGTGCGTAGTCATCCGAATACTGCGTCCCAAGCCACAATGTTCAAGTTGGTCTATACTTCACACAGTGTCACGGAGGGACGAGAGCATGCCTGACAAAGACGAACCGAAAGGGCGAGAACTCAGATCGTGTCGTTGCCGTGATACCTCTCGCCCAATCGAGCGCGCTAGACCCGAAGTATTCCCATATCGCCCGTAAGTTGATATATACCTGAGCATCCTGATGAGTTTCGGTCGGATGCCCTTAAAGTCCCCACTAACCGAGTTTCTGATCTTAGCGGCGAACGATAATCCCAAGGGCCTTAGCCTAACCCTCCACGGCGGGGAGTACACATCTGTTGCACAATCCCTCACTGTCACGTTATACTGCTCCACGACGGAATCGGAACCACAATTTACTTCTTACGAGAATGGGGAAGTCAAGCTCATGTGGTCAACCCCGGCTGGGTGTGGGATGGCTGCCGATGAGGATACAAAACCTCCGCCTGATCAGACTCCTGACCCTGAGGAGGTGGGAAGTGGGATTGGCTGGTTCTTCCTAGTGTAAGTTAAAACGCAAAACCGTCATCGCATTTCCGTTCTTCAGGACTTATTAGGGTGTATCACAGATTGCTGCTTACATTCATGTCATACCTTGCGCTCGGAGCGTACTACAATTATTCGACATATGGTGCTACAGGTTTCGATCTAATTCCGTGGGTCCCATCTCTTCCTTGGCTCCTCTCTGAAACTATTACTGAGACCCGCACCATCCAGACACCGAGACTTTTGGAGAGATGTACCGTACATGATTCGCGATGTCTTGGACCATCTCTGCACATCGTTCCGACCAAGGCATAGTAGCAGGCGCGGATACATTGCAGTTTGATGCTATGCTTGGGAGATGGAGGCGTGCTTGACATTCACTTATCTCACCATGTGCTTCAATCCTTTTCCTTAGATACTTTTCTGCCCCAGTCTGCACCATGAAGGTGGTCATTAATAAATTTTCATATTTGACGTTGCCTCCCTATCAAGTTTGGATCCTCCGTAGATCCGATGTCGACTTGGAGCTCCCCACACAAATGTTTTACAGAAGCATTAATGGGGTAGTGGTAACCTGGGTCGTTGCCACCAAACGGCGCGCAGCGTCGACCCGCCGGGGGTTCGATTCCCTCTTAATGCATGTATTTTTTGTTCTTGCACATTTTCCCCCCTCGGCATAAGCTTTCTCTCATCGTAAGGACATGATAAGTTACATTCACTGCAATTTTCCTACAATACATATCAATACGTATCGCAGATACAACCTCGACTCCAAGGAATATGTGGGGCTACACCCATAAATCACTGAGCTACAGAAGTCTGGCCCCCCCACGGAGACCCAGCAGCGTGGTGAGAGTCCCTGACAAGTCTCAGGGCGGCTTCAGACCGGGGCTTTACCAAACAGTTGAAAGGTACGGGATGCCTAAATCACCAGTCAGAAAGAACCTTATCTCCTGATCTTCGGACGAGAGCAGGCTTACCGCACAATTCCTTCCTCGAACCTGACTTTCGATTCCACTTCGCCCTTTTCGTTTACACCGGGCTCAATATCGAACGTAGCGAGGATGGTCGCAATCCTCAAAAATATGGCGCGGTTCGCGAAGGGTTTTCCGGGACAGATCCTACGGCCGGAGCCGAAAACTCGATCATCAGGATCCCTCACCGATGAATCGAGCTTCCCGTCTTTCAAAAACCGTTCAGGGTTGAATCTGTGTGGTTCGGGGTACGCCACTGGGTCTCGGAAGAGCGCCCAGACGTTTTCCATGAATACTGTGCCTTTTGGTAGGTGATACCCCTTATAGTCGTCATCTTCCCTCAACAACTTGGGAATGTTGATCGGTAACGGTACGTGCCACCTGTAGATCTCTTTGACTATGGCCCAGATGTAGGGGAGGTCGTCCTGGTCGGCCAGCGTGGGCAAACGGTCTCTTCCTAGAAGTTGATCAATTTCCTTCTGTGCTTTCTTTTGGAATTCGGGGTGGAGCGCCATCAGCATAAAGAAGACTTGTGAGATGGCCAGGGTCTGCCGGTTTCGGGGGGCTACTCAGCGAGGTGGAATGTAAACTTGAACCGAAGCACTTACCGCGTCAACTGCAGCTATAGGGGCGTTATCGATTAAACCTATTCCGTGCGGAAAACCAGAGGACCTTACCGATATACAGGGAAGAAGTCGACATGCGGATGTCTTCTTCAGAGAACCCTCGTTTGCTCATATCATCCATACGATCCAAGCAAGTGGATGCGATCGACGCGTTTCTTGCGCTCCCGTTCTGTTAGACGGTGAGTGCAATCCAGCGAAGTCGTCAGGTAGACACACCTTCAGACACTCCTTGACGTATTCCAATGGACCATTGACGGCGAGCTCGAAGTCTTTCCGCGCGGCCTGCGCGGTATGTTGAAACTTGGCTCCAGGGAACCACGATGGGACGTGTCTCACTACGTCAGACGCTCAGCAGGAGAAAAAATACTTTTTCGTTGACCCTTACAAATCGGGAAAGTATCGACAAGGAAGGCTCCCGGAACTGCCACTTCTTCCATGACTTCCAACGCTCTTGATGCTGAGGTTAGGAAAGGGTCTTTATGCGACTTGACTTCGATTCCGTATGCCAGGGACATGACAATCGCGCCTGTTGTTCTGAGATCTCAGGTAAGCCGCTAGTCAGCCGGGCCTCCCGAAGTAAGGACTCACAACTTGAGATGATCCCACAACTTGTCTGGGGACTCAGCGATGCGAAGGATCAGGTCGCGCGAGTAGTAGTGTTGTTGATCGTCGTAGGTGCTCGTCGCCCTTACGTTCAAGAATTCGTGGAGGAGCCGACGACTGGTCTTCCATCGATCCCCGTACTTTGCGAGAGGAAGAGACCACGCGTATGCACCCATCCTTGTCGCACGCCTGTGAGAACAAGGTCCGATGAACGTAGAGCGACCACGACTCACAGATCTATCATCGGGAAATGTGGCTGCAAATCGACAGAATTACTGAGCCGAAGTGGGGCGGATTCAAAATCTACGTACCCTATCTGAATATAGTGTGGAACGTTTATCGAGCAAGTCCGACATTGCTTCGTTAGAGTTCAGGATGATGTGATCTGCGCCCAAGAAGTTCAGGTAGATCATGTCGGAATCTGGGGACGCTGATATCAGCTCGACGAACACCTACCGCAAAGCCGATCTACTCACTATACTCCCTCCCCATCGACATGGCAACTTGCCACAGCGGGACATCCTGTGGGACATCAAAGATATTTCCGACCACGGGATACCCTTTGGGTCCTGGGGGATATCTGGACCTGGAATTTCGTCTTCTTTTGTGCAAAAGATATAAAGAAGAAGCGATGACAAGAAAACCCGCCCCAAGGGATGATGGCGAAAACATGGAGGGTGACCGGTGAGGGATGGGGGAGGGAAGGGTGTGACTAGAACCAGCCTGAACTTATACGATACGGTAACTGGTTCCGTTTTCGCGTATGACACGACATGGAACAAGCAACTTGTTGCCGAGTCTGCTCGCGCTGCGAAGACAATGGCGACTTACATCTAGTAACTTGAATTGACTGAACTCATGACGCCTTTCAGGTACTATAAGCGCCCACATTCAGTGCCTTATACCAAATGAGTCCAGTTCAGTTGATTCTCTGCTGGACTTGTGATTTCAGCTGGATATCAATGAGTTCAAGGACACATCACAGCGAGCTCGTCGAGTGAACATGACACGTCATTCCCATTTACCGAGGTCAGTGCTCTAGGATTTGACAGCCATCAGTGAACCAACCCCCTGGCTCGATTCAATTTGGGGTAACGCTCATCGGCGAAAGGGAAAAACTTGCTTTTCATGCTTTTCGTGGTCTTTTTATTCACAACATAGCTTATATAAGTACGTACTACCTTGTCATTAGAAAAGGTCGATGCCTCCGGCGGAAGGACCTGACAAATAAAGCAGATCCATCTATTAACAACATCTACACACGAGTACATTCATAGAACAGGATCAATACACATCGCGGGTATGAACCCAACTCCATGGAAAAACGCGGGCCCGCTACAACATAAAGAAATCAATAAGATACGGTCTGGGCGTCCCACGGAGACCCGACGACATGGTGGGAGTCCCTGACAAGTCTAAGGGCCGCTTCAGAACGGGGTTTTATCAAACATTTGAAAAGTTCGGGATGTCTAAATCACCGGTCAGAAAGAACCCTCATCTCCGTCCGGAACAGACTTACCGAACAATTCCTTCCTGAAACCTGATTTCCGATGCCACTTCACCGTTTCCGTTTGCAGCGGGTTCGATGTCGAACGTAGCGAGGATGGTCGCAATCCTCAAGAATATGGCACGGTTCGCGAAGTATTTCCCAGGGCAGATCCTACGGCCGGAGCCAAAAACCCGATCACCAGGATCCCTTATTGACGAACCGAGCTTCCCATCTTTCATGAATCGTTCGGGATTAAATGCGTGTGGTTCAGGATACGTCACCGGGTCTCGGAAGACCGCCCAGACGTTTTCCAAAACTATCGCTCCTTTGGGTAGATGATACCCCTTATAGTCGTCATCTTCCCTCAACAACTTTGGTATGCTGATCGGTAATGGCACATGCCACCTGTAGATCTCTTTGAGTACGGCGGAGATGTAAGGGAGGTCGTCTTGATCGGCAAGAGTTGGCAAACGGTCTCCTCCTAGAAGTTGATCGATTTCCCCTTGTGCTTTCTTTTGAATTTCGGGGTGAACCGCCATTAGCAAGAAGAAGACTTGTGAGGTGGCCAGGGTCTACTAGCGTTGGGGCTAGTCAGTGGGATGGGGGCTTCACTTAGACCAAAGCCCTTACCGTGTCAACCGCAGCTATAGAAATTTCACCGATTAGCCTTGTTCCCAAAAAATTAGAGGTACTTACCGATATACAAGGAAGCAGTGATCATACGGATGTCTTCTTCAGAAAACCCTCGTTTGCTCAGATCATCCATGCGATCCAGACAAGTAGAGGCAATTGATGCGTTTTTCGCGCTGCCGCTCTAGTAGGTGGTGAGCGTAATCCGGTGAATTCGTTGGGCAGACACACCTTCAGACTGTCCTTGACGTAGCCCAGTGGTCCATCAACAGCCATCTCGAAGTCCTTCCGTGCGGCTTGGGCCGTGCGTTTGAACTTTGCTCCAGGGAACCACGATGGGATATGTTTCACTGTGGATGACGTTTAGCAGGAGAAGATACGCTTTGTTTACTCTTACAAAACGGAAACGTGTCAACGAGGAAGGCCCCTGGGACCGTCACTTCCTCCATGAGATTCAGCGCTCTTGCCGCTGAGCATAAGAACGGGTCTTCGTGCGACTTGATGTCAAATCCGTATGCCAAAGACATGACGATCGCACCAGTCGTTCTAGAATCTCGGATAAGCTACCGATCAGCTGGAACTCTCGGAACAAGAACTCACAGTTTGAGGTGATCCCACAAGTTGTCTGGGGACTCAGCGATGCGAAGGATCAGGTCGCGCGAGTGGTAATGTTGCTGGTCGTCGTAGGTGTTCGTCGCCCTTGCGTTCAAGAATTCGTGGAGGAGCCGACGACTGGACTTCCATCGATCCCCGTATTTTGCGAGCGGAAGAGCCCACGAATATGCGCCCACCCTGTAGTTTGCCCGTGAGAACAAGGTTTAATGGATATAGTGCGAACACGGCTTACAGTTCTATCATGGGAAAATGTGGCTGCAGTTCAACGGGATTGAGGAGGCGAAGGAGGGCAGATTCCAAAGCTACGCACCCTATCTGAATAGATTTCGGAGCGCTTATCAAGTAAGTCTGAGATTGCTTCGTTGGAGTTCAGGATGATATTATCGGTGCCCAAGAAGTTCAGGTAGACGACATCGGAATCTGGAAACACCGATGTCAGGGACAACAAACACATGCCCCAGTGTTAATCCACTTACTACAGTTCCCTCCCATTGATACCGCAGCCTTCCACACCGGAACACCCTGGGGAACGTCGAAGACATTCCCGACCAAGGGGTACCCTTTGGGTCCTGGGGGGTACGGTAATCTGGACTTTCGTCGTCTTCTATGCACAAGATACAAGAAAGCGGTGATGACCAGAAAGATGGCCCCAAAGGGCGATACAAGAAGCATGGTGGCAGGAAGGGAAAGAGGGTGTAATGAGACCATGCGGCCCCAACTAGAGATGTACGGCAGTGAACGTTCCCGACACCACTTGTTTGGGTCATCAGCCACTTGTAGCGAGGTTCGGTCAGGTTTGATCAGATCAGGTCTCGGGCTCATCCCCTGGGTCCGTTACACATGGCTGCGTTCGTATGATTACGCCCAAACCCCTAACCGGCGGTTAGATATGTTTCCGGGTGAGCGGAGGTCGAATGGAAGGCTCGAGGCTCAGGTCCACACGATCTCCCTGGAATAGTGCCTCAGTAACATGAACAGTAGCTGACAAGCGCATCAAGTTTGGGTTTAGACTGTCTACCTAAGCCGGCGGTAGTTGAATAAGGAAACGAGGTTTCAACGCTGCAAATTTGTGTGTGACATGGTTACTCACAGGTGATGCCATGAACTGTGGATCACCCAGCGGCCCATATGAATTAAGCGCCACAGTGGCCACGACACCAGATACAAAACAGTGCCTGCTGACAAAGACCCAGTCTTGTTTGACATTGGTTTTCGCCATAGGGCACGCGCTAATAGCGCAAGTGAACCGCGTTTCGTACCGTCGTTTGTTCAAGTTGTAGACTGAGAAGCAGACCGGGGAATGCCGATCCACCATTGATGTTGTCCATGTATAAGCTCGTGCGCACGCTGGTGATCATGCAATCCTGCGCGCTGATCCTGTGGATATGCCAGATACGCCATAAATTGCGGACTTGTTTTACTCGGAACTGAACGTGCACGTCCAGGCTGGCTAGTTGACGAGTCTGAAGTTCTCACGCTCACTCGCACCCAGCTCTGCTTCCTTGACAAACTCACCCTCACCAAGGTCCTCCTTCTCGGAGACGTCTTGGCAGTCGGGCTTTCTCGCACGCGTTTTTCATCACTCACAGAACGCTAAATGCTGCAGGGGGTCTCTCCATCCGAGACCCTATCACACTCGACCTTATCACACTCATGTTCGGTGCAGGGGAACCACTCTCGTTACCCTGAAAACTATGGTCCTAGGTGCTACGACCAGGCGTTTCCGAACACTTCGGACCAACCACTGGACACGTTTCAGTGTGAAACGTGGAACGGTGGCGAGCCCAAGGTGCTGACTCTACACAGGGACGATTAGAGGGCCTGGCTTCGATGTTCACCTAGACAGCACGGTTATGGTCGGTCGCGACGTGGCTCTCATTTCCACTATCACACCCGGGGGAGGCTCGAGCTCACAGCATTAACGCCTGCGTGTTAGTAAGCGCGACGCCGTCGCCTACCTGGTGGAAAGACCTGCGCCTGCGGGAACCCGACCTCTGCCGGGTTCTTTCTCGGCCAGACGATCACTTCTGAGCGCTCTATTGCTGGCATTGCCATATAGTCACCACGCCCAGCCTGAATTGAGTGCATGACTGGAGATTCTATACGGAAGCCCCCTGTTTTTAGGCCTTTTCCTGGATGTTATAAGGACCGAGGCCGACCAACCGCCCATTCCACTTCGATATCTCCAGACCTCATTTCGGGGCACAACGTGGCTTTCCCGATCACCGCCGGTAGGGCGGCCGACGACATGTCCTCCCTCCCCACTCCCTCTCCCTTCAGCACCCCACGTGATTGATCTCAAGATGTCCCCCTCTCAGTGTTTACGCGTTACGCCTTGTCGAGGCGACACTCAATCAGCCGCCATGCTCACACGAGGACGCCTTACGTTAAGGACGACTGCACAAGATCTTCGTTTGTCCAGGTACAATCTAGGATAGCATACAACATTAAACCGAATCCTCACTTTAGTTCCCTTGAAACTCTTGTCTCGTGGAGAACCCTGGACCGCACATGCGTAGACGAGTTTCGTGGGTGATTGATTGATTATCGGTTTCGCCTAAGCGTTCAGTCCTGAGAGACCAAGAGAGTACCACGTTTTCATACCAAGACACTGGGCATCTCTGCGCCTCGTTTCAGAGGCCCCTTAGTTCCTACATCCACCCGGAAAGCGACAGGAACCATTGGCAATCGTGGGACATGACTACCAAGCGACACGCCTCCAGCACATGTACAATTCAACCACTGTCGTTATTCTACTCCACAACCATCTCGTCGTCCTCATTTTCCCTCGGCCCACCAGCTCCGTCTTTCACCAACTCCGCCCACTTGGGATACACCCTCTTATACAAACTCATGCATACGGTATCCATTTGGTTCATCGATCCATCGAAGTGCGCTTTGAAGTACCCATGCGTTCCGAGACTTTCCTTGATGTGGCCTACCCTTCCGTGTTTCGTGTGCAGTTGGACGGGCTTGAAGTAGTTGATGTCCTCCCGGTTGAAAAACATGTACCGCACGGTGGCGGTCTTGCGGTGCAATTTGAAGGGATGTCCGGAGAGCACTATCCGCTTAGCAATGACTCGTGTCGTATCCGGATGGATGAAAGTTCCCATCGCCACTAGATCTGGAACTGGGAGACCAATGTAACAGAGCGTCAGCGATGCGCTGGCCAGCGAACTAAGACAAAACAGCGACCTTGAGATCCCTCATTCTCCCTCAACAGAATGCAAGGTTGTTTGCCGAAGACAACAGGTCCGTAGATGGTAGCCACATTAGTGACCCCGTGCCGCAGGTACTTCTCGAATTTGTGCACATTGTTCTGCCCCTTTCCTCCACCCTTGGTGTGCTGACTGTAGATTGGGTTTACTCGAAGTCGCCGTGGGCCGATACACAACAAGAGAGGGTCCTAAGCCTACCGTCAACAACCAACGGGATAGAGAAAGCAGAAGAAAACCCACCTTGGAACGAACGGATCCTTCACATTCTGTGTTCCTCTGGACTGTGAAGTGTAGCACCGTCTTCTTATGTTCGTGCTTTAAGAGCCCAAAAATGACGAACGGTGCGCCAGGGTTGGAAGTAGAGGCTTCCTGAGGCACGTTTTTGAGATGTACGGTGACCCTCAAGCCAGGCTTTGACACACGTCACATCAGCGCCCGGCTAAGAAGTAAGCCACCGACGTACCTCCACTCCAGAACCCTCCTCAGCCTTTCGGAACGCGCTCCTCTCCGTCCGTTTGAAATCTTCAAACTGGAATATTCGTGCGTAGTCCCGTGGAAGGTTTTCGTACGGATCCCAAGGACTCGTCCTGAACGATCGTAACCCTCGATACCGTTGAAACCTCGTCCGTGCCGGAACGTCCATCGGTGTGTCGACCTCGTCGGGGAACTGCGCGTCTTCCTCTTCCTCCCGTTTTCGATCCCGCCATTTCTTCAGCCTCAAGCGCAGGATAAGTCATAGCGACGAATAGTGATGGATTTTGACGGAACGCTCACTGTTGTGTTTCTTCCTCCATATCGAGGTCCTGAAACGCCACGACACTCTTCTTACTCTCCACCTCCATCAACTCCTCCATCGCCATCCCTTCTTCCTCCTCGCCATGCTCGCCATGTGCCTCGGCATCCATGCTTGCCGAGTCGTTATCATCTTTCTCATGGCCCTCTTCGTCACCTTCCTCATCCGAATCGACGATCCAGGTCGCTTGATACTCGCTCATTCCCTTCGGGATTCTCTTGACGCGTTTTGGCGTTGTACCGGCCTTGGCATCAGGCAATGACGCCCCTCCTGCTGATTGTTCGAGACCGTTCATCTCCTCTTCCGTCGGCCACGTTTGCTCGTTTGCCAGGTCATCGGGGTCGTTCGTGGATATCAGCGAATCAGCGGATTCCGGGTCCGGTTCTGCGAGGACTGCGGGTTCAATCTCGATCGCGTCGTCGCTAGAGTTTTTAGGATGGAAATGACTAGTGGGTGTGGACATGACCTGGGAAAAGAGGTTGGGGTATTCCATAGGCAAAAGGTGGATATAAGCGTAGTGCTCACGCATTGTATCTGGTAGTCACCGTGGCCAGGGATATGCACCAGCCGATCAGGAGATAGTTGGGATCCTCTAACATACCCCGTAACACTTAAAACACCCTCGCTCCAGACAACTTCCTCCCCCAATATGTACGACCTGTTTTCTCTCCACCGTACACCACTTGGCTTGCCCTCACATAATGATCGTAACGCATTGAGCCGGTCCGAGGAGGAATGAATATCGTAGACCCGCGTTTGACTTGGGACAAAGTATTGGATGAAAGAAAGTAGCGATTTGAGCACTCCCCCTTTGGACTTTGGGTCGAAAGAAGCGTCTGGGTGGAAGGTTGTGACCACATCTGGGAGTCCCTGAGCTTGGAGAGTTCGCAGCAGAGTATCTCCACATTTGTCGACTTCCACCGTGGGCGACAAGACAAACACAACATAGTCTGCCACGCGGCAGGCGTCGAGGGCTGAGTATACATCACCATACCTGAGAGGGATGAACTGAAGAGAGGTTTTGAATCTCTCAGCGCTGTGAAAACGTTTTAACGTCTATTTCACAGTACGGGAACTTGATTTACTGACCTCATCCTCCAGGTCCCAACTTCGGGACATCCCTCTGCAGGTACATCCAAGACCTCAGCCAACCCCTGGATCGTGCTCCTTGCAGAGACGTCGGGTGTCAACGGAATAACAGCAACAATCCTTGGTGTTCCATCTGATCCGGAGAACAATCGAGTGGCAGATATCAAAGCCTGACGCTTCTTCGCTTGAATTTGCTTTGCGTTATTCCGTCGATTCTGTCTCGCCTGGGCAATCGTCGCGGTTGAAGCTGACTTAAGCGACTGCCTCGCGGTCTTGCCTATATAAATTCAACCCTCTCGTCAACCCGAACAAAGGGGAACACCGTGGTGAATACCTTTAGCGGCGGTCTTGATGGAATGTTTTGTTGCGTGCTTCGACTTGAAGCGTTTGTTTTGCTATCGGCGGTTCAGTTATCTGGAGAGGAGGCTTGAGAATTGCAATCCTTTTACCTGTTTCAGAGTAGGCCGATGGTGGTGAGCTTCAGCACCCATGGTGGTCACAATCTAATCAGCTTAGCGGAGGCTCTGGGTGAGGAGTAAAACTTGGAGATCGATCAAAATTTGAGCGCCCGTTCTGTCTTGCCTATAAGCTGCGCGTTCCCTAGGTCTGAAACTGAGGCTGGGTTCAAAAGTATTGGTTTTGGTTGCATCGAAGGTTGAAAGGCTTGAGGTGAAGTAAGTGTCGAATAAAAAGTTGATTTACTACTCATTCTTCTACACGTCTCTAACACTCACATCGTTATCGACAGAACAACGCCCCTAAAATACGATGGCTTATAATCGAACAAACTTTCAACGTCTCAGAAATCTTGAGGAAAAATTTACGAAGCCGACAGCCCCCTTTTCACCGCTTGGTCATGAGGCCACTTCGCCAATGCGACAGTACACACCTTCGAACTCGTATACTTTATCCCGAGTTCCTTGGTGATGCTCCTATCCAAACTGATCTGAGCCCTCTCAAGGCTGCAGGCTACGAACTGCTTGTTTCTCGTCTCCCGTCTAATATATACGGCTCCAACGCGAGAAACTCCGAGGTTCCGGTCGTCTAGCCAGACGGGTGGGTGCTGAGCCGCAAACGGATGGCCCATCCCTGTAGCCTTGGATCGGAGCGTTGACGATGGAAAGGCTTTCCAACGGATGGACCCACGACCCGACAATGTGTACTGTACGAGGCACGTTACGGACCCGGGACTTATCGAAAACGACCGCGGAGGAAGATGTGTCAGTGACTACCCGCCTCACCGGCGGACTCTTTCACATATATCCAGATCGACTGCGTTCCTTTGATGGCAGGAAGGACGACATCCCGTACAAAACTCGAGGTTGCCATGCTGGCAGGGACGGGCTTAACGAATTCTGCATCAGCCGCTGGCTCTTCGAATGGTCAGCACGAAGGCGGACTCGGATAACGATGTCTACGTCTTGCACGGCGTCATCAAACGCTGGGGGCGATGAGATCCCCAGTGATCACAACGCAAAACAGATCCCGGTGTCTTTCCCGACGGGGTTTCATTTCATTGGCCTTTGTAAGCGTAGCGCCACCCCGAAGGCGGCTAATCGGCCCGTAGATAGTTACGACTCAAAAACCCTTTTCCCCTCTAAGTTATATTTCGAATCCGTAGTGTACCCGGATCCCACTATTACATAATCTACCCTACAGTATATAAGGAGTCTAGGTAGAATGGGAAACGAGGACGCTTTCGAACGGTTCTACTCTGTGTGTTTACCTCGCTCGACTCAACTCACGTGATCTGGGAAGTCCAGCATCACTCCCGAGTTTCGCTCGAGGCCGAGAGTTCACATTTTTTTGAACCCTGAAGGAATCCTTGTCTACCAAGACAACACCAAAACCTCATCTCTCATCTCTTTCTCTCTTTCTCATCTCTATTTTCTACGCTTCAAAACTCAAGAAAACACGCTCGACTTGATCACTCGAGTGTACCCAAAAACATCTCAATTTCCTATCTTGGTAATTTCTATTTTCAGTCATGGCAGGAACTGATGGTCGTCGATCCGCACAGGGCGGTCGAGTCAAACCCAGTTTCGAGTACAAGATAATCCCCGAAAACATAGGTGATCCTGGTCAGTCTGAAAAAGACTTGGGAACCAGGTGGGGGATTGGCGAAAACGCAGGACCGCGCACCGCGCGAAGGAGGGCAACCTCCCCGGTGTTACCGGGAGGCCTCAGGACCGGGACGGTTCCCGAAGGAACGGAGTCCCGACGCGCGAGCCTGGATCAACCTGTTTTGGGTACTGATCGGCCGCGGGAACCCCGCTTAGATCAAGCCTCCAAGGCCGATGATCAGCAGAAGAGCCTGGATCAACCGCCGAAAGGTGACACTGATCGGCCGAGGGGTAGCCTTGATCAATCTCCAACAGGGGATATTGATCGGCTCATAGGCCGCAAACGAGGCCACAGCTCAGAAGAAGAAGAGAGCTCGGATAGCTCTCAGGACGAGCAAAACCCGGAGGGCGCAAGAAAAAAACCGGGGGGCGAGTCTGAAGGACTCGAGTACGCTGAGTCACGGGACGATCGGGAAGATTGCGGAAATCAAAGTACCGATGACGAAAGCGGTAAGTCCGACGAGAGTGACACTGTCGGCCCCAACAGCTCGCGATACCGCTGGAAGCGGGTGTTTAGAAAGCCCTCTAAAAACGACGAAAGATCGGACGGCTCGAAGGACGTGGAAGATCTATTAAAAGGCCCGTCTTCTAAAGACGGAAGTAGGTACTTCCCAAAAGAATTCCACAATAGTGATGCGGACGACGGTCCGGAGCCCGAACCTGATGAACCGAGTTTCGACGACCGCTTAAAGAGCGAGTTAATTAAATTGCTTGAGCGACGCGCCAAAAGAAAGGCTAAGAAAAAGAATCGCAAGGGCAAGGAACCCGTGAGGCCCAAGGGCTTCGATAATTTCATGTCTTCCGTTGTCGGACCCGAGGATTATCATTATTTATTTTACGATTTTACGCACAATTTATACTCAACAGACTGGTCAATGGGTTATTTAAATGATTTAAATATTGTTTAATCCAGATAAGATTAGATAACAGAAATCTAATTATAATCCATTGTAGATAAGATAAGATAAGGATCCTACAGATTAGATCAAGAGATCAGATAGCCATGGAAAGCCCTAGAACATCATGGAACTTCCTGGAACATGCTGGAAAGTGCTGGAACATTCTAGAAGGTAACGGAACGTCACAAATGTGATAACTTGTCACACCAAGAATGCTGTGGAAGCAGATGGAACATGACGGAATATTATGGAACATTGTGGAAAGTGCTGGAATGTTCTGGAACATTCTTGTGTAAAATAGTATATATAGACCTCAACCCCACTTCTAAGAGAAAAACAGGTACCTACTGCTCAGGAGAAAAGCACAGTTTGCTCTATCCTCACATCAGCTGAGCATCCTTTTGCTCAGTGTCTCTTTCCCCCCCCCCCCCCCCCCCCCCCCCACTTTACATCTACCCCCTCTCTCTCTACATCTACCCCCTAAAGTATCTACCTCAATTCCCTTAGGACTGATTGGTTGAGTGATTTGAGCAATCACATACCATATTTTAGCCCTACCCTCTGTGAGAAGAAGTTCTAAGTCAGAAGAACTGAATAAGCTTAGTACACTTGAGACGTTGGAATCTTGGTATCTGTAGTACTAAAGTCTGAAACTTTAGGCAGATAACCCCACCTCAGAGAAGTGACTGACTGAGTGACAGCCAGATTTAGCAGTACCACAAGGACTTACGACATATTTTACGACATAGGTTTATTATCTGAAGATTATTGAAGACATATCAGTTAGACGTACTAGACGTCATCTGCAGCAAAGTTTAGGGTATCAGTTATACCCTCCCAGTTTTACGACATATCTTGTCACCTTTACAACATATCTAGCACAGCCCCAGGTGTAAGTGTACACCTTCCCTTTTAGGTCTAGTCACACGACACAGCCTCAACACAGCCTTAGGCATAGCCCTAAGCACAGCATCAATACACAGCCTCAATACACAGCCTTAGGCACAGCCCTAAGCACAGCCCTAAGCACAGCATCAAAGCACAGCATCAAAGCACAGCCTTAGGAATTCAGCCTCAAACACACCCTTTGAGCACCCCCCCTCTTCTCCCCTCCCCTTTGGTCTACCCCAGTAGATCATCCCCTCCACTCTTGATCTCCCCTTAGATCAGGAACTCCATTCCCATCAAATCACCACCAAACCCCCACACACCAGATAAGCGTCTAATCAAGGAACAGGAACAACTGAGTGATATAGTACGTCTGATTCCCTTGGAATAATACTGAAGGACACACTCACAGAGTAGATCCCTCAGCGAACTCATCAGGTCCGAGAGCTGGAAAGAGGAACCCCGCTCACCCTGTGGAGTTGTTAGTCGCGTTCATAGACTACTCAACCAGCCTGCTTAGCTTCTATACACTTAGTCTCTAAGCGAACCAACTGGGTCTAGTTATCTTCTGTATAGAACATAACACTACACCACACACGAGCACGACAACTGGAGCCCACGGCGAGGGAATCCAGTGTAAATACACATATCACCCAAGACACCATACATACCATTAGACCCTTATCCACCCCTATCCCCCTCCCTACTACTACCATGACTCGTTTCTCTGAATCTGAGAACGAACGGTCCCCAACCACTAGGAATGAGGAATTCTTCCCCTATACTGGTTCCTATTTGGAACTACCTTCCCCTAACAGATCACGTGCTCCACGTACATTCAATGGAGAACCTCACAGTCTGGAACCTTTCCTGGAAACCTATGAACACCTCTGTGAACGTTACAGGATCATTGCATCCAGAGAAAAGTACCAGGGACTTGTCAGGTATTGCAGTGACAAGGTAGCTCGGAAACTCCGGAGCTTGCCTTCCCATGCCAATAGAGATTATATTGAACTCTTGAAGGATTTAGAATACTTCTTTGGAGAAAAAGAAGTATGCCTAAACATGGGAAAAATCGAGGGATTTACAGCTAAATGGAGACAACACAAGATGCGTACTCTCCATGACTTCAAGAAGTACCAGTTAGATTTTTGGAAACTGGTAGGCTTAGCTAAAGAGAAGAAGAGAATCTCCAACAGGGAGGTTCGCAGATACTTCTGGGAAGGACTGAATGGGTCCCTCAGAAGGCAGCTGGAATCACATATGAGAATGGTGAACCCAGATTTGGACGTAACCATCCCATTTGAGATCTCAGACATTGAAAGAGCTGCAAACTCTGTTCTCAACCCAAATAGGTTTGACCAGCACCTCACAACTAGGACTGGGTATGATTTCTCTGAATCAGACTCAGACTCAGATCCAGAAGACGACAAAGACAAAGAGAAAGGATACAGTTCAGAAGACGAATCTGATGTTGAAGTAAAACCCCTTACTCAACGAAGAACACCCCCTACCCCTCCCAAGACACCCCCTAGATCCAAGAAGCGTAAAGGCAAAGGCGACAGAGACCTTAACAAGCTTGTTGAAGAGATGAGCAGCTTAAAGATAACTGAACCTGAGTACTTCGTTAAGTATGTTCATCTCGTCAGAGAATATCCTGAGCTTAAAGACGTAGTGGAAGCGCCTGCAAGACAAGGTGCCAACAAACCCTTTAGGCAAAATGGACAGTTTCAGAGAGACCTTCCTCCCCATCAGCAATTTAATAATCCACCTCGACAACCATTCAACTTCTCCTCTCAACAACGTTTCAACCCAACATCTCAACAATCAGGGAAACCCCCTCAGCAATCATACTCTCTGGGAACAGGGTCCAATGCCATTGGACAGAATTTCACCTGCTTTGGTTGTGGAGAACAAGGACACCACATTAGGAATTGCGAAGAGATAGACAAGTTGGTTCAGAAAGGTAAGGTAGCCAGAGAACCAATCAGTGGTAGACTCAGACGACCTGATGGATCACGAATTATCCGTTCTCAAGATGAAACCTGGGTTCAAGCAGTTAAACGTGAAGTAGCAGAAGTGCATTTCACGGAAATTATAGCATATGAGCCTAGTGTAGATTTAACGGACAATTATCTAGAAGTGGAACGCGAAGAAGATGATGCTAGCTCAGATGAGCAAGAAGAATTAGGATGGGCCTCTGGGCAAGTAGCTAACTATCAAGCTTATGGAGTACAAAGGACACAAGGCATCACTAATGTTCATCGTAAAGAAGCAGCTCGAGGAATCTTACCTAGCGGACCCCAAGGAATGAAGAAATTCCCCAGGAGTGACAAAGCACAAGGTTTGGGTAGGAAGGAAATCCCCATCAACCCAGGCGTCAACCTTAATGCCAACAAGGCAGGGAACCCCAAAGGAATGGGTACCGTAGACATCAACAAGAGCGTAGTTAAGTTGAAACCTAATGAACAAACGGTGCCAATGGATGTTGATAAGGCAGTCCTGATGAAACCTGGTAAGGGTTTTAGGAAGGAGCCTGCGCATCAACTTAAGCCCAACATCGTCAAAGTCACTAATCCCGGGCCTACAGGAAGAAATTGTTCAGAAATTACTAATGAAATTCTGAGCACTCCAGTTACCCTAACTGTACAGGAGATAGTGAATAATTCGCCTTTTTTGCGACGAGGCCTAGCGACCGCAATGAGACCACATCGTGAGGTTTTAGGCCCAACTCAGGAGAAAACAGGCTTTGTCGGAGAGGTTTACGAGGACCATAATATGGACCCATCTGATGAAGACATGTCAATCCAGGAAGAAGATGACGAAGAAGAAAACTACCTCAATGATCGAATGCTAGAACCTCAGATAAACCAGGACAGAGGAGATCTGTTGAAAATTCCAGTAAAAGTAGGAGAGGCCTAAATGACTGGAATATTTGACAGTGGATCTCAGCTCAACATCATAAGCCAGGAATTGGCTGAGAGCGCCGGAATACCTTGGTTAACAGCTGATAAATACCAAATTCAGTTAGTTTCAGTCGATGGTAACCTGACCAAATGCGCCGGAATGGTACCAATGGCTGAGATGATAATCCAAACTGATGATGGACCAGTATCAACCAGAGGTAACCTGTTTGTTAAGCCCCATGCTGGATTCCAGTTGCTCCTAGGAAGACCCTGGGGACGACGGAATCGAGCCCATCTCTTTGAAGACAAAGAAGGGTCAAGAATAGCATTCTTAACTAAGACAGGGTGGCACAACATAACCCCTCTTGCTAATCTAAGAAAGACAAGTAACCCTGGGCAACTGCCCAAAAGGAAGCAAAGGCAAACAGCACAAGTCTATGCTGCTCAAGGATCCCATACCATCGAAGAAGGAGAGGTACCTGAGACAGAAGCAGAAGAAGAAGAAGAGTACGATTTTGAGAGCAATAATGCCTACATTGGCTCTCAAGCCCTGGAAGACAGAAGAGAAGATTTCCCCTACACACCTCTGAATATTGGAGAGATAGAACCCCCTACCCCGGCACAGCGTCGAATGATTATAGAGATTGAAGATGAAGAAGATGAAAGGGAAGAAGAAGAGAACAGAGAAGTTCAAGCACCAGAGAACCCGAGAAATGCACCGGAAACGAGCAACCCAACAGAAGAAGAAACCGTTGATTCGGAACTCTATGAAACATTTATTGATAAGGTACTAGACGGTGTATCTAACCAAGAATGGAATGAGTTTCAGGGATTAATGGCACAGGAAAAGCAGCGCGACGAAAAACGATGGAAGAGGCTATGTAAGAAGGAAACTAGCCCAGAAGCAATGGATCAGGATGACTCGGACTCAAGTGACCAACGGAACGAAGAATGGAACGAAGAAATCGAGCCGTCGCAAACCCTAGCTACCCAGTAGTCCTTATCATAATTGTGTACAATTTACTGCCAGATCTCGTAAAATTGTAATACTTTAACTCGTAGCGATTACAATGCTCAATGGCATTGCAATGCTGCCTGTGGCAGTTGCAATGCTGCCTGTGGCAGTTGTAATGCTGCCTGTGGCAGTTGCAATACCAGCTGCTCGGTACTCCTGATTAGGCAGGAGCCGACAATGTGGTAGCACCGAGTGACTGGGTGTGCTTATATAAGTGAGTCATGTGATTTTTCCAAAAAAGGAAATTTTGATGGCTTATATAAGCAGGTCAGGTGACTGAAAAAAGTGGGAGTTGCTGATGTAAGCAGATCATGTGACTGACCAAAAAAGGAAATTTTTGATGGCTTACATAAGCGACTTGAAAATGATTTTGGCATTGAATTTCCCAAAGAGGAAATTTTGATGGCTGACATAAGCAGGTCATGTGACTGAAAAAAGTGGGTGTTGCTTATGCAATCAGGTCATGTGACCGTCCAAAAAAGGAAAGTTTTGATGGCTTACATAAGTGTCTCAAAATTGCTTTTGGAGGGGTCTTTCCTAAAAAGGAAATTCCTTTTTAGGAAATATTTGATGGATTACCAAAAAAGGAAATTTTGATGGCTTACATAAGCAGCTCAAAAATGCTTTTCACAAAAATTACCGAAAAAGGAAATTTTGATGGCTTACATGAGCAACTCAAAAATGATTTTGGCAAAAATTACCAAAAAAGGAAATTATATGCCAGAAAAATCGGAAAAATGCCAGAAAAATCTTAAAAAATACCGAAAAAATTCCCACAGGTCTAGAAAGTGCCCAAAATGGTAAATTACTCCCAGAAATATCCAGAAAATTGTTTTTCTGGCTGGAAAAATCATGAAAAATTCCAGAATATAGATAAATATTTGATAAAAATTATTCCAATTTTTTTGGTCCATTGAATAGCCCATAATTGTAATATTAATATATTTTTTGCCCAAAAAATTCATAAAAATCCCAAAAAAATAAATCAAAATAGGAAAATACAAATATATCCATAATATTCATTATATCATGAAGTACAGACCAGTTTGTGGTCATAAACTAGCCCTAAACCTAGTCCTGGACCTAACCTAACCTAACCTAGCCTAACTCTAGCCCTAACCCTAACCCTAACCTAGACCTAAACCTACACCTAACCTAACACTAAACCCAACCTAACCTAACCCAACCTAACCTAACCTAACCCAACCTAACCTAACCTAACCTAAACCTAACCTTAACCTAACCTAACCTAACCTAACCCCAAACCTAACCTGCCCTATATCCAGCCTGCCCTAAACCTAACCTAGCACCAAACCTAAACCTAAACCTAAACCTAAACCTAAACCTACATCTAAACCTAACCTGCCCTAAACCTAACTCTGACCTGGCCTAGTTCAGCCTTGTCTTATCTTATCTTATCTTATCTTATCTATCTTATCCTGTCTTACCTACCCTAGACCCAACCTAACCTGACATAGTCAACTTAGCCTAGTCCACCACAGATCACCCAACCTAACCTAAAGTGGTTCACCTGACCTAGACTGATGCAACTTGAGTTTATCTCTTCTAATCAGCTGTAATCTTATCTGGCCTTAATCCAAATACCGTAGCTAACCAACATCTAACCCAACTTCACCTGGCTCACCAGCAAGTAACTGGGCTACAGGAACACACTGTGAACTGCACTATCCCATATCCTGTATCCAACTGTCACTCAAACACAAGAACTGTGGTGGACCTACAAGTTAGTGGACCCATAAGCCCACAGACCCACAAGTATAGGCTGCTCACTCAGTGGAGACATCTGTTATCCAACCTCACCCACGTACCACCCTCACCCTGTGTTCTGTGCCAGAGTGCAACTTCACCACAGCTCAAGTTCAACCACCTGGCTGAACCTGTAAGTCAGGTTGATAGACTGTTGGTTATGGATCCATGGATTTGTAGACCTGATTGTACATGGGCTTAGCCAGGTAGTTGAACTTGAGCTGTGGTGAAGTTGCACTCTGGCACAGAACACAGGGTGAGGGTGGTACGTGGGTGAGGTTGGATAACAGATGTCTCCACTGAGTGAGCAGCCTATACTTGTGGGTCTGTGGGCTTATGGGTCCACTAACTTGTAGGTCCACCACAGTTCTTGCGTTTGAGTGACAGTTGGATACAGGATATGGGATAGTGCAGTTCACAGTGTGTTCCTGTAGCCCAGTTACTTGCTGGTGAGCCAGGTGAAGTTGGGTTAAATGTTGGTTAGCTACGGTATTTGGATTAAGGCCAGATAAGATTACAGCTGATTAGAAGAGATAAACTCAAGTTGCATCAGTCTAGGTCAGGTGAACCACTTTAGGTTAGGTTGGGTGATCTGTGGTGGACTAGGCTAAGTTGACTATGTCAGGTTAGGTTGGGTCTAGGGTAGGTAAGACAGGATAAGATAGATAAGATAAGATAAGATAAGATAAGACAAGGCTGAACTAGGCCAGGTCAGAGTTAGGTTTAGGGCAGGTTAGGTTTAGATGTAGGTTTAGGTTTAGGTTTAGGTTTAGGTTTAGGTTTGGTGCTAGGTTAGGTTTAGGGCAGGCTGGATATAGGGCAGGTTAGGTTTGGGGTTAGGTTAGGTTAGGTTAGGTTAAGGTTAGGTTTAGGTTAGGTTAGGTTAGGTTGGGTTAGGTTAGGTTAGGTTGGGTTAGGTTAGGTTAGGTTGGGTTAGGTTAGGTTAGGTTGGGTTAGGTTAGGTTAGGTTGGGTTAGGGTTAGGTTGGGTTTAGTGTTAGGTTAGGTGTAGGTTTAGGTCTAGGTTAGGGTTAGGGTTAGGGCTAGAGTTAGGCTAGGTTAGGTTAGGTTAGGTCCAGGACTAGGTTTAGGGCTAGTTTATGACCACAAACTGGTCTGTACTTCATGATATAATGAATATTATGGATATATTTGTATTTTCCTATTTTGATTTATTTTTTTGGGATTTTTATGAATTTTTTGGGCAAAAAATATATTAATATTACAATTATGGGCTATTCAATGGACCAAAAAAATTGGAATAATTTTTATCAAATATTTATCTATATTCTGGAATTTTTCATGATTTTTCCAGCCAGAAAAACAATTTTCTGGATATTTCTGGGAGTAATTTACCATTTTGGGCACTTTCTAGACCTGTGGGAATTTTTTCGGTATTTTTTAAGATTTTTCTGGCATTTTTCCGATTTTTCTGGCATATAATTTCCTTTTTTGGTAATTTTTGCCAAAATCATTTTTGAGTTGCTCATGTAAGCCATCAAAATTTCCTTTTTCGGTAATTTTTGTGAAAAGCATTTTTGAGCTGCTTATGTAAGCCATCAAAATTTCCTTTTTTGGTAATCCATCAAATATTTCCTAAAAAGGAATTTCCTTTTTAGGAAAGACCCCTCCAAAAGCAATTTTGAGACACTTATGTAAGCCATCAAAACTTTCCTTTTTTGGACGGTCACATGACCTGATTGCATAAGCAACACCCACTTTTTTCAGTCACATGACCTGCTTATGTCAGCCATCAAAATTTCCTCTTTGGGAAATTCAATGCCAAAATCATTTTCAAGTCGCTTATGTAAGCCATCAAAAATTTCCTTTTTGGTCAGTCACATGATCTGCTTACATCAGCAACTCCCACTTTTTTCAGTCACCTGACCTGCTTATATAAGCCATCAAAATTTCCTTTT
This sequence comes from Thelephora terrestris, assembly GCA_015956445.1. Classification (NCBI taxonomy): domain Eukaryota; kingdom Fungi; phylum Basidiomycota; class Agaricomycetes; order Thelephorales; family Thelephoraceae; genus Thelephora; species Thelephora terrestris. The sequence continues at coordinate 184,655 of WIUZ02000008.1, forward strand.
TTGGAAAAATCACATGACTCACTTATATAAGCACACCCAGTCACTCGGTGCTACCACATTGTCGGCTCCTGCCTAATCAGGAGTACCGAGCAGCTGGTATTGCAACTGCCACAGGCAGCATTGCAACTGCCACAGGCAGCATTGCAATGCCATTGAGCATTGTAATCGCTACGAGTTAAAGTATTACAATTTTACGAGATCTGGCAGTAAATTGTACACAATTATGATAAGGACTACTGCGGGAAAGAGCCCGACCGCGAGTACTGGGGCGCCAAGATCAGCCACGAGCTTGAGGAACGCAAGTACCGAGCCTCGAAACTCCTGGCGTCGAAGGAGAAGGAGGCTGAGGAAGGAGAAAAGATGAGAGGAAGGAAGAGGGAAGTGGACTACGAAGGAAGGAAGGAGAAAAGAGTTAAAGAAGAAGAACGAGACGAGTTCGGCAACCGAGCCTACACGGCTGGCGATTGGTTTCCCGACGTCCAGGCCCCTCCTTACCCAAGCGATAATGAAGAAGAAGAAGAAGGCGCTTACCTGGACAAGATCCCGGGACCCTCGGAACGTGGCACGTCTGACCCACCGTCCTCCCCCGAACCTGACGACTTTGAGGACATCGCGACACGAGTCTCGATGCTTGAAGATCGCGTGTACGCCACGACCGAAAGCCTCAAGGAGAAGATCACCTCGCTTGAAGATCAAGTTTTTGCCGACGGATGCCTGCTTACCGAGCTCCAGTGGAAGATAAACGAAGCCAGGAGGGCCGATAATGAGCAGCGCGCAGACCAGATTAGGATGAATCGCCGACAGGACCCTAGGGTAACTCACCGATATCTGACACGATCAGTGACAGCTGCCGAAGGACGGACCCTAGACACGAAGAAGGTGATCGCAAGAATTAGCGGGGAAATTAAGACTTTGGAAGGAAAGATCGAAGACACCCGTGCCGAGATCACGTCAATCAAAGGCAAGATGGATTCGGTGCTGTGTTTGGCGCCCGACATCGAGAAACTCGCTAAGGTCGTCGAGGAAAATTACAAGATCCAGAACAAGACGACTGCAGCCCTATGGGAAGAGTTGGACTCCCTCAAGAATGTCTACGGCCCATCGACTCTCACCGCCCTCAAGGATCATTCCCTCGATATCGCCGTTCTCGCCTCCCGCTTCCAATACCTCTACCAGGTCGTAATTTCCGCCATATATTCCGCTAACGCCCGCCCATCAAACCAAGATTGCGCCACCCAGGATTCCCCTCACCCTCATGCTAACCCTACTGTCAAGACTGTGTCCGCGTTTAACGTAAGAAACGCCACCCCTATCCACCTCACTCGTTTATTGACGTCCAACCCACCTCGTGCGCCTTATCAACCCGACCCGTAACATAATCTTTAGTCAGGCGGATCGGATTCAGAGAAACGTTTGATCCGATCTCCGGTTCCTGGCGCCTTTCCTCATTCGTAAGTCAGCTGTCGACTTAAGCACTTTTCTTCCGTCTCATTGACGCCCCCATCTCTCTCTCTCCCCCACGTCCTCGGACGTCCCTCCGTCTCTCACGTCCCTCGTTCTTGACGAACGTCGGACTCTCCCATCGCTGGTCGACTGTACAACACCTCCGCGGTTCCTCGCTCGTCTCTGACGCCTCCTCGCTTTGCAACCTTGCTCTGCCGCCGCCTACCAACATACCCCGACCCCGACCTTATACCTCCACCCCAACTCTATCCCGGCCTCTCAACTCTCTCTTTTCGACATTGACGACTACCCTACAACCACCTCTATCGGATAATTCCCTTTTTACGCCGCCCCGTGCCCCCCAAACAGTAAAGTCCCCCACTTAATCTCTCTCTCTCTCATTTTCGCCTACTCTCCCTCCCGATCTCTCGAATCTCTCTCTCGCCTACCTCTCTCTCACCCGACTGCCTCGGAAACGTCTACGGCGTTTGGTACCTCAACCCTTAGACCGGGTACCGCGCGTTCGTGATTTTCCGCTAAGTCCCCATCTCTATTCCCCTTTCGTTTCGACCCTTCTATCCCGTCTCGCCTATTCCCATCTCACCTTATCACTTTCTCTTGAAATTTCCGTAGCCTACCAACTCATAATTTCTCGCGGACCTAGCCTAGCCTGGTCCACCGTCTCTCACGTATCTCACGCCCACCTTTCTCCAGATCCCGCGTCTACCGCGCCGCTCAACCGTCGCCCTTCCGTCAAACCTCCGATCTCGCTCCCCCTTCCGAAGACCTCGACCACAACCTCTCTCCACCCCCGCCGTTTCTCTCTCCCCCCTCAAACCAACCTCCCGCCGCTCCTACCGCCTCTCCTGTGCACGCCGCTGCCCTCGTCTCCTCCAAACGAGCGCACCCGCCGCCACCACCACCCGATCCCTTCGCCTTGATCTTTCCGTACCCCGCTTCCCTTTGGACTTTTTTTACCGTACCCTCACCCACCCTTCCTTTCGTTAGTTCTATCCTTCTTCCGAACGCTAGCCGTTCCCTTTTGCCCCCTTCTTTTTCTACCACCCCTTTCGGTTTCATCCCGCCTTCACCTTCTCCCCGCCTTATTTTTTTACGGACCACTCACCCTTCTCCCACGTCATTCTTTGTTTTCTTTGATCGCTACGTATTTGACATACAGGTTTAAATTTTGTTTCTACCTTTCTTCGCTCTTTGTTGCCGCGCCCACTATATCCATTATATAGGTAGACTACTTTCCTGTTAGTACACCTAGGTGCAACACGAGTGCCCCCTCCCCTTTTCAACCTAACTCTCGTGCGATAAGTCCTCGGCTTATCAGCCTTCTCACACACATTACTGAAAGGTTAAAGTATTTTTATTAGTAAGGCCGTTTTTCTTACTTAATATCTATCCTGCCCCCTCTCGCTTCCCGGCCTCTTTCCCGTCGTACGCCACATACTAATCGCGCGGCGCAACTTGAAAAAGTTCCCCGCGGATTCGGATTCTCGCCCTCCCTCTATTCAATTTTTTTTTTTTTTTTACCTCGTTTTCACCCTTAATTAGTTCCCCGCGACCTCGTCGCCTTATTTTAAATTTTTTATTTCCTCCGCCCATTCTTTCCTCTCCTCTGTTCCCCCTCTCGGTTTTTCCGTGCCCCGATCATTTTCTTCCGCTCTCCCGGTTTCCCCTTCCTCTTTTATTTCTTTTTCCCACAACCTCTCCGCCTCGATCTTCGTCCCGCTTCATCGAGTCTTTACCCTTTCTTCCTTGGCTTTTTTTTTCGGTTTCTCCCGCCCGCCCACCCTTCCGGCCTTTGCTGATTTTTTTTCTTTTCCTTCTTTTTTATTTTGTTTGTTGTGGGTGCCCGTTGGTACAGGTGAAATAAAATTTTTATTTTACATACCATGTCCCACCAAGCTACCAAGTCCGTAGACAGGACTAAGAAGACCTGGGTAAGACCAATTTCTCCCCCTATTCCCCCTAACCCCGTTACCTCTCTTAGGTACGACTCTGACTCAGACTGGGATACCCAAGCTGAGCAGGAGATTTCTGACCAAGAATCTTGGAAAGAATTACCTGGCTTAGTGCCTCAGTCTGATGACTCAGATGAAGATGAAGAGTCGAACATAACCACCCTCCCTTATGATACACCCCGTGCTGTGTTCAAGTACAAGAAAGTACGTGACAAAGTGAGACCTGTAGCCATACAGATCCCTGAACATCAGAAACCCCGGCGTACCATTCCCCGAGACCCCCTCCTCAATCTCCCCAAGTTACCCTTTCACCCTCCGACATTTTCCCCTACTCCCAAGATTACCTCTGAACGTATGAAAGAGCTAGCAGTAGATAGTCATGAGGAACTATGGCCTGAAGAACGAAAGCTACTTCAGCATGTACTCTGTATCAATGAAAGGAGCATTGCCTTTGATGAGTACGAAAGAGGAACCTTTCGTAGTGATTATTTTTCAGACTATATTATTCCTACCATAGAGCATGAACCATGGATAGAAAAGAACATACCCTTAGGATTAGCCCACAAGGATGAAGTCCTACGGTGAACTTACTGAACACTCCGGGTAGTCGGATACCCTAAAAAAGAGTGTACAAGCAGTTGAGGTGGGTACCGGTTGAGTGTTGAGTTCTGTACGACCACCGGAACAGAAGAGCTGTTCAGAGATGCCCGAAGATGTCTGGAGAATCGCCGGGGAAGACCGCGATGACTAGAGTAAAGCGCGAGATTCGAGACAAAGCAGAGGGGGATAGGAACCGAGGTTGCTGAGAGTTGCGATAGAGAATCACCGCGAAATCGTAAAGTAGCTGAGGCAGGCTTTTGGTGGGAGCAAGAGAAGAGACACAGAGAAGCCGAGAACTTGACTTGAGAACTGGAGAGCGAACCGGAGAACTGGAGAACTCGGACTGAAACTGAACTGGGGGATCTGAGTCGATGGATTCCAGGCTATCTAAGACACAGTATATAAAGGAAACCGAAGAATCTCCTAAATAAGCAGTGTCGAGATAGTCCGTGAGAGAGAAGGGGAACGGAAAAGCGAAACTAAGAGGAACTTGGTAAGAGGGGTAACTACTAGGGGGGGAAACGACGACGAAGGCTGAGTAACTACAGGGACGATGACGAAGGGGTGACGACGGCACGAGAGGAAGCCGCGTCATACAGGAGAAAATGCAGGGGAACAGAAATCGAGAGCGGAAGATAGCAATGGAGGCAAATGCCCGGAGAACGGAACGGTGCGGGGAATGGAACTGATCAATCGACCGGGAAGTTCCGATCGATAAGGATTCGCGGGGACGAGAGCACAGAACGATGGGATAACCGGAGATCGATGGCGGGAGGAATTGATAACGATAGATGGCGATGGCGAAGGGCTAGAACGAGAGTCGAAACGAGGATGAAAGGCGAGGGGAACGAGGCGTCGGGGATATCAGAGTTCCGGAAGGTCGAGTAGCGGGTGGCAGATGGCAGGACGCGAGGATTCGAAACAGGGTTCCCGAGAGGGGACGCGAAGCGGGGAAGAACGTTCGAGAAACAATAGAGGCGGTCCGGTGATCAGGGTGAAGGTTGCCTCGAGGCAGTCGCGAGGCCAAGAAGAGTCCGGAACTCAATGGAGTCGAACGACCAATAGGAAGGAATCGGAGATTGAGAGTTTCGACGTCGCGACAACGGTTACTAAAAGAGAAAATCAATGCTGGAGTCTATGAGAGAGCTCAAACTGCTTATAGGTCCAGATGGTTTTATGTTCTCAAGAAAGATGGCAGCTTACGTATAGTTCATGACCTCCAACATCTAAACGGCATTACAATCAGGGATTCCGCAGTTCCCCCTATTATTGAAGAATTTGTAGAAGCCTATGCTGGACGTAGTGTCTACACTGTATTGGACATGTACTGGGGATTCCATGCCAGAGTACTTGACCCTCACAGTAGAGACTTAACTGCATTCCAGACTCCTATAGGTTCCTTTAGGATTACGTCATTACCAATGGGATATGTAAATGCCCCAGCGGAATTTCAGGATTGCATGATGTTTATCCTTCAAGATGAAGTCCCCGATGTAGCAGGTGTATTCATTGATGACATACCAATCAAAGGACCAGCTACGAAATATATTCAACTAGATGGCAAGGAGGAAACTCTCCAAGAAAATCTAGGTATCAGAAGATATATTTGGGAACACATTAATGATGTACACAGAGTTCTTCATAGGATTGGAGAAGCTGGAGGAACAGTATCAGCTAAGAAGATGCAGCTCTGCCGTGCAGAAGTAGAAATAGTAGGACACAAGTGCAGTGCTAAAGGCAGAGAACCAGTAGATTGTCGTGCCCAGAAGATCAAGAATTGGCCAACTCCAATTAACCTGAAAGAAGTTAGAGGATTCCTAGGCCTCTGTGGAACAGTGCGGATTTGGATTAAGGACTTTAGCCGTTTGGCTAGACCCTTGGTCGATCTAACCAGAAAAGAAACAGAGTTCCATTGGGACACAGAGCAACAGGAAGCCTTTGAAAAGCTAAAAGACTTGGTATCAAGCGCACCAGCTTTACGATCAATTGATTATTCCAGTGACAAACCTGTTTACCTATCAGTAGACACTAGTGTGCATGGAATAGGTATGATTCTCTCTCAAGACGATGAAAATGATCGCCGTATCCCAGCAAGGTATGGATCTATTCCCCTAGGAGGATTCAGTGATCGCTATGGCCAATCTAAACTAGAGCTATACGGACTATTCCGTGCATTGCATAAGTTTAGAGCTTATCTTTCTGGAGTTAAGAATCTGATTGTAGAAGTTGACGCTTCTAGTATTGGAGGTATGCTAAAACACCCCGATATTGTCCCAGGAGCAACAATGAATCGATGGATCAAGGGAATCAAACAGTTTCTGTTTGAACTTGTCCATGTTCCTGCTGACAAACACAAAGGACCAGATGCCTTGTCAAGAAGAAGACGTGCCACCGATGAAGAAGACTTCTCCCAAGAATCAGACCCAGAAGATTGGATAGATAGAATTGCTTTAGCAGCTGAAATCCGAGAAGACCCCCTCCCCTCAAGATCCCCCTCTTTCCCCTCACAACCTACACCCGCTCCAATCCACCTAACCCCTCGACCCCCTTCACCCCTCCCTCATTTGGAAGATGCAACCTTCCTGGACGACAGTGTCAAAGCTTCGTATGCTGTCTCCTCAAGTCATCAGTATTCTGATGAAGATCTAGTCGCCATCCTTAGATATTTAGTTACGAAAAAGACTCCGAACTTTAGGTTTTCCAGGCAGAGGAAAGCTTTTCTCAAGAAGGCAGAACCCTTCTACATGGAAGAAGCCCACATGTACAAACATCGCCTAGGCTACCCTACCCAAGTAGTAATCTTCCCCAAGCAACGAAGGAAAGAAATCTTATGGGAAGCTCATGAAGACATAGCTCACCATGGAGTATGGGCTGTGGAGCAGTTCGTAACCCTTCGGTACTTTTGGCCAGGAATGAGACAACAGATCAAGGAACACGTACAAAGCTGTCATACCTGTCAAATCAGAAGCACCAAGAAGATGCATATTCCTATCACCGTTTCCCACCCTCCCCGTTTGTTTAGCAAGGTCTATGTAGATGTAATGAGTATGCCCTTAGCCAGAGGTAAGCGTTGGTTAATCAACTGTAGAGATGACCTTTCCGGTGTTACGGAATGTAAAGCTATAGCAAGGGATAAAGCCAAAGTCATGGCTAGGTTCTTCCTAAAGAAGATCATCCTGCGTTATGGAATAGTTCTGGAAGTAGTAACAGATAACGGTCCTTCCTTCGGGAAAGAATTTTCTGATCTACTGGAAAAATATGGAATACGTCATATCAAGATTTCTCCCTACAATTCTCAAGCCAATGGACCAGTAGAACGTGGTCACTATAACATCCGTGAAGCACTAGTAAAGTTGTGCAAAGGAGACTTATCCAAATGGCCTCTCTTTGTCTCAGCAGCTAACTATGCCGACAGGATCACAGTACGAAAGTCTACAGGATATAGCCCGTATTACTTGTTACATGGAATTCACCCCTTACTACCAGGAGATCTCACTGACGCTACGCTATTGGTCAATGACTTTAAGCCAGGAATGACCAGAGATGAACTTGTCCAGGCCAGAGCACGCCAACTGCTCAGGCTTCCAGAAGATATAGCTAAAGCACGGAAAATTCTCCAGAAGTCAAGATTCAAATCCAAGGAAGCTTATGAAAAGAAGTTTGCTAGGCGTCTCAGGAAAACAGCTTATCGGTCAGGTGATCTAGTACTAGTACGAAATAACCGGATTGAAAACAGTGTGTCTATTGAAAGGAAGACTGCAGATAGATACATGGGACCCTACCGTGTCATAAGACGAACTCAAGGAGGATCTTACATCCTGGAAGAAATGGACAGTAGTGAACTAGCAGAACACATAGCCGCCTATAGACTAATCCCATATGTAAAAAGACAGGATCTAGGCCAATGGGCTGAACTAGTCACCTCAGATAACGAAGTTGAAGATGAGAACCTCCAGGAACAATCAGATGAAGATATCCAAGGATCTCAGCAAGAAAGCAGCTCGGAATCATCCACTCATTAAACCCCCTACCCCCTACTGTCATTACACCCTGTATACGGTTATCTTAGCAACTTATCCCCCACCAACAATCCAAGACTTTCCCTCCCTTACGCCTGGAAAGCAAACAGTGGCACAAGAAGGCCGACATCAAGTGACGCATGGAACCATCAATAGTTATGTCAATAACATCATCCATACTAATCTGCTTATGGGAATATGATCTGATCAAGATAACCTTATCAAGAACGGAGCGCCCACACCAAACAGCATATTCACACGAAGCGGCAAACTGGCCTCTCCGCTAACCCTTTTTCCTGTCCCTCCCCACTCTCTCTACTTAACTGCTTGAAGAGACCACACAATCGTTACCCCTCCCCTCTCCTCTCCAACCCCTATACCAAAGGTGCGGCCAAGTCCTTCCCTCAGACATCCCCAGGACCTGACTTCAAGATCCGCGACATAGCCACAACACTGGTATTTGGCCAACCGTTCATTACAACGCCAAAACCCCTCTCCCTTCCTTTGAAAACCATGGAGTGTAGTTACGCTGAAGGAAATTGCGTACTTATCACCCTCCCTCCCAACACCTGCCTCACCTCCGTCTCCCACATCCTCCTTTACCTCCTCAAACACAAGAAGGCCCGCCAGCAAATTTACATGGCTGCTGAAAAACGTCGCTCCACGACCTGGGAAGCCATCTGGGTCGACCACAAATCCTTCCTCTACCCCTTCCTCCTCGAACGCAATACCCCAGACAAAGTATTTATGGAAGACATCAAAAACCAGTATCTCGCCAGCATCTGTTCCCAAAAACATCGAATTGCGAAGTCATACCGTAGTTTAGGCATAATCTAAACTACCAATCAAAGTAGATAGCTGCCCCCCCCTGCGAATTTAAAAAGTTCCTTTTCCCACCGTCATTAATTTACCCCGAATGACTAAGGAAGATAAGAATGCAGAAGAATATCGCCTAGGACGGCAGAGGCCAACAATAGGAAACTGACTCCAGCCGGAAAAATCGACATCCTACCTTACGAACTTAATGACTTAACGACAACGCAACACAGTAACATTACGACTTATGACCCATAGAACCTTACGACATCATGACCCAGCAACATTACGACCCCCAACCACAAACAACCGCCACCTCCTACGTATCCTCCCCATCGAACTTTACCCATCAAGCATGTTAATTGCACGACGTTACAAGAAACAAGTTGATGTTATCGCCTACATGAAACGGTAGGACTTGTACACAAGCGAACCAAAGGAATAGCTAAAGAGGTCCTTGAAAAAGCCACTACAAATTCAGGATCATCCGGATGACCCCCGTGTCAGAACGAACAAGAGACCACATTCCCATCAAGAACTATATGGGAGAATCCTGGAACTCTGCAAGCGACGTCTTAAACTACCTACTCAAGAACAAGGGCCTACGCCAGTATCTACTCAAAGAATCTCTCAAGCGGAGGACCATAACCGGATGTGCCGGATGGTTGAACCACCCTCTCCTTCATTCCTACATTAATTTGCGACTAGTAGATAACGACAAGAAGTTTGTAAGGCAGGTGAAACGGCACATACGTCAGTTAAACCTTAAACCTTGTAGTTAGGAACGTCTCCTTAGCAATACCTTTGCTCGTCTATACAAACGTCCGCTCCGCCCGCCAGCAATACATGTTTTGTCCCGTTTTCCATCCCCCCCCTCCCTTCCAATCAAATTTCGTCCCGATTTTTATATATCCTCAATCACTTCACCATTCACGCGTCCAATCCCTTCGCCCCTTCACCCTTCTAAGAACCGTCTCTTTTCCCCTCCCTCCTTCTTATTCAATTTTTATGTAACCTTCTTCGATCGGCACCTCTGATGGCGCCTGGTCACATCGAATGCCAATTTGTCAATTTGCCTGGACCCGACCCAAGGTCTCGGCCCCATTCAGTTATTTCTATTTTTAGTTATATTAGTTTCCCCTTTTGTATTCTGAACGTCCTAGCTACTAACCATATTAAGCCGTAACATTCCGCCCGTTAGCATTCCGCCCGCTTGACACCCTCACCTGTCAAACGTTCTGCCCTTCCAGCGCCCAGCTGTCAAAAACTAAATTAAGTCTAGAACCTATCAAAGCATTTGTCTTACCACCTTGCCCCTTACATGAGGCCGAACCCATTACAAATAAAAAGGTTTGGATGCGATCACGAATGGAACCGCCAGCTCATCGCCTTCAACGGCAAGACCCTATCACAACCAACATCCCTTCCTAGAAAACATGCACATCATCGACTACTGTGTAGAGCCAGAAGGAATAGACCAGTATTGGACTACCTCCCTCGAACTCTATTGCTACCTCTACTACAACAAACGGGAACGGGTTCGCTTGCAGACGCTAGTCAACTTGATAGGAGAAATCGACGGACAATTCTTCCACCTCTACCACCGATGTGATCCATTCCACCTACGCCTCAGAAAAGGACAAAGTGATCTGGAATTCCAGTACCATCTCAGAGTCCTCTTCTATTCAATCAGGATTGAGATGGTCAGGGTCTATCCCTTGGAATGTACGTCCACCTCTATTGTGTTTACAATCAGTAAATATAAAATAATGAATCCCAGACTTGTTGGGATAATTGCGATCAGGGATGATCGTTTAAAGTTCCCCGCGGATGTCGGACCCCAGGATTATCATTATTTATTTTACGATTTTACGCACAATTTATACTCAACAGACTGGTCAATGGGTTATTTAAATGATTTAAATATTGTTTAATCCAGATAAGATTAGATAACAGAAATCTAATTATAATCCATTGTAGATAAGATAAGATAAGGATCCTACAGATTAGATCAAGAGATCAGATAGCCATGGAAAGCCCTAGAACATCATGGAACTTCCTGGAACATGCTGGAAAGTGCTGGAACATTCTAGAAGGTAACGGAACGTCACAAATGTGATAACTTGTCACACCAAGAATGCTGTGGAAGCAGATGGAACATGACGGAATATTATGGAACATTGTGGAAAGTGCTGGAATGTTCTGGAACATTCTTGTGTAAAATAGTATATATAGACCTCAACCCCACTTCTAAGAGAAAAACAGGTACCTACTGCTCAGGAGAAAAGCACAGTTTGCTCTATCCTCACATCAGCTGAGCATCCTTTTGCTCAGTGTCTCTTTCCCCCCCCCCCCCCCCCCCCCCCCCACTTTACATCTACCCCCTCTCTCTCTACATCTACCCCCTAAAGTATCTACCTCAATTCCCTTAGGACTGATTGGTTGAGTGATTTGAGCAATCACATACCATATTTTAGCCCTACCCTCTGTGAGAAGAAGTTCTAAGTCAGAAGAACTGAATAAGCTTAGTACACTTGAGACGTTGGAATCTTGGTATCTGTAGTACTAAAGTCTGAAACTTTAGGCAGATAACCCCACCTCAGAGAAGTGACTGACTGAGTGACAGCCAGATTTAGCAGTACCACAAGGACTTACGACATATTTTACGACATAGGTTTATTATCTGAAGATTATTGAAGACATATCAGTTAGACGTACTAGACGTCATCTGCAGCAAAGTTTAGGGTATCAGTTATACCCTCCCAGTTTTACGACATATCTTGTCACCTTTACAACATATCTAGCACAGCCCCAGGTGTAAGTGTACACCTTCCCTTTTAGGTCTAGTCACACGACACAGCCTCAACACAGCCTTAGGCATAGCCCTAAGCACAGCATCAATACACAGCCTCAATACACAGCCTTAGGCACAGCCCTAAGCACAGCCCTAAGCACAGCATCAAAGCACAGCATCAAAGCACAGCCTTAGGAATTCAGCCTCAAACACACCCTTTGAGCACCCCCCCTCTTCTCCCCTCCCCTTTGGTCTACCCCAGTAGATCATCCCCTCCACTCTTGATCTCCCCTTAGATCAGGAACTCCATTCCCATCAAATCACCACCAAACCCCCACACACCAGATAAGCGTCTAATCAAGGAACAGGAACAACTGAGTGATATAGTACGTCTGATTCCCTTGGAATAATACTGAAGGACACACTCACAGAGTAGATCCCTCAGCGAACTCATCAGGTCCGAGAGCTGGAAAGAGGAACCCCGCTCACCCTGTGGAGTTGTTAGTCGCGTTCATAGACTACTCAACCAGCCTGCTTAGCTTCTATACACTTAGTCTCTAAGCGAACCAACTGGGTCTAGTTATCTTCTGTATAGAACATAACACTACACCACACACGAGCACGACAGCGCGACGGAGGGACGAACCTGGGGAAGGTTCGCAAACCGCGCGAACGGACCCAAGCCCTATCGAATCCCAAGAGAGGAGAGCAAGATCGATAAGGCTGACTCGGGAAGGGAACGTGTTCGCGCGAACGCCGTCACGCCGCAACCTAGGTCAGGTACCTCGAGACCCGAGGGGAGTAACCATAAGAGAGCTAGGAGAGGCAAGAAGGTCAGCCGGGAAAAACGGGACCAACTGCGAGCAGAAGGGAAATGCTTCCAGTGTGAACAGCCGGGACACTCACAACGAGATTGCCCGGAGCTGAACACGATGAAGCCGCCCACCATGAAGGTGAACAACGTGGAGATAGCGCGGTTGGAGCGCCTGGCTAAGTCAAAAGGGAAGGCAGACCTACAAGTTGGGAATGTGTCGCTAGAGGTCAACAGCGAACCGGAGGTGGAAGACGACGCTACACCTACGATGCGCTTGGTATACCAAAAGTGCGCGACGATCTGGGGGGACGACGAGAAGTGGTTGAACCCAGAGACGAGGCACGAAAGCAACTATGGGATATACCAGTATGAGACGAAGGCTGGAGACGTTGTGGAAATCGTAATCCAGGACCTACCGGGAATCGGGACCCTGGAAATCGACACGTCCCGATTCAATGACCCGGAGTTCACTCTCACGGATGTGATAGGGCCTAATACGAACACTGAGTGGTCATGTGTTCGGGAGGGCGGGTTCCGGGATCACAAAAACTATTCGTCGCTAGAATTCTCGGCGCTACAATGGCTGAGAAGACTAGTAAAGGACCAACTAACCGACGAAAAGAGCAAGGACAAGATGATTGTACGGCCGGCGTTTGGGGGATACAGTCTGAACATAAAGGGAACAGACGTTTTCTACACGATAACCCACGCCGAGATCCTGGGAGACTCGCTGAACATCGGACGCATCCTGGACGTCATGCGCTCTGTAAGAGAGGTAGACGCGAGGGGACGCTCACCAATCTTTTGGGATACAACCTTGAATAAGAGGCAACGTACCATGCTAAGGCGAGAAATCATCCCGCTGCGAAACAGGATGCGAGAGCGTGGAGAAGTCCCACTACAGGCCACGAGGCTAATGGCGGGATCGGTCAGACAACGGAAGATGGTAATGGAGGGCGCGAAACAGCTGGAGAAGACCTCCATGCGGGTCAAAGACCAAACGCGAAAGGTCCCAGAACCCATTGTGGTTTTAGCCTCGATAAACGGCAACGAAGTTCGAGCGTTGATAGACACGGGGTCTATGGCTGATTTTGTCTCCACCACCGTGGTAGAACAGTTGAAACTGAAGAAGGAAATATATACCAAACCTTTATCGGTTCAACTGGCCGTCCATGGCTCGAGGTCGAAGATAAACTGCGGGACAAGGGTTAACTTCAAATATCAATCGATTGATTGTGAGCGACGGTTCGACATCGCGAACCTGGACAACTATGATGTCATCCTGGGGACGCCGTTCTTATATCAGCACAAGGTTGCGATAGGGTTAAACCCTCCCTGTGTTGTTGTCGGATCGAGCAAGCCCACCGATATGAACGGACCAGATGTGATCACAATAAGTTCGGCAGTGGCGGATATACTCGATGACGGTATCGAAGGATTGAGGAGGAAGCTGAGAGCAGAGGCTGACGACTTATGTCCCGACACGACGAGGACCGCACTGCCACCGTTGAGAGCCGTTAACCACACGATCCCGCTCATCGAGCCCAACAAGGTGTATCGGTTCAGGCCGTCTAAATGTCCAGAAGCGTTTTGGGACCAGTGGAGAGCCAAGAAAAACGCTTACTTGGAAACAGGACGTTGGCGAACCGCGACGGGTCACAACGCCATCCCGCTGCTGATGATACCGAAGGTTTCTTCAAACAACGAGAAACCAGGACTCAGAACGGTGTTCGACAAAAGGGAGCAGAATGCTAACACGTACAAGTTGGCTTCGCCATTGCCGGACATTGAAGAGATCCTGCGGGAGGTATCTAAGCATCAGTTTCGAAGCCTGATAGATGGGAAGGATGCGTACGAACAAATTCGAGTCATCCCGGAGCACGTTCAACGGACCCTTTTCACCACTCCCGATGGAACGATGGAGAGCCTGGTAATGCAACAAGGGGATTGCAACGCTGGCGCAACATACCAAACTCTCATGAACCACATCTTTGCTCCCTACATAGGTGTCTTTATGTTCGTCTATCTAGACGACATAATAATATTCTCAGATTCTGTCGGGGAACACGTGAGTCATATTCGGACCATCTTCGAAGTCTTAAGACGAGAGAAACTCTACCTGGGACCCAATAAGATGCAGTTTTTCGCGGAGGAACTGAAGATACTGGGCCACATCATCGATGCGAAAGGGATCCGAATGGACCCACACAAAGTTGATAAGGTCATGAACTGGAAGACGCCAACCAATAAGGACCTACTGCGAAGTTTTATTGGGGCGGTAGGATTCCTCGCGCCAGACTGCAAAGGGATTAGGATACCGATGGGCCAGTTATCGTCGCTGACAGCCGAGCTCAGACCCTGGCGTTGGGACGCGACTGCGCAGAGGTCGTTCGATGAGGTGAAGAAAATAGTCGACGCTCATCGGGACAACCGTCGCAAGGCACTGGACTACTCTGAGGGAGCAGAACCTATCTTCGTTACCACTGATGGGTGCCTCACGGGGGGCGGAGGGTTCGTTAGTCAAGGGAGTGACCCGAAAAAGGCAAACGTTGTGGCATTCTGGTCCGGGAAGTGGAATAGTGCACAACAAAACTATCCCGTTCACGAACAGGAGTTGTTGGCCCTCGTAGAAACCCTAAAACGGTTCAGAGGAGTACTACATGGCACGAAGTTCACAGTCAGGACTGACCACAGGGCCCTCATACACTTCATGAAGCAGAGGAATTTGTCGGCGAGACAACACAGATGGTTGGACACCTTGAGCGAGTTCGACTTCGAAATTGAATATATCCCCGGCGAGACGAACGGATTCGCGGACGCCCTGTCGAGAATATATAGCGACGAAGCACCAGGAGTGGTGAGAGCTTCGAGCGAGCACGTTGAGGACAAGGACGAGTTAAAGACGTACCAGTCTATCAAGGTCTCGCCAGTATATGTCGAGGTTTACCTGCTATCTCTTGTGAACGCAGACCTGAGGAGATCGTCGCGATTGGCCAATAAGCCAGCTCCCCGATACAAGGAGACCGAAGATAGACCCCAAAGGAAGAATCAACAGCCTCCCGGGAGACCTTCGTCGGTGAACGAAAGGGAAGGGAACGGCGTCGAGAAGGGGGATCACGCCCTCGAAGACCCGGAACCAACGGAAATCCAGCCTCGACCGACGATCCAGAAGTCGGGAAACCACCTCTTGGACGTCTCCAGCAGCCTCGGGATAGGATTTCCGGGATGTATACGAGGGCAGTATGAGAACGACTCATTCTTCGCGCCGATGATAAGGAATCCGAGCGAATTCACTAACTTCGAAATGGAAGACGGACTAATCTACTTTGTATCGGAGGGCGTCAAGGCCGTGGCCATCCCGGATGTAAAAGTCGAAGGACAGAATGTCAGGGAACTGCTAATCCAGCAGGGACATTCTATACTGGCTCACCTGAGTGCCGAGAAAACGGCAACATACCTTCGAGATCAGGTATGGTGGAAAACAATGATTAAGGATGTTGAGAATTACTGCCGAGCATGTCACACCTGCGCAATCAGCAAACCCTTGAACGGAAAGCCCCACGGAAAGCTGAAGACAATGCCAGTTCCGACGTACCCATGGCAGTATATAGGCATCGATTTTGTAGGCCCGCTCCCTGAGTCGTCTAACCGATCGGGAGATTTCGACATGATATGTGTCATAATCGACCTGTTGACGTCGATGGTGCACTTGGTGCCCTCGAGACAAACCTACCGGGCGTCAGACATCGCCGAACTGATATTTGATTCTGTCTACAAGCTACACGGATTACCGGAGAGGATCATTAGCGACCGGGACTCGCTGTTCACTTCCAAGTTCTGGAGGCGATTGCACCGGTTGCTCAACACTCAGTTGCGCATGTCGTCAGCCTTTCACCCTCAGACGGATGGTGCTACAGAACGCGCGAACCGTACCATCGTCCAAATGATTAGGCAGTGTGTTAGCCCCAACCAGAAGGATTGGGTGATCAAGTTACCTGCGGTGGAATTCGCAATTAATTCCGCGCGGTCTAGCACAACAGGGTTTTCACCCTTTCAGCTTAACTACGGACGGAACCCGAGTTCCCTGATCTGGAGGGTTGAGGAAGAATTCCCAGGCGTTCGGAACTTCGCTGAACGAATGAAAATGGCGGTGATGAGCGCGCACGACGCTATCATTGCCTCCCAAATCGAGAATACAGTACAGGCGAACAAGAAAAGATCTACTGCGAAGTACAAGGAGGGAGATCTGGTATACCTGTCCACCAAGAACATCTCGTTGCCTAAGGGATTGGCCCGGAAGCTGGCCCCTAAGTACCTTGGTTTATTCGCGATCGTTAAGGTGCTAAAAGAGGGAGCAACTTACCAACTGGACTTAAGTGAGGAATTGCTTAAGAGGGGAATACACCCGGCGTTTCACGCATCGCTGCTGAAACCACACGTACCTGAGGACGACCGACGTTTTCCCGGGAGACTCCCGTCGCAAGTACCGGGGTTCGGGAAACGCCCAGACGAATGGGTCGTGGAAGCTATAGTCGATCATCAGGGAAAGGGAATCAGTAGTGATTTTCAAATCGCGTGGAAAGCGGGAGATAAAACGTGGGCACCTTATCGGGAGGTAGCTCACTTGATGGCTCTGGAGCGTTATTGCGAGCTCATGGGTGTTGACGACCCGTGTGACTTACCGGCTAAACGGAGCGGTGAAGAAAAAAAGGCACAGGAGATGATAAATTGCTCCGTGAGGGTGGCGAACGAACGGTATAAAGAGGGAGTCGACTTGGGAGAGATAGTCGGCACCCCCATCATGCCTCGCGAACTCTCTCACAGTGAATTCGTCGCTTGCGCCTCCTACGCCCAGCGTCTCCGTGACAGTAACCGAGGGCTGCGATCCCCACCTAGTGGTCCACCGCCTCCTGGCTACGACGACTACATCATGATCGTATCGACCCAGGGTCATCCCGCCAATGTTCACGAGAGGTCTCCACCCCACGTGTATGGTCACCACGCTCCCGCCGACCTATCCAAAACGATCAGCATGCCTCCCGAGGCTTTCAACCACCTGATCGACTCACAGGTCCGAACGATGGAGTTGGCGACGGGCTTTCGTCCTAGGTACGACCGCCCTAAGCCTTACGTCCCAATCCGTCGCGACTATTCCAGAGATCGAGGACGCGGGGCCAACAGAGGTCGCGGAGGAAGCAACAGGGGTACGAGAGGACGCCCAATTCCCGGAGGACTTGGGAACAATCGCAGGAACCGTCCATCGACCCGTGCAGGGGAGGACTCGGCGGCCCGGAACTCAAGAGCGCCAAACCACTCGGCTCAGAGCACGACGTCATCTTCTGACGGATCTGACTCGACCCCGACATCATCTATTCGGGATGGAGGATCTCCCGCCACCGGCTTTGCCGAAGGATCCCACACCATTTCCAACCGAGCTGGGGGACCGCAATTCCGCACCGCGAACAGTGAAAGCGGCGAGGAGTCCATTCCCGAGAGCGTCGAGACAATCGGCTCGGTTGCTGCATTCCTGAGGGACAGGCCCGACATACCAGCTGACGAGGTAGAGTCCGCTTTGTGCGCGGGAGTCGATGCGTTGCAGGGAGGAATGAACAGGGTCTCGGTCGAAGAAGACGACGACATGAAGGACGCGGAGGGAGAGCCCGCCAGCGAGACCGAAGAAGAAAAGAACTAGGGGAGGGTATCGGACTGATTTTCACAAAATTTTTCTCTAACTACCCTACGGTGTTGGTCAGTAGCGCCGGACACTACTGGGAGGGCGTGTGTAAGCGTAGCGCCACCCCGAAGGCGGCTAATCGGCCCGTAGATAGTTACGACTCAAAAACCCTTTTCCCCTCTAAGTTATATTTCAAATCCGTAGTGTACCCGGATCCCACTATTACATAATCTACCCTACAGTATATAAGGAGTCTAGGTAGAATGGGAAACGAGGACGCTTTCGAACGGTTCTACTCTGTGTGTTTACCTCGCTCGACTCAACTCACGTGATCTGGGAAGTCCAGCATCACTCCCGAGTTTCGCTCGAGGCCGAGAGTTCACAGCCTTGGTCTGAGGCCTCGCGGTTCCTGTAACCTTGACTCCAGGGTCACCCCACAGAATTAGTGGCATTGGCGATGAGGACATAACTGAGCAAATGTTTGTCAGGCCTGGCCGCACCTGGCGATCACTGGCACCCGCCTGGGAGTAAATGACGTCCAGTTCTCTTTCCGGTTGGAGGATCCGAAGCGGCTGGTATACCCCAGTTGGTGACCACCAATAACGAATTCTGCCACGTATTGACACCTCGTTCTCACGCACTTGTCGACTATGTGGGGGGTGCTGTGGTGTAGGTCAGCGTGCCCTAACAAGGCTACTTTCCGATCACACCTCCAACCCGCGATCTCACCGCAGAAAAACCCCATTATGGCAACACAATAACCAGTTCCACCTACGCCTGCGTGTAATGTGACGACACAGCGGCCTGTTGGCGCAGGGATAATTTTCTCACACTGGTGACCCTACCCTTTCCATCCCTCACGCGCTTGGCACCTTCCCCTTTGAGCCCCTTTCACTGCTGCCATGCCAAAGCATATAATGAAGAAATACCGTGGAGTGTCACGGTCAGTGTACACCTCGCAGCCGTCAGGGTCGAGATTCATCAGCAACGGACCACCGGTGAAACACAACATGACCGCTATGGCGGCTGAGCGAGAATGGTGTGAAAGGAGGCGCCTTGAACAGGTCTCAGGTGTGTTCGGTGCAACACCATAGCGGATCCTGTGCTAATCGGTGGTAGGACTCATGTCAAATGCGAAGAATGCAGTGGCAGATCCCGCGGGGGGCAGTGTGCCAACCGATGACACTGGCCCAGACGATATGCCCGATGCAAAAGACGCGGAACTTTTGCAAGAGCAGATGAAAGGAGATGAGGCTTCTGTTGAGGAACTTGGAGAAAAGTTGCCCCCATTGTATGTGCCGTTGTATGCGTGCGTCACGTCACTGAGTTTCTGCCATAGCTCTGAATTCCGGCGTGCGCGTGAGGAGCGGATGCTTCTCGCAAAAGTTGATGGCCATAATTTAGTGGCAGGCGGCGACTGCGGTAAGGGAGGTGATTAGCGTCGACTTCGATCGATTTCTAGTTCGCGAATTACGTTGATTAATAAGTGAGGATTCATAGAGTATCTATGGAAGAGGCCCGCTGTATGGTTTGAAGAGATTGAGGCATATTGTACTGTGAACCCTTGGTGACCTCGATCATATTATTATGATGATCTCGTGGAAGGTTCCGGGGAACGCCCTGGACTCTTATCCCGGCTTCTAAACTCCTTCTCGACGAAAATGAAGGAGACGAGTATGTGGTCAAGGATAAAAGCACCCTCTGGAGAAACCTCCAGAACAGAGTCCTTGACATCCGGTGGCAGAAGCTGGCAAGTCCTATGGAATTGAGCGACAAAAGTCTGTTCTTGATCCGATTTGACAAGCTGAGAGAAAAGCAAGGGGATCAGTCCGGTGCACGGTGCGATTGGGAGCCGTTTGCGCTCACTTTGGGAGAGCCGTCGCTGCGGTCGCGTCGGATCCACCGATATTCGGCTCCTTGTGCATGTATGATGTAATGCCTGTTGGCGCCAAAACCACCGTCAGCCACGGTCACGAAAAGCGACCTGGGGAACGACGCACTCCTCTGAGCCTGAGCCCGTCTTGTGGATGAACCTTTCCTTCGCCATCGTCCGCCCTTGGAAAGTTACTTCATCGGGGACGATCAGATTCCAATGGATCCTCGCGATCTCCTCATTTGTATGGGGGATGTTCTCTTCGCCTCGATCTGGTCGGAAAAAAAAAGACATCGTTCATCATCATTACTTCGGGAAAAAAAAGAGGGCTCGACGTACTGAGGTCAAGCTTGCGCACGATAGTGGTCTTCTGAACTGTGTTGCTCTCCGTTTCAATCTCATAGAGTGGATGGCCGGTAGATTCGATTACGACCGCCGTCTCCAGAGGCGAGCAATGGGTGAACAGTAGCTTTGAGGACATTGAGAAGGAGGGGAAGGTCGTTGGGGTTGGTGTTTGCTTCCGTGGCGATATATATATGACCCATCAAACTGAACCACTGGCCTTACTTGAAACAGATGAGACAAAATCCAAGCATAACACACGCTAGAGGCGGTGTGAATCACAGCGTTGGGGTGGCCTTCTCGGGTTTTCGGTTACATGACTGCCCGAGAAGCAAGTACGAACGGCAGACCTAGAGAAAATCCCTCCTTGCGTTTCAAATTTCATGCTGTGGAGTGCGCGAGGACAGGAAGCGATGATGAACAATTGTTTCGCCACCGTGAAGGAGCAATCTGCAAGAGCAGCGCTTGCAAAGCTCCACCATACGGTGCGTCCGCCCTCGGCTGACTAAGCTGTCCGACTTCTGTAAAAGCACCTGCCAGGTTACTTGCCCTCGAGAAACAGCCCCAGACCACTGAATAAAAGCGCTCTGACCGCATTGAAGCGACCGCTGGGGCGCCGAGGCGAAGCCCTTGTCGAGTCATCCGAGGATTGAGGGGCCCCATTCGCCACCGTGCGTGTACAGCCACGGCGTGCACGCAGCCCTAGTTGGGGTGGTCGGCCGAAGCACAGGAACGTTGAAACATTTGACCCTCAGGCCTCAATCTGAACAGCGACTCGCCACCCGTGCTCATGCACATGGGCGAGCCTGATTCAAGTCTCTGAACTGGGTTCCCGGAGTTTTCCGGCCGATTGGGTTCCACCTTGACCCTCCCCATGTTCGCTAGTGCCAGCCTGGTTTCCAGCTTTCCCGTTGGTTGGACGGGCCAATTGCACGGTGGAATTCTACGTTCCACGATTTAAAAAAAGCCTTTGACAATGGGCCTCACCATCATGCGTCTATTCTTTCGCGTTCTGAACCGTGTACCCTCTCGTACACTCTCCAGCACGGCAGCTCGCCATAACATGGTCAACTCGACTCCACGGTTCGCTTAGAGCTGACGAAGAACCTCCTGTGGGCTTTGTTGGCCATGGACTATTCTACTGCATAAAGTTCGCCAGCCCCCGCGATGCTTCCCCCACCTCTTCTCTCAAGCTCGACCCTTATCCCGAAATGGACCACTCCGAATTATTAAACTCTAATCCTGAGCTGCTGGAGTATACCATCGGCTGTTATCCGACACAATGCCACCTTTGCGGTAGAGAGTTCAAGAACGTAAGTCACTCCCTCGCCCCCGGGTCATGGCCACACACGAACATATCCCTCCATAGATGAGTTGCAAAAGTTGTGCTCCATACATCCATCCTATCCAAAGGAACCGAGGGGGCTTTTCCAAATACGGTCAGCTTACCGTGGGGTCTCAATCTGGGCCCCCCTCGCCAAAGAAAAGGTCGTACAAGTCCAAGGTGAGTCGCTCGATGGTAGTAGGCCCCCGAACTTCTCACTGAACCCGATCCGTGTTGGCAGTATTCCGGCAAACCCGACTGGAAGGTCCAATACGAGCGAGTGGACGGAGGGACACTGAAGCTTATAACGGTTGGCCCAGACACCCTTGCCTCCGTTGGTCCATTCATAAAAGACGGCGACAAGACGCCGTTTAAAAAGCGCACCAAACTAGATGGGGAGTTCAACGTCCGCGCACAGTTCTCTGTACGTCTCTCTGTCTCTCTGCCCAGCTGGAAGTGACCTAACTCTTATCGGCCTCTCTAGTGGCTAGATCATGTGTGGGAATGCGTGAGTAGTAACAGTGCCAGTAACCTGATCGGAAACATATACTCACGCTGGACGTTGTTTTCTAAAGGATATCCCCTGCAACAGAGAATCGACGGAAGCTGCGGTTTACATACGCATTTGCATCTATTTCCAACGGTTTATTGAGGTAGCTATCTTTCTCCTCACGCCGCTGCTGAAACTTTCTCATCTCATCCTCCGCCTAGACAATAGCAAAGGAAAAGTGCAGCGACTCGCGAGAGTGTTTATGCGGTAGCCGTAGCAGTTCCGTCACACGAGAAGACATCGTGATCTTCGGATATGACGTCTACAGGATAGATGGAACTTTCACGATGGTAGTGCGCTTGTAAAGATGTACTATGAAATATGGACCCTCACGTTTGTCTCTCCTTCTGTCCATGTTGTTTCATGACCTTGCTATTTATGAAATACATCCAAAGGTGCCTTGCCCTTGTAGTGATCCCCACGGACGCCTCATCCCATAGTGATGACGTCCTCTAGGGATTCGAGCGCTGGAGGAAAGTTTGAATGCTCCGCGAACGCTTCGATCGAACTTGTTGGGAACGATGAGCGAACCGGGTTTTCGTTTTTTATGTGGGGTTACCGACACGATTTTGACTGGTGAGAAAAGAAGTATAACGAACTAACCAGGCGACCTGGGGCTTCCAACCCACCGAAGACATAGGTCCTGCGTCACCATAGACTTATTGCCACCAGCGTGGGCGTATCGTGCATGTATTTGGTCACTCCACCATCTCCTTGATTCAACGACAACTAGGTAACTTAGGAGCCTTACATCTTTGCGGCCGCGGCCCTGCCGGATCAGCGAGGGCTTTCTAATCATGCAGGTCGCCGAATCTACTCGTGCTCACAATTAGCTCCCGTAGTTTGGAGTGATATATTGACATAAAAGACAAAATCAAGCTGCGTTGTTGCTGACTTCAGGTTTCAGACGCTAACTTTTTCGCCGAGTCCTTCCATGACACCCTCCAAGCTTCTAATATCGTGTTCCTTCTTCATGACCTCCCACCTACCCACATCAGACCGTACTACGGGATTGAGACAAGGAGAGTAGCGGTCTTCTCTGTGTTTGCCGACCGAATCAAAATCCACGAGGAAAACACGATCGCCTTCATGCGAGTAGAGAATGTTCAGTTGCCGGAGGTCACCAAAGACAAGACCCTGTCCGTGGAGCAACCCGAGGGCCTTCTCAAGGCTCTCGCGGACGACTTCGACCTTCAGCGGACATGGGGGGGTAAACGGTGAAAAGAAGAGGTGAAGAGGGCTGGCGTCCGACATGTACTCCATCACGACCATATACATGTCGCCAATAACGCGGTTGCAAGAGAATAGAGCTGGGGCAAGTGGAGGAACTTGTTTAGCGAGCAGACGATGAGCCTCTTGGTTGTACTTTGGGGTAAACTTGACAAAAACTAGGTCGTCCGAGGTGTCGCCTGTGGGATTGGTCTGCATCCTCGCGAGGTAAATTGCATGTCGCTCATTTGCCTCATCGACGGTAGCGAGCCGAGCACCGCTTTCGCGATTCAACTTGCAGATGAACTCGAGCCGTGGGATCTCAGCCTCCGGCGGGTCTGCCGTCGGGCTTGGGTACATAACGCCAGGCTGCACGTTATGGAGGGTGTCGAGGAGACTATACTGAGTGCGGAGTCCGTCTGTGCATTCTTCTATTGCCGCAAACACACGCGCAACGCGGAGAACGTTGTCCGCACCGTGCGATCCGAGATGGAGGTCGATCGAAAGCAACTTATCCGCATATACGGCGTCGGTGTAGATGGCTGTTGATACCACGAGATTGTTCCCTGCCATGCTTAGCAGGACGACAGGGAAGTTTGATCGTGAGAGGTGATTGGCGATCTGTAGAGCAAACTTAGACACGGGGCCACCGGTGAAAGAAGAGGGGAACAGTACCTGCTTGACAGCGTTGCCGTATACCACCAGACTCTGCAAAAATGGGTCTCCTCCCAGACCTGGTTCATTCTTCAGTTCGAAAATCATATACGCGAAGGGCCCTTCGAGCCAAAGACCATCTGGTATGGCTGATCCACTCGCTACCGACTCTTTCCATGAAGCCTCCGTTCCGAGCAATTCCTTCAGGGGGGCCTTTAAAGACTTGAACCTCTCTTCCTCCGACGGATGGAAGTCTGCAGCGATAGTGACGAGGCTGAAAGCATGGCACAGTTTCTGGTGGGATGGTGTGAACTTGTCGAGGTGTTCGAGGTCGTACTTCAGACGAGCCAGCGCCTCGTTAAAAAGAACGGTCGGTGGTCCAAAGCGATGGGAAGGCCTGCCGTATCGCGGTCCACTGGGAAAAGTGACCGTTGTTTTGATCTTATTGAAGTCCTTGATACTATCAGACGGGGAGGTGATACCCCCGAGATCACTGGCGTTTTTGGATCGTTCTGCCTTGTATGAGAACATGCGGGGTGGGGTGGGATAAAAGGGACGCTCACCTCGCATACGTTTAGCGTTTCCATCGGCGTCTTCCAAAAAGTCTGCATCCTCGATGACTGTAAAGCAATCTATCGATTGAGTCGACCGAAGCACGCGAACGAGCACACACTCGCTTGGGTCACAACCACGAATTGGACCATTTCTTCCAGGTCATCTCTGTAGTGCTTGTCCAAACGCTCATATTGCTTCACAACTTCTTCTTTTCCTGCTCTTTCTTTTCCTGCTCTTTCGTGTATCCACTTACGTATCGGTGCCCTGGAGTCAGTATCCACATCCTTGGTAGCGAGATCATTGGCCTGAAATGCCGGTCACGGTGGAAGTTGGGACTCCGATGAATGACTCGCCTTCCAGATGGTAGCATGTTTCAAATCGTCGGAATGTTCTGGGTAGAGGTTGATGAACCGCTCAATGAGCTCACTCCCAGACGTCAGCGGATCAAACCTAATCCGTAGGATGGACTTGCGCGGTGGGATATCGGGGTGAGGGTAGGCGACGAGACAAGCCTTGGTGGTGGTGGTCATGGTGGAAGTGAGGCCGGCCAACTCCGCTGTCGGCAAAGAGGTTCAACTCGGCGTCGTGACGTGCGGGACCCCAAAAGATAAAAGGGGGAGGTCTGCCCCACTGACGAGTCAAGTCGAGTGGTTCGAATGTTTTTGGCCGCAAGCACCCTTAATCATTGCACTGATAGACGCAGTACTAAGCCTCCTTCTACAGCATTCACGCCCAATCAGAACACTCTCTACCGAGTCCCACAGTTTCTGTTATGCCGTTCAGCAGCCACCACCTACCGCACCAATTCCCGCACTTTAAATTTGTCCTGCAGCGTCCAAACGACGTTGACGCTCCCTCCGTTTACTCTCCACATACACAAAGGATACTACGATCTGATCGAGCATGATCAATCCCGCGAGCGCAACCTCCAAAAACGCCTTGCGTCTGTCAAAGAGGCGGTGTGCTTCATGGAGTTTCGCGACCAACGTCTTTTTTACCGTCTTTCGTCACAAGCTAAGGATGCACAGTACCCTCTCGTCAGCCAAGGGCACGGGAAAACCGAGCGTCGAAGGTTCCTGTGGGAGGTGTCGGCCACTACAGTCGAATAGTTCTAATTGCATAGTATCTTATTGCATAAATCCTAAAATGCATAGGATTTCGGCCAGAACAATGGTGGTACAGGGGGGCGCTTAAGAATAATGCATAATACATAATGCATAGACCTTGGGATGTCCTCCGTCAGCCATTTATGCAAGTAGGCCACCTCGCTTACACCCATCCGACGTCAGGCCATGTGGTGATTGTTCCGGTGGACGAGATAGCCAATGACCGGGACTGACCAGGCAAATATGAATAATGCAAAAGGGACTATGCAATTGATTGAACAACAACAATCATAACACTTTCCAGCTCATAATGCGAAATTCTGGCAGACAATGCTGGGCGGCTGGTTTGTTGGTCACGCGTTTGAGCCAGTCACAACACGTTACATATTGTCACATGTGTTGCACCTGCATAAATTGTCTACATCAGCAAACCGGTCCTGAACAGACATGCCCAGCTCTTCCCACGGATAGCCTGATATGCGGCTATCCGTCCATCCGAGTTTGATCGGCGAAAAGCTGGCCAGACTAAGGCAGGTCCGGGACTTGATCAAAAGATCTGTTCTCCCTGCGCGGCGAGCTAGGCAGATCTTCAGTGCCTGTAGGGCTATCTGTATCAGGCCAGATCTCCTGCGCCAGTCAACATATTGATTTTAAATATATTACCCCGGTAATTCTTCACGAAAATCAATAAATAAATAGTATTCATTATTCAAAACCAAAATCATTATTCAAAAAACCCCGATTTATTATTGCTGCTAATAGAAAATTGAAATACGGCACATCGTGAGGAAACGGGTCGCATCGAAGCATCGAACAGAATACGTGGAAAGATAGCGAACACAGAAAAAAGAAATGGAAGGGTGTAGCGATGAAGGAACAGTGAGGACGGCGCACGAGGAGAGCGCAATGAGGAAGGCGTAGCGTGAGGAAGGCTGGGCATCACAAAGAGAGGAAGGCGATGGTGAGCGAGGAGAGCACAATGAGGAAGGCGTGGCGAGAGCAGGGCCGCATGTCATAGCGAGAGGAAGATGTGGCGAGAGCCAGGGAGAGGCAGGAACTCCTGACAGGACTGAGGAGAGAGGGGAAAAGCGCCGGGGTTCAGGTGGAACCGTGGCCGGAAAGGGACAAGAGAGCTGCAACATCCGCTGGGATCGAGATCGCGGAGGGACGGACCTGCCGGATGGCCCACAAGCAGTTAGCAGTGTTGAGAACAAGAGCGGAAGTAAGTATGGACTAACTAATGATCCGCCCAGACCCGCTCTCAGGGACTCTGCTTGACCGGCCTTGAAATCGCCGAGGGTTCGATACATGCTTTTGATCAGCTGGTGACCTCTTTTGGATGAACGTGTTAGTGAGCACGATAGCTGTAGGTGCAAGAGGTCATTAGCCATTTGAAGACAGTATTAGTAATGACAGTGATGAGCGAACAAACCGTGAGGGGTATTGGGGTGACAGACTTGCAGTGCGCCGGGTGGGTCGAGCTGCCACAACAGTGATGAGAACCGTAAGGATTAGAGAGTACCACGTTCAGGCATGAGACCATATGTTAGACGTACATGATCTGGTGGTGGCTTTGACCAAGCGAGCCCATTGAGGACGAGAGTGTGAGGGAAGATGGAAAAGTTGTAGAGAAAGCGGGTGTGTTGTGGTTTGAGATTTTAAAGGGTCCCGACAGGAGAACCGTTGCCGTTTCTCACGTATACGGGGCCCCATTATTTTTGACAGACGTGTCGTCGGAACGATGTTTTGTGCCGAGGTCCCTAGGAAGATGCCGACTTGACGTCCGATCACACTCGCAGCACGTTAGTAAGCAGGATTATCGGCATTTTTCTGGTTTCAAGTTTGATGGGGCCTTTGCCAAACACAGCCAAATAATTACCTTCAGATATCATGTTGCTAGTGTTCGATTGTATATTTTGAGTAGACAGTTTTCGTTACACGTATCAAAAGTAAGTAGATAATTGGAAAAAACATTCAGGTGTTCTGGGCTGCTGCCGCCTGGATCCTCTGCTGACGTTCGCATTCGCTGCGCTCGCGTGTGGAAGGTCCTTCAGTTTCTTGTGCTATTTCCGGGACGTCCTCGTTTGCACCGCGGGGCGTGCCGTAGACCTTGTCATTCCACCACCGAAGTGTATCAGCATGCCAGGGGTCGTCTGGGTAAGCGAATTGTTCACGAAGGAGGATGTATAGGCGCGGAAACTTGATGCCTTTCCACTCCTCCTTCCATTCTGCGGCACAACACAATGCGACATAGGCCTGGAGGAAAGGTACCTTGAGGTCTGATCAATGTAGGATAGATAGGGACATACCTGGATTGCTGCGTAACAAATTGTTGAGGGGACCACTTTTTCCATACCGTGAATTTTCGCATTTCCCCGCTTCAATGACGCCTTTGCGCCGGTTGCACCAGAAGGTGAGAAAAAAATGTGGATGTAGACCTAGACATATAAAAATGATTGGTGTTGTCCTCTTGTGTTGAAGTACCGGGGCTTACCGCCAATAAGAGTGGGCCGCGGAAGAGGCCCTGCGCGAGAGAGCCATCCATGATGTCTTCGTTGTAGAGGAAAGCAGGAAACTTCGGATCCCCCTTGCTATCGAGCAAGGAGAGTTTCCCATCGCGCAGTTTCGCTCTGGCACTGAACGGCAGGAGTTATTAGATAAAGACCGCAATAGATGTGCGGCTACTTACCTCTTTGGGTCTGCCTTGAACTCGGCGAGGTGATCGGCGGGGCACAGCAATCGTGCTGTGATGGGGTGTTCCCAGCCACGCCAGGACTTGGAGGAGTCCGGATTCTTGACCTTTAGGTCTTGATATGCATTCACCTCTTGGTTGCCATTTGCGTCAAGTGGGAGGTACTCCTGTGGGATGAGCTTGACAATGGACACCTTGATTGTCTTCGTGTCAGATTGTCGGGCCCGAGACGCGGCTGACTGAACCTAATGTGTTCATGCGATGTTTGAGGAACGGTGACAATTGGTAGATGTGTGTACGTGCACGCACCTGGTGTAATATCTTTTGGATGAATCTCGAGGGGTCATTGGACTCAAGGCGGTTCTTGAGGAAGGGAAGGTGACCAACAATCACGGCGAAGTCTTCGGCGTAAATTTTTCGTTGAATCGGCGTGCTACACGGGGCAGCGATGAGCTCGTTGAAGTGCGCGGACGTCAACGACACTTACAGATCTTTGGCATGATCTCGCATTTGCCTATTTTCATGCTGCTGGGCGACTCCTGCAGTCTCTGAAGCGCCAGCGGCTCCAATAGAAATGATCACATAGAAATCTACAAAGGGGTTCGCAACACGACGAAGCCACCTCGATTTTTCCTTGATTTCCTCAGCCTCCTGGGGAGTAAGCCTGAGTTCGCTGTGGTGTGTGGTCAGCGCACTGAAAATTATGATAGCGCGTGTGAAATGTACCCTTGGGGATTGCTCTCGCCGGGTGGGGTCACCATGGTGGTGTGAGGGAGGGGTTGGATGGACGTTCGCACCCCTAACGTATGTCTGCCGCAGAGGTTTTTAAAGTCAGATAACTCCAAACTCAAAAAAGGAAACAACTGCCGGGATCCGCTTTAATCGTCCGTTTCCGCACGCCTTTCCCTTGACCTACTAACTCAGGACTCACATACACAATGTCCCACATCTGCTATGAAGGACGCTGCGCCTCCGCGCCACGGGTATTTTCAGGGATCCGCGGGTTCCGTCAGCACCTAGAAAGAAGCCACCAGGACACGCCAGAGGATCAAACGTCCCTTGGAAACTCGCGAGACTTGAAGCGCAAACGTGACGAGGAGGAGGAGGAACAGCGGAAGCGAAACAGGGAAGCCCAGTTGGCGTTGGAGGCTATGAACTGTGAGCCAGAGGCGCTACCGGTAAGACCGATAGGATCTACTTACAAGACTTGAGCCGAGCTGACAGTACCCAGGTCCCGCTGCTCGACCGTGCCATCGATACAGGACTCCAACGCTCGACAAGAGTTCGACGGCTCCCTGCAAGATTCCGTGACCCCTTGCCTGCACCATCCCTACCAATCCCACGCACCATAGAACGGAGTGAAGAGCTTGACCAACAAAGTTCCCTCGAGCCAGGACGTGGCGGCGTTATCGAAGGTTCCATCGATTCACTTAATCGCTCGTGTACCATCACAAACGTCAACTCCTTCGGAGTGTTCCGCGAGTACCTCGCTGTCTCTTCCCACAACCCACGCAATCCAGACGCCTTTGCCGACGCTCACCCACCCCTGGCTCCTCCCCAATCGCTTGGATCTAGCCTGATGGCAGTTATTCCTCCAGATCCAGGGGACGACCCCCTCGCCAACTCAAACAACATCTCAGAAGACCTCCTCCTCGCTTGGTCAACTCGGGGCCCCGGAAACACCCCCGCGGGGGTCAACGACCTCGTCCACAACGTCATCAGACATCCAGGATTCCATCCCTCAGCACTTGAGGACTTCAATGCCGTCACCGCAATCCGGAACTTTGAGCGAAAGTGGATTTCACAGCCAGGGGGAGCGCTCAAGGCGGGCGATGGGTGGAGGGAGGGCTCAGTGAGCATTCGAGTGCCATGTACAGGGGTGGCGCAGAAAGAAAGCGAGGCACCAGAGTTCGTCGTCAAGGGGATTCTCTATCGGGACATCGTTGAGGTGATTACCACCGAGCTGGAAGACCCCGATACCTTCAACGACATCCACGTCGCTCCACACAAGGAATGGTGGAACCCAGGCCCGGGCGAGGATCCAGTTCGCATCTACTCTGAAACATTCAACTCCGATGCAATGCTCGAGGCCGATGCAGAGATGCGAGCCAACCTCGGTCCAGCGTGTGGTCCACATGACGATCTGGAGACTTTCCTCATAGCAGCACTTCTCTATTCCGATGCAACCCATCTCGCCTCTTTTGGAAGTGCGTCTCTATGGCCAATATATCTCTTCCTCGGCAATGTTTCGAAGTACATCCGTATGAGGCCAACATCCTTCGCTGCCCACCATGTTGCATATATCCCCACGGTATGTCGTCGATCGTTGTCTCCGACATAAGTTTCTGACCTCGTTTTGA
Organism: Thelephora terrestris; assembly: GCA_015956445.1. Taxonomy (NCBI): domain Eukaryota; kingdom Fungi; phylum Basidiomycota; class Agaricomycetes; order Thelephorales; family Thelephoraceae; genus Thelephora; species Thelephora terrestris. Next base: position 215,453 of record WIUZ02000008.1, read on the forward strand.
CCAATTCTTTCAGCTTCCTGATACTATTAAGGAGTTCTACAAGGATCACTACAACAGGGAACCCAGTGCAGAGATGCTCACCCATCTGGGGCGCGAGTTGATTCACGGGGTGCTGCGATTGATTTTGGGAGGTTCATGTGCAGACGCCCACAAGAATCCCCGCCGTGTGAAATGCGGGGACAATGTTCTGCGACATTGGTTGCTGCGGCTGATCCTGCACTCCGCCGATTACAAAGAAAAGTAATAGTTGATATTACTCTCGGGGGGATTCTCACTGAAGGAACATTTAGGTCTGTTCTAGCGACGATCAGAAGCCTTGGATGGTTCCTATGTCCCCGCTGTCTGATCATCAAGGGCGGAGTTCCTAGAATTGGCATGGACTCTGATCGGGGCATCCGACAAATCCTCCGCGATTACGCGAACGATGCTGCAGCTCGTGTCGAACTTGCTCGCAGGCTCATTTTCGATCTTGGGAGGAGTGTCGGTGGGAAGTTAGAGATCCTGAAGAGGGGGTCATTGATCTTAACAAGGGTAATGCTCTTACTTCTGGCGTTCCTGTACACGTCCGACTAACATATGATCACAGAATGCGTACCATACCGAACTTGGTCTGAACCCGGCCAAGATTATGCCGGTTGACATCCTCCATGACTGCGAGCTGGGCGTTGGGAAGGGCATAATCAAGCACAATGTTCGAATATTCCACACACTCGGTGACGCTGCAGTCAACACATTCGATGCACGGTAAGCACCAAACCAATTTCCCAGAATATCCCTTTCCTGATTAACCTGTTCCCTGATAGGTTCCGTCAAGTTCCAACGTTCGGCCGTGACACAATTCGAAGATTTGGAGGCAGTGTATCTGCGATGAAAAAGCTTGCAGGTCGAGACTTTGAAGACATACTACAGGTCAGTTCCACTTCGTTGCTATCACCGGCTTGTGTGTTAACACATTTCTTCCCTCCCTCCAGTGTTGGATGCCGGTGCTGGAAGGCATTCTGCCAAATCCTGAGCACAACAGGATCTTGCTTGATCTTGCCTTTGATCTGGCCACCTGGCACGCCTATGCAAAACTCCGCATGCACACATCATACACAATCACTTCCCTTCGATCACAAACCAAGGAACTTGGTCGTCTACTCCGTCTCTACGCCAACAGGTTATGCCCTAAATACGGGACAAAACCATTGCCGGGGGAGGCTGCTGCCGCCTATCGCCGCAAAGCTGCAAGTACTAAGAAAACCCCCGCTACGTCTCAGCCACGCAAGGCGCCCCTTAACACCAGCGCTCCTAAGGGCTCTGGGTTCAATCTCCAGACGTACAAAATCCACGCGCTTGGGGACTACGCAGATCACATCGAACAATTCGGCCCAACGGACTGTTTTTCAACACAACAGGTATGTTGCCTCACGTTTTCGAATGACCGTCTCAACGGTTCAACAGGGTGAACTCGAGCATCGTCGAGTCAAACGATTCTACAAGCGAACCAACAAGACGCGGTTTGAACGCCAGATTGCAAAGCATGAACGCATGGAACGCCACTACCGCAAGTACATCAACACACTCAGGGCCAAAACCGGTGGCCGTGTAACATCCAAACTCCGCTCATCCTCCGGCGGCACCGACACCATGCTACCGCGGCAACATTATTCAATGGCGAAAAAGGACCGGGACCATGTGGATCTATATACTTTGTCTAACCTACACGTTGGTGACCCTGCATTAAAAGTATGTAATATCGTACACTTCCTTCGTAAGTCCCCCTTCTCAAACCGATCCCCTCACAGGACTTCGTCGCGAAGCTCAAAGACCACCTCCTTGCCCGTGCACTCAACAAGCAGTACGACCCCGAGCCGCTCGCGTTCACCGAGGATGATCGCAACGAACTTTACATCGCCGAAGACCGCCTCGAACAACGTTACTCTATGAACGTCTACCATACAACATACGACCTGCGGCGAGGCAAGGACAGGGTAAATATGAAGAACCGGTCACATGTGATGACTCTATCGCACGACGAAACCCACCCGTACGCCTATGCGCGAGTCCTGGGAATCTTCAGGGTAAACGTCCTCCATGGTCCAACGATGGCAGACGAAGTTAGAATGGATGTTCTCTGGGTCCGTTGGCTCAAGCTCGATGACACATACCAAGCTGGATGGAAAACCAAGCGGCTGTATCGGCTCAAGCTTGCCTCACCTCTCGAGGATGGAGCATTCGGTTTCCTCGACCCAGATGATGTCGTCCGTGGGTCACACCTCATCCCCGGTTTCAAATATGGACTCCGAACTCGTTCCCCAGCCACTCCAGCAAGCGCATGGGACCTCAAGAAGGAGCGTGACTGGGAGACGTACTATGTCAATCAGTAAGTCAATGCATCTATTACAGAAAATACCCTAACATGTTCTTCGTATTACCAGGTTTGTTGACCGTGACATGTTCATGCGATATCGAGGCGGCGGCGTTGGACATAAGTACATGCGGGAGGTTGAATCCAAGTATGGGAACATGGCGCGAACACGTTTGCATGGGAAGCAAGTCCATCAAGAACCTACTGCCACTCAAACCGGCAATGAAGGTGCCACGAGCGGATGTGATAGCGACAACGAACCCGGCTCCACGCAAACCACCACGGCAACTGGAAAGGACTCGGCCACCGATGACAGCGGAGAAGAATCAGACCACGAAGAAGACGAGCACCACCATACTTCCGAAGGGGGCTCTGGTGGCGACGAGGAGCCTGAGGTCGATTCCGACGAACTCGCCTCTGAGAATGACGATTACGAGTCGTATGGCTTGGCGGACCCCTGAACAAAAATCCCGCGCTACGGTTGTCCTACCTCTATACGAATATGTTGTTTTTTGACTAGCCATTTACACGATCAATACATTCCAATTTTGTCTCGAAATATGAGTTACATAAAAAAACATAAGAAGAAACATATCAGGTACAACTTCGAAGTCGAAATTCCTGCCGCCGCACGACAAATTAACTCGGCTAATTCAACGCCCAGATGCCGCCTCAGCGAGCCGCCTGAGCCTGTTGAGGCGGTTCACGTCTTCAGTTTCCTTGCGGCCCTCCCTTTGGTTGAGGCGGTCTCCGATGACATCGAAGAGTCCCATGCCGACGATTTTCATGAGCCGGAAGTACGCTTCCCTGAGATTATGTTAGTCTGGGTGCTCCTTACATAAACAAAAAAACATACCGGTAGTCTTCGCATAAGATGTTGAGGAGCTCGAGCTCGGTTCTCGTGTTGATCATGGCCGCATATCGCGGCTCGGCAACAGCAACATTTTTTTTTATCTCAATTTCCGCTGCTGCGCAAAGCTTCTTGAGGCGGTCCTCGAACTGGTCCGAGATAATGGCCTGGACTCTCGGCGTGAAAACCTTGGAGACTGCATCAAAAAAAATATCCCTGATGTGAAGAGTTGCCGGTGTGTCAGGCCGTCACTGATCTAATTGAGTAATTGATCAAACTTACTGTAATTCTTCGCGAAGCTTGTTGCGGGACCTGAATTCCTCCGCCAGAGTGCCGGGCAACCACTGGAAGGGGGCAGGACGGATTGGATAGTATTGCATGGTGCTCGTCGGTTTTGTAGAGGAAAGGGGAAGGCGGCGCTCGGACTTGTCACTAGTATTCATATTTTTTAATTATATATATTATTGTGTGACCACGTGTGACTACGTGTCGGACTACTGAGGCTGGCAGGGGCCTGAGGTCGAGGTTGCAGGCGACTGATTTATATTGAAAAAAAAAACATACAAAAAACATACAAAAAAAAATTCGGCTAGTCAAAATACCCGGTTCATGCGTGCATGGCCGCTGCTTGAGCGAGGAACAAGAACATGTCCGCCTCGCTCTCTTCTTCGGTTGCCTTGCGGTCGTCTTTTTTGTTGAGGCGGTCTCCAGCGACGTCGAAGAATGGCATGCCGATGGCGTTGATGAGCGCCTCGTACGCTCGCCTAGGAACGTGCCGAGTCAGTCTGGGCAAACTTAACATAAATAAAAGAACTTACAGGTACTGATCGCTTAAGTAATAACTCAGCTCGAGCTGAGTGAAGGTGTTGATCATCATCGCGTATTCTGGATCGGCGTCTTCCACATTCTCTTTGATGGCGGCTTCCGCCGCCGCATTGAGCGTGTCGAGGCGTTCTCGGCAATGTTCCGAGATCAAGGTCCGGACTCTCGGCGTGCAAACCCTGGAGACCGCGTCAAAATAGGCGTTCCTGACGGGAAGCGCTGTCAGGTATGACATTCAATTGAGTAATTGATGGCAGACTCACTGGTGTCGGCCTTGAAGCCTCGCTTGCTCCAGGTATCTTTCCTCCAGGCAGGGGGGCATCCACTGGAAGGGGGAATTGCGGGTAGGGTGTAAATGAATGGTGAAGGGCAGTCCGGCCATTTTTGTAGGGGAAAGGGGAAGGCGGTCGCACTCAGGCTTGTCACGTTGGTATCTCATGTTTTATTAATTATATATGTGTGACTACGCGTGACCTACTACTGTACAGTTGAGGCCCGACCACCCTCGACTGGGAAGGTCTGCAGGGCGTGCGCCAGATATGGCCACGTTTCACGTGATCTGGGCTGGCAGAGCCTCCGGTCACACCTGGGTCACACCAAGGGTCGAACCGGTCCCTCGTCGGATCGAGATCTCCGAGGCGCACGCAGGATCTTGTTTCGGCTGGCCTGATCTGGCCCGGCATTCGCCGTCTGGCCAGATCCGGCTGGGACCAGTTTGCTGATGTAATGCATAGGATTTTCGTACAACCGATGTCATGCAGTTAGAGCTATTCGACTGTAGTACTTGACCACCGATACTCCGTTCCGTTTGCCGTGACCAAATAGTCCCTGGAATTGGTTGGCAATGCATCGGTTCGGCTTGAAACTCTGAACTGTATGTATGTGACTCACCTGCTGAAAAACCTCGCTCTGGGCATGAATTCTCCGATCTCCATCTCGCGCCCGCAATATATGACCTTGTCAAGCGACCACGTCTTCCGTTGGATCCTTTCAACCTCGGTGGAAGAAAGTGGTTCTCGAATGACCGTCGTCTTGCTATATAAAAAAAGCACCCCTCAGTCTCAATCTCGTACACCACCGTCCCGCTGGCCATATCGACGAGGTAGTTTTCAGGGGTGAGTTCCCCGTCAAAATGAGTTTCTTAGCCATCGTGATGTCTGTTCGCAACGTCAACAGGAGAAGATATGGCCAGGGCAGATGCGCAGATGAGCAGTTGGTCGTGGTTTAAATGTACCCCCATGCCCAAGGGAACTTGGGCTTGTATACTGCCTTCCGTGCATTGCGCAACGGGGCGAAGACTCCGCACAGCACGTGTTCCCAGTGAGAGCAGTCCCACTGGACAGGGCAGGAGCAAAATGGGCTACTTACGTGCCATGAATCAGTGCGCAGTACCAGTACCCAGGGAAGGCATAGGGGAGGCCGGATTATGAACCTGGACAAATTGGGCGATTTTTGGCGTTGAGGCCGGATATTTCGACTCGAAAATCCGGACATTTAGTAGGCTTTACAGTGGGCCCCGAACAAGAGTGTACGCCAGAACTAGCCAACGGATTCGGGTTCTCGTGGCCGTAAACACCATATGCTGCTCGTCAGCATCGGTGGGGGTCAGTTGAGCTAGACCGAGCAAGGAAAACCCAGCTTTCTAGCCAATCAAAGTTTCCGGGGGTGCCTGTTAAGCTTTGCAGCGCAAGCTTGAGTTAAAGCGGAATCCGGATCGGAGAGGTCACAGACCACGTCCGGCCGTATATGAAAGTTTCAGACCTGTTCTGGTTGTCGAAATTTGCGCTCCAGATTTCATCGCCAGAAGAACAAATGGCCTGCGTATGCGTAGTTAAGATTAATTAAATGTGTCCGCGACGCAACTGCCGTCGTGGAGGGTTCTGCGGTGCGGGGAAGGTCGGGATATGCCGAATAGCTTCTTGGGGTTAACTCGGTCGGGCCGTCCATCGAACCGTCGCATCTGTATGAACGCCTTCGAAGACCTGGGAGTACCCTAAACGTTCCTCAGGCCCCGTGTGGTAACGATTCCAACCCCCTCTTCGCCTTCGAATTAGCAACTGAGCCGTTTTGATGTCGGGTTAGGTGATCCATGGTTCGCACTTCCCAAGCAACAACATTCTCGTCTGAATCTTACTTCGACGACCGCGGGGCTTATGGCTACGCCCAACCGATAACGGAGCACGTCAATGTACGCTAAGTGGCCCGGACGCGACGCGACATGTCTCATTCTCCATCTCACAGCCCCACTCACGGCCTATCGTGTCGTACTATTTCCCTGAAGGAGTCGGCAGTTTTCACTATGGTGTAAGACGACGTTCGTCGCGTTATGAGATCTGGACTGATTATTACACCATATAGCAATATCATCCTATGAAGCCGCACAGGCTCACTCTCGTCAACGCTCTCATGATCGGCTACGGCCTTGACAAACAAATCCATCACATATTCAACCCTCCACCCGCGTCAAGGGAAGAACTTCTCGGTTACCATGACAAAGACTACATCGACTTCCTGTCAAGGTACTGTTATGTCTCTTCCGCGGCCGGTTCGGAGCTCACAAACTTCCTCTCGCGCGGAACTGTTATGATCTAGGGTCACTCCCCGTAACCAAAACGACATGAGACATTTGATCGACAACTTCAATTGCGTCGAGGATTGCCCCATCTTCGCAGACATGTTCGATTTTTGCTGTTTGTATGCCGGATCTTCCCTTACCGCCGCTCGCAAGTTGTGCGCTGGCAGAACAGACATCGCCATCAACTGGTCTGGTGGCCTTCATCACGCGAAACGCGGAGAAGCAAGCGGGTTTTGCTATATCAATGACATCGTGTTGGCCATTCTGGAACTATTGAAGTACCGTCGTGAATTTTTCTCGCTCAGGGTGAAATGCTGATGCGATTCGGATAGGTATCATCCTCGAGTGCTCTACATCGATATCGACATTCATCACGGAGATGGTGTCGAACAAGCGTTCTACAATTCCAATCGGGTCATGACCGTCTCCTTTCACAAATACACCGGCGATTTCTTTCCGGGGACTGGAAAACTGGACGACAACGGTTACGGACTCGGAAAATACTTTTCGCTCAACGTCCCTCTGAGGGATGGGATCGACGACGAGATGTATTTGACGATTTTCAAAACGGTCATCGGAGACACCGTCACCGCTTTCCGTCCGTCCTCGATCGTTTTGCAGTGTGGAGCGGACTCTTTGGGTTGCGACCGACTCGGGGCGTTTAACCTCTCGATTGCCGCTCACGGCGAATGCGTGAACTTTGTACGGAGATTCGGTGTCCCTCTCCTCGTCGTTGGCGGTGGCGGTTACACGGTGAAAAACGTGGGAAGGTGTTGGACTTATGAGACGGCGGTGCTCGTGGGAGCCTCACTACCGGACGAGCTCCCACGGACGATCTACGATCCGTTCTTCAGAGACTCGCAATGGAAGCTTCACCCTCCGCTCACGGGTAAAGTGGACAACCAAAACTCGCCGGCGTCCCTTCAACGGATCACGATAGACATACGAAGCAAGCTGCGGTACCTGCAGGGAGCGCCGAGCGTCATGATGGAGGAACTCCCTCCCGACCTGGAACGCTGGTTGGAAGCGGAGAGGAAGGCAAAAGACAAGGAAGCTGATGATATTCCGGAGAGCAGGCTTGACCGTTCGATCGCTCAGAACGAGTTTTACGACGGAAACGGCGACCACGACAGGGATGAGGATCCTGAACCCGAACCAGAACAATCCAGACGGAGACGAAATAATAGAGGGGAGGACCAGAACGCATCCACGCCTTCGATGAAAAGCAGAGGTGGCAGAAGGAGGGGCAGACCACCAAAGACGTCGATATCTGCAACACCGTTGACCACCAGTATCAGCATCGATGACGAGACGGACGAATCGACGCCAACGCCTACACCCCGTCGTGGCCGAGGTCGCGGTAGAGGCAGAGGCAGGGGTAGGGGGAGAGGGAGACGTCGCATATCGGCGAAGCTGGTGCCAGACGACGCCGATGATCAATCCGACAAATCCGAAGGCGCCGAGTCTGAGGAGGATGTCGAGCAAGCGTTGGTTCCATCGACCCCCAACACGATCCCCGAAGGGGACAACGGGCCCTCGGATTCAGCTAGAGCAGAAACTCCTACTTTGGATATGGAAATGACTTAATCGGGATTCAAAGGAAGTACGACATGATTATCGCTTTTGTGCGACTGTGTGGTGAGCAATTTCGGTGTTTCGGCTGGCGTCTTGCTGTTTGTTGATTGATACCCGGTAGGGATGTTTACAAGGGTAACGGAAAAGCGCGGAGCGGAGTCAAAGAAAGAAGGGAGTTGCGCTGTTGGGCTTCTGGACTCGTCTTGTCCAAAAAAACCGAGATTGGGATCCGTTCAATCGGAGATGGCACTTTGACCGACTTTTCCCCGGCGAGGCCCTTGTCGTCGCCGCACCCTCTTTTGGTTTTTCATTTTGCGTTTTCCGCTTTGTTGAAGCGTAAAAAAGCCGGATGTCATTGAGACAGAATGGACACCGCCGCGCTTCCGCCGGCAACGCGGGTTGCTGAATCCTGAAAATTTGTCCTTCTCCCTGGGTCCTTGGCTTATTTGTTCGCTTACGTTCACTTATGGCATGGCCGTGTGTTGTAGCTGATATTGGAGGCGTGTGGGGCTGATTTGGGATTCGGGATACATCATAATCCGGAATACGTTGCACAAGACGACTGAGCATCGCGCGACGGTCTCGAACAACGGGTACTTGAGAGAGGGACAAGGGATTGAATATTGAACGAGTGATGTTGTCCAATTCGCCGACGACGTTTCCCACGATTGACTTACCAGGAACGTCATAAGGGAAAAGGCGGAGAGATCCAGTGCCATGGATCAGGGTTCTTGCTCATCGTCACCTTGGATACACAACACCCAGGGTCAGGAAAATGATCCCACCTCGATCACCACATTCGCGACCTGGCGGGAGGAGAACCGTTACAGTATATAAAGTAACCAGAGTTCATCTCGCTTTCCCTCCTCAGACGGCGAGCCTCTTTTTCTTCTTCGTTGTGGACAAAGTCCCTCTTTCAGTCCTTTTCCCCCTCTTGTACTTGAGGGTTCCTTTTTACCTTCGTTCACCCTCTCTCTATCCAATCCCCGGGATCGTATTCGCTCCGTCCAAACCACTACGCTATGTCGGGATCCTGCTGTATCACGTATCAAGGGACCACTCCAAACACGACGGCCTCATCGGTTTCGGAGGGGGGCTCGCTCGCTTGCAAGCAGTGCGGAGCACTCGTTTGTTCACTTGAGTCTCTCGTTTCTTCGGTTAGCACAAATTCCTTCGCGTTCCGCCCGATCAATTTTTGATTTGCTTACTTTCTCTATTCGTGGTTTGGGCTACAGTCCTATAGGGGATTTGCCGGTGAGTACGATTTCTCTCAGTGGCGACGGACCCTTGTGGGAGCAATCTCTTATTGGTTTTGGGGCTTTTGTTGATGCAGGAAAGGCAGCATTAACAGCGGAAGCGTGAGTACCTTTTTCGATGTATACTGGCTGATTCCACCCACGATGTGTAACAAGCAAGCTGACGACTTCCTTCTCCGCGCTTGTGCCATCACAGAACGAACGTCCGGTATGATCGACCCTCGATCCAGTTAATGACCTCTGGAGCGTACACCATCCAAGAAATAATGTGTTCGGGCTGCAGTTCGTATCTCGGCTGGAAGATGATCCACGCACACGAGCGAACCGAACGTTGGAAAGAGGGTAAACACATCCTCGAGTTGGAGTTTCTCGAAGAACGACTCCCTCCTCCCGTCCAACGCGGGAGTCTTCCCGAGATCGAGATCGCGAGGAGAAAGAGGATGAGGAGGACGGCTAGCATTTGGGGTTCGAGGGACACGAATTATTCGTTACCTTTTGCCCCTCAGATGCCCGAGTTCACTTCCCCGACTTGGTCTCAACTCGTCGAGGGCTGCTATTGATATTGAGGGTCAACCGCGCACGCCCTTGGCCTCACCATTGTAGATCATTATATTCTTTCTTTGTTCTTTTTCCTTCCGCCTTCCACCGTTTTAACCCTGCCCTTGTTCGACACAGGGTTCTCCTGTAGAGATCTTTATGTGCCCTTTTCGTCTTTCGTTCACGCACAGTCGTCTTTCTTTCATTCGCATTTTTTACCCCCAGTGGTTGACTTATTTCGTTCCGTTCGAATTTTGCGCTTGCGCCCTTATCCACCCTCTTTTTTAAAATTTCGCCCTCCTTGTTTTCTCTTGTCAACTCGCTTGCTTTACGAACTGCTTTGTCCCAACTGTGTAACATCACGTCGAATTCAGTTTGAGTGTGGGGGTTTTTTTCGCTGGTCACTCGAGGAGGGATAGACTCAATCGTGATGTGATCACAAATGTAATTGCAACATCTCTTTTGACCTTCCGTCCGGTCTTTGAAATTCAATGTCGTCCACATGCCTCGTCCATCGGTGTTGTACCTCCTCCGCTGGATCAGGTGGTTGATAGGTCAGGAAGACGTAGGTAAGCTTGCGTATTCCTCGCGGAAGCGTCCTGTAGGGCCCTGGACTCGGTTGTTGCCATCCCACGATGAGTGTTCCAATCCGTGAAGTGATCATCGTGACACGTGATACCCTCAGGAACCTCACGCAACTGGAGCCAAATCATTCCAAAAACTCTATAAACCCTCCCCAATTACCCCTGTGACCCTGGAGGAAGACCAATGGCAGATAGTATTCCCTCCAACTCGTGGCCAGGATCAAGAGCTTTGACCGCATCGTGAGACTTTCCAGCACCACAGATGCCAGCGATTCAAAGCAGTTCAAAGCCTGTGCGCTGGCGACGATCGAGCGAAATTTCCCACGATTGCTCCTGCCCGCTTACTTCAGCGGTCCCAAGACGCAGAGAACGCAGAGTTGCACCCTTAGCTCCGTCGACTAGCTTCGGGAACAACGGCAAGGATCTGTGCCTGCTACCGTGTGGATTTCATCGGACGTTCCCACTGCGGCGCCTGCCTATCTCGCCACAAAATCTTGCCATCAATATCAGATACGTGTGTTTGGGGAGGAAAGTATTTTTTCTCGAGTGTATGGACTCACAGCCGGGAGCTCTCCGCCTCAGCTTTCCGATACACCGAGGGAAACTTTCAGGGTCCGCAACGATGATGGTCTGGCCTGGCCTCTAGATCGGGGGTGTGCATCTTCGGAACCTTTTCGTTAGAAGATGGGGGAGGGGGGAGCGATTACAAGGATTATGTGTTGTCCGATGGACCAATAGACTTCGCGAAACGGCCGATATGGTCAGCTCGATATGATCCTACGCTTTGTGGTGAGGAGGTGGGAATATGTCGCGGCTCTGGCTGATGTTAATCTCCATTTGCCCGGGTCGACTGGATCTTGCTATCCTTTTTTGAAATGAGTTTGAACTTACTTCCGTGGACGTTCCGGCGACCGAGAGCATCATCTCTTGGCAGGGGACAACTGTGTGGTAACCGGTAACCAGAGCATCGGTCGCTTGTCAGGGGGAAGGGGTTGCTGCTGCTATCAACTATGGATCATCGCGATCTGGCGGCTCGGTCGTCTTCTTTTCATTAACCTCGTGAGTGTTTTGGCCTGTCTGTCAAATGCGAGGATCGTCATGGCGCCAGGGGGGAGTGAAATCCCCCCTGTCATTCGGTGATGGGTTACGACCATCTGGTGCTCACCTCACTCTCTGTGCCTCGGCCTCTTGATTGCTCCTGTTCTGATGGGCTACTGTTTCCCCCATGACCCCCGCCATACAGGGACTTCTCCGACTCAAGTATCATCGGACTGAAGTGTGTGTACCTCGAACAATCACACAGCGTTCCATCGCGGTTCCCATCATAAGGCTCTGGTCAGTCGATCCTGCTCAACCGTTACACGAGCTTTACTGCACAGTGGGAACAATGTTGACTTGAAACTCTCTCTCTCTCCGTCCGCGCATCTTCCCTCGATTGCCAGTGCGTGAACGGTTGAAGGTATTTTCCGAAGCCCCGCCGTGAGGCCTCTCCCGAGTGATGCAGCTGAATTTCCCCTCGTTCTGTTTCCTGCCGTGGAAATATTTATATATTCTCCGTGATATTGTATCCGGGATCGCAAGTCATTGGTTGAACCTGTGCTGAGTTGTGGTCAAAGGCGGATGAGTTGGCGGGCCGTCACATCTCCACGGAGGTAAACTAGGCCGGTGGATTCGGGTTTGTAGACAACAGCTGTACGACAAAGGTCATCTCATGCGAATTTGGGGTTTTATACACCACCGGAGAACCCGAGCTCTCCATCTCCTACCCCTGAGATATGAGACCGGCCAGCATTTTTTTCTGATATTTATTGTGGCTGTTCTCGACCCTCCCCTCAATGATTCTCGACACGGGGTCAGTTTCATTCCAGTGGGGATGCGGATCGCGGGAGATGCCGGGCGGCCAAGGCTCAAGCATGCTCCCTCACGCTTGCGTCGCCGCGGTGGCGCGTCTGTGGCTGATCATCCTCACCTGCACCTCCTCCGTCCTCGCCTCAGCAGGAGACCAAGCCGAATTCTTCCAACGACAATGCATTCCTGCCTGCCTCGACTTCTTCAAAGGCGGCCCCGAATGCGATATCCCCCTCCTCTTCCGCCTCGCCCGATGGACGTGTACGGACGAATGCAAGTACCAGTGCATGCGGGTCATCACCGATAACGCGATCAGGGACCGCGAGCCCATCTTGCAGTATTATGGGAAGTGGCCGTTCGTTCGGTACGCTGGGATGCAGGAGCCTGCTTCCGTCGCGTTTTCTGTCATGAACTTGATTGCGCATTTATACGGGGCGAGGCTGGTGTCCAGGAGAGTCCCCAACGACCATCCGATGCGGCGATACTACCTTAATTGGGCGTATGTAAGCATAAACGCATGGTTTTGGTCCTCCGTGTTTCATACAAGAGGTCATACTTATTCCAAGTGCTCGCTTATGGCTGTTGTTGACGATGAGGGATTCGTTACTAGATATACCGTGGACTGAAAGACTGGATTACTTCTCCGCCGCATCCGCGATCATGTACGCGTTGTATTCGGTTTTAGTCCGTATCTTCCACCTCTACGCGGGCCCCAACTCACGACCAACCTCTTCGCCGTCGCCTTCCCACTCTTCGCCCGCCGCACCCGCCCTCAAACCACTGGCCATTACCTGCTTTATCGTTTACATCGGTCACGTAACCTACCTCAGCATTCTTCCCCGATTCGACTACACCTACAACATGGCGTTCAACCTCGGCCTCGGCCTCACGCACAACATCCTCTGGATCATCTACTCCCTCCCCTCCTCTCGTTCGCTCCTTCCTCGGTTTCCGTTCCGGCCCAAGGACTATCGCCCGGCGTTCGTCAACAAGGCCTTCGTTTTCGTCCTACTCACGACGGCCGCTACCGCGCTGGAACTGTTTGATTTCCCTCCGTGGTTGTTTGTCATCGACGCCCACGCGTTGTGGCATCTGTCCACGGTCCCGATCACAAAGCTTTGGTACGATTTCTTGGTGGAGGACGCGTTAGATGACGGGTGGAGGGTTCAAAAAAGTTAGCAAAGTGTGGTCGATTTCCAATCGCGTTTTCTTTCGCTGAATGAGATCACACGTGATCAGGTAGAGGTGTACCATGTGGACCGTTCGCATATCTTCCGTTCATAACGATCCGCCATCTCCAGGGGGGGGGAGGCATCGGCCTGCTAATCTTATGCAAATCGTATCCAACAGGAACGAGCGCTTTTGTTTGCCACCGGTTGTTTGTAGTTGTACCGAATAAATACACCCTAAGAGGGCAAATTCCACATTCCAAATCCCGATGGGCCTCCACGAACTCGCGTATCCACCTTTCCTTAGGCACCCGCCCTGAAATCGCCCAATACAGTTTTTCCTACTATTCACAAGTTTTGTCCCCTGGATTGGTCTTATTCCACACGATTAGCAAAGGGATATTGACGCTCGAGGTCATGAGGGCGATTTATAACAGGACTGCAAAACGGTCTATCCAATGTACAGCGTGTGCATCCCCGTGCACCCTCCATCGGGGTGCCTGAAAGGTCCGATAAGATAAATCTTCGGTCCCTGGAACCCAAAATGGGTCTCACTACTGACGCGTTTGCAGCGCCACATACTCTACGGAGGTGTCTAATGATTTATCTGCTTGGCCAAATCCCAAATGCGGAGTGCGTGGCGCCCAGGTGCTGGAACGGGGAGGAACGTGGTGGTGGAGTGCGAGGTGCGGGCGGTGACGGGGGATGTAGGCTGTGTTGAATACGTTACGGACGTATCTGGATGGTGTGAACTAGTGTGGACCCCAGATAACATGAGGCCGCTGCGTTAGTACAACCCGGCCGGTGATGGTGGCAATGGGGATAAGGTACGACGGGTGGGTGCCGTCAGGAACCCGAATGGTTTTCAAATGCCTGCCTCTAAGGGGGAGAAAGGTCTATGGTGCGGTCCGGACCTTCCCTCCGATCGCGTTCACGAGCTCGTAGCAGGCCACGAGGAGTAGTTGACCGGTGAGGTCCATTATTGCGGAATGTACTGGCATGGCGTACGTATCTGGGTCGTAGCTTTTGGACCAGAGGAAGTTTGTGAGAAACTTGGCGATGGACAGGGAGGCTCCAACCTGTCAAATTTGCGTAAGGATAGGAGTCAATGGCGGAGATCAGTCAAGATGCGGATGGTTTTATGACGCGGGAGAGGCTTACCGCGACACAGAAGAACAGGAGGAAAAACGCGATGAGCAAGAACGGGATCTCTAACCACCCCACACCTTTCAAAACCGCCAAAAACCCGATCTCGATCGGGAGCGTCACAAGGAAAAGTGTTCCCATGACCAGTTTCAGGCTGGGTTTCCTCCTGCCTTCATCCCACCCGTTCGGGGAGGTTGAGGCAGACGGAAGAGCGGATGCGATGGAGTGAAGAGACGTTGATATTCGTGAAATCAGAATTGACCCCACACCGCCAGGTAGACCTTCTCTTTATGTCAAAAAGTTACGGAAGCCGAGAGCTTCGACACTCACTGGTATTAGCCACTGCGAGCAGCCCGTAATCCATATACCGGTTAACGAACAAATCTAAAACGGCACCAGTACCGTTGCTAATGATCATAGCCCCGAAAAGTGGCGACCAGCCTTCCCGGAGGAGAGGTTTCACGTGTGGGTTTTTGTTGGCGAGCACGGCCCAACCGATTGCACTGACGAAAATGGCGATGATGACTATTACGAGGACGAAAGGGGTGCGTAGGAAGTTGATATAGATGTACGACACCCCCGCAAGAAGGCAAAGTGTGACGAGGTCGCCCAAGCATGATGCGACAGGAGGAGCGATGTTATCTAAAAACGTCGGTGTCGAGGGTAACACTGGAGGATTGCTACTCACCTGGGTCTAGGCCATACTTGTGGCAACCAAGAACGAGAGCACACATAAAGGAGCCGAGAAATGCACTTGAGAGACAGGCAGCCGACATTGATGATGCAGCTACCACCGCAAACCTAAGCGGCGTTAGCTCTGAGGGCCAAGATAAACCCGTCAACTCACTCGGAGAGTCCAGACGGGGATGACCCTTTCTTGGGGGTTGGATGCGGGTAGATTGGCTTTCTTGCAAAGTGGCTCAAGATGGATACCCCAATCTCGCGAGCGACCGAGGATGGTTCGGAAGGTGCAGGAGGATCTGGAACTGCAAGTCCGACGAGAAACGCAAAACAGGCGGCGACGAAGGACACCACGGTGGCTTGTACTTGGAGAAGGATGAGGTTCCCGACAACGATCTCCCTTCTGACACCCTCCGCTTCCAGAGCTCCAGTGTTAGCAGCTGTGCCGAGCCTCGCTGAAAGGTTCATCTCAAGATTCCCTTTGAGATTGAGGATTACGGGGATGACGATTACGAGTTCATCTATCCGTCTCATGGGCTTCCAGTCCTAGTTGAAAGCATTCAATTCAGCGGTGAAGCCGCGCAAATCGCGAAGAGTGCTCACGGGGACCTTCTCCATCAACTTTCCAGTGAACATGATGCCTACTGTTGTGAACAAGAGCGTAGGTACGGTCTATTGGGCATGAAGTGTTTTAGTGGGCAGCTGGCGGATGACCACTCACTTCTATGACGACATTCTTGACTTGCTGCCAAACGTCGATGCCTTTACTGAGGCTGAGGGAACGTCTGTGAGCAAGTCCAGGTCTGCGTCGAGAGCCTGAAACGAGCAGACCCCTTCCAGCGTCGTCGTCATCGTCGTCGGAAGATTCTGAGTCGTGATCAATGGGATGGGTGACCTTAAGGGGGGTCATCGCAATCTCCTCAAGGTCGACCATTTCGACATCCTCATCGTCTTCAGTGTCACTGAAAGACGGTTTGGGCGACGAGTGGCCCAGTTCGTCCATCGTCGTTGGTGTTGAGTGGTGCGGTGAGCGAACGTCGAGGTCGTCACTCAGGCCCGCTTTGTTGTTTCACGACCACGAACCAGCGCGTGCACCCGTCGCGGACAGGTCGTTCACCCGACACTCCACATTTTCTCACTATTTTTGCCCTCGACCCGCCGGTAAGACGATACGCGGGGAAATTATTTACAAATTATCTCGCATTTCGCCAGTCGTCGCCGGTACTTTGCGACGGGAAACGAGTGGCACGAGTCGTTTGACCACTGATGCGACATAATGTCGTCGATCCTCTCTCCATACCCTTCATCTCCTCCTCTGCTCTCTTCTCTCATCAGAGACCCTCCGGATGCCATACCGCCCATCGACGACCTCCAGGCCCTCCAGGCCGAGCTCAAGCTTCTCCAGCAGAAGGCCAACGAGCGCGCAAAGAAGGCTGGCAATGACCTCAAGGCGATCGAGGAATCCATGCGTCGGATGAAAGAAAAGGAAAAGGGCAAGGCCAGAGCAGTCGAGAAAGTTAGGAAAGATAGGGCTTGTGCGTGTTTTCGTGTCCGGTTTCCGATCCGAACCTCGTTGGATGTTAATGTCGTCTGTCCCACTTGACCAGACACGCCTACCGTGAATGGCGACGATGGTCGGCTATCTGTCTCATCTGTGCCTTCTGTCAAGGCTAGCTATGGAGCTTCGCATACGACAAATGGTGTCCATTCATCCCGGTCCTCCCTCGACCCCCGACCGTCGTGAGTCAGCCACGCTGCCGCCTTGGTGGCGCCAACGCTAAATTTCCGATCCCAGAATATCCGATGAGCTCAAAAAGAAAAAAAAGAAGCGCAAAAGAGATGACGGAAGTGATGTTGAACTAGGTAAGTGTTCGCATATCTTCTTCGTATACCGGACATACGAGCATTCTGCAGAGCCCCAGAAAATGCGGAAACCATCACCGGCGTTATCACAATCGCTTCCGCCATCCCACAAACCCTCCAAGACCACAGTTTCACACTCATCAACGAAGGTGAATTGATTGACCACTCGACCTTCCACCGAATCTCAAGCATTCCAGGTATCACATGCCATCGCAGCCCCTGACTGGTCTCTCCCATCCTCGCAGAGCTTGGGTGTTACAAAACCCCCGGCGCTACCTCCACCGCTGCCTGGCCCAAGCAAACCAACAGAGGTCAAGGATGACTTCAGCCGATCAAAGGCACCGCCACAAGTCCTTGTCACTACTTTCTACGCCAGCATCGAACCATGGCTGCGGCCGATCAAGGAAGAAGACATAGGCTTTCTGGAATTCAACGGAGATGAGGTTGAGCCGTTTGTCGTTCCTAAACTCGGTCGACACTACGCCGATGTTTGGGAAGAGGAGGACATCGCTTCCTATGGTGCACCTCTTCAAAGCACATTGGCTGCTCGTGTGTCAAGCATATCAACAACACCGCCTAAGGGCAAATGGGATCCCTCCACGCTGACCGAACCAGACCTACTATCAGAGGAAAGAGGTCACGGGCCATTGACCGAAAGGCTTGTTAGCGCCTTGCTGTCGATCCCTAACGCTGAATGGCGAGGCGTAAAGGCCGCCGAGGATGCGATGGAGGGTCGTCCTGCAAATGGCGCGACAGCAGCAGCAGGGAAGGAGAAGTTATCCGCGATAGAGTTGGAACAAAGGCTACGAGACACGATGCGTTATCATGGCCTTCTAGATTCAAACGTAAGTGATTCATGTATCATCTCATCCTCTCTTCTCGATGTTCTTTTGACCGGTGTTTTCCCCGTTGGCCTGACAGCCGGACTATTCAGAAGCCGTTGACGATCCCATTGCTAGCGCTCTACGTCAATCTCAAGAAGAGTTGCGCCGTGTGCTTGCAACCAATAAGGCGCGAAAGGAGCGCCTTGTGGAGATTGCCCGTGACAGGTTGGCGCACCAAGAGTACATGGAGGCCCGTGATTCGCTGGACAAAAACATAACGACGGTTTACGCGAAGCTGCAAAAGAAAGATGCGCCAAAGACGGTCAAGAAGAAGAAGAAGGGCGTCGTCTCGGCAAACGATCACGCGGGCTCTGAACCCCCACAGCCGCCGGCGCCGGTGCCATGTCCAGCTGCCTTGGGATTGGGACCAGACGTGGAGAACCAACTGGTGATTCCGGACACGCTGAAGGACCTCGTGCGGACGAGGAGACAATGGGTCCAGACTGTCGGTGGCGTGTTCGAAACCAAGCAGAAAGAGAATCCGGGTCGGATATGGGGTCTACCACCGAAGAGCGTGTTCGAGGGGATTGATGAGGAGGTCCGGATCATGCTCGGGAAAGACAGAGAGAAGGGAGATGACGGAGCAGAAGATCCCATGCAGGTCGACGACCCTGGCCCTGCCACTTCTGGCAAGCAGTTCAATGGCCTTCATTGAGGTGTGGTCTCGGTGTCCATTGGTATGGACCTTTCCCCGTCATGGTTCACCATACCAACTTTTTGAGTCTCAATTTCGCAATCTTCTCCTATCAACACCAAATACATCCCTCCTTTCATTTGCTCTGATTGATGTATACTATATACCTTACGTCCCCCCCCCCCCCCCCACATTCTTCGCACGCAAGAGCAGTTTCATGTATACGATATGTTTTTTTCACTCTTATGCTGTCGGGCTGTGTCGGTCTTTTTCCTTACCCACACGCGAAGTAATATGATGGTAATCGCTACATGGAAACTCTCTCACACACACCACGTTCTGGGCTAGCGGGACGCCTCCGTTCTCCGCTCTCCATGCTCCGCTCTGCATTCCTGCTGCCGCTCTTCTCAGACTTGGACCTGTCACAGGAAAACCTGCTGCTTCCTTTCTTCGCTCCCCTGAAAATTCCCTTCCATACCCGACCTGTTCCTCCTCTTAGAATGGATTACTAAACTCGTTTCGTAGAACACAGGCACGAGCCGAGATATGGGTGTAATCCATTACCAAGGTCAGGTGCTCCCGGCCCCCGGTAAATCATCCCAAGAGGAAATAAGAAAACGGTGGCAGTCCCCAAGGGACAAACAGAAGAAACGGGACGATTCAGTATTGTAGTTTGAACGCGCCTTTATCGATTATCACTCTGTGACACGCGTTTCACGTTTCAAGTTTGAATTCTCCCTTTGAAGCGAGTTGAACCCATATAGCCCACTCTATCTTCTTTCCTAGGTAAGCGGTCAAATGACGCGGCCGAGGCGGCGCCTCGATCCACCGGACCCTCATATATCACTAAATTACTTCGCGTCGCGTGGGAGAGGGGGAGGGAGGCAGTGAGTCGCCCACCCGTCGTTTGCAAGACTTCTGGAACCCCCCACAGGAAATCAAATCGAAGCGGCTAATCGAACACGCCCCCGAAACTCACTTGGGGGGGTGGGGGAGAATCAGGGTTTCCCGGCCTTTGGTTTCTTCGTCGTCGTCTTCTTCTGGCCACCGATGATCTTGGAGCCTTTTTTGGGCTTCTGGGTTGCGACGGGTGGATCCTCCTCCTGGTCTACGTCCATGGTCGATGACGAGCCGGTGGCAGGTGGGGCGGGAACCAGGGTAGAAGATCCGTAAGGCGTGTAACGATGTTTGAACCTTTCGACCAGGTAGGAATGCCGCGGTGGATTCTGGTATAATACCGCCGGGCTCTGGACGTTGGGCGTTGGCGGTGAAGCCGCCAAAACGAGCCTTCGCGTGATTGGTTTCGGGCCTGTCGTGTCGAAGTTAAATATATATATATAAATTCGCACTGGTTCGAATGATCACATATGGGGCTCTCACCGAGATGAAGTTTGCCGTCTTTAGATTTCCGAGGCAAGAGACAAGAAAGGGCGTTCATCTCGTCCCCGCCGATCTGGTCGCGATCAACGTCGTCGGCGCCGCGGTCGCCGAGAGACCATAGGTCGTATGTCTCGTGTTTTCGTTTGATCTGGCCGAGAGTGTGCGTGGATGATGAGGAGGGGGCGTTGAAAACGGCGTCGTTGAGGTGTTTTGGTTTGATCTAGACGCGAGAAGGATGTTAGATAAGGGTTTGGGTCAGGGTGCCCTCGTCGAACGACCAGAGAAGCCCTAGGACTAGATGCAAGGAAAGGCCAGAGCCAGTGACCAGACTGGGAGAAGGGGGAAAGAAGAGGGGGAGGGTGAGCTTTCAGAAGAGGACATACCGAGTTAGGGACCCTGACTAACCACAGCTCGATATTCTTATCGTCCTGTACGAAGTTCCAGTCAAACTCCCCCGTCTCGATGGCACCGGCCTCGTCGTCGGGTCCACCGATGAGAACGGCTCCTTGCGGTGGCTCGAACGCGCATTGGCCCTTTGTGCTTCGTTGAGGCGGGTGATGCGTCGGGGTCTCGAACTCGGAGTCGGACGAGGAGGCTTCAGACGATGACATGCCGTGTACACGCACGAGATTAGAACCGAGAAAAGGAACGATTTTGGAGGTGTGGTTGGGAGATTGCGAAAAAAAAAAAACTTTTCTTCGTCACACACTCCCCCAAGTCGTGATGATGATCGAAAGATGCTGTTGAATCCTCTCACTGGTCGCCGACCGCCGTGGATCTGCTACTGAGCGCTTAAACGACGGATGGCGGTGTAGTGATTGGCGGCTTCGTTGAGGGGTGGGGTGTTGTGTGCACGAGAATCGCAAGTCAGCAAGTTGGGACAAAACGAAGGCACAAACATCTGTTTATTCAGAACGAAAAGTTAACATCCTTGAAGACCCCTCATGGGCTTAACTTCCACAATCAAAGGAAACAGGATGGATAAAAATAGAAAGAGACCAAAGGAGTGACATGAAAGGGATGTAAATTGGGGAGGGGGATGGGGAGCGCGGAGAGGGGGGGACGACGACGGCGTACTCATGTACAGATCGAAAGCGGATAGAAGGCAGAGTTTTAACCTGTAGGTGGATAAAGCGAGAAGATGCAACTAACTAATGGTACGTACGAGTACTATACATGAATCCGATAGAGAGGACAGGGAACGGACGGCATGAACTAGATGTAGGTAACGGAGCGAAAGGTGTGGGGTGAATTAAGACCTAGACCATAGGGAAGAGGGGGGTATCCGGGAAAAGCTCGTCGTCGTCGTCGTTATCATGGCAGCCTGAACACGAGTTTCTCGGCACTGACCCGCCCTTGTATCATGTGCTGGAAGCCGTCGTTGATGTTCTCCAGCCCCCCTTCCCACAAATGCACCTTCATCGGCCGCAAGAGTCCCCTGCGCAAGTGGTCCGGCAGCGTGGTCCGGAGGTACTCCACCAGTTGTACCCGATCGGCCGGATCCGCCTCGTAGGTCTTGCCCATCATCATGTACGGCCTGCCGAACACGGAGTACAACATCGTGGCTGCTCGAATTGGAAGAGGAGATAAGCGTGGGTATAAAAGTGTGAAAACAGGGAAAAAAGAGCCGGCGGGAACGGGAGCAGTTATATCACGTACATTGAACGGTCACGTCTTTCCTCAACCTTCTGATGTAAGGTGCCTCATGTTGGACTAACATCAATCGCCCGCCGCCGGGACCAAAGGCCTTGATGCAAATCAGTTGACTTTCTTCTTCGCTGTAGGCATCCAATACGATGTGGATCGAGTCACCCGTGACATCCTTTATCTTCTTTACGATATTGGGGTCCCTATACTGTGCAAACGTTTCAATACAGAAGTTTTTAGCACACAGACCCTGAGAGCGAAACTGGGAGAGGAGTGGAGTATAGAGAAAAAAACCTGACGTACGTTGAACACAGCCTTTGCCCCCAACCTACGCATGAGCCCATGGTTACGTGGAGATGCTGTGGTGACCACGCTGAAACCAGACAGGCGAGCAAGCTGGATTGCGAAGTGGCCAACCGCAGTGCTTCCCCCGTACACGAGAATCTGTACCCAAAAGAAGTGTTATTGAAGAATCAGAACCGTATTCATGCGAACTCCGTGCGGAGTCGCGACGGAGGCTTACCCAAGGTTGGTTCGGCACTTGGCTCGGGTATTGGACGAGGCCTAGCCGTTTAGGGTGGAACATCGCCTGGATGCAAGTGAGGACGCCAACCGAGACCGTCACCGCCTCCTCGTAACTGATAGAGTCCGGGATCCTCCAAGTAATGGCCGCATCGGCCTTGACGTACTCAGCAAAGGCACCCTGGTCCTTGTGGACACCTGTTCCTCCGTAAAAATGACGGCGTGAGATTCGGATTAGACCTGTGAGGATGTTCTCTACTCACCTCCATGGACAATACCCGCAACACGATCACCGACTCGAAGGGAAAAATTCGGGTCTTGCCTTGGCCCAATTTTCACGACTTCGCCCGCGTAATCTGCTCCGCAGATCGTTCCAGCATCTACGTTGAAGAAATCGACAGCGGTAAGCACGTGGAGCCGGGGAGAACAGACGAAGAGGGCTTACTGCAGATGAACTTGAGGTCTGTTAAGGGGGGAAAAGAAGGGAGAGGGGGGGCTCATAAGCGAACGTTCAGCCGGTCCCAATGACAGCACACGCACGTTTCCAATCCGTCGGGTTTATAGCTATGGCCTTGACTTGAACCAAGATTTCATTATCACCAGGAATCGCGACGGGCACCTGTTGAACCAGAGCAGTCCGGTTCTGAATTCTGATCGTCATCAAAGCCTGATATTGGGGGGGAGCGGTGCTGGCGTGGAAGACCTACCGGTTGGGTGACCACCGCTTTCATGAGGGGCGGCACATCTTGGGGAGACATGGAGGGTGTGGCAGCGGAAGGGAGCGAGCAAGCGCGGAAAGTGGGTCGCAGCACGACAACCTTATATTCTTATAGAGAAGAGAACCAATGCGGCAAAGGGATAGAAAATCAAATTGATGTAAACAGGTTGCGTCCTTGGGGGTGCCGGCACGCTTCCACCCGCTGTCACCCAGCCAGGGCCGCGCGGGAATTGTGAGCTTGAAATGGCGCGAACGTCCGAAAGTTGGGCACAAATAGCCGAGGGGGCTGCTCCACGTTACGGCAGATCCGAACAAAACATAAAGATCCACAGTCGCCGGTGAGATGACTGTGTGGGTATGGGGGGGATTCTGAGGGGGGGGACTAGCGCGTTCGGAGCCCAAAAAAGACTGAGTGCGTTGAGCCGGTTATACGAGAGCGTTGGGTTCGATAAGGTACATGTGATGGGTCGATCACACCAATAAAAAGATGGCATGCGCTCGGTTTTAGCCGCGCGCGCCGCGTTCCAGGCTAGTGATCACTTCTGTCACAATGCTGCGTAAAAGGCAGCCGGCGAGAGTTCCGAGGGAAAGGATCCAAGGAACGGACAACATTATTTTTTGTTTCCTCAAAGGGAATATACGAGCATCATCTCCGAACGGAGCCAGCGGAAGAAATGTAGAAACGGAAGAAATGACCGATCAGCCTGGGGGTTCCGGGTTCGCGGATCGGTTTCCTTGAAAACTTGAAGCGGAGGAAAATCGGAAATATCTTCCGCGCGCGTTACACTTTCTAAGAATATAAAACGGGAGTTTCCTGCTCATCCTATTCAGCGTGTCTGTACACACCCATGCCAGCGGATCAGATCTCAGATCTATAAAGGATCTCCCCGCCCAAGGTCAGGCGGATAGGGGCTGCGAAACAGCGATGAAGTAACAAGCTTTCGAGGGATAAGAGACTGAATAGTGAGCGCCTCAGCGTCCAGGTTCGAACGTCCGAACCGTTTCCCTCACTCGAACTCACCTTTACCCAATACCCTATACCGCTAACTCCGCCTCGAGGTCCACTATGGAGAACTGATGAGATCTGAGCCTGCGGCAAGTTATACTTCAATACAAACCGTCTCTCGCTTTTCGTTTCTTGAATTGGGTCCCATCAGGTGGTTGGGAGGACTGTGTGTATGCGTTTGTACCCGTGACGCTCGGTGGCAATCGCAGTCTTACGTACACACTGTCCCCGCCTCGGCCTCCCTCGGCCAATTTGCTCAGACCGTCGAATTCTCTCCAAGAACGGCTTCGGCTTCTGGCATTTCACCCAACCGTTTCCTGAGCTCGGGTCATCAGTTACTTATTGCTTTCCCAAAGGCAAAAAGCCTGTGCTTCTCGTGATACGATTTGGTCACTCATACGAAACCTCCCCCCTCCCCACTCGCGCCTTACGACGGCCGTAACGCTTCCCCAGTGGCCGAAGCTTCACGGCGCGTATCCGTCTTGTGCCTCCCTTCCGCTTCCATTCCTCTGACGACGTCGGAGAATGAAAAAATATCGGCGCAACGAATCAGAATACTTATGACCCGATCGTCTGGTCCCTTGGGCCAATCCCCCCTTTCATGGACAATCCGAATGTGGGGGTTCGTTTGCCGTTAAGTGGTCAATCCAAGTCTTAACGGCGCAATCCAACGCACACCCTGTAAAGAGAGGCCCTTGGTCGCAGTGGGCACACAACGCCACCCAGGCGGAACCGGCGCGACGGAGATATCCTGATGATTCTGGCTGTTTAGCGACACAAATTAGAGCTTGGAACGTAAACAAGGGAGAGAACTCGGCTTGCCGCACGCCACTAGCGACGAATACAAGGGCTTTCAACAATGATTTTACTGTTCAGGATGTGTGCGAACAGGAACAGCGCAACGGACGTTGAACCACATCCGGATGAAGTCCCAGACGAAACTCGGATAGTCCCCACGTCCCCATGTGAGAGGGACCCATACTATCCTATACGTCCGCTGGGTGCGCTTTGCACATCACGAGGCAGGGGCGGTCGCACAAATTCGATGATAATCCACAGCTTCGTTCCCAATGAGGAATCGTTTTTATTCGCCTTCTGACACCGGAGATTCTGATTAACCGAAACGACATCACCGGGTTAGCGTCCCCTTTATCGGAAGCTATACTGTACCGGACAATGGGAGGGGAGAGGCTCGTTAACGAGAGAGTCGATCAGAGCTCTAAACCTTCCTTGTGCTCAAGTCAGGTGCGTGCCCTTTCTGGTGCTCGGTTGGCCGACTGCCCTTTCTTCCGATTGGGTGCATCTCGAGAGCAGATCTGCGCAGATTCTTCTGTAAACCTGTCATCAGCGGCGTGTCATCAACGACATGTTGAATGGAAGGAGGCAGAGGTCCGGTTGCCACACACCCCCCTCACAAGCACATCTTGACAAATTTGACCGTAGAAAAGAAGTCGATTTCTCCTGGTGGTTTCGCAACAGAATAAATTCTGGGTGAGCTCGCATGACGTCATCAAGTCCCTCACATACCACCCAAATTATACCGCAATCGGCCGGAAGCAAAGAGCAGGTGGAAACAGAGACAGCCGGGTCGAACCGTCGCTAATAGGCGGTTCGGGTTCTTCCTCCTTTTTTGAGAAACTGCAGGGCCCGTGGAACTCATCTGATCTCTTGGTGGTAATATCTTGCCGTTGTGGAATCTGAGAAGCGAAAGAATGACAGCGAAGTTGGAGAGTTGTTTCACCGCATTGCATTCTCCAACTGTGATGGTGGGAATCCCCAGCGTCGCCCGGAACGGTTCGCCGATGGCTTTATGACCTCCCCTCAGTCGGGCTGCGAGGATTGTGGGTAGGGAGGCGTTTTCTTTTCCGCTGTGCCGGATGAGACTTGCCAGTATTTGGTCGGTCTCGAAGGGAGGGGAACCAACCTTGGGCAAAGAGATTTTGCTAGAAACTTTGCCCAGACCCCTGGCGCTCCCTCCACCCCCTTCAGAAGGGTCCTGGGAACTGAGCACAGAGTAGCCTTGTGTACCGAGATTGGATTTGACCATCCTCAGGTCCATTACGTTACATCGACGATCATCTCGCCCAGCAAGGTGGAAGGAGCCACTCTGAAATGAGACCGTTCCGTGTACCCTGCGAGGACACGCAAGCTAGAAAGTTGAAGTGCGCTGTGAGGCCTGGGGACATGATCGGCCAAGGGGGATCGTCGTATCAGGGTGAAGAATCATCGCACCGTCAGGAGAGACGACTTCCAAGATGGGTGCCTTGGAGCCCGTCTCCAGCTATTCGGGTCTCGAATCAAAAAAGAGTTGGGCCCCAATTTTATGTTTACCTTTTTGATCGCATGAGCCCAGCACCCCGGCATCGTGGCATCAGCCGGTTTGTACGATATTGGCTTCCAAGATTGTAATCGTAGATTTGGAATTACGGAACACCTTCGGTATGAACGGTAGTGGGGGTCTAGAAAACCTCAGGAAGGTCACCTGAAGGGTTTGATGATCTTATTGCGTAGGGGTCGACGTCGCGATTTCAATACACAGTGCCGATAACCTCTTGAGTCGTATGGATCCGGACTCGGAGCTGGGCTGACGCTCACTTTAGTCTGTCGCGCTGAGTGGCGCAGTCTTCTGATATAGCCTGGGATCGCAATAGTAAACCAACCCAAGATGCCAAAAAGAAACCGGGAATTCACCAGGTCCGAATGGGTACGGCAGCTCCTTCCCGGAAGTCCCCCTCTCAGAAACATCGCTCGTCGGATGTACCGATAGCCTTTCTATCTGCGAAGGGTCCCACGAGGAGGGTCCTGTTAATGACGTTGAGTTTTCGGGGAGCCTCGTCCAGTAGACTTGAGAAAAAAGACTCGTTGAATGCGACCCCCTTGCGGTGATTTAGATCCCATTACCCCAAAGCATACGATCTTCTGCTTTTCGTGATTCCCCCCACGTACTCAGAATGAGATGAATCTAGCCTGTACGCCAACGGGGACATTTTTCCGGGAAGGATGGTCGTCGAGTGAGGCAATTTCGTGTCGATCACTTGTGGCCCCATGAAAGGAAAAATTCATCTTCCCGGTACCATTCCTCCAAATCGCCAACGCATGCTGGAGGGGCCTAGGCCGGAATCCGGCCTCAAGTTCATAGGAAGGGACGGTGTGAACCCATAGGATTCTCTTCCCCAGACATCATCATATTCCCAAAAATTCACCACGTGTAGCCGAGGTGAGTGCCGACCTATAGTCGATCAACGAATGGCCCAGGACCCAAAGCTTTGATCATGTTCATCCACACTCATCGAGGCGCGATCCGTTTGAACGCCCGCTAAAAAAAGTCTCGGTGAGCAATCTATAGATACTGTTCTTACAATCCGCAGGAACTGATGCCGTCAACCCTAGTCGGCTGTGTGGGACCCGATCAACACTGCTTGACACGGTTGCCGTCCTGTGCCCAGACTTCGAAATTTCCTCTCCACCAGAGCCCAGGCACAGCCAGCCATACGTTTTCCATCAACCACTCATAGTCACACCAGCAACGAACCTCGTGCCATAGAAATCTCTGTGTGGTGGGCGGTACGTCGACGGAGATTTTGAAGCACGCCCGGAATCCTCCTTGACACGTATGCAAAGTGGTGATTCCCATTTGCATCCTCCTCCTGGGAGCTCGGTGACGTCTAGCATCCAATAGGTATTCCAGGGTCAGGGTTTGACGATCTTTCAAATCGCGACTAGCACGTCTCATTCCACCTTACGGAGTCCATATGAATGACCGTTGAACGATAGATTGCAAGAGGGGAGGTCATCCGGTGCCTCCCGTATCGCCTGAAGTATTCGACTATACTCCACGGGGGATGTTGCGCGTTGCATACACGGTGAATTCCAAGGTCACCCGATATCACTACCTGGCATGCTTGCCAACTAATCCTGGATCTCGGACGCTTGCGGATCGATGCATCTTCTAGCTATTCCACATATCTGACCGACCTCATCTTCTGTCGGGAAGGCCGGGCGGACTTTCCTGTAGTGGAAGGACGGTTGCCGTTGAATAGCAGGCGCCATGAATCATCTAGTGACGCTCTGTCGTGGTTTCCAGGATCAGGGCTCTGACCGCGACGAATTGGAAACCATCCCACAGTTCAGCGCGTACGTCAGGAGAACGTAGGGATTATGACATCCAATAAGCCGGTTTGGAGGAATTGGAAGTCAACTGAGGGTATGTGAGTCTAGCGACCGTATGGATCGGCCACTGACTCACGCCAAACCTCGTCGGACTCCGTAGATTTACTCCTTGAGTCGAATGGCCACCCACGGTGATTAGCCTATTCCTTTCGCTTTGGTGCCCCACAACTGTCTTTCATCCGCACACCTTTTCCGACGAGCCAAGCGTAAGACGATCGATTGTCGGGTGGCTGGCCAATCGAAGGCTTCGGTGGGTTACCCACAGTCTCCCGCTTTTTTCGGGTGGTGCACGTAAACTCCCACAAATGCTTGAGCGATAGCGTGAGACACCGTGATGGAACAGCCGCCTGGCTTTTTTGGATACCAAATAGGCCCCTCACGCTCACTGATTCGGGGTTTCATACCACCTCGTGGCTGGAGGTCGCAGGACTCTCCGACTCCTTCTTTTGCTGCACAGATGGCGGATCCTTTCCAGGGAAGAAAGTGGGTGGAGGTCGTAAGAAAGGATGGGACACCGTCAATCGGCGTGTAAAATTCAAAGCAGTCGCTTTGATGCCGTTGCACAGCATCTGGAACGGTTTCAAAGACACGAATACGCCCTGCTCTATCCGGTGCTGGCCAAGCGCTTCTGTATGCACAGGGCGGAAGTTCTGATAGAAACATCTCCGAAATTCACGCACTGCAGACCTCAGTTACTCGGCTCGTAGGTCGACCCTCTCTTGTGACGTTTGAATTCCTGGATCCTGGATTGTTTGTGGGACTCGTGGGATTCACGACTTCCGTTGCGTCTGGGGCTATCGTGCTCGGCGGTGATCATCTCCAATGTAATAGTTGGTAAACTGGAAAACGGAACTACGATGGAAGCCGTCCCCGCCTCGAGGCGTTGGGTTGTATCCAAACAGGAACACGAACACATATATAAGCATCGTCCGTGTCCTTCCCTCCCCACGCATCCGTAACAATGACCCCAGAGTATCTTGCTTCCGATGACGTTTCCTATCCGTGGCCCCCCAGTCCTTCTGACAGTTTAAACGTTCTGCAATCCTCTCTCCCTCCCGCCGAAACAATCGACCCCAGGATGTTGTACGATAACCCGCAGTTTCTGAACCTGCAGTACGACGCATCTCAAAGCCCCCTCGCCTTTCCTGAACGCGGTCTCTATCGACTCTCATCTCCCGTCCCTTCTTCCTCTACCCCCGGTGGTGCTTGGATGGATTACACTAGTGACGATGCGACACCTGGCCCCGCCAGTCCTGTCCTAGTCTATAGGGTGAGCACTCTTGCACGACGAGGTGTGATCATGCTGTGCTGACGCAAAACACCGAAGGGTGCACCTAATGCTATGCCTAGATATTGCATTTGTGATCGTGGCTGTGGCCGGGGCGCTTGTATTCCTCAGCGCGATTACGACAGACAGAGGACCGACCCTCTCACCGAAGGCGATCTGCAAGAGATGATTCTATTTAGCGTGGGGGGGAAGTGCGGTTATCCTCTCGCGGACGCGCTTAAGAAGCGGTACACTGGTCTTGACGGGAGAGACAGCAAGGTTTTCGTTGGTTTCAAGTCCTCCATTTCCATCAGGCTCGAGGTTCGTTCAACGCATCAGAAGGATCCAGTGACAGCATTGAATCTTGTTTCCAGTGGCTACCGTACGAGAAATGGACAAGACAGGTCGGTGCCCGCTCCCATTTTGCATCGTGTAGTGACTGATTACCCCTCGAGATCCGAACGTTGAACTGGCGGAAAGAAGCTGACAACATTACACTTGCCAAGCTCGCTACGGAGGTGGCCAAGAGGATGAAGATCTTCTTCGAAGTATTATTTAGTGTTTCGTTTGCGTGGTGACGCACTAATCCTTGTATTTGATCAGGAGATGAAAGGCAAGGAAGCAGACCGGTCGTACTATGAGTATCGTGTCCAGTCTGGGGTCATCGATATGGACCACCTAGAACTCGTTGGGCTAAAGAGGGTTGCCAAAGCTTCATACATGCCGCACTTCCGATTGATCACTCCATCCTAATCCCAGTGAGGGTCAGGTTCAACACCTGTCCCCCGAGCTTGCAGCATCCATAATACCTGCCGTGACACGGTTTTTTGCGCGCGAATCCATCTATATGCATAGAGCACCACATGTATCACCTTGTATCGATCCATCGTCATTTTACCTGTAATACAATACACTCTTTTTTTCGTCGAGGCCGGATGTGCCGTACAGCTGAGGACAGCTAGGAGATCGGGGGTCGCTGATGCCGTAGATCATCCGACTCCCGGGGTGAGTCGCGTCGGGTGGTGGCGTCGGGTGGTAAGTTTGAGGAGGAGGGGAGGACGAAAGGAACAATTAGCGCAGGAGGTGGAAACGATGTCGGTGGGCTGTACGCTGAGGAGCACTATCCCTGTCAAGACTGTTGAGCAAAGTATACGTAGCCAATACAATCCATTGAGTGGCGAACAAGACTCAGAAAAGCCGCAAGAATTGGAGAATACGAACGAGGAATACCGGCAAGAACTCCTCTATCCTCCTCAGACTGAAATCATCCTTCCCATCTCCTCCTTGGTGGCGAACCATTGCCGCCATGAACGCTTCTCGCCGCTCGGCACTCCCCGTCCGTCCCGATCACTTTTTTTATTTTTTTATTTTTAAATCCGTCCCGATCACAATCCTCTGTGCTCGTCTACCAGCTTTCGACCGTTATTCGGAATCGAACTACCGCGCTTCTCTTAGGCTTTGAGGTTGCCTCATACGGCGGCGGTCGTTTTGACTCATGGGGTCCCTATGAGCCTTGCGAATCTCTTGGTTCTTCCTGGGACGGCAATCACAAAATCTGGCCTGCCGCCTTAGAACATCGTGCAAACATGTACACGACCCACAGAGGTGGAATCCACATTAGAAGCGCTTGGACAGTTTCACATAAAACATACCACAAGAGCCTCCCTCAGAAATTCTAAACCTGGAGACTTTCTCTGTAGGAACACCCGGCGTTCTCTCTACTTCCCCAGGCCGGAACCCGAGGATATTCCGCGATGTCCGGAATAGACAAAGGTAACGACGATTATGGAAAGCGAATGTTCTGTTCCTTCCAACCTGATACCAATTTTCCTGTGGATTGTGATTATTCTCAGCTTATTTGTTTTCTGAGACTGCCGTTTCTACCCTATGGAACTCGCTCGTTGCTGTCGCGTACGTGGACCCAACTATCCGATTACTACTTAGGCAGAGATTTACATTTTCCAGCAGAACGGCGTATATATATATGGGAGCAAGGGTAGAGGACTTTCGCAGCAATCGGAATCGTCCTCGACACAGCTAACTTAACCACCTTCCCCCTCATGGATCGCCAACTCAACAACGGAAAACCCGATCCCATCTCCAAGGCCCTTGGTGATCATTTTAATTCGTTATTTCTACCCCAAGACGAGGTGAGTGACACACGACATGTTGCCCTCGGAGGTGCTGAACGATACTGCTCCGACAGGCGCCGCCTTCTCCAATAAATGGGGTGTGTGTACCTCAAAGGAAGTACGACAAGGGGACCGGCCGGAGTGATCCTAACAACCAAGACCGCGTACTATTTCTCCGGGAAGATGGCACGTATCTCCCAGTGAAGGAAGCCTTGGAGAAAAGATATGGGAGTTTGATGGATCAAAATTTGCCGGTCCTTGACGAGGCAGGCCTTACGGTGACGGTACGATTCGAGGTGAATAAACAAACACACGATCTTGGGAGACACCGATGTTCACTTGGTTGCGCAGTGGCCAGGTTACCAGTCTAAAGAGTATCAGCTGCGGGTCGTCGATTGGCGTGAAGTGCCCCAAAAGGTTCCCCTGCACAAGCTTTCCACAGATGTTGCTAAGATCGTTGCTAAATTCGTGAAGGTACGTTCCAATATTCTGGTCGATCGGAACGCGCGTTTATTCCTCACAGGACATGCAAGGGAAACCAATACAGCCCAACTACGCAATGTGGAGGGTGGGACAAGACGCCATCAGAGTCGAAGACCTACGTCTCGCTACTCTAGAACAAGTTTCTGCCGGCAGTTGGCAAACTCGTCTCTTCTACCTGCGTTCTCACTAGGCGTTCCCTCTGTCCCCCACTCACAACCTAGATCTACTATAATTTTTTGTTTCTGCTTTCGTACTCGTATCTCTCGCCACCTGGGAAGGCTATTGCCGATTAAGAACCCAGTGGCTATTTAAGTATGACACCGTTCACCTATAATCGTCTTTTTTATGTTTGGTACCATACCTTGCTTTTTAATATAACCCCTCCTCACTCCCTACGAGATACCTTTGCAACACAGTTCCGTTCTCAATTGCAGAGGCAACGCATGGTAACGCCTCGACACCTGGACACGGATCCGGTCGAAAGAGAGATACCGGCTGGAGATATTGCGCCGCGTGTGAGAGTGGATTGGTTACCAAACAAGGAGAGCCGCCGGTACTCTAGAACATCTGTGCAAGAACCGCTGGAGAGGTGAGGGGCGTGCCTGCCGGCGGTT
This sequence comes from Thelephora terrestris, assembly GCA_015956445.1. Lineage (NCBI taxonomy): Eukaryota > Fungi > Basidiomycota > Agaricomycetes > Thelephorales > Thelephoraceae > Thelephora > Thelephora terrestris. Next base: position 248,166 of record WIUZ02000008.1, read on the forward strand.
GGTGGAAATCACCAAACTTGCTCCGGTGTGCCTGCCAAGTGTGGATTACGCTGACCGCTTCATCCATACGTGTGATGTGCAAGTAAGCACTCTAACTGTCACTAGATCATCATTCTAAGGATCTAATACGGTCACTGTGACTAACTGGTTCATCACTTCGTGTGACTATCGCAGGACCGGGCGTCCTCTGTCTCGTCCCAAGCACAAGCACAAGCTCAGCGCCTAGATACCGTTCATTCTTGGGTCATGAATTACCTGTGATGGGCGAAAGTGCCTGTTTTCTGAGGTTTCCTGCGAGTGCCTTCATCTTCATTGGTCTCCTCAATGATTCATGTTATCTGTGTGGGCACGACCTTCAGTCTTGATTTGCTCTCTCCCTTCTCGATGGCCGCCGGGATCGAATATCCTCATATGTGGTCCTTCTAGCATTATCCACGAAGCCTACACCATCTACAATTTTTGTGCCGTGATGGACAAGGTATCGAGGGGACCAGCGCCGGATCCGCACGTCAAGGTCAGAGGTACGTACCAAAGGAGAATAGTAGTAGATGGAGCAGTTCCACAGGTGCTAACTCCACCGAAAATCGAAATAGGTCCACAGAAAACAGATCGGTATAATCGGACGCCAGTGTGCGCTGAAGCTGAGCTCGCGCTTGGGATGGTAATGATGCATTTAGCACGTGGCTTGTTGTGCGCCCACTACAAATAAGCGGCCATGACTTAATGGAAAGTCCCTGAGTCGCACAGCGCCCTGGCTCTAGCCCTTTGCCCACCAGGTATTTAAAGCACTGTGGCAGACGAGTGGTAGACACTCGCCATCCTAGACCTCAGTCCCCTCTCTGTGTGTCTTGATTCCCAAGTTTTCGTCTCTGATCAAGCTCGTCGTATCGCTCTTGTCCACATCTACCGCTTTGCTTTTTCTCCCTCGGCTCAACAACGCCACTGCCGAACCCGTTAACGCACACTCGGTCGTTCAGGTGACCCACCAGTCAAAACACCGTCTATACTGGCCCACATGGTTAACTAGGGTTGCCGCGCCAACAGTCCCTTACATAGTCAGGTTGTCCCCCGCTCCTCCTCCATGGATCATCACTTCAGTGATGAGGTTGTCAAGGCCATGGTGGGCCATATGGACTCGTTACTTCCACCTCAAGGCTCGGTGAGTAGCCGGGATGTGCCGTTCCCTCACCTACGGATTGACCCTGCCTCGACAGGCGTTGCCTTCGCCACAAAATGGGGTTTGCGTACCCCAAAGAAGCTACAGCGCGGGAGCCAGCCTTGATGATCACCCTGGCAATCAACCCCGGGTACCCTTTATCCGAGCAGATGGCTCGTATCTCCCAGTGAAGGAAGCGTTAGCGGGTGTATATGGCAGCCTGATCCATCGGGATTCGTCTGTCCTTGGCGAAGCAGGTCCCGTAGTGAACATACGATTCGAGGTGAATAAACCTACCACCTTCCGTCATAGTACGCCAGTGTTAATTGGTTGCGCAGTGGCCGGGATACCAGTCCAAAGACTACTTGGTGAGTCGGCTGAGGTTATGTTGCTAGGAGGGGCTGAAGTCCAGAGTCACAGCTGCGAACCATCGATTGGTGTGTTCCGCCCAAAAAGATCCCACTGCGCACGCTTGCGACAAAGGTTGCCGGGTTGGTCAAAACGTTTGTGGAGGTACGCCCTAATATTCTAAAGAACCGGACCATGCGTTTATCCCTCCCAGGTCACGCAAGGGAAACCGATAGATCCCAATCATGCGATGTGGAGGGTCGGGCAGGATGGCATCCGAGTCGAACACCTGCGTCTCGCTGCGTTTGAGCAAGTCTCGGCTGGCACTTGGCAAACTCGACTGTTCTGCATGACGCCCCACTGAGTGTTTCTTCCGTGCCCCCACTTTCATCAAGTATCTACTCTAATGTCCAGTTTTTGTTTTTGTACTCGTGATTTTCGCCATCTGGCAGGGCCCAGCGGGTTGCCAACTCAGTGGCTATTTAATTATGACACCGCCCTACTTCTAATCTTCTTTTGTGCACCTAGTGCCTTCCGTCTTCCATTCCCCGACTCCATACGAGATAAGGCTCTCGCAGCATCCTTCCATTCTCATTTGCATATCCAACGCGTGGTGATGCCTTCGGGCCGGCAAAGGGACCTGTGTTCCGTTCGATGAAATTTGGACTGCCCGTTCGAATCCAGGATTGGTCGCGGGGTCTTAAGATCCTATGAAAGGGGCCTTGTCTATCCAGGATTTCTTAGAGCCCACAGCTGGGGCTTGGAGTCTGTCCCTCTGCCTTCGCTTTGGCACTGACCTCCTTGGATGCCTTCATCGTTCTGTGTGACTTCGATGTCAAACAAAGCACAAACGACGACCCGAGGACCGTGAAAAGATGTCCTTCATCTCGTACATTTGAAGTGGAAAACATATTGTGGACGTGAAGGCGAAGTTGAAGCCTGAGGGACACTGATGGCGGAGCTTCAAGGAAAGGTGACAACCAGGAAGACGAAACAAAGTGTCAACGCAGACTCGTTGAAGCAAGCGGGGGTCTCAAGTGGAGAAATCACTCACACAATTATTGTCTGGCAGTGCTGGCCGTGGCCCGTGCTGCTAACGTTATCTTCATGCGCCAACTGACTGCTGTAGTTTGCAAGCCTACTAATTAAACGCTCGTCTTCGCCGCGCTTACATCCTTCAATTTCACAGCCTTACACCGCTCTTTCTCGTCTCCATCTTGTGCTCAACGATGGAAGCCAAGTCACAACTTCACTAAACGGAGCCTTAGATCTCGCAAGGAATGCAATGGGCATGAAACCAGTCGAGGATGTGTTCAGCTCCGCCAGCGCCCTTCTCTCTACAATCAGATTCCTGGCCCGAGTGGCTTCATCTCCATTAGTCTCCTCCAGTCTCAATTTGCTCTCTCCCTCATCGATGGCCGCCGGGATCGATCATTCCCACGTGCAGTTCTTCTGGCATTCTCTACGAAGCCTACACCATTCGAAATGTCTGTGCTGTGATGGACAGGATATCAAATTTCCGGCACACTCGTCTGTACAGAAGATTAACGACCAAGCAAGAGAGGAGATTGAGAATTGGAATAGTGGGGCGCTGAGCTCGCGCTTGCGATGGCGTGGTCAGCACGCGGCTTGGTGTGCGCCCGCCACAAAGTTACATGAATAAATGGAAAGTCCCCGTGTCGGACGGCGCTGGCAGCTGCCCTAGCCCTAACCCTTTGCCCCACCAGGTATTTAAAGCTGTGGTGGACGAGTGGTAGTCGCTCACAATCCTAGACCTCGGTTCCCGTCTTTCTGTGTCTTGATTCGCAAGTGTTGGAGGTTTCGTCTCTGATAAAGCTCGTATCGCTGGTCTATATTTACCGCTTGGAGCTTCTCCCTTCGGCTCACAATACCTCTGCCGAACCCGTTAACGCACACTCGGTCGTTCAGGTGACCCATCGTTCGAAGCACATCGCGCCAACACCCCCCAAAGAGCCAGCTTGCTCACATCTCATGAATCGCCAACTCAACAATGGAGACCCCGATGCCCTTTACAGGGCCCTTGGTGATCATATGAATTCGTTACTTCTACCCCAAGACAAGGTGAGTGACACACGATATGTTGCCCTCGGAGGTGCTGATCGATACTGCTCCGACAGGCGCCGCCTTCTCCAATAAATGGGGTGTGTGTACCTCAAAGGAAGTACGACAAGGGGACCGGCCGGGATGATCCCAAAAATCAAGGCCGCGTAGTTTTCATCCGAGAAGATGGCACGTATCTCCCAGTGAAGGAAGCCTTGGAGAAGATATATGGCACTTTGATGGATCAAAATTTGCTGGTCCTTGACAAGGCAGGCCTTTCGGTGATGGTACGATTCGAGGTGAATAAACACACGATCTTGGGAGACACCGATGTTCACTTGGTTGCGCAGTGGCCGGGTTACCGGTCTAAAGAGTATCAGATGCGGTTCGTCGATTGGCGTGGAGAGCCTCAAAAGGTTCCCCTGCACAAGCTTGCCACAGATATTGCTAAGATCATCAATAAATTCGTGGGGGTACGTTCCAATATTCTGGTCGATCGGAACGCGCGTTTATTCCTCACAGGACATGCAAGGGAAACCAATACAGCCCAACTACGCAATGTGGAGGGTGGGTCAAGACGCCATCCGACCCGAAGACCTACGCCTCGCTGCTCTCGAACAAGTTTCTGCTGGCAGTTGGCAACCTCGTCTGTTTTACATGCGCTCCCACTAGTCTTCTCCTCCGAGCCCCCACTTTCATCGTATATCTACTGCAACGCTCAGGTTCTGGTTCGTATCGTTCGCCGCCTGGGAGGGTCATCACGGTTTTCTAACTCGGTGGCTATAGTTAGGACACCACCTTACTTGTGATCGATCATCCTTTGTACCACTAGTGCCGTGCCGTGGTTTAATTCATGTGCTAACTCCGTGCGAGAACATCTCGCCAGCATTCTTCCATTATCGATTGTAGATCCAAGGCGTGGTGATGCCTTCCAGCCTGGAAATGGTTCTGATCAGCAAAGCGGTGCTGGCTGGAGTTACGACACCGCGCGTGAGAGTGAATTGACATGCCAAACTGTGGAAAATCACCGGTATTCCGGGACATCTCCGAGGGTATCGAAGAGCGATGAGGGTAGGGCCTGGCGCGGGTGTCGGATATCAACGAACTTTGCTCCGGATCCCCACTGCGCGCCCAATTGCGGTTTCTCCATTCATGCGTGTGATGAGGGAAAGCCAAAGCACTTCGACTGCAGATCAGGCATCATCAAGCTATTGCGCCCATCTATCGTGTTCATCACTGATCACAACTTTGTGACGGTCATCCCAGCGGTATCGTATGTGCTTGCGGACAATCCATCTCTTTTTCATCTGCATAAACTATCCAGCAGACAGGAATTCCTGAGGGTGCTTGTGACTTTTGCCGGTCCTGAGCGCTTGATCACTCGCCCTCTACCCATTGTGAGGCTCCAGCTAAAGCGCTAAATAGCCGGTAACCCGACCGGCCAAATTCCGATTGGCGGAGGCAATGTGTAGCCTGCGCGAAATCCCGCATCATTGATCATTTTGATGCTTGGTATAATCGACCCTGCACTCAGCGAATTGCTGCCTCGAAAAAATCTTGGGCTTCGTGTCTACTCTCTTCCTCAAATTCTGAAAAATGGGCTTGACTCGCGCGTTCTATGCAATCATCTCCGTGTGGTAGAAACGATACGGCCCTTCAGCTTGCAAGAGGCCTTTGAAGCTTCAGAGGTTGGAAACGCTCTCCGTGCTTCTCAATGATCAAAACATGATTGCATCGAAATGCCGCCCAGTGCACTCCGGCAGTCATCGAAGCACTGAATAGTGACGTGAAACAAGAAACGGCTTCAGTGCCCATTGAGGTGGCGTCTCACCGTCTCAGGCTGTGTTCATTATATCATAACCTCGGCGAAGTATACAAGAGCGGCGACATTCAGCAGCTTCTCATTCTCCTCATCCCTTTCCCCTTTCTTCCCTCTCCCTCTCAGCCTGCTGTGACCCCGAGTTCACGATGTCCGACATCGAAGCCCCTGCCGTCGTTTATGTCAACACAAACGAGAAGAAGGATGACAGCTCATCGTCTAGCGGGAACTGGTCATACACTGCAGGGGGGTCGCGGGATCCGGATGATATGGTTCGGCGTCGTCTGAAACAGAGGCATATTCAGATGTGAGTGCCGTGTTCTACTCTGCTTTCGTATACACGGGGTCTTATTCGCGGGCGTACTAGGATTGCTATCGCGGGAACGTTTGGTACAGGCCTTTTCTTGAACTCCGGTTACGTCCTTGCAACCGCGGGTCCTGCTGGTGCTTTAATCGCGTATATCCTCGTTGGTAGCGTGTCATACGCGTTAGTTTCCTAAGCAACTCGACTCGCCGGTGAAGAGAACTAATCGGATCCGTAGAACACTTTGCGCCGTGAGCGAATTGGCTGCCTACGCCCCGATTTCTGTGAGTAGCTGCTTTCGTATCCAAAGTTCGCGTTTACCGAGCGCGTTTATTGCAGGGATCTTTCCCGCTCTTCGGTAATGTCATCCCCCACACGGCTTGGCGTCTTTATCTCATCAGGTGATTCCATCACAGCTGCACGATGGGTGGACCCTGCTCTAGGATTTGCGGTAAGCGCTAGACACTCGGCCTGATGCGAGGTCCCCTTTCTGATCTTGCAATGTTTTAGATTGGATGGGTACGGCATTCATTCATTCGATATGGCTTTAGTTGTTAATCGTGTTGGTTCCGCCTCTTATACAATTAGAACTATTTCTACGTACGTTCCCCGCCAACGTGATTGCCTAGGGACGCTAACCGATTTCTTTAGACTGCTGCTATCGGAGTTCCTGGTGAAATCACTGCTTCCTCAATTTTGATCACGTACTGGGACAGCAACGTGAGTTTTCCGAGCGGATAGTTCCTCACGATAGGAGCTGACCGCTAGCGATCAGTTCGACCACCTGCCAATCTACATTGCGGTTGTCATCCTTTTCGTCATCGGTGTAAACTTCCTAGGTGCCAGGTACTTTGGCGAAGGTAATCTCCGCGCGTTCTCGTTAAGAGCAATCCTTCTTACAAGAACGTTTAGCCGAGTTCACGTTTGCGATCATCAAGCGTAAGTCATCCGGCTTAGTTTGATATCTGGTGTTTAGTGCTTGACCCGACGCAGTTACTATGCTCACTGGTCTCATTCTCCTTGGTTTGATCGTTGATCTCGGAGGAGGACCGGATCATGACCGACGGGGGTTCCGTGTAAGCATTCTTCCGAGTTCAGTCGTTGAATCTCAGTTAAGCTGTATTTGTTTTCCAGTACTGGAAGAACCCTGGTGCCTTCAACCAACTAGGACTCGAACCAACAAAACCAAATCTGGATCGATTCCTTGCCATCATGTCTTCAATCGTTCAGGCCGCCTTTGGTTTCTCTGGTATTGAAATCGTGAGCCCTCCGCGTTTGTCATGTTCCGTTAGTTACAGGTGACTAAACGGTATCCGTCTTAGGTCGCCGTGTAAGGGTTTTTTGGAGTCCAGTTATCCGCAGGATACCGGTTACTGACTCCCCCCTCCTCAATCTAGCGCTGCTTCTGAAACCGAGAACCCGCGTCGCAACGTCGTCAAGGCCGTTCGTCGTGTCTTTTGGCGTATTTTCCTCTTCTATATTTGCGGTACCTTGATCATCGGAATGACCGTTCCGTCCAACGACCCTCGCCTTCTCCGACCAACTGGCACTGCTGCGCAAAGTCCTTACATAATCGCCATGGAGCGTGCAGGAATAAAGAGTATGCGCTAGTGATACCGTCTCCTTGGGGTGCCTCCTGACGCCTTCCTTTAGTCCTTCCATCGATAGTCAATGCTGGAATTTTCACTAGCGCTCTCTCTGCCTCGAGCAGTTTCATGTTCACTGCCTCGCGTATTCTCTACGGATTGGGTCTCCGAGGACTAGCTCCGCGGTGGGTTTCCTACTGTACTAAGGGCGGACTTCCCATAGCCGCCCTTGCGATTTGCGTATGTGTATCTCTGGTAGAGTCCTGCCAGCGATTCTAACGGGTTATGTTTTAGTCTTGCTTCCCTTGGTTGGCATTCATGGCCGTCAAGAGCGGATCTGCAAAAGTTTTCACGTAAGCTCTTTACAAGCGGTTGTTTTGCTGTGACTGGTTTTCTCACGAACCTCGTCGAAAAGGTGGTTTATCAACATCTCGACCCTTGGGACCTTTATCGGTTGGTGGACTATCAACCTGACCTTCCTTCGCTTCTGTAAGCTCTATCGTCGATTTCCTTGATCCGCGAACAAGTACCAACCTAGCTATACCAGGGGCTGCTTGCCGGGTCCAGCATGTGGACCGAAACGACAAGAGCAGGTTTGCCTACAAGTCGCCGCTTCAGCCATACCTCGGCATCTGGGCAATGGTCTGGACCACGTTCTTTATCCTCATCAACGGTTTCACGGTGTTCTACAAGTGGGACGTTTCGAAGTTCCTCACCGCGTGTATGTGTATTTTTTTGTGGGTTCTCCTTGGTTCGCGCCCGGCTGACTCGGGTTTCCAGACATCAACATCCCAATCTACATCGTTCTCTACTTCGGCTACAAGATCGTCTGCAAGTCCAAGATACCTAAGTTAAAGGACGTCGACCTCGTGACCAACATTCCTACGATGGAAGAGACGGAGCGACCGGAGATCCCCCCAACAACGATTTGGGGCAAGATCGCTGATGTGCTGTTCTGAGACACTTGCTGCCGTCTGTTCTCTCTCTCGATCTCTTTTCTCTCACTCAGGGGCTTGGTGTGGGCGGGGTAATATTCACGATATCACGAATGAGGCCTTGAGGGGCAAACTGTATTTCTCTATTCAAAACGCCGTCGGCCGGGAGGAGAAAACATCTCCCACCCGCTTGTTTATTTATTGCAGCGCTGAGGCATCGCTCTCAAAAAAACCTTGCCTACCGCTTGTACTGTACGTACGTGTAGATAGCCTTCCGATTTTAATCTTATGAGACGGACCACTTGGATAACCTGATATCATCACGACGGTGAGGGGGGGGGGGGGGGGGGGAGCCACAATGCTGGACGATAAAATCCTACAACTACCGACGCAGATGCAAGCTACCAGTCCTCCCAACCGCAACTTTCAGATCGAAAAGCCCACTTCCTCCTCTCCTTGCCCGTGCCTACAGGTCTCACGTTCCACGTCTCACCACTTTGACCTGCAGAATCCAAGAAAGCAGAATCCGTCAGAAACAGGTTATAGGCTGCGGGATGTGCTGGATGTGACTATCTTCCTACGCGGTACTTCTTCCTTCAAAGAGCCTACAACGCGACAACCATTTTACGAGTCGGTTTTTTTTTCGCAGCTACGGCTAACCGCTCCTCGTTTCGGGATTGCGGATCTTGTATGACCGTCCCCGCCATCACGGAAGACAGTGCACGAAATACTTGGAAGTGTTAGCGCAAGTCGTCAAACTTTGAAACGGGACAGCCCTTGCGCATTGGATCCGGATTCCGCTTTAACTCAAGCTTGCGCTGCAAAGCGTAACAGGCACCCCCGGAAAATTTGATGGGCTAGAAAGCTTTTTTTTCCTTGCTCGGTCTCGACGAGTTTATTCGAGGGGCATCCAAAGTCGTCCCGATCCCATGACTCCTTACTCACGTATAAAGCTGTAAACTTCACTGCCCATCCGCTAGATTTTTCTGGTCGCGCTAAGGCTGTCCGGATTTTGTGCTGGCCTCTGGCAAGGCTCCCGCAACCTCTGTCCGGATTCCCATCCAGCCGAAGCCTACTATATGTCCGGATTTTCGAGTCGAAATATCTGGCCTCCCCTATGCCTTCCCTGGGTACTGGTACTGCGCACTGTTTCATGGCACGTAAGTAGCCCCATTTTGCTCCTGCCCTGTCCAGTTGGACTGCTCTCATTGGGAACACGTGCCGTGCGGAGTCTTCGCCCCCTTGCGCAATGCACGGAAGGCAGTACAGTTGAAATTGTAATAATGCATACCGTCCGTTCCCTAGAAATTTCAATGCAGTTTCGGGTTTATGCACAACCAAGTTTGTGACATATTGTAACACTGTGTGACAATACGCACAAAGCGTGACAGTGTTGCTTGTCCTGGCGCAGGCTTGCATCCTTCGGGGGCTGTTTGTTACGCTACTGAGCGACTTTCCATAGCAAATTTGAAAAAGTTTCAGTTGCTATCAGAGTGCCAATAGCCGAGATTTATCGACGAAATTTCAGCCCGTTTTTGAGTTTGTAATACTTAGTTTATTCTATGAACGTGAATACATTACGAGCACTATTGGCACAGGTTCTCCTTCGTCTCTACCTCCACCATGGACGACATCCTTTTGCCAGTGCAACTTCTCCACACTCAGCACCTCAGGGTCTTGTGACCACGATCTCCGTCAAAATCAGCTAGAATGAGCGTGTCCTGTCATAAGAACCAGGAAAGTCTATACCACAAGCACGTAGCATTGTTGTGAGGGTCTTGAGGCCATGGAAAATACTTGCAATCTCCGCAACAGCAAAAAAACAGGAGGATGGTGTTGTGGTCGGAGCAGAGTGTGCGAGAGGTATGGGAACATGCACCGTCTGACCCCGAAACCGAGGACCCCGGAAGGGGTTTGAAAATTGTCAAATTCGAAACAAAATAAACTTATGTCCTTTCAGACCGCCGATTTAGAAACGTCCATATGAATCCAAGACAACGGTCGGGGTCCTGACAGTTCCCTTTTTGGGCCAGGATATTCGAGGGTTTGAAACTTACAAATGCTATGGAAAGTCACTCACTCTGAACTTACGGCTGCTGTAAATCCCTTTCCACAAACACCACAAGCTGAGTGGTGAAAATTACTTCAAAATAAAACATTAGCCGTGTATTTTCCGATGCTGAAAATCCATAAATGGCAGGGGCAGTTCACACCGGCGGTTATGCGTTATGCGTTATGCGTTATGCAATTTCAATATAAAATCACACCGGACGAGCACCGTTCCCACCAAAACCTTATGCACTTTCAAAAATATGCATTTTCACCACATGCATTATAACAATTTCAACTGTATATAAGCCCAAGTTCCCTTGGGCATGGGGGTACATTTAAACCACGACCAACCGCTCGTCTGCGCACCTGCCCTAGCCATATCCTTTCCTGTCGACGTTGCGAACAGACATTACGATGGCTAAGAAACTCATTTTAACGGGGAACTCACCCCTGAAAACTTCCTCGTCGATATGGCCAGCGGGACGGTGGTGTATGAGATTGAGACCGAGGGGAGCTTTTTTTTGTAGCAAGACGACGGTCATTCGAAAACCACTTTCTTCCACCGAGGTTGAAAGGATCCAATGGAAGACTTGGTCCCCTGACAAGGTCATATATTGCGGGTGCGAGATGGAGATCGGAGAATTTATGCCCAGAGCGGGGTTTTTCAGCAGGTGAGTTACATACATACAGTTCAGAGTTTCAAGCTGAACCGGTGCATTGCCAACCAATTCCAGGGATTATTTGATCACGGCAAACGGAACGGAGTATCGGTGGTCAAGCTTCAAGTACTAGTGGCCGACACCTCCAACAGGTACCTTCGACGCTCGATTTTCCCATGCCCTTGGCTGACGAGAGGGTACTGTACATCCTTAGCTTGTGACGAAAGACGGTAAAAAGACATTGGTCGCGAAACCGCTTAAAGCACACCGCCTCTTTGACAGACGCAAGGCGTTTTTGGAGGTTGCGCCCGCGGGAGTGATCATTCTCGATCAGGTCGTAGTATCCTTTGCGTATGTGGAGAGTAAACGGAGGGAGCGTCAACGTCGTTCGGACGCTGCAGGACAAAGTGCGGGAATTGGTGCAGTAGGTGTTGGCTGCTGAAGGGCATAGGAGAAACCGTGAGACTCGGTAGAGAGGGTTCTGATTGGGCGTGAAGGCTGTAGAAGGAGGTTTGTTAAGAGAATACTTCCAGTACTGCGTCTATCAGCGCAATGATTAAGGGTGCTTGCGGCCAAAAATATTCGAACCGCTCGACTTGACTCGTAAGTGGGGCAGACCTTCCCCTTATATCTTTTGGGGTCCTGCACGCCACGACGCCAAGTTAAACCTCTTTGCTGACAGCGGAGTTTGCCGGCCTCACTTACACCATGACCACCAACAAGGTTTGTCTTGTTGCCTACCCTCACCCCGATATCCCACCGCGCAAGTCCATCCTACGGATTAGGTTTGATCCGCTGACGTCTGGGAGTGAGCTCACTGAGCGGTTCATCAACCTCCACCCAGAACATTCCGACGATTTGAAACATGCTATCATCTGGAAGGCGAGTCATTCATCGGAGTCCTGACTTCCACCCTGACCGGCATTTCAGGCCAATGATCTCGCTACCACAGATGTGGATACTGAATCCAGGGCACCGATACGCAAGTGGATACACGAAAGAGAAGGAAAAGAAGAAGTTGTGAAGCCATATGATCTTGTGGACGAGCACTATAGAGACGACCTGAGAAAAGCGGTCCAATTCGTAGTCGTGACCCAAGCGAGTGCGTGCTCGTTCGCGTGCTTCGGTCGACTTGATCGATATATTGCTTTACAGTCATCGAGGATGCAGACTTTTTGGAAGACACCGATGGAAACGCTAAACGTATGCGAGGTGAGCGTCCCTTTTATCCCACCCCACCCCGCATGTTCTCATACAAGGCAGAACGATCCAAAAACGCCAGTGATCTCGGGGGTATCACCTCCCCGTCAGATAGTATCAAGGACATCAATAAGATCAAAAGAACGGTCACTTTTCCCAGTGGACCGCGATACGGCAGGCCTTCCCATCGCTTTGGACCACCGACCGTTCTTTTTAACGAGGCGCTGGCTCGTCTGAAGTACGACCTCGAACACCTCGACAAGTTCACACCACCACACCAGAAACTGTGTCATGCTTTCAGCCTCATCGCTATTGCTGCAGACTTCCATCCGTCGGAGGAAGAGAGGTTCAAGTCTTTAAAGGCCCCCCTGAAGGCATTGCTCGGAACGGAGGCTTCATGGAAAGAGTCGGTAGCGAGTGGATCAGCCATACCAGATGGTCTTTGGCTCGAAGGGCCCTTCGCGTATATGATTTTCGAACTGAAGAATGAACCAGGTCTGGGAGGGGACCCATTTTTGCAGAGTCTGGTGGTATACGGCAACGTTGTCAAGCAGGTACTGTTCCCCTCTTCTTTCACCGGTGGCCCCGTGTCTAAGTTTGCTCTACAGATCGTCAATCACCTCTCACGATCAAACTTTCCTGTCGTCCTGCTAACCATGGCAGGGAATAATCTCGTGGTATCAACAGCCATCTACACCGACGCCGTATATGCGGATAAGTTGCTCTCGATCGACCTCCATCTCGGATCGCACGGCGCGGACAACGTTCTCCGCATTGCGCGTGTGTTTGCGGCAATAGAAGAATGCACAGACAGACTCCGCACTCAGTATAGTCTCCTCGATACCCTCCACAACGTGCAGCCCGGCGTTATGTACCCAAGCCCGACGGCAGACCCGCCGGAGGCTGAGATCCCACGGCTCGAGTTCATCTGCAAGTTGAATCGCGAAAGCGGTACTCGGCTCGCTATCGTCGATGAGGCAAATGAGCGACATGCAATTTACCTCGCGAGGATGCAGACCAATACCACAGGCGACACCTCGGGCGACGTAGTTTTTGTCAAGTTTACCCCTTGGTACAACGAAGAGGCTCATCGTCTGCTCGCTAAACAAGTTCCTCCACTTGCCCCAGCTCTATTCTCTTGCAACCGCGTTATTGGCGACATGTATATGGTCGTGATGGAGTACAAGTCGGACGCCAGCCCTCTTCACCTCCTCATTCCAAAGCCAAAGTACACCCCCCGATGTCTGCTGAAGGTCGAAGTCGTCCGCAAGAGCCTTGAGAAGGCTCTCGGGTTGCTCCACGGACAGGGTCTTGTCTTTGGTGACCTTCGGCAACTGAATATTCTCTACTCCCATGAAGGCGATCGTGTTTTCCTCGTAGATTTTGATTTGGTCGGCAAACATGGAGAAGACCGCTACTCTCCTTGTCTCAATCCCGAAGTGCGGACTGATGTGGGTAGGTGGGAGGTCATGAAGAAGGAACACGATATTACAAGCTTGGAGGGCGTCATGGAATGGCTTGGCAAAAAGTTTAATGTCTGAAACCTGAAGTCAGCAACAACGCAGCTTGACATTGTCTTTTATATCAATATATCTCCCCAAACCCAACGCATTTAGAAACTTTCGAGGGCCGCGGCACCCGGCGTGAGATGAGCTTCCTCGGAATGTTCGTTCGTGTTGTCATTTCGCTGGCGGTAGTTTATTGCGCCTGGAGCGTTCCCTCCGCAAGAGGTAGGTGCAAAGAAGCTATAGTAATTTGTCTATTATGTAGCACACGGACATCGCAGGGGTCGGTGATCTGTAAATATATATATGCTCACAACTTGAATCGACAATTTAGGCGGATTGCATCTTTTCTGCAGACCGCCTCCCCCGCATGCCACGATGGCCTCCACCAGTATTTCTACTGTGCTCAAGCCCCAAATCGTTGGCGAGGCCGGAGCGCACCCAAGACACAGTTTCTCGATCCTGCAGATGAGGTTCCTTTGCAAAAGCATCCACGATTTCTGCCACTCCAGTCTGCTCTGTTAGGATCATAAGCATTCAGTAAGTCTTCATGAAGCACAATTGTCAAACGCCCAGTACCCTACCGGCTCCGATCGTGGGTCAATGTTGGTGTAGAATTTCACTGGCACAGGTCACCGAATCAGGTAGGAGCCTTTGATGATCCCACCGCATCGACACCAGAAGAATGGGCTTGACCGTAGGTTCCGTCTCCAGCAACCCATAGTCAGGCAGTGTAAGCCGTCCGATGAAGAAATGAGGTGCCACTTTTCGGAACGTCGAGAATGTCGGTGTTCCGACCTTCAAGTTGTTGGATGACTCTAGCAATCCAGGTCGACCGTATGACCAGGGTTAAGTTGATTTTCATGGTCCACTGTAGCATACTCACTCGTGGAGCTCATGAGGGTCGGATAGTTGATGAGGGATAGCGGTAGTAGGCGCCTCCCTGGCAAAAGCATCCTAAACGGAGTTCATCGCGGGATTCGCCAAAGGAGTAGACCGCGTCCGCATCCGTGAAATGCTTCTACGCCTTCGGGTTTCGACAGGTTCAAGAATGTTCTGTGATGAGTCTGCGCGGACGAACCGAGCTACAACGAAAAGGTAAGGCACAGCGGAAAGGGCTTGCAAGTAGTGACCACCACACTTTTCCGTAAAGACTTAGATGGCCCAAACTAAATGTTGCGGTGATCGCGAGCAAATCTTCTGACACTGTCGAGTTGGTGTGCACCGTAAACCATCCACAACTCACAGGCTCCCTGCTTCTGCTGTTGCGGCAGCCACCTCTCCCCACTCCTATTGCGAATGATCGACAATCACCTCCCTCGTTCCAGATTCCGGAGAACTTGCACGAAAAGCGGTTCACTCTCTCGCCTGATGCGGGGGATACTGGGACATACGAAATTATCGATTACCGCAGGGAGAGAGACAACTCGGTCACATACGAACTGCTCTCCGAAGACTCTGAAGATCCTATCGAGATCACTGCAGAAGAGATGATGGGCATGGAGGACAGTCTTTACACACCGGTTTGATGGAAACCAAGAACATTCGTTCAGTATGTGTGACCAAAGCCTTAGTTACATTTCTTCGTTTACTGGTTTTGAAGCAAAGTCAGATTTGCCGATGCTCGAGGTTCATTTCAAATGTCCTCTCGATCATCTTGTGTTATCCCACCATCCTTGAAAGACCTTTCACAAAACCTCCGGTCTTTGCTTTCCTCGTTAAAGAATCAAGTTGAGCAAAGGATCGATTGCCTGGCAAGTATAGAACAAGATGCGGTCACAACCGACAAGAGATTGAGCGCCAACTCGCCACGCTCAAGCAACTGCCCCGTGTACGCGTCAGCCTGATCTCCCACTTTCTCCACCCTCTCTCATGGACGCGCATAATTACCCCGGAAGGGGTCTGTCCATCTCGCAGCTCCTATTTGCCCTCAATGAAGAATTGAAGCGTGTGGCATATTCTCCACCGTACGCTGCAAAATGTCATTGAGGAACGATATGCTGATCACCTCTTGCAGCTTCCCTTTGGAGGCAGTCTCTCAACTCGACCATGACGCTTCAGCCGCGTTGGCGACAATTCGCGAGTGGAAGAACTCCTTCGCTCGCGTCAACCTCATCCCGTCGGATATCCTTTCCCTCATCCCTACCCACCTCCCTTCTCAGAAGGACCGTTTCCATGCCGCTTCTGTGTGCCGTCATTGGCGTGGAGTCCTCCTCAAGCACGGCGCGCTATGGTCACAGTTGTTCCTCAGAAAAGGCGAGGACTACGTGTCAACCCTCCTCGAACGCGCCAAAGGATCCGCACTAGACGTATTCACCCATCGCGATGGTCCCATCGGTACTTTACCACTAATTTCCCCGCGCGCTCAGCAAATCGGGTACCTCGGACTCTCTGTACACCGCTGGCAGGACGTCGTAACGTTCTCTGAACTCAACTTCGGGAGCTTTCCGCTCCTCCGCGCCCTCGAAATCACCTACTCCGTGATCTTCGATTCGAACGGTCGACCCAACACCGTGACCTCTTCCCCACGCCCCTTCTTCAGAGATTCTGTCAATCTGGAACGATTCGTCTTCCGTTCCTGGGAGCTTGCCTTATTGAGCCATTTCTCCTTTCCGAACCTCACCACGTTCAAGCTATCGGCAGACTCGATAGGGGATTGTAGTGCCTCGCACCTACTCAACTTTCTGAAAGCTTCGCCCATGTTAAAAACCGTCGAAATCGAGATATCTAAATTAGTCAAACTAGGGAGAGCCCTGGACGAAACCGTTGTCGTACTTCCCAATGTCGAGACCTTCTCCCTGCACGTAGCCGAGGACTCCGCGATACAGGTCTACAGTGTTGCGGCCCACATATCGTGTCCTTCCGCCAAGAACACGTCGCTCACGCGCAAGATACATGCCGACGAAATGGGTGTCGGCCTGGGGATGTTCCCTACCCCCGTTTCGTGGAACACAATCGTTCACCAATATATGTCAAGCCCAATCGAGGAAGTCACACTCAAAGTAAAAGACACTGAAGACAAAGATGTCGAAAGTTGCCTTACATTTCGGTCCTCCGACGCGACTGCCCTCAGATTGGGTTTCAACATCGACACAACGGACGCGTTCGAAGAAGATCTGATCATTCCCCTCGCCGGGATGGGTTGGGAGATCTTCTCTAAAGCCCTCGAGACCACCAAGGATCACCCCCTGCTTTCCCACGTCAAACGCTTCCACATCGAATACAGAGCTGCCATCTCGGATACCTACAGGATGGTATTGATAGCGGAGGAGATTCAGGAACTGTTCAACTCGTTGGGGCCCTTGGACGAGTTCACCATCCGCGGTTGCGATTTACATCTATTCCTTGACCGCTTCCTTGATGATCCAGTGCTTGGGTTGCATGAACGGTTTGTGTTTCCACATACCAACGAGCTCACTATCTTGCAACCGTCGATGGAAGATGACGACATGGAGTGCATGGATGCGATCACGAAGCTCGCAAAATTGCAACATGCGCTGGGGAAACCGTTCAAACTTGTGACAATCCGTTATTGGCGTCTTCCTGCGGGAATGGCGGAGGAGTTGGGGCGGTGGGTCGATGCTGTGGACTACCGTAGTGAGCTTCCCAAGGATGGATACCGTGATTAAACGGTCGATCTTCGGTGCCCATATTGCTGGTTCCCCATATGTCACTTCCTCATGGCCAGCAAGCTCCGACCCGACCCCCCCCCCCCCCCCCCCCCCCCCCTGTTCCTATTCCTGTTCATTACCTGTCAGAACCGAATATCACTGTGCCGTTTCCATACGCGAAAGAATGGGAGTAGCCTTGTGAATGGCGTGAATCAACTGAACTGCAATTGGTTACTTTCGTTGCCCGTAGGGATCGTAGATGAGATTGCGGTCATAAGGCTGGGAAGGGGAGGCCTGGATACCTGCTCACTTGGGCCGATAATTTGTTTGCACGGGTATAGAGGAGGTAAATATTCCGGATCCTTTGTTACTTCAACTCCGATGTAAGCGAGACCTTTTCCCCAGAAAGAGTGTGCCGATCGGATCTGCAGGTGCTACCCGCCGCGTTTTCCGTTCACTGGCCCAGATTTGGGACCCCGGACAGCAGAGGGATAGGTCGCATTGCTACATTCCCTCAGGACGGATGGGTGAGGTGTGTTGTACCTAGTATATGTGCAAGATCAAGCCATCTTAGTGCGCCACCACGACCACGACCCTCCTCACTCCCCCGAAACCGGGGCCTTCAAAATCACACCGCGCCCATCAATCATCCTTCCGGACTGCCACCCGACGCCGCCTATGATACTCCACCAACGTCACAGCCATCAACCCCTCTCCCAAAGTACAAATCCCGGCAGACCACACGACCAACAGCGAAGTGATGGAGAAGAAAATGATCGACTGCCCTGGCAATCTCCAGCCCACGACCCCGTGTCCGTAACTCGGAAAAAGAAAGTGACGGTCATGACTGTCTATGACTGTACCAAAAAAAAACAGAGTTGAGATCCACGTGGGAATGGTGGTGGGGCTACTTACCATCTGTGAGAGTGAGCGCGATTAGGAACGGCGAGAGCGGCGGTAGGTGGAGCCTGGCGTTCAACGTTGCAAACACGGACGCTAGAATAACGAAGGCGGCCGGCGCAACAATTTTGAACATCTGTTCGAGACCAGATTTCGCCTCTTTTCACGCCCTATCTCGTGGGCGTGAACCAATTCGGAGTTGGCTCAGCCTGCCACCCCTGAGCGAATGTTTCAACGGGAGAACTTGCGCAGTCCGGGTTCGGTAGTAGGAGATGAACGATCCAGGGGGGCGTGATGCAGACAGGTATAGAGATGATCAAAACCGTCCCTGTTTCACATCGACGGACGCTACTTCGTGAACCCATGAATGTAGAGGCCTTACCTTCCCTCGAGCGAATATGAGTGGCATTCGTATGCAAGACGATACGTCGGAAGCAGGTCTCGGACTTCCGCGGTACTGGTTCTGTGAGCTAGTATGCTTGGGCACCTTCCATAGAACAAAAAATGCGTCGTCTGGGATGAGTCGGGCCGAAGTCACACCATACTATAAAACGTATCAAGAAAAGTGCAAAGGGAGGGAAACGAAACCCGGACGATACACCCGAGTCGACTTACATGCTCCTCGCAACTCATTCATACGGGGCTTGTCGTCGGCCTCATCCAGTTCCATCCTCGCACACACACAAGTCATCATGAGCTTGTGAAGTGAACGTAAGCACGGATGTGCGCGACTTGACTTGGATTTCCTGATATGAGCAGCTTCAGCACAGATGGGGTGGACCCCTTGCTGCAAGACCTGCGAAGGTTGCATCCGAAGGAAACGTTGCCGGCCTTGGACAACAACGTGTGATCGCAGGGCAGTCCGGCTCAACGCTGTCCCAATCCTATCCATCGAACATACCTTGTAGTCTGACCGTTAGAATTCAACCCGAGCATCCAGGAAGCATCGAGCAACATGCATCGCTTCTGTGTCTTCGATCCTCAGTCTCTGTGCCTCCCAAAGCTTCAATCCAATAGGGTCGATTCGAACCGGCGTTGCTGGTCGAGCCGCCTTTGCCGACCAACGATGAAAGCTTTACCATTCTTCATGTGCCAGACGAGGGAGCCCGAATCGTCCATGGCGGAGAAGGTGTCGCAAGTCTTGACGCCCATGTTGTAGATGCCGAGCTCGACGGACGAGATACCGACCTTATAACGCCAAGCCGGCGTAGTGTCCGAAATTGAGGTCGGTAGTGTTGCCGTCTTTACCGACGATAATAAGTCAGCCTTCGCTGTCGATCTAGATCTCTTTCGGGTTGGTGAGGTCCTATTCGGTAGCACATCCCACCCAATCTCAAGTGTGTGGTTTCCCGTCCAAAACCCTATGGTCGTTCGTAAGCGCATACTGTCCTACTTCATCTTGAGAGGCATGTTTTGCGGATGCAACCCAGGTGGCACGAGAGATGGTCTCCTGCGGCAGGTCCGACCGTGGGAACATTACACTCTGGGAGCAGATTTGGCAGAGGTTTGGTGGTTCCCCCACTGATGAACGGGCGTTCTCGCAATGGTGACGAAATAGACGCTCTATCGTCAGGTGGGCTTTCAATTTCACAGTTTTTCACCGCACCGCTTTTTCGCCACAATCCTGCGTCTCGACGATGGAAGCCGAGTCCCAATGGGCGGAGGGGCGCGATGATCCCCTCTCTTTACTAAACGCGGCAATAAGTGCCTTGGAGCTCGCGAGGGGTGCAACGGGCACAACAAAGACCAAAGATGTGGTCAGCTGCGCCAGCGCCCTTCTCACTACAATCAGAGTGGGTTTTCTTCCGGTTCATATCGTTCGTTGCTAGCCGATTCACCGTGGCAGGACTCGATGATCAACGAAGCGGATTGCGTTGAACTGGGACTAGCTTGCGCTGACATCTGTCAATCTGTCCTCAAGACGATGGAGCAATTGGCGATGTGGGTTGAAACAGCAAGGCGGGCACCGAACGATTCGCTCATAACGCTCTCTCGATCGTAGGATTGCGGCCGAGATACAGAGGCAGATTGTCGAGTGGGGTAAACAAGACGTCGACTCTCGCCGTTTCCACGCAAAGGATGATGCGAAGGCGATCGCTGGCTGGAGGTCCGATCTTGAGAAAATTCGTCCTGTCTTTGACGTTCGTACTACGACTTCGCTGCTGTCTAACGAATACTAACCTTCCGCTCGCAGAAGAAACCTGTAATCAGTACAGACGTGGAAACCCCCGACAATCGTCGAAACTTTTCGAACGCCCACACCGCTGTTTTCGGTCCGCAATCTGATGTCTCAAATGCCGGAGTAACCACGCCCGAAGTCCCCAATAATGTCCTTGACACCGACACAGCCATTCCCCTCGTCGGTAACGACGTTCATCCCTGCACTATTGCTTCTGGAGTACAGGATGGCCTCGCGGGCGCAGGTACCATGACCTCATCGGTCCAACCGAATCCAGGCAGACCGTGTCAATCGGTGAGCACGACTCCGCCCTTGTCTGTCACCAACTGGCGGCTTATCGCCGCTCAGACTTGCGCCAGGTCAGCGTTCTCAACAAGTGACAAACCGAATGTCTAAGCATTTTTATCTAGCGCGCCTGGAGAATCTCCGCCCCCACTGCCAGCTCCCGATATTCGTCGTGATGTCGTAAAAGCTGGAGCCACTGTTTCCGAGGATCGGCGCGATGCTATGGAAATCCAGCAGACCTCGGGGAGTCGTGAGGGCGACGATGACATGGAAGAGGAAGTAAGTCACACAGGCGTTCTCCAACATGAGCAAATCGCAGGCTCGCAGTATGATGCCTTCCCAAACCCCGTCAGCTTTCCTGAAGGAAACCGTCTTCAACTCCCATCTGCTGTTCCTTCTACGTCTACCTCTGTTACGTCCGTGGATCGCTGCATCTGTGGCTGTGGTCTCGCCGCCTGCATTCCTCAGCGCGAATACGATAGACAGAGGACCGACCCTCTCACCGAGAACGATCTGCAAGAGATGATACTTTTCAGGGTGGGGGGAAAGTGCGGTTATCCTCTGGTGGACGCGCTTAAGAAGCAGTATACCGGACTTGACGGGAGAGACCAAAAGGTTTTCGTCGGATTCAAGTCTTCCATAGCCATCAGGCTTGAGGTGCGTCTGAAGGGTCAGATGGATCCAGCGATGGCCTTGAACGCTGTTTTCAGTGGTTGCCGTATAATAAGTGGACAAGACAGGTGGGCGCCGACTCCCGTGTTTCATCGTGTGGTCCCTTAATTGCCCCTCGAGATCCGAACGTTGAACTGGCGGAAAGACACCGATAATATCACCCTTTCGAAGCTCGCTACGGAGGTGGCAAAAAGGATGAAGATATTCTTCGAAGTATTACTCAACGTTTAGCTTGCGTGGTGATGCACTAATCCTTGGATTCGGTCAGGAGATGGAAAGCAAGGAAGCAAACCCGTCGTACTACAAGTATCGTGTCCAGCCAGGGGTCATTGACATGGACCACCTAGAGCTTGTTGCGCTGAAGAGGGTTGCCAAAGCTTCATACATGCCGCACTTTCGATTGATCACACCACCCAATCGCAATGATGTCCCCTGAAAACACTGAACCCTCATAGATGTAACTATGTAGGTGCACCAGTAGGGCGGTCGAGGGCCAGGTTCAACACCTGTCTATGAGCTTGCAGCCGCTGTAATGTATGTTTTTCGCCTACAACGATACATTGTATCTCATGCTTGATCCACCGTTTTTGTACTTGTGACTCAATAAAGTTTTTTTGTTCGTTGAAAAGGGTACCCAACCAGAGGGAGGAGATGGAAGTGAACTGTGCGTTTGGGGGCATCATCCCCGTCAAGGCTGTTTGGCCGAAGTGGGCAATCCAGAGAAACTAATAAAAGCCGCACGAATAAAAGGAAGGGCGACGTAAATCAGACAATGCCTCTCTCTATCCTCAACAATTCACAAACATTCTCCTTGCCTGTCGACGGTCCGCCGGTCCGCCGCTATGAACGATCCTCGGAACTTCCCGCCTTTCCTCCTCACCCGATTATACCATCTGCTCTTGCTTCTCCACCAACCCTTTTCTGGAATTACACCACCGCTCTTCTCATAGATTCTGACTTTCCCTCATGCGGTGATGGTCGCTTTGGCCCGTGATGTTCCTATGAGCCTTGTGAATCTCCTGGATTCCTTCTGGGACGGTAGTCACAGAACCTTGCCTGACGCAGTACGACGACATGTGATCCTGCCCGCGACCCCAGTTGAGACTTCTGTACTAACACCCAGCGTTTCTCCAATCCCCCCACCTCGAAGCCTGACTCGATATTCCCTCATGTCCGGAATAGATCAAAGGCGATGACAGATCTGGAAAGTGGATGTTCGGTTTCTCCCAACCTAATACAAACTCCACTCAGGCTCTGGGTTGTGGCTATTCCTCCCCGGGGTGTTTGATTTCTGGGATTGTCGACTCTGCCCTTAGACCATTCTATGGTTGCCACGCATTCGTGGGCCAACTATCCGATTGTTTTCGTTTACCAGCGGAGCTTTCGTATATATACTGTAGAAGGGGCGGAGGTTGTCGCACCAATCGTCCAGAAACAGCCAATTCACCAGCATGCATTCCCTCATGAATCGCGACTCCAACGGCGAGGTTGGCAAAGCCATGAATGGTCACATGAACACGTTGCTGCGACTCGGTGAGTGGAATTACACGGCATGCTGCTCCCCCCCTAAAATGCTGATCGACGCTGCTATGGCAGGCATCATCTTCGCCAGGGAATGGGGTGTGCGTACGCAGTGCACCATGCCGCTCGTCGGCGCCAACCACCACGGCCGCAACGGAGGGGGCCTCGTTCCGATGAGAACTTGGCTGAATAACAACAACCTCATTACTTCGTTGATTTGAAATCGTTTCTACCCCGGCCCCAACAATTTGCGATTTGGTGCAGAGTACATGTGACGCCTTGGTTCGAGAGTTTTCCCCGACATTAGTGGTGGATAGATGACTTCTCCGCTTGAGGATAACCTATAATCTTTACGAAGATTGAGGCGATGTCTACGAACAATCAGATTCATTTCATGCGCAAGGACAGAAATTGATTACAAGAATGGCTCCTCTTCCTGGCGGTGAAGCTCAGGAAGTAAGATGGGGAATTGCTGGACTTCGGGGAAATGACATGACTGCGAGAACCGAGCGGAAATCCGACGGAAATCCATCAAAAGATCTAAGAGGAGATATGGATGAGGTTGCGCAATGAGCAACATACAAACACGCCGTTGCTCGTTGAGGTCATGGGCCATGCTGCTCAGCGGGGGCCCGGGGAGTGACATGGGACGAGCCCCACGATCCCGTGAGATTCCTGACGGGCCGGGATTTGCCGGAGAGGGGTGCAGCAACAAGGGTCCATAAAAGATTTTTCTCCTCTTCCCCCACCCTCGTCATTCTTTTCCCTACATCTTTGTATTTCTTCCCGCATGCTATAGTTATTCGTCAGCCTTGGCCATAATGCTTCACGGAAACACCATCCGACTTCTTGCTGGTACGTTTTATTCGCTTCACCAGTGGAGGGGCGGTCAGCCACCCCTGCCAACTCAGAGGGGGATGAATGCTAATCGGTTTACAGGTAACAGCCACCCTGAGCTTGCCCAGGCGGTGGCTGATCGGTGAGCTCAAACCGCCCTCAAAGTCGTCCCCCCACGCCTAGAGTGACATAACCCCAGCCTCAACGTCACCCTTACCCCATGTACGGTCAAAAAGTTTTCAAACGGGGAGATCAACGTCAAAATTTCCGAGTCCATTCGAGACGAGGATGTTTTCATCATCCAGTCTGGATCCAGCGACGTTAACGATAATCTTATGGAACTTCTCATCCTCGCTTCCGCCTGCAAGGGGGCATCGGCCAGGAGGGTCACTGCCGTGATCCCCTGTTACCCTTATGCTAGAATGGACAAGAAGGACAAGTCTAGGGCTCCGATCACGGCCAAACTTGTGGCTAACATGCTCACCGTCGCTGGGTGTGATCACGTCATTACTATGGACCTGCACGCGAGCCAGATCCAAGGGTTTTTCGACATCCCTGTCGATAACCTGTACTCGGAGCCTTTGATGATCTCTTACATCAAACAAAACATCGAGGGGTGGCGGAATGGTATTGTCGTAAGTCCGGATGCTGGCGGAGCCAAGCGGTGGGTCTTCGTGGCTGTTTCGTGTTGCAGACGGATACAGGGCTCATAGTGCGTATTTAGGGTCACTGCCATCGCGGACAAACTGGGGCTTGATTTTGCACTCATCCACAAGAAGAGGGGTGTTCGTGGTGGCGAAGCGCCTGAGCAAATGGAATTGTTGGTTGGCGATGTACGAGACAAGGTATGAGATCGCACGTTTGCTCGACTGAATAGGACCGCCCATATAATTAACTTCGATATTCAGGTGGCAATTCTTGTTGACGATATGATTGACACCGGAAGAACTCTATCCTTGGCGGTCCGCACTCTACACGAGAACGGTGCCAAAGCCATTTACGCACTCATCTCACACGGCTTACTGTCGGAGGTCAACATGAACATGATCGAGACCCTACCCTTAGCGCGCCTTATTGTGCGTACATTTTTTTGGAATCCACGTTCGCTTTGCAAGTCCTGACGCACGTTCCAGGTCACCAATTCCATTCCACAATCAAGGCATGACTGCAGCAAGCTTGTCCAGATCGATACAAGTCCGACGATCGCGGAGAGTATCCGAAGGACTCACAACGGGGAGAGCATCAGCCTGCTGTTCGGGGACTGGCCGCAGACTATGGGCCACATGAACGGCCTCTATAATGGATACTGAGAGGTTCAAAAGTACAGATTTTATAGACATCATTAGTCAACATTGTTGTAGTAAGTTACGAGGATTGTCATAGAGGGTGATCGACTCCCACGGTTGTGTGCCACTCGTCCTTTCCGCAGGCACCATCACCTCTTCCGCCCGTCGTCATGTTCTATGGTTTACTTCCGTCTGCTCTTCAGTTTCTCATCACTTCCTATCTGTGGAAGGAACAGTACACACCGTCGCCGGACAATTCCCTGACCTTTGAACTCCGTCACGAACACGCGGTTACGAACGGTTCCCTCCTCGTCTTCTCTGATGTCCCCAAATTCCGACGGCTTTCGGGTGAAGATGATCGTTTACAGTACTCCGTAAAGACCAAGGTGACCCAGAGCCATGTCTTCACGCAGTTTCTCAATTCTTGGGATGAGGTCGAGGTACCAGGCCCGAATGTGACGGATCGGGAGACGTTGCACGCACTGGCTATGATGACCAACAACGCGTACCACGATGGCTCGGATAAAAAGGGGTGGTATGATTTGGGTCCGGACTGGAACTCAGTGCGTTCACGAGGACTTTCTGGTTGATATACTCAATGACTTTGATTCTCCAGTCGTACCCGTTCGGTTGGGAGCCCGACGCGGATGGATTTAGGGGTCACGTCTTTGTGTCAACGGACAACAGCACCGTGGTCGTCGCCATCAAAGGAACTTCGGCTTTCTGGCTCGTCGGGGACGGTGGCCCAACCGTCAAGAAAGACAAACTGAATGATAACCTTCTCTTCTCGTGCTGCTGCGCCAAGGTCGGACCTACCTGGACGCCCGTGTGCGACTGTCATTCTGGGGGGTACACTTGCGATCAAGGGTGTTTGGAGAGAAGTCTCGTCCAGGATTCGTTGTTTTATCCTGTCGGGGTGAACCTCTATAACAACGTCAGCTATCTGTACCCGGACGCGAATATTTGGATGATTGGACATTCGTTGGGTGGCTCGTTGGCTTCGCTCGTTGGTGTCACGTTTGGGGCTCCGGTCGTGGCGTTCGAGGCACCGGGAGAGAAGATGGCGGCTGCGAGGTTACACATCAACCTTCCCGTGAGTCGGTTATTTTCGGTCGAACGGAATGACCTTACTTGCAGCCGGGTTTCCAGCCGACCACTCAACACGTCACGCACATCTACAACACCGGAGATCCCATCCCGATGGGCGTATGCAACGGTGTGAGCTCGACTTGCGCTATCGGTGGATACGCCCTCGAAAGTAAATGTCATCTGGGCAATGTCGTCCTGTACGATACCGTGACGAAACTGAAGTGGTCCGTGGCGATTGGGAACCATGGGATTCGGACCGTCGTCGATCTCCTTTCCAAGGATTTTGATCCCGAGAACAACGTTTCTGTACCCTTCGCTGAGCCTCAGAAGGACTGTGTCGTGAGTAATACGATGTGTGTCCTTTTGGTCAGGTCCACTAATAATGTTCCTGTAGGACTGTTTCGATTGGGAGTTTAAAGAATAGGCACCACTTTTTCCTTGGGCCTCGCCGTGATTTCCCTTGTTTTTCCCAGCCCAATATCACACTATCATTTTACTGTCATTTCAGTATCGTATAAAGACATTAGGTAACGGGTCGATGAAGAAAAATAGCAAGAGACAGATCCAAAAACCATAACCCCAGAGTGAAAAAAATCACAAGAAAGATATAAGTTAGGCAGCATCGTATTTCGGCATGCTCAGGCTCGCTCTCAGACTTTCTCCCATGAGAGCAGTCTCAGGATGCTTCCCCGACTTGCTGAGTCTTTCCCACAGGTTCGCTCGTGTAGGAGTGGGAGGGTGATACTCCGCGCTTCCCTCTCTACTGTGGACCTGACTTCGTTTTCGTGTCCTGGCGGTCGTCGAGGACGTCCTGGATCGATCGTAACCTCCTCTATGTCTGAGCGCTGAAGCGGAAGCGCGTTTATCGCGACGGGAGTTGTTTTCTGCCCTCAGTTGACTCTCTGGGTCGTCTTCTTCCTCTTCGTAAATGATCCTAGGATCCGTCTCCTGATCCTCGTCTTCCTCTTCCTCATCTCTAATGTCGTAACTCCGTCGGTTTGTTCGACTATGGCCTCCGTCCCCGTCCCAATAAGACGAACCCTCTCCAGACCGTTCGCTCATCCTCTTCCTCTCCGTCTTCTCCCTGACTTTCATAATCCTCTCGACGGCATCCTTCTCCGCGGCACGCTTCATCCCAATCACGATCTCCTCAGCCTTGCGTAGATCCTTCACCTCCTGATACACCCTAAACACCGCGTCGCTCTGGAACCCGTGCGTCTTTGCGATTTTCTCGCACGCGACTTGGATCCCGAGGTACGCGTCCATCTCTGACGGGGCGAAACCTAAACCTAAAGGCCCGGCCATGATCCCCACGGTGGGTGACGCGGTCGAGGTGGAGCCCCCGAAGCTTGTTGGCCTGGAAGAGAACGAGGTGGATGAGGTGGTTCGGTCTAGCCTGTCGTGACTGCCACGGCCGGTTCGGCGAGCGTTAGGAGGGGACGACGTGGCGATGGGCGAACCGAACGAGATCCCGGATGACCTCCTCAAGTTCCGTCGTTGCTCGCGGTCATCCTGAGCATCCCTCTCAACTTCTCGAAAGTCGGTTATGGACGATGACGTCCCGTGGCGTGTGTGAGAAGATGCTCGGTAAGTGGGGGGTATTCTCTTCGGTGGCCGGACGGAGAGGTCCATCATCGGTGTCCCGCTGACGTCGTGAAGGTCGTGTTCAATGTCATAGGTCTGAGATTCTTCCACACCTTCCATATCCTCTTCTTCACGTGTCTGGAAGGATGTCTCTACTTTCCTCAGAGCGGTACTGGTGGCGGGCTTGAGGGGTTTCGAAGAGCTGGGGAGCTCCAAATCGTGCGAACGTCGATTTCTATCCTGTACAGCTTCTCTCCGTACCTGCCTTGACCTGATGGTCGCGTCAAGCCCGCTCTGTGACGTCGTGAGAGACGCGAGAGGCGATTGTTGCTCGTCGTCTGGGATGGTAGCGTCGATCGGTGGATGTGGAGACGATAGCCTCAAGCCGACGGGGGATGAGAAAGGATCATCGTTTGCCGCCGACTTGGACCTGAGATGGTACCCAGGGGTGACCGTTTCTGATTTTACTACGACTTGGAATTCAGCGTCCGTGTTCTCAGGAGGGGGTTCAAACGATCCTACCTGATGATTCGGAAAACCGGGTCCTGTGCGCGAGATGTTTGCCCTCGGAAGTCTTAGGAGGTTTCTCTGCCGTCGTAAACGTGAGTACGATCCGTTTCTCCGTGCAATTTACGCCTCACCATAGGTCTGGGGTTGGACATCGACGTTCGCCATGGCACGTCGCCCTCGCGGGGTGTTCTCCAACAGCTCCCGTAGCTCTTGGGTTGCCGTAGATCTCGGCCGACCATCCTCAGGTGAAAGGGCTCCAGATCTGGCTCTCCGTGGGGATAGGATTGGCCCGTCCTCAGCAGGTGAGAGAGGAGACCTGAGCACGCTCCGTGACGTGGTCGGCGTCGGAGCTTTCAGTCGTCTAGAAGAGCCGTTGACGGCTGCCGGTTCATTCGTGGCGAGATTCTGCGGCGAACGGTGCGGTTTGTTGGGTGAGGACAACAACCCAGGTCGGAGCCGATTGATTGGGGAAATCGGTGGGGGGTGAGAAACGGTTCTCGAATTCCTACTTTCTGGTAGAGTTACGGTGAGGGGGACTTCCGTTCGGCGCTTGGAACTGCCTGGGGTAGGAGGCACTGGGGAAACTCTCATCGGGATATCTGGAGTTCCAACTTCCAGCCCCCGACGTTGACTCTGACTATCGAACATGCTATCCGGTGGTCCCTGGGTGCTCTCGTCGAAGGGGTGGGTTTCTTGGCTCTGGGTGTGGAAGTCTTCGTCGAACGGGTGTGTTTCCTGGGTTTGTGTCTGAGAGTCGTCAAGTAAACGCGTGGTCTCGTCGAACGGATGCGTGGTTTCATCGAAGGGGTGTGTAGTTTCGTCGAATGGGTGAGTAGACTCGTCAAATGGGTGTGATCCTTCATCGTTTATCCTCGTGCCGGGGGATTTGGGACCAAGAGGGGAACGAGGAAATCGATCCCGGAATCTAAGCGCGAGTTTGGAAAGCTCCTCGCGAGCCTCTATCATTTTCTTCTCGGTAGCGTCTATCGTGGTAGAAGGCGGTGGTTCTGGGCGCAGTCGAGGGATAGGCTGTTCGTTACCAAGGCTCAAGAGGGATGAACCGCGCGGTTCCACGGATCTACGTTTGGAAGTGGATGGAGTCGAAGGCCCGGGTTCAGGAGTGTCACGTTGAGGTTCCCGTACTCCCTCCCAGGCTGTACCGTTCTCAGTTGAACGAGCTTCCGGGAGTTTAGGAGCCCCAGCCTTCCGGGCCGCACGTCTCTCGACGAGAAGGTCAAACTCTGGTGGCGAGTCAGCACGGATTTGAGACGAACGGACGGGGCCGTCTTGCTCGTTCCGACCAAACGCACTTTCGACGATCTTTGGAACTGTTCGTTTCCGAAGGCGCTTGGGTACGACTAACGATTCCTCCTCTTCCGACTCATCGAGGTCGACTGTTGAGAAAGGGCTTGGGGTGGGATTTTTGGGACTGTGCGGTCTGTGTACTGGTTCGCGAGGTTGGGAAGGGTGCTGCGTTTTTGAAGTAGATGCCACTGGGTCACTAGTCCGAAGGGGTTGAGCGGTGCGCTTTGGTGTGCTCACCCCAAGGGAGTTGTCGTGTGATCTAGGGAACATGAAATTTCTGGAAGGGATGCAGAAAAAAACAGGACGTACCGTACTATCGTCTCCTCGTCTGATGGGTAGAAAAGATTGTGTTCGACCTCTAGAGTTTCTT
Organism: Thelephora terrestris; assembly: GCA_015956445.1. Taxonomy (NCBI): domain Eukaryota; kingdom Fungi; phylum Basidiomycota; class Agaricomycetes; order Thelephorales; family Thelephoraceae; genus Thelephora; species Thelephora terrestris. Next base: position 277,940 of record WIUZ02000008.1, read on the forward strand.
CACCTTGGGAGTCTTGATCCATGACATCCTCTTCCTTCTCCTCAGAGAGACCACTGGTAGAATTTCCCCTCTCCAACTCGCCGTTTCTACCATCATCAGTAACTCTCGTACGTTTCGGTGTCCTGTCAGTGGTATCGCTAACCCTCTTCCGCTTGGAGATAGGTTGCTGTGACGTCGTCGCGACCTTGCTGACGGGCCTGGGCAAAGGCTTCGCCAAATCCCTGTATTCGTCGTCCGAGTCTGAATCGAACCGAGCAAGCCTCTTTGCCCGGGGCGGCCTGTCCTCTTCCTCCTCCTCGTCCGTTCCAAAGTCATCCAAATCTTCCATGCCGCTCTTGAGCATCGCCCCGAATCCGACAGGAACGGGCCGTCTGGATAACTTGTTCTTTTGCTGGAACACCTTGATGTGGTGATCGAAACGGCCTTCGTTGTTCTTGTACCGCTCTCTCCATGACATCCAGGTGTGCCGTCTTCCCCAAGGCCACTTATTGGGCTAATATTCCGGGCGGAAATCAGAAATGGTTTGAGTGGTTGAGATCGAGGGAGATCCTTGCCTGCTCAGTGAGTAACTTGTATACCGCGTTGCCCATTCGGCCCTCCTTCGAGGGATGGTGGACGGCGAGAAAAGCGACAAGTTCACGGTCATCGGAGTCAGTAAATGGTCTTCGTCTATGTGGAAGTTGCGATGTTGGTGGTGAGAATCAGTTGATTCCCCAGAGCGATCTAACTCACGTCGTCGATGGTGTCCCACTTGGCATGGCTACTGCCGCAGAAAGACGGCTTGAACCGGGATTTTGACGAAGCAGGTGGTGAGGAAGAGGCGGTCCGGAAGAATGTGGCGAGCGCCCTGACCGCGACGCGACCTGCAGATTAAGTCGTCGTCCTGGGAAGTGTTGAGATTCTTGACGCGGTAGTCATGTGACTACCCGTGGAACGGCAACCGATTTTGATTCCGCGCGGAATTTCTCCCTTGCATGCACCCGACAGCTCTTGGCGTCCAAAGGATTCGCCATTGAAGTAGCTCTTCTCAAGTGCGGCGCTGTTCTCCTTCTTAGCTTCCAACATTTGTCTCAGGTCCACCTCCAGTATATACTCTTGATCCTGCATGGACATCACGTCATGTCTTCTTCTGAACTGGTCAAGATCACCGAAGAGGCTACAGAAGTAATTTAGAACAAGATCGCTGCTGGGACACAATTGTGCGCTGGTGACCTCTTTCTATTCCGTGAGTTCGTTCCCCCTTATATCCGATCAATCCCTACGTGGTTCTTCAAACGGCTCACCGCAGAATGGAAAGCTGCCATTGAACGATTACTGGTAAACGTCCCATACAAGCCAGCATCTTCCACCTCTTTACTCCCTCGTGCAACCACACGTCGTAGTCGACCGCCGTGCAGCGTGAAAGCAAGGCGGTTGCATCAGCGAATTCGATTGCCCTTGGAGAGGATCCTGACCCGGCTCCGGAGCACGGCTTTGAGCTCAAGTGGTTCAGGGAAAAAGACCTGTGTGCTGTAGTTACAAGGGAAGCCACGGTCCTTCCTCGTCTCGAGTCCGAAACTCGTGGTACAGCGTCCTCGGAGATGATCTTGATAACCGGCCGATGTCCTACCATTTCGTGCGGGGAGACGATTTTGGATTTTTTTAAGAAATCCTGAGCGTTCTTCCCTAGCTCCGATATACCCCTGCGCGGTTGCCTGGGGCTACTTACAAGCAGTATGATTGCTCTATTGGTTGATGCCGTACACTTTTGGCCATCATGCAGTGCGGAAGTAAGGCAGCCTCGTCATCCCGAACTGGGTCTTCAGGATGACTTGGATCTTAACTGGCCCATGTACTCCTTGTATTTCGGCAATATCGAGACAGTAAGTCGCGATTTCTCCTAGCTGCCGCCGACAACTCACACCGCTGTTCAAAGTCCATCGTAGTGCTAAAAATCATTATCTTGGCTGCTGGTGTTGAGTGACAAACCGCGAACACCGTACGTCGAAGCCGTGTTTACAGAGACACTGGGGCGCGGTTGTACCGCTCGCTCGAGTATGTTTACGAGGGCTACCGCACTCTAAAGGGTTCATATGTAGGAACTTTCAACAGCGAATCCTCACGTGTTCGGTATACTAACTCTCAGGTACAAGGGAACCTCTGGGCGATTTCCAGAGGACTTTTCCCGAACCCTGAGGTATTCCACCCTTAGAGGTTCTGAGAATCCACACATCGGGGACAGGCATTCACCCTTGGAATCGCAGCCTCCGGGCCAAGGGGTACTAACCAATCGTTCGGCGTCGAATTTCTTGCGCCACGTTTATCGTCACCCCTAGGAAATTCCCGGGGATATACCCTGATATACCTCACACAATTGACATTCGGTGACTATCCGTCAGACTAGATTAGGCTAGAAATATATATATCCATCGTAGAAGGGTGCCAGTAGCCGAGGTTCGCGGTGTTCCCTGACCCCACAGGCTATTGCCACCGCTTCGCCTCAGGTTGCTGATTGGTTCGCGGGAAAACACTACCCGCCACCTCACTCACAACCAGCCACCGACGACTGGAATGAGCGAAAGGCGAGCTCCCGGCTCCAGTCTTAAGGGCGCCGAACTTATCAGAGCCATATGTAATCTTGAGGAGCTCGAAAAGCTCGCTCGAGAAGAAGAATTTGAGGAGGGCGGGGAAGCCTCTGTGGGCCTTGCGACAAATGTCCTCTCGGGGAAGATTAAAGACCTTCTTATCACACTGAGAGCGAAATCAGAGGGCGCCTTGGTGAGTGGTGCAGGGTTGATCCTGTCCTGCGATTTCCCTAACCTCCTATGCAAGACCTTTTCGTTCTCCAGCGTGGACTTCGACATTTTGGAGGAAAAACTCAGGATTTCCCCCCGGGACACACTCGTCAAAAAAGGCAATCACGTGAACCGCGCGGCGGAAAGTATCCTTCAAAGTGGTGGAAGATATATGACATCGGAAGACATGTATCGCCACCTCAACATGCTTGAAAACTTGGTTCCCAAAGCAGTGCGCCTCTTCTCTCTAGACCGTCGTCACCTTACTCAAGTGCTACTACAGAACGAGGCGGGCGCTCGCCTATGGATAGATGCTATCTTCTTCCGGGTGTCGGCCATGGTATCAGGCAACAAGGGTATGGTGCTCAACCTCGAGCAACACGTCCCAGCAGTTGGCATTCCAGTGCCAGACAAAGCATGTTCCTTGAACATTTGTGGCACGATCGATTACGCTGCCCTCACAACAGACCCTTACGAACATGGTGCGTCTGTCCTTTCCATTTATCTGATTGCGCTCAGGTTCTCCGTAGAGTCGTTCATCCAAACCTCTCACTTTCAATTTATTAAGCACAAGAACCTGAACGGATTATTTGTGGCTGAGGCAAAGCCCGGCAGCAGCACCCTAGCCCAGCATGTCCCTCGGGCGGTGGCCGAAATGTATGCCTCTGCCAAATATCTAAAGTACAACATAGTTTTCTGCTCATTCTTATCACTAATGAACAACATTCGTCTAGCAAAGGGATTCTCCGCGGCGCTCTAACGAATGGGCACGAATGGATTTTTCTGATTTTCTACCTCGACAAAGACGGGATCGGAGGAACATACACGACAACCCCCATAATCAAGATACAAGTGAATGATAGCTACCCCTTTTGCATTCTCTCTCCAGGGCCCGACATTGTTGCGGGTATCCTGGCATATTGGGTATGTGCCGCTCCCTCCTTTCTTTCATGTGCCCCTCATGAAAAAAATGTCAGATCGACCGCAGCTTTTCTGATCTCGATGAAAATGACTGGTTCTCCCAGAGAGCCAGAAAATGAGCCATTAGTGGGATTGGCCTGGTTGTGACTCTACGCATGTAATTTCGCATTCCATTCTGAATTTGATTTTCCCTACGACCGAAAGGTTACGTGTTCGACCACAAAGGTGTCTCATACCGCTGGACACTTGGGTCTTTACGACGCCCAAAGGTGAGTTGATGCACGATAATCCTCAATCGACATATCGAAGGGTGTTCATCTGTCGTGAAATCCGAACCGCAGCTGGTTGTCGATTCGAGCGATGCTTTGATAGCCCAATTCCACCCTAACGCATACAGCAAGGAAAAGGCGCACCTCGAGGTGACACCCGCCGGGATGGACATGCTGGACCACATTGTTGTGACTTTGATTCCTGTGGAGGTGAACCGACGAAAGGCCGGTTGAATCCCACTTTACAACGTCTGACACCTTCCCCACAATTAAGGTCTCCTGTGTATATGTCTCCGTTTATCAGCCAATTCTACGTGATTATTCGGGGTTCCCACCTCTTCGTCCTCGGAGTCCGTCCCTTCGACCATTGCCAAGCCATTCCTCACGCAGCACGGTTCAATCTTTCAAGCTCAGCGCACATCACTTCCAAGAGGCGCTCATTTGACGTTAACCTCCGAGCCAGAGGCTCTCAACCAGAACAACTCCTGAGGATCCTACGAAGACGATGCGTTCAGGTGAAGATGAAGACAGGCATATTCACCGGTCCTACAGTTTTTCGTCTTTGAACCATCGTTTCTGGTTCACCAGTAAAGAAGAAATGATGAAGGACATAGCCACTTGATCCTGCTGCCTCCGCCCAGCCAAAGACATGCTCAGATTTTTGTTCGTGTTGTGCTACTCCGGTGGTACGAGCACGTTTCAACCCATGGATGAGCAAATGAAGGTCGCCTTAGAGAAGGTACAGGAGGTGGCCAACGCGCAAAAACCCCTCTGAGAGACTACCTTAGATCCTAGTAAGTCACATCGATCAACTTCTTCGTTCTGGCGCTCTCTGACTCGAGTAGCCTTGCCCTCGAGCATGATTCGGATTCGAACCTCACCAAGATGTGCAATACGCCTTATGACGGCTCTCCGAGCTCGACATCCCCGGCTTACTAGAGCTCCCGGATGACCGTCAAATCGTCTTCGCGCGCCCAAGAGGAAGCTATACGGGACTGCCCTCGCATGCTTCTGACACCATTATGCTTACATGGGAGGTCCCCAACAGGGAACTTTTTGCCGACCAGACGATCCCGTATTCAGATATTCGTACGAATCTGATATCTGTTTTCAGAAGGCGGGTTCAAACCTCCTCGGATTGACCCTCCGCCACACGAAGAGCCGGATAACGGAGGGTCCTTTACGAACGAAACTGGTGGCGGCGCACGAACATGCACTGGGTTCATAGGAGGCGCTGTGTGTGGTTAGGGAGGATTTTGCAGGGATGTGTCTTGCAGGCGCTGTCATCGTGGGCCAAGGCTGTCGTTGGTGTGACCAGTAACCAAATAGTTGCACGACGATGCAATGACGGAGCGTTGAGTAGAGTGCAGAGAAAGGGATGCTGAGCTGGTGCGTTTGTATTCGATCCCTGATGAAAACACGACCAAGTAGTCAACGCCTGAAATGGTGAAAGGGTGGAATTGTGTATCATGGGGGATTTGAATTTTCTGGGGATTTTCTGCCGGTCACATCCGTTCTCATCATCAATGTCGAGGCCCAGCTCCAACCGGATTTCAGCAAACATTTCCAATGCGGAGATCATCAAACGATTGGTTACAGTCGAAACCCGGGAGCAAATTGATGGTAAAGACTGTGTGGCCGGGACGTCTGGCCAAGAGGAGCTTCTCGCACCCCCACCGGGACAAGCAACGTAATAGAGTTGAACATGGCATGAAGATCGCGGCGATCCTCGTTTGGATGGACCGTCAACGGTGGGTATCAACTACTAGTATATATTTACACAGTAAAAACGCATCAAATGGTAAGTACGAAGAATTCCGATACATACAGACATCTCTACAGCGACGAATCACCTCCTCATTCAGATGATGCTTGAAAGTTCCCACTGGCCCCGTTCGGGCGAGTCTCCATCAGTCACCTCGGATCGCTTTCGCTCCCAAAATATGGTGGCTTTCCGATCAGTCTTCGGGTTGTAGTCTACCATGATGGCCTGCTCGATTTGTACTTGGACGCCGAGATTCGCATCGTCGTTCCTTCCAGGGCTGTTGTCCACGGCGTTACGGGCAATAACATTTCCAGAGCGGCCGAAAATGAATCCTTGTTGAGCACGAATTTCGGCGGCCTCTGCGGATGAGCGAAGAGGGGTATCCGTTAGTGCAAACCACGGCTCCGTTCACTCAAAGGCGCTCACCATGGATGTGGATGAGAAAGCTTTGACTCATAACCCAAACGACCATGAATCCAAAAGAAGCCCCAGAGGCCTAGGAATGAAGGTTAGTTGCAAACCTCGGATAGAAGTTTTATAAAAAGGCAAGACTACCTGTGTCCCACGGTCGATGCTGTTCCGGTACAAGATCAAGTTCATGGTGTTGACCGCTAGGCAACGGTGTGGCGTTGATGAGGATTAGGAGGTTATGAAGCGCCGCCCGCGTACCAATGAGGGTGAAAACGTATCCCAAGCCATCGTAGAAAAGCCTTGCAGAAAGGCAAAAGAATGAGGATCAAACCTCAGGAGAGGCCGCAGAAACTCACATCGCGGGGACCGAACTCATCCTGTGAGGTCGGTTAGAATCCGTTTGTGTCGCGATAGGTAGGGACGCACCTGCTAATGCCACTAGACGACTTGATCAAGAAGAACGAGGAGATGCCGATTGTGGTGACATCGAAGATGGTGGAGAGGAGATAAAATACCCATTGTGGCATGCGCGCCATGTTGTTTCCTGGTGAGCAGCTGCCGGGTAGAAAATCACTGGTTAGACGTCCTACGAACTCCGATCGGGTGTAAATGCTTACTTTCCCCCGTTCTGCACGGGTGAGCGCGAGCCAAGGTTGGAAAACCCCTCAAGGGCAGCGATAATCAATCCAAAGGCGAGGAGGAACACTCCCATATCTCTGGATCTCTGAGAAATATTCCACGTCCGATAGCCAATGATCGCTTGGGAGATTATTATCTGGATCACTGAGGAGGGTTTCAGGATATAGCGCACCTGTAAACATCAAACTACTCGCCTTTGAACACTGGCGCCACCAAGTGGTATTTCGAGCAAGCATCCGCTGAAAACCCATGGTAGAACCATCCGAAGTTACTGATCACCAGCAAAATGATGCTGACATATCTATCAACCCACGGTGAGTATCAGGTTACCCCTGCACGTAGAAATTGAAAAACTACCGCAAAAGGATGAACATCACAACGCTGGGAGTCCACCTGCAAAATTGTGATATTAAATATCTGCAAGAGTTGAAATTTTGTACAGACTCACCCAAACTTGAGTCTTTTGATGGAGGTGTACACCCTGATTTCTACGGGAAGGGTGAATAGGTAGCTGGAGAAGGCAATTGAGAAAAAGGAAGTGACGAGGCTCGGGAGTAACACACTCATAACCAGCGACGGATATGGACGCAATCCGCAGGAAGGAGGACGCCTCCAGATACGTAGACATGACCTCTGTGGCTTGGGAGGGAGGGAACGACGCATCGCAATGACAATCATATATACTTGTTCGGGAACACATCCCATGAGTCTAAAATGTGGGATCGGCTCACGGTGTGGGTGCGGATCGGGTCGGGCAGTGGGGGAGGATCGGCACGAAAGAACTAGAGATCCGTAGCGTAAAACCTTCGGGCATGTATTTTGAAATGAATGGATCTGGAAAGGGACCAAATGAAGGGGAGACATTGGGTAAGGCTCAACGCGAAACGCTCCGATGTCGTCACACGGTGCTCCGCTCTCCGTTGAGGATATCATTGTGTGATGCCCACGCAATGAAGATCTCGGCTGCAGAGGGTTGATCAATCTCTACGGCTGGCCCCACTCGTCGCAAGAATTTCATCCAGGGACCAAGCTTTGGTCCCGAGCCGTTGATATCGATCCTCACTGCGAGCCGTGGGGTATAAAGGCCCGACTGCCCAACCCGAGCGTGGCAAAATCGACGTCTGCATCACAATGGGTCAGGATTGCGTAGGGACCGGGCTGGACGCGGAAGAGAGAACGTGCTAGCGTATAATTCGAGGGATGCATAGGCTGTCGGCTGCCAAATTGTGTGTGTGGGAGTGGGAGACCGGTTTTCGTCTGATGTTGATCAGGCCGATCAGCTGGGGACTAGGCACGTACGCTCACGTAGTACGCCAGATGGTCCCTTGGATCCTCATGGGAAGAGAGAGAGTTGAAATACCTCGGAGAGGGACACATATGGTGTAGCACCGGCTCACGGTAACACTGGCTGTAATCGCGCGACCTGTATCTATGCTGAGTAACTACCTCGGCGAAGAAACCGTGTTGTATTGTGACGCGGTAGTTACAGTGGGGAGTATAGTCGGCTTCTTGCAATTGTATACATGCTACCGCCCGAAAAACACGCATACTGAAAACTTGAGAGACGAGTATGAGAGCTGCGCAACCGGTACCAGCCGGTTTAAACCAATACAGGGTGGTAAACCAACTCGAATCAAGGGACAAGACATCTTCAGGGTTTTGTACTAGCTAAGGGCATGGGGCCTTCTGTAACTGGGTAACCCAGCGCCCATCTCCAACGGGGCTAATCATCGCCAGCCACACAAACTTCGCGCTCACTCCGGACGACTTCTCTCCACTCAGTTTCCAATCGGATATACCCTCATGGCGTTCTCCACTCCAAGGGTGTTCAATCATCCACTGATGAATACACCGCAGGGTTTCGATGGCTAGCTCGCGCTTCGTTAGTCGTCGAAGGCCATGGACGGTAATGAATGGGGCGGCAGGATAAAGAGGCGTGTAGACGATGATTTCGTACGTTGCTTGTTTGTACCCAGGCCAAGCGATGACGAGTGTGATGTGGCAGGACTTCATAGGGTCCAATCCAAGGTTGACCGGTTGGTCCCCATCATCCATGTCGTTTAGGTTGTTCATGTACCTGAGGGGCATTCCGAGAACCCCGTGGCGAGTAAAGTACACAGTCGATCGGTCGTCTGGTCCGGGTTCGATTGTCTGGGGTATGATCTCGCAGCCAGCTGGTTTCCTGGGAAAAGAAATACCGGTCTACATATCGTCAACCGAAATTGCAAAAAGCGTGAGGTCACTTGTTATCACGAGGTCGATCCCTGGTGAAAGTTTCAATTACGTACAGGCAGGTGACTGATGCAATTCTCTGGTGGCGTCTGAGACAGCGGACGTTCTATGGGAGGATCTTGTTTGCGTTTATTCCGGCATTGCAATGATGCTGGGGTGTGAGGCTTGCGTCTATTGGAGTTGGAAGGGTATGTTGGCTTGGCACCGTGCCCGTCGGAAGTAGGAGGCTGTATTGAGTGACTGCGTTTCGAGAGTTGGCGTCTTTGAGAGACACTCTTGCCCTGACCCTGGGGATTGACGCTGGTACTACCAAAACATGTCGGTTTGGCGTAAGTGTTGATTCGAGAAAGTCCTTGCGCGGGTCGGTAAGGAGGATCCTTTCAGGAGGGTTATCTGAGGGCGATGGCGTCGGGCGAGAAACTGATAAACTCACCTGGTTAGACAGGTCGTTGAATGCCCCGGGATCCTGCCTCCCGAGAGCTTGAGCTTTGCTGGACGTTGATCCTAAGATGGACGGTGGTGTGGTAGACTGCCTGACCATGGTGTGTGGAATGCCTTTGACGGTTGAGAGGACTGGTCGCGATAGTCGGGCGTGGGGAACTTAAAAGAAGGAGGAGCATGTTCGCCTTTTACGCAAGATCGTGAAAGAAAGGATAGGGCCACTTCAGTTGACCGGTGCATGGCGGGCGAACACAAAGACAAGTGGCGGAGAGCCAACGATCGGTGGCCACCTTCGTTTCCACTTCTTCTCTACGCCACTTTGCCACTCGCCTGTGGATGTTGTCGAGCCTAGATCCTTGAAATTCGGGAAACAAGCACTGACCAGGATCTCTGGGCGATAATTATCGATAAGTGATTGTCTCACTGCTTGTGGCCACTGTGCAGCATCTGACCTCCGGAGATCAATAATGCTATCTCTACGCATTCAGAACGGCGGGGGTTAATTAAGCCATTGTGCACTGTGCCATTCGTCACGCTCTGGTTGTAAGCGGGGTGATCTAAACGTTGGGCGCTGGCTGAGTGGCTCATGGACGCGTCGTCGTCACGTGCGGGGAATTTCACCAACGCAGGTTCAAGTTGGTCACCAAGGGAACGTCACACCTTCCGTTTATGGCAGCGTCCCCGTGCGTAGCCTCGAGGTGACGAATTATGGTATGAATCGCAGTCGGCCAGCGAGTCAACACTGTCGTAGCTGTGAGGGTTGCACTTCTGGGAGTTTGGGTGATTTATGGAAGGCGGTGAGTAAGAGGTCCTACTTAAAGGGGGGATCTTGGCGGTTCGATCGCCTCCGCAGCCAAACCCAGCTTGTCCTCGATCAGCCATGTCGAACTATCCCCAGCCTCCTCCTTCCTATTCTCCCTCCAAACCAAAGTACGGAAGTACTGAAGACCATCGAGAACCCCTTCTAGGTGACCGGCGATCCCCTGAGCCCGGCCCTAGTGCGGGAGGAATCTACAACCAGCCACGCTTCGGGGATGTTCCGGATGACTTCAAGGTCAGTTACTGAAGCAATTTCCCTGTTTGCCTTCCTACAAGCTTACCGAACATCCAGTATGGAGTTTCCGTGAGCGAAAGCAGCCTTGAGATCCGGAACGCGTTCGTCAGGAAGGTTTATACAATCTTGTGTACGTCGACGATAGATCGCATTCCAAGGATTCCTAACCCACTCCTCCTCCTTACCAGTCGCACAGATCGTAAGTGAAATTCATTCTGCATTACGACGCACTCAAGCGGCTTAACACCCGCCACGATGCACAGCTTTCCACGACGATCGTTGCCGGCGTACTCTCTCAATCCCCATCCGCGGTGCTCTGGGTTCAAGCCAAGTTAGTTTTATCCCTATGTTGCATCACGGTATCCCAATACTGAATTCACGTAGCCCATGGTCGTACTACCTCCCGATGATTGGTGTATTCATCAATCTCGGTCTGCTTTACTGGAAACGCCACAATCACCCGGCCAACCTCATTCTTCTGTCTACATTTACACTCCTTGAGGCCTTTACCCTCGGAATAGTGTGCGCATACGTCAACAATACGATCGTCATACAAGCACTGTATGCCAGGTTTTTTTCCTACCATGAGAAGCGGAACATTGACATCATTACACAGGTTAATCACCTTGGGGGTCTTCTTGGGTTTGACTGCCTTCACTTTCCAATCTAAGGTATGTCGAACGGTAGGCGATGCTTATGCCCTCCTGACAACATCCAGTATGACTTCTCCGGCATGGGACCGTGGCTCTTCGGCGGCCTTATCGCTCTATGTGCGCATATTCTCCGCTCTCTCGCCCTTTCTACTTACAGATGGTCGTGCCCGCCCTAGGTATGACCGGAATTGTTGGAATCTTCATCCCCTTCTCTCGCACAATTGACCTCCTGTACGCGATCGGAGGGACGATCCTATTCAGCGGGTACATCGTCTATGACACGTATATGATCAACGCTCGACTTTCCCCTGATGAATACATCATGGCTGCAATTAGCTTGTACCTGGAGTGCGTACTCATACCCCTATTTGTCTTCTCGCGTCACTAACCTTGCTCCCTCCACTCGCGGCGCAGCTTCATCAATCTCTGTGGGTTGCATCTGCGCACTCTGTTTCGTGACCTTCTGACGTTTCCTGCCTCTAGTCTTGAGCATACTCCGCCTCCTCAATAATCTCCAAAACGATTAGTGAATATGGTTGACGAAGTGATTACGAATGCTCCAGCGCATAATGTTTGCCTCATTGTCTCTTCAATAGTTGATTGCTCGGTTTTGTGTGTAAACTAAACTAGGACCTTCATACATGAAAGTTTACATCACGGGGGCTCGGAAGCCGCCAAAATATGGCATCAGGAAATCGCAAGTGCGGATGGAAAGGACACCCCAACCTCCGCACAAGAGGCGGAAGGTTTTGTGTGGTTTGGCGATGGGTCGCAGGACACATCCTATGCACTGTGATCCGTGTTTCATGCCAGGAACCCCCGTGCCGCGCACCAGCGCGCACCTGCCACCTGGGTAGGGTCAGGTCCGACCACATGACGAGCAACCGTAGGCACCCCCATGGCCAGATCGGTTTCGATAACCTCGGAGATCAGATGGAAAAAGACAGAAAATTTTGAGTATTGGGTTCAACCTGATCAAGATCTAGGGGGGTCGACGTTTCTCCCCATTGTTCTCCCCGAGGCTAGAGGCCTCAAATTACGAAGGTTGCTGGGAGTAGTCAAATAAACACCGCCATCTCGTACATCTCCGGGCGGATAAGCCAAAAGCAGGCCCCAATGGATCCGAGTCCTGGGACTCGGAGCGGCGATAAAGTTCGTTGAATGGATTCAGCTGATGTAACGATAAGGCTCGAACCGTGTCACTGGCTTCGTTGAGGGGGTAGGTCCTCAGGTGCACCAGCAAACTCTCCTCGATGCGTCAGCGATAAACGCCGTATGACATACGATAGTCAGTGAACAGATGCGAGAAGGATACGATGTGCACGAGTGCCACACGAATTTACTTCTGGGCGGGTAAACAAAAATCCAGTGAAAACGTCAGAGTCGGATTGGCAATGGGATCCATCCCGCACATGACGTGGAAGAATTTCCCCCGCCGCGCGGGCAAAGACCTACTAGGGTGGGATGTAGAATAGGTGTCGGAGCGAAGAGCCGTTGCATGTGGTATTTGAGGAAGCTGGCGGCACACGGATGCTGAAAAAGGGCGGTGTGGATCTTTGAATGGGGCAGCGCTCGTGAGTGGCAAGAGGGTTCCGTAGGTTTGATTTTGATTGACTACGTATGGAGTCATGGGGTGCTCGCTCGAGGGAGGATACTCGTTGAGCCATCGTTTGTCCAGACCAAAGAGAGTCCGTTCGTGCTCAGGTACCGGGTTATCGTCGCGGTGGTACCAAGGGAAGGTTGTCATCCACTTTGACGCCGGTCGATTGTGGTGGATGCATTCCCCAGCGATCTTGGAACTTCTACAACGAGTCCTCGCACCGCCAGTGCCTGCGTCTCCTCCGGCACCAAGGGCAGAAGACTCTTCTCCGAGGAGATCAACGAGGCTGCTGGATTCCGATGACGACGACATGGGACTCGGAGGCCAACAGGTCGCGTTGGACGAGAATTTACTCAAACAGCTCCGTTTCTTCTTTCCCGATGCTCTCGTCCTCGCCGCGTTCGATGTCGTAGATCGAGATGGTGGTGGGTGACCTTTGTTTTTGCCGAGTGAAGGTCGCGCATCCAACTGGCGAAACGCGATAGTGGTCAAATACACATCCCCGCTTCAACGTGTCCAGTATCAAGTTGTGGGAACCAAGAGAAACCGCTGCGTGTTTCCACACCTCCCAGCCTGCACAGACTCTGGGGTGAACAGGTACTTTTGCGATTGCCCTGCTTTTACGCTGTCGGTCTTATCGACCGAATCTAACCTCATGGCGCGCATTTTCTTTCGCCTACTTGGAAGGCAGATGGAGCTAACTGGGTGTGGCAATAGTGCAAACACCTCCTGGCCACATATTTGGCAGAAAGATTAGATCGAGTTGTGGGACGTAAACTCGGGTTTGAGGAATGGGCGACGCTTATGTCAAATATGTCCAACCACGAAAGCCAATACAACTGAGGTGGGGTGTAGCAGGGGAGCAATACAGATGCAATTAGGGGGAGTCTTGAATGTGTATGTATACTAGAAAGCGAGGACCTGTTAAGGTGTTCTAGGCGAAAACACGGGGCAAAGATTATGACGGTTGTGGTTGCATGTTTTCCGGCAAGGGAGGGAGCTGCGGACGTGTGTTGTCGTTCATAATCCTGGAAACCAAGACGCCGACACCCTCGAACACACCCAAAAGAATACCACAAGCCACCGCAGAACCAAGGGCAGACCTGGGGCCACCTAAAATTTAAACGGCGAGTGAGCCATCGCCTCCCAAAGGCGCGCAACGGAGAGAAAAAAACGCACTTCGAGCGGCCAAACAACCACCAGTCAGGAAACCGGAAGCAATAGCATTCCATGCGTCTTCCTTTTGTCTCCACCCCTTGATGGCGCAATCGAACGTCGAGAACATCCCACCCCACACACCAAAGTTACCACCAGTCACGGGTGCTCGGGACTTGATCACGGACATGGCACCGGTGAACCGTTCACCCTAAGAAAAATGACATGAAAGTGAGCATACATTGTAGATATGTGAGGCATGAGGTCGAGACGCACCCTTGGTGAGTTCCGGGCTCCTTTAATACCGTGCCACAGGCCACCTCCGACTGCGCCCATAGCGAAGGCAGCACCAAAATCACTGAGGATGACCCATGGGCTAATGAAAGGGTCAGTCCGGAGCATCTACCAAGGTAGAATGAGTAAGCGCACCAGGGATCTCTTGTATGGTCAGCGTGGGCCATTTTTGAAGGAAAGGTCGGATGTTTACAACGCGGAGGGGAGGTGAAGGGTTTGCTGGCGTAGGTGTGACCGTGACCGGAAGGATGTGTGACGTCCACGTCCTGCAGGCGGGGAGCGTGACGGGCCTTGACAGGTCACGTGCCCTCATAACCATACTCGCTTCTCGGCTTGACTTTCTTGAAAAACGCGTCGATGGCCGTCGACCAGCTCTGTAAAGACCAACGGAGATTGCAAGTTTACGTGGAAGTTCCCTCGAGGTAAGTTTAGGAAGACCCGTCGGTGATCTCCCTCCGCACTCAACTCCCTTCCGATAATCAGACGGAGTCTGGTGACTGAACGCGAACCCGGCTCCGATACAAGCAGTGACATCAACATGACCACCACGAATCCACCCTCGTACAAACGTAAACTCTCTCAACCCGAAATGGACCCTTCGGTCGACCTCAAGAAACAGAAGCTCGCTGAGAGTAACATTAATACTCTTCCCTCGAAGACTGTCACCGAACCACCCCCGCGCAAACGTAAACTCTCCCAACCCGACGCGGCCGCTCCAATCGAGCTCAAGAAACAGAAGTTCACCGAGACCAAAACTAATGCCATCCCCTCGAAGTCTACTACCGAGGGTAAGGACACGGTAAAGGAAAAGGATGCCTCTGGGGATGATCTCAAGCCCACGAAGACCACGCAGAAAAAGGTCAAGGCGTCTACTTCTACGAGCCCAGGAAATGCAGTGGTCATCTCTGCAACTAATCCTTCGGAGGAATTCCCTAACGGCCATCTCTACTGTCATCAATGCAACAAAAAGCGCGACGCGTCGCGTGAGTACAATCTCCCCCCGATCTCCTCACAACCCTGACCCACTTTGTGCTTGCTGCGATCCCGCAGAGGTTATCAGTTGTACCGAGGTTGCGAAGAAGTGCAGGACGAAGTACTGCAAGCCTTGTTTGGGCAACCGCTACGGTGAGGATATAGATGAGATCAAGCAGACCCCGGCAAGTGGACGCGGGAAGACCAAGATGCCTTATACCTTCAGGTGTGTCTCAACCCGTCCCTGTCATACTGTAACACTAATGACATCCCCCGCAGATGCCCAAGATGTCGGGGAATCTGTAACTGCCGCACCTGTCGACGGGCACAAGGGCTCGAACCAACTGGGTATGGTAGCTCCCATACCGGTCTCGTTGGGTCCTTATGTATTCGCTCAGTAATCTCACGAACGCTGCCCGAAAGGTCGGCATCTCCGCCGCCGCACTTCTCCATGTCAACCCTGCTCAAAAGGTTGATTTCTGAATACCCTTCCACTTTATATCCTTTGTTAATAGCTTATTCGTTTTAGGGAATCCTTCCCGGTCAAGGACAAGAGCGTAAACGTG
Source organism: Thelephora terrestris (assembly GCA_015956445.1). NCBI lineage: Eukaryota > Fungi > Basidiomycota > Agaricomycetes > Thelephorales > Thelephoraceae > Thelephora > Thelephora terrestris. Next base: position 293,686 of record WIUZ02000008.1, read on the forward strand.
CCAAGGCTGCAGCTTCTGCTGCCGTCTCTAGCAAGCAAACCACCCCTCCTGGAGCGTCGACTTCGAAGCCCGTTGTAAAGCCACAGGCAAAACCCAAGCCAGCCAAGCCACTTATACCAGTCATCCAACCGACGTGGACCCGGCTTTCAACCATCCCGCAAGAGATCACAGTTGAGCATCTTGAAGAAAGAATGTTCATTCGAGAGTTCATGATCAGATTCTCCTCTCTCATGGACAAGGAGGTCAAGATGCATTTAGATGAACTTGGGGAGATAGTTGGCGATGGATCCGTCGACTGGGTGGTCAGCGAAGCTCTTCCCAGGAAAGGTCAGAAACCATCCGACATACCATTGGTAAGCTGGGTCAGCGAGAAGTGTGTGCGGTCTATTGTCTCTGGACTTCTTGGGATATATGTGGAGGATGCGACAGGCTCCTTGAAAAAGGTTTGAAATTCTTCTTGCAATTCTCGCACGTGTTACCGGTAATAACTGTTTCGCTCAGGGTCTTCAAAGTACTCTCAAGGAAATTAAGAGCAACTCAGCGAACATGACCAAGATCTGGGCTACCCTCGCCTCTCTACGCAATGCCCACCCAAACGATTTCGCTTTTCCAGATCCGTTGCCCCCACCCACTACCATGCCGGTATACAATACCCGCAGTGGTGCGCTCAACCAAGACGGAACCCCAGTCGGACACTCTGCGCAATTGGTTCACGTCGTGCTGGACTTGATCGAGGGATTGATGACGGGAGGGTCGAAATTCCTCAAGGCCGAGATCGATAAAGGTATAAACGAGGCTAAAGATATCGCGAAGCGGGGGAAGGAAGCGGTTGTCAGGGAGAACGAACGATGGGCGAAGGAGAAAGTTCGGCTTGGAACGACCAAACCTGTACGGTACCCTACTTTGTCAATTTCTGAATTGGACCCGCTAACAATTTTCTCGGCTTGGATAGGCCCGTCCGTACAGAGACGCTCATAAAATCCGCCTTGACGACTTGGAGAAAGCTCAACATACCCTTATCTCGTGCTTTACCTCCAGATTCTCTTCGCTCGGACGTGACGATGAGGGGAGGGAATATTTCGCTTTCTCGCCTTCCGTTATGGAGAAAGAGGCTGCCTCTGACATCATCTCTGATGATCTCGAGGCGGTTGGTACGGCGCCGAAGAAGTCCAATGGAGCAGGACGCGGTCGGAGAACGGCATTTGTATCGGGAGGAGTGGGGGCGATGGACGAGTCCAAGCGAGAGGAGTTGTGGAATTGGGATTGGTTTGTCGCCGTTTGGGGGAGGAGACCCGAGGGTGCTGTCGTCGCGCCTGACCCTCACCGTGACGAGGACGATGGGGATACGACCGACGATGATGAGGGTGACGAAGATGAGGGCGAACATGGAGGGCGCAAGAGGTGGTGGGCGTTTTGGCGACCGGAGGACGTTAGGAATCTTTCCCGGTGGATCGCACATCGTCATGGCTTGGACCATGAAGATGATGATCATGGTCTTAGGGAGAGGGAAAAGGTGGTACCTCGCGCTACCCACAACAAGGCCTCGAACGGCCTATTGGTGCCTCCTGTTGGTCCTTCTACTGCTGCCTCTTCCACCGTCGACACGTTCTCCGATCGGGCGAGCACGATGGACCCGGACCACGAAACCGATGACGCCCGTGGTGAAGGGTCTCCCCTGACGGATTTCGAAGATAGCGGCGACGAGAGCGACCTTCCGCCGCCGAATTGGAAACCGAGTCAGAGGGCAGTCAAGGAACTTGTGAGCTCGTTGAGCGGGTACGCTCAGTTGCTGGAGTGGAGAGTGCAGAGGGGCGAGAGGGAGAGGAAGGCGAGGCAGAAAGATTAGAGGGGGTGGGGAGGGGGGGAGTTTGTCCTCATTCTTGGACTTTTTGTTGAGAAGTGCGGATTCTTGTCCGTTTCACTTTGTTGGTTCATCCCTCCGAGGGCGAAGATAGAGGTGTAGAGTTGCTAAATTACCTTACAAGAACCTGTCAATTGTGGTATAGTATTAGACAAGATGTTAATACAGGAAAGAACGAGTGCATTGGATAACGGGATGGGAAACGGACAAAGGATGTCACGACCAGCCCGACAGCCATCGATTCATTGGTTATTGGTCCCGTAACCCTGTATCCATTGCTCGTCTCGCTGGGACGCAACAGCTTCAGGCCTTCAGGCCCGAGGAACTTTTGGCCTTGTCTGGTTTTTAAAGGCGCAGAAGCCGGTAGAGAAACAAACTGTACCCGAGGATTGCTCGTGGATTTACCCTCGAACACATTGGGAGCCCCCAAACCAGGGTGGCGGTCTTCCAGCCTCGCGAGTCGGTCCTTCATCTCGCTAACTGACCTATCCGCTGTCAACTTGGTAACGTGTTCGTTGCATGGCGCTCCTCGACCGGCCCCCTATATAGATATCCTCCGTCGGACTGGTTTTGTTTGGCGCCTGTCACTCCTCGCACTTTGTTGGACACCATTTTTGGACGCAAGTACCCTGCTTTGAAATTTATATGAGTATTTACACGTCGTTTTTTCATTTTAAAAAGTGAAATTGACACCGACTGGTGCAAGTGACTCGTGAGAAGGGCAAATCGCATTAGACCAGAGTGGTTTGCCGTGTAAGTATGGACTCGCATCCTCAAATCAGCGGTTGTGGGTAGAAAGGTTGGGTGTGTTCTAAAGTGTGTCTATGGCGATCAGTTGCCACAGAAGCCGCTAGTAGAACGTGACAAAAACCACCGCGTTTCAAGTGTTGGTGAGATGCAAATATCCGCTCCAACTGTTCGTTGCTTTGAGGTTGTGGCGCCCACTGCCAAAACACCTCATTACTCTGGGGGTCGCCAGTTCGCGCAGCTGGGTCAAGGCGAGCGTAAGCTAGTATCGCGACTCAGTCTGCAAACAGAGGGAAGACATGCCGTCTGAAGGGAGGGGGTCAATGGAAACTTTGGAGACTGAACTGAGTCCGATACACTACGCTCCCCCATCGTGTCGAGCGATCCTTGGGGCCCGCCCGAGTCACGCGCTCCCATAGGTACGCATCAACTGTCGATTCAACTTCTTTCGTACACACTGAAAAATATAAATGCGTAATTCCTGCCCTCACTACCCCTCTTGCTCCCGCATCACCAATGTCCGCCGCGCCGTGCTCGAGACCGACTTCCGCCCAGAGGGAGAATAATAAGGTCCTGGTCACCTCTCGAGATGTTGATATCGGTGCAGAGCTCACTGCAGGGAAGGACATCCATCTCGACCCTGAGGAGGCTTCGAGGCTCAGGTGAGCAACGTCAACCCAGTGTTTTCTGTATGGCGAGAGATGTCCTGACGAACACCTCCATTTCAGGCGCAAATTGGATTGGCGCTTGTTGCCGCTCATGTGTAGTGAGTAGAACATTGCATCACGTCTTGAAGCTCGCTGTTGACCCACCCACCACTCAGTAGTGTACCTGTACGTCGCCGATTCGTGTCATCCTTGTGTTTTGCTTAAGTGTTCAGCACTGTCTAAAAGGAACACGTATGTCAATCGGATGACCCATTATGAGTCCCTATGGCTTAATATCATGTGGGTGATTTTCCTTCTGTCTCATATACTCACTTCTTAATTGTTGCGGGTGCCAGTCAAGCGAACCACCTTTCGGAAAACCAGTTTGACTGGCTTGGGAGGACCTTTTTCCTCTCGTACCTTGTTTTCATATTCCCTCAAAGTTTAGCTCTCCAGAGGTGGCCGGTTGGGACATGGTTGAGGTTCGTAGGAAAATAATCCGTCGGACCGCCCAAGGCTGATCGCTGTGCAAGCATCAATATCTTCCTTTGGTCAATCGCATTGTTATTCCATGCCGCCTGCAAGAGTTTTCGTAGCTTGCTCGCCGCCCAGTTCATTCTTGGAATGTGTGAGGGAGCAATCATCCCAGGGTTCATGATTGTATGTAGATTTCGCATTATCCGTCTCTTCTTACCACTGGAGCTCGCTTCAGGTAATGGCCATGTTTTACACACGTGCTGAACAGGTGGAGAGAACTGGGTACTGGTGTACGTTTGTCATCCTCGCCAGCTCTTTCTGAGGTTTCTTTTTGACCCCGTCCCTAGTCCTCATGAACGGAGCCGCTATCATCCTTGTGGACTTAGTTACGCTCGGCTGCTCTGGGTTCGCGACTGCAGGCTTCGATCCTTGGCAATGGTTTTTCATCATCGTCGGCACCGTGACCTTTATCATTTCAGTACTCTTCTGGTTCTTGTTCCCCGACTCCCCTACAACTGCTCGGTTCTTGACCCCAGAGGAGAGGGTTAAAGTGGTTTTACGTGTTCGGGAGAATCAAGCCGGTGTGGAAAATAAAACGTTCAAGGGGGAACAGTAAGTCCCCTCTCGTGATCCCGTGCGCCGTCTGCTAGTCTCACTCGGATCTCGCGACGGGTCAGGTTCATCGAAGCCCTCACTGATCTTAAAACCTGGTTGTTTGTCATGTTTGCCGCTTGCTCGTGAGTCACCTACGATCACCCATGCTCCCACTATATTTACTTTTTTCTCCACATAGGACCATCTGGATCTCGGTATGACCACTCATGTCCATCGCTTGTGGGCGCTTGATTACCCAGGCTCGCAGCTCACCGACCAGCGCCAAAGAATCCTGGAACTGCTTGGATTTTCTGATCTCGAGGTGTTGTTTTTTCCGCTCGCAGATGGTGCGATCGAGGGTAAGTATGTGATACTTCTCCTGCCCCGGAATCGGAAGTTGATAATGTTGTTTGCGACCCTCTTGAACAGTTGTTGGAATTTATCTCGGCATGATGTTCGCTGCACGTTGTAAAAACGCCAAAGCCTGGACTGCGATAATGAGCTACGCGCCTCCGGTCGTTGGGACCGTCTTAATTTCCACCCTGTCCATCACGAATAAAACCGGCCTCGTGGTCTCTTACTGGATTTCGTGTGCGTTCTCCCCTTACCTACAATCGGTTCGCCGAAACCCTAACCGCCTCACTCCCTCGCTAGTCTTGAATATCGTCCCATTTTCCATCTTCCTCTCCTGGGTCGGGATGTCGACATCCGGTCATACAAAACGAATCACGGTCAACGCTTTGGTCTTGATCGCGTCTTCTGCGGGCAGCCTCGCCGGGCCTTTCATTTGGAAAACGAACTACGCGCCAAGGAACAGAATCCCGTCTTCCATCATCAGCGTGTGTTCTGTCATGTCCGCCTGCACGCTGTTCTTCATCCGTCAGTACCTTGTTTACCGGAACAAGGTGAAAGACGAGCAGGCCGCAGTGCAAGCGGATAGAGAGGATAAGTACAATGAGGTTTATATTACCATTATGGAGGGAGGGAGGCGCGTCGAGAAGAGAGTCGATAGGGTACGTCTCACCTTTATTTTCCCTCTCTAGTTCATCGGACTCACCTTCTACTTGGTGGCTCGATTGTGGTTTAGGCTTTCCAAGATCTCACGGACCTCCAGAATCGAGAGTTTCGTTACGCCCTCTAGGGTGTCGGGGTTCTGTCCCTCCACGCATACGCCGAAACCGCGTTTAGTTATGACATTATTTTGACAAATGGCCGTGACGAGTGATGTGTTGTGAAGAAAAGTTTAGAAAAAGAAAGCTCGAGTCACTAACGTTCGGTCTGCGCACGTTTTTCACACATGGTCAGCCTCCTCCTATCTGGATAGCTCTGGCATGGTAATCTCAGGATGATATCTGGGGTCATCATTCCATTCAAAGCGGTGGGAAAATAAACCACCGAACGAAAATCACGTCGCTCGTCCACAATCTCGCACGTCGCAGTCGTCACACGAACACCCGGTCTTCCCGGGGGGGGGGGGGGGGGGGGGGTATGCTAATTCGATGTCCACAAGTCTCTGCTCTTCGGAAGAGCCGCAGGATGATTTTCCGGGAAGGGCGTTCCGCTGAGTCTTCTGAACGTGAGATAACCATGCTTCGGAACACGCAACTGTGCTGTGGCAGTAGCATGAGCATTGTCCGACCTGCCAACGTTCGACCGTGGACGAACGCACCGTGGTTATACTCACAGAAGGGTGCTAGTAGATCCGTTGCCACCTGTACCGTTCGTAGTCGAGGTGCCACGCTGGAGAGTCCTGGACGATCCCACTTTCCTTCAGGTATCGGTCGAGAGCCTCAATCCGCTCTTGCGTGACGCGTTCCATTCTGTCTTTGAAGAAACGGTAGTTCGAGCTAATCGTGAGGAGGAAGTAGCCTTTCGAGTGCATGGCGAGTTTGACTTCTATCCGCAATTCTGGCGCTCCTGCCTTCGCAGCAAGGACCGCTAGAACTTCTGGCTCGGTGACGGCCCACAGGGAATCGTGTTCGTCATCATCTGAACCGTCCGGAAGATCACTGCATTTCCTCGTGGTGCTGATCCCGTTCTCTGCTGCCCATTTCAGGAGCGCATTCGCTTCGAAAGACCAGCCAAAATGCAGAAGGGGAGGTTTGTAATTGTTGTATCCCCGTGGAAGATGTGCTCGAGTGATGTTCTTGAGTGGGGGAGCTTCTGCCACCTTGTCGATTGCCTGAAAGTGTGGAGGTGTGTCAATAGGAGGAAGATGAGTCCAACTATGGCTATCGGCGCGTACCTCATCGGTGTAGGCGCGTCCAGGTGCATAAGGAAATTGGTGAAGGAGTGAATTGTTTTCGTCGGACATTGCAAGCAGCGTGGGTCCTGGCAAGTCGCTCACGGTAAGCGATTTAAGTTTGAGCCTTCGGAGTACCGAAACCAAGAAACAGAAACCAAGAAATGGAAAGCAGGCCCGCACTCGTTGATCATTTTTTCACACTCAGACGCGTTCGGGCACCGGTATATCCTCGCATTTTTCGCTCACCGGCGAGCGAAGCATTCATGGTAGCGGGATCTCCGATGCCTGGCTCCTCGAATCGTGACTTTGCCTCATGCCATGCTCAACGTCAAATCATACTTTGTAAAGTCCGAAAGTATACTTATGGTTCGCATCGTCCACGCAAACCCGACCGAGGGGGTAGGGTTCACAAAGAACCATGGAAGGGGAAACAGAGTACTATCTAGTCACTCGTATATAAAAGTTGACGAGATTCGATCAGCGGGGTGCGGAGCAAGAGAGTACAAACGGGACAACATGAGAGCTAAAGGAAGACGGAAAACTCTGTGAACCGGGAGAAAGGGGACAGAAGAAAAGATGAGTAGAGTAGGGTCGCGGTCACTCCGCTTGTCGATGTTGTTGCTTGTCTGGTTCCTATGTTGCTAAGTCCGACCTCAGCATCATTGACGTTTTGTCCAGGGTATTCCAGCGGGTTACAACTACTTACGGTAAAGTCTCAGCACGAGGTCCAAAACGAAATAGCGAAACATTTGATAATAACTCACTGTAGAAACCGTCTCATCCCCAACTATCCCATCATCATCATCTTCTACGCCAGGAGGAAGCGGTTGCCAGGTTGTCGCAACTCGTTCCAAAAACTCAAGGATGGATTCAATGGTGGGGCGGTCTGTCGGCTGTGGTGACCAGCACTGTTCCAGGGTCCTCCATAAATCGTCCGTGAACCACGGCCTTTCTGGCCTTTTTGGGCGTTTGCCTCCGGTGATCATCCGTATGACAATGACATCTCGAAACTGATTGTAGGGAGCCCGGCCACTGAGCACCTCGAGTATGACCATTCCCAGGGCATAACAATCCGATGCCTTAGTTGGCCGACTGTCCTTCAAATTGAAGTCCTCTGGAGCCAGAAGCTCTGGGCTCATCCATGGTATAGTGCCGGCAGTCGCGACTGAACTTGAGGCCGTAGCATATGCGGGGTCCGAGACAATCGTAAGAAGTCCAAAGTCTGCTATGCGTGCACGATCGTTATCGTCGACCAAGATGTTTGCCTGGGGGGAAAAGAGCATCAGGAAGGGGTGCAGCAATTAATCCTCAAACTTGTACCCCCTTCAGATCTCCATGTACCATCGCTTGGCTGTGCATATACATCAACCCACTAGTGACGTCTTTGAGCTATCGGAAGGGTGATGAGCATCAGGTGCAGCCAGCAGCGGGGACAACATACAAGCTCGAACCGATTCACATCCCGATTGTCCCTGATGAACTCTTTGATATTCCCATTATTCATCCACTCTGAGATCATCACGAAACAGCGATCGCGCATCATCACTCCTAACAATGGTAACACGTTTGGATGGCGGAGAGACTTCCAAGCAATGGCCTCCTTGCAAAACCTCTGCGGCGATAAAAATCAGCTTACGAATAAATTGACTTCCACAAACTATGGGAACCCACCCTCGTGATCTTCTCAAAGTTGTTACTCGTGCAAACCCTCAGCACCTTGACCGCGACGTGGTAATCTTGGTATTGGCCTTTCCAGACATCAGCGTATCCGCCCTGATACAGTGGGTCATCCGACCGGTCATATTGAAGTTGGATTCTGACGGATCTTGGAAGTAAACCCAAACGACCACAGATCTTGCGCAAAGCACCCAGGCATTTCTCCTGGAGCCATGGTGGCAGTATATCTGATGTCTAAGAATGTCAAATGTCAAGTCACTGGGCCCAATCTTCCGAGGTGAAAGAACGGGGAAGTACCTCATCTATCACATCGACAAGGGTCTGGGCATCATCTCCATGTAGATGTTTTACCATATCAGCTTCAGTATTGTCGGAAAAGATTGCTGTTATCAAGGAGATGCGCTCGTCTGCGGGGAGAGGACGGTCAATCAAGTGTTTCCATGCCGGAATCAGAGGCTCGTGTCTCTCCGTCAATGTCTGGGGTTCCAGCTCAGTATTACCGACAGGTTGGTCTTGAGGTCCTGGTTCATGTGCTCCACTTGTTGACTGCAGTCCCAAAGCCGAGTATGTAAAATTGAGCCCTGGAGCATCTGCATTCGGGTCGGTGTTCGACGATGTGTGTAAAGTCAGTTGAAGAGCATCGACCGCCAAGCGATGAATGTGTTGAGAGGATGCGCGGACGGTCCCTAGGTATCCCGTTACATAACGGGAACAGTTGTTGACAAGGTCAAGTGTGGCTGATTCCTGAATCAAGTCTGAGGATGACTGGCAAGACATCAAGCGTGGAACATCGACGCACCTCCAGCCGGTCTGCAGCAGCTTGTAACGCTTCCACCGCAGTTCTTGCGGCACCAAGCACGCTGAGTACTTCCAACCAGAACAGAAACTTCGTCTCCAAGAATCGATGGATGACAGATGTGATTTCGTGTGTGTTGACCAATGTTGTGTATCCGCCAACCAGGTGTGTGTGCCAAGATCTACATGCATATTGCAAACCTGGACAGATGTACCGTTCGACCTTCTCCTCCAGGTCGCTGACCACTGAGTTTGTGACTGCATCTGGGAGCTTGCAAATGTTCTTCTCCAGCTGTCGATTCATTAGATCGAGGCAGCCGATCAGGAGCGCCGAGTGGCAAGCGGGAGGAGAGACATGGAACCTCGGTTCGCACCTAGACTGATCGGTAATAAAGTGGGAGAAGGATTTGTGGAAGGGTCGAACAGGGGAATTTATGTCCTCCCGGAGGATAAGGAGTGATCGAACCGATGACAAGATGGGGAGCACGCAGTCCAAGGCGTCGTCAAGGCCCAAGAGCATGGAAATCGTGGATGGGGAAACGGGATTTGCGGCGAGGATCATGGCACCGAGCACCGAGGGAACCATGGGGTCAATGTCCGGATCGTCGAAAGCCTTCCGAAGAATTGATGTATAGACTGAATCGAGGGTTGTGTTTCCCTCCAACCTTGTCTTCCCTTCACGTACACTGCACTGGGGTGATTGTAGAAGGAGGTCCAAGCGCCCCCGGGGGTTCGCGTACAAACTGTCGATGAACTTGACTGTTGCTACAGCATACGCAAAAAACCCCGCAGCCCGTTCGCAAAGGAGGTCCATCTGTTCTTTCGTGGGCCAGTCATCCAAATCGCCTCGACGGCGTGCGATATTCGATAACTCGTGCCTGAAGAATAGCAGCATATCGTTTGCTACTTGCCTCGATTCAACCTCGTGGAGAACGAACACGTCCGTCGCTTTTGCCAACGGCGGGAGACGGAAGCCTTCCCAGATCTGGGGATCTGGGCGACTGGTGACGAAAAATTTGACCTTTGGAACTTCAGAGACAAATTGCCCAAGGACGAACAGGATGGCAGAAGCAGGCTCCCCATCAATGCATTCGTCCAGAGCGTCGATGACGATCACCGTAGAAATCCCGGACTTCTTGAGGGGTTGGACGATCAACTTGTACATCTGGTTGTACAGTGACTCGTGGAAGATGTCTGGGTCGGACCTGACCCGAGGGAGAAAGAGCGATCGAAACTCGGCGTACTTGCGCGCGAGCTGGACAGCGATGGTGGGCCAGATCAAGTGGATGTTGCTCCGTTCCTCAAAGGCCCGCGAACAGGAGAAGGAAGCACCGAGCTGTCCGCACGCGAGAATCCTTTCCGCGATTGTCTGGGTAATGGTGGTCTTCCCCGTCCCGGCCAGCCCGTGCAACCAGCAAACAGGGGGCCTAGAAAAGTCCGTGGTCCAGCGTTCAATCTCGTCTAGAAGAGTCACGCGGGTTCCCTTCAGACAACCTCCCCCGCCGCGCCTGAATTCAGCCCCCAGTGCACGGCGCGAGTTATTGAGAATAAGCATTTCGTCTGTCGAAAGTTTGTGTCAGGCATGTACGACCGAAAACAGAGGGTTTTCTGACTTCGGCTCTGCGGAGAGGTTATTTCGTTTGCTCAGTCGCGAGTGGGGACCACTCACAATCAGCAGAAGCTCTTGATCATAGACCTTTTGTTGCCGTCCAATCTGTTGTCCCTGTTAACATCTACGATGGCGTCAGGGTGAAGAGCTAACCTGGGACTCAAATATAACCTCTCGTAGGTCTTCGAGAAGGTTGAATATGTTTCCATCGTCCTGAACGTCGCCCAGGAGTTGCTGCGACCCTTGCTGCTGGTACGCCAAGCGAAGCTGTTGCTCGATTCCATTGAGATCACTGGAGGGAATTTAACACCGAGTACGGTAGGGCAAAGTATGTAGCATACTGCGTCACTTTATCCCGATGTATTAGTTCTTCAGCGTCACTTAGGGGTAAACCAAAGCGTATTTCCAACGCGTCTACACGCGCGATAAGGTCACGGGCCTTGCGTTCAATGTGGATGGTTTCCTGCGGGTGCGTTTGTAAGAGAGATTGGAGCGAGGTGTCGTAAACGTACCTCGCGACGAGAGTAAATGTCGGAGACCGCTTCCAGGACAGCTTGAAGCGAATCGTACGGATGTGCGCCTCGGTCGATATGTTCATCTTCGGGAGATATCCATGTTGGTCGCTCGGCGAACTGATAGGAGAGCGCACCCACCTGTAACACCATCGTCGGGTCGGGCAGTCTGGGTTGAAGCTCCCGATGGGTGCGATCGATCACTGCCACCGTCTCGAAGTTCGATCTGAGAACCCCTTCCACCGTTTACACCTGCCACGGTGGTTAGATTAACGCCATCCCTTTCGAGGCCCTATTAAGCGGGGTCACCTTCCGATTTACTATTCGGATCTAGCTCTGGGCTCATTCCGAGAGGTACTCCGTCTGCGATATCATGATCCGGGGAAGGGATGTCCGATTGGAGAGGTTTCTTAGCTTTTTTGAAGAAGCGACGCATCCTGGGACCGGTGGCGACGAGGGGAAGGTTGCAGCGTCAAACGCCCATCCTGTGAAGTTTTCTGGCCGCCCGTCAGCCTCATGACGTAAAACCAAAGCACACAGCCAACAAAAGCTAGCTGTACCACCGCACCTTCGTTGAATGTATGCCTCGTTGCTCCTCAGTTGGCGCTCTAGCCCTCAAGCAGCTACGAGCTGCAACTACAGGTACCGCTTTGCATGCGAACCCTGCTGGTGATTCCTTGGCGAAAGGCAACGTTCAACACAGAGTAAGCAGGCGGGTATAATCGGTGAATGTGGGGGAGGGTATCATCACGTTTGAGCATTTGCAGTACCGAATCCAAGGGACAGAATCCAAGAAATGGAAAGCAGGCCCGAACCCGTTGGTCATTTTTTTTACGTACAGTCGCGTCCGGGCGTGTGTACATACACTGCCCCGCGTCCCTCGCTCACTGGCGAACAAAGTATTCAGAACAGGGGATCGTGCGTCCGGCTCCTGGAACATCCAATCGTGACTTTGCCTCATGTTCAATGTCAAATCATATATCTTGTAGAGTGCTTAGTACTGGAAAAAGTGGTATGTGCAGGGAAGATAGTCCGTAAAGTAAGTGAAAATCATCCATATGGTCACCATATACCCCCTCGAATCACCCGCCGATGTTATCTGCGGGGATGGGAGAACTAGCGTCCTTCTCTTCGTCTCTGAACGTCACGCCTTTACGGAAAAGTGTTTCCATCACCCCTGGGCTGCTGCTGCTTCGTGCTCTGCTGGAGCTTGCACTTCTGGAGACAGCTGTCGATGTCGATCGCCAAGTTGTCAGGGACCTGAGGGAGAAACGCGACGTTGATACGGCAAGTGCAGATGAGTGCGCTGAGGATGTAGGATTTACACCGGTGGTGAGTCCCACAACCTCCTGAACACCGACATCTCCAAGAGTCGCACCGACAACATCAGATGGGAGTCCGAAGACTTGACAAGAAAACCGAACCAACGTCGTCACCAGAAAGAAGTAATTCGGAGTACTTACATCGTTGGGCGATCTGACTGGCACCGGGGTCCTCATCGTCGAGCGCAGCGACGAAAGTAAGAGGTTCACACTCAAGGTTGGCCTGGAAATGGATCGAACCCTTAGGGAAGAGAGTCGTGCCCTGCCCTTGAGTCAAGGTGTTGACCACGAATCGAGCCCCCTTCTCGATGAACCCGGCTTCCAGCCGTCCGCTACTGACGACGTAGAGGAACTAGGTCGCTCGGGGATGCGTGTGAGGGGTGTTTATTCCGCACGGCCTAATTAACTGTTTCTCTCGCTTTAATGGGAAAAAAGGAAGTGGGAGGAACGAGCTTGTGAGACTTACGCCATCTGGCCGACAGCCATAGCCATCCCATTAGCGAAGAGCGCGGGGAAGTTGGCGATATTGGCGAGGGTAAGGTTCCCACCAGCGGTGCTCACGGTACCAACCCCAGCATTGAAATCGTACAGCCACTAATCTTGCATTCCAGTTGTCAGTAATGATATCAAAGGTTTTATTCATAACCAGGTGCTTACATCTTTGTTATTCTGCAGGATGTTGAGACGGGTCACCTGGGTAGGGGCATTCTTCAAATCCGCCACGAGCTCTGCAGCTTTGGCTGCATCGGGAACTTGAGCGACAGCCTGGAGAGCAGCTCCGAGGATGAAAGGAATGACAACTGAGAGTTTCACGATAAGTGAGGAGGATTACGGTCAAATCAAGGGTTCGTTCGTGAAAGAAATGGGACAGAGAAGGGAGAAGCCGTCAGAAGGCGATGGGGTTTTTTCTCCAGCACCGGGTTCAGGTTTTATACCATTCAGGCCCCAGAAACGCGCTCCTGAGCCCAGGACCCTGTGAGCAGTGAGTATGAACGAGAAGCCCGACGGCGGTCCACGGTCATACCTGCGGCGATCCTCACATTTCGAGAACGTTACAAAGCAAATCCACTCTGGCGATGCCCGTCGCTGATCGGCTTAGACGGCATTTTAGCGCCTCTGGGTTATCGGAGTCGTGAGCGGCAAAGCTGAAACAAGGCCTTGAGTGCTTGATCTCTGACCGTTTAACCCACCGCGGTCATTTTGGAAAAGACGGACACAATGACAAGTGAGTACTGAGTCGAGTATCACCATGAGCTCTAGTCCAAGTGCACTGGTTCGGCATCACGAGCCTCGTAGTCCAGTCATCGCCTTTGCACTCTGAGTCATTCAAACGTGCTCTCCGTTGGGGCCCTAGTCGATGGAGGCGGGTAGGGTGTAGCCACCGACCACAGCAGACACCGACCACAGCAGAATAGGGCCACAGACCCTCCTCGGAGTCGACGTGATAACGCAGACCTTCGAACCGCCGGGCCTTCCAGTACGGGAACCTGTGCTCTGAATCGCGGGGCATCTAGGACTGAAACTGTCCGTGTTCAGGGTCGAGCCACGATATTGATGACCTTCAGAAAAGGAGGAGATCGCCGGGAAAGCCGTCGGCCGAAGCTCCCATGTCTGAATTCTCCAATGTTGCACGCTAGCAATACTAGTAGTAAAGACCGCCAACGTACCAAGTTGATCGAATGATACCTCTGGTCTGAACCTCACAGCGTCCCGCGGGGCCACGACAGCGCCGAAAAGCCAAGGAGTTTTGACTGTTCAACCGGAGTACAGATTCTTAGAATCTCGTAACAGAGTATCGACTTGACCCTCCAACTCAGCCAGCTCCTCCCTCCGCTTCTTTCCCAGGCTCCCTAGCTGCTCGCAGGCAGCCATAGGAACGGAAGCGACGTGTCTGTCAAACTTTTCGTCCAAGGTAGCCTGCATGCACGTCGTGCAAGATGTCAACAAGGAACATCCAAGTCTCCGAACCGAGAAAAGAAAACGAACCGTCAAATCCCTCGCTAGTCCGTTCCCAACTCTCTCCCAGTCCGCCCAAAAACCTCGTTTGGCCTTCTCCCACCTGGCCACTGACCACCTCAGCCCGACCACGCCGGCAAGAATGCCTGTCCCCACAATCGTTTCACCACCAATACTCAGTCCCAGTAAGTTGATGTTCTCGATCAACCCTACCCAGTTGGCCCACAGCACCCCCAGACTTGTCGTTGCGCTTCCAAGAGTAGAGAATACGACCCGTTGGGCGGCAAGATGAAGTCGGACCACAGGGTGATTAGCCAACATGTCTCTCCGATCGGAGAGGGGTTGAAGGAGGGCGGCAGGGGGGAGTGGGTATGTCGGTGATGATATGAGTTGTTGGCAATTGTTACGTATGACGGAGGAGAACGGAGAAGCAGGGCGAAACAAATGTAGGAGCCGAACAGTCTTGTCTTTCAGATGAGTTTGAATGGCCTGCAAACGGCCGGTGTGGAAGATAAGCTGTGACACCGCGGAGAGTAAGAACCTACCCGTAGAATTATGAGAAAGGAAAGTATACACACCGTACGCTCTAGGTCTCTACACCACTGCTGTCGGATGGCCGCATTGACAACCTCTTGAACATCGTCAACTCGCCAGAGAAGTTTCCACCACCCCAGCCTGTTGAGGGCACGTTCGACGTCTTCCCTGGACTTGACCATCGCCTTCTTCACCTCGTCAGTCTCGGCCTCCTTCCCACGAATGCTGTCCCAGATACCAAGGACTTCAGGATGCAGGCAAACTTTCGTCTTTTCCGCTTCACCCAACAGTTCGCCGATGTCGCATGTCAGATCGTCAACTTCGCGTAGGCTGTTGTTGAGTGAGTGTCGTGCAAGGTTTAGCGAGCGGTTGAGCAAGGCGACGGCAGTAAAAGCAGGAGGTGAGGCATCGTTCCCGAGGGTTGCTTTAGCCTCTGTCAAGGTTTCACGAACAGCACTGTCAAAGTCAGATATACGGGAAGAGAGTTTGCCGTGTTGGTAAACCTCAATTGCCTGCAAGGAACCCGGGTTCTTCTTGAGAGTGGACAGGGACTCTAACGCTTGTGAAGGATTGACATAGATGACCTTTGGAGGCTTGGTCCATATTGTCCACGCCCCCTCTTCCGCTTGTCCGGAACTGTGGTCTGACCGAGACGAGGAAGCGAAGAGAGATTGAATGTGAGCTCGCGTCTCGGGTGTCTCTATTCCGATAACCACCAGCATGGCGTGGGGGTGATCAAGCACAGCACGGTATAAAGGGGATTGGAGGACCGAGGTGGGGGGCGTCATGATCGGATTAAAGACCACGACCGGAATATCGGCTGTGAGCAGGGTCATTAACTCCGCGTCTGACGTAGCGGATGGTAACTCTACAATTTCTACAGGCGTCGGAAAACGCGTCAACCATTGTGAACGCAACGAGAGCGAGTCGGGGGATTGGGTGGGCGCGGAACCGGATTGGATGGAGCGTGTGATGTTTCGAGGTCGAGAGTGGAGGAGGCTGGTGGTTTCGGGGTTGGAGAACTCGTCTTCGAGTAAAGCCGTCACGAGATCAAATGCGCCTGAGTCTGGGTGTACCCCATGCACTGTACCGGGGAGTGAGAGGTCAAGGTGGGGAACCTACACGGTCGGGACAAGCGAAGAATATGCATACCTACAATCCTAGCCTTCCGGCTCTCGCCGCTCGTCGAGTCCTTCCTTACAATAGAAGCATCGTGGGCGTAATCTAGTAAATCTGTCCAGAGTTTGAGTGATTCTACTGGGTGTTTCGGTGCTGGGGAGAAGACGCGAGGGAGAAGGGCGGAGGCCTTGTGAATTAATGTGAGTGCATTCGGTTTTGGGAGTGATGTTGAACTTGTCGGCTCAGTAGCAGCAAGAGTTGGAGTGGATGAGTGGAACCGGAACAAATTTGTCCGTCGTTTAGCGAGAAAAAGAGACCTCCCACATCGGTGCATGACCTTGGAGGTTTCCTTCAGAGAGCGCGGCGCGTCTCGCTGGTAGCAACCGTGGGAACTCCTGGCTTCCAGGCTCAGGTTCCAACATCAATAACATCCTCCAGGGCTCTCCAGGGTCGTCAGCAGGTCGTCAGGCAGAGCCTTTCTGAGATGAGCTGGGCTTCTTTCACCACCAGCCCCTGGTTTTCATACCAAAAGTGCAACCTATCCCAAAGAGACGGTCCTCTGGGAGTACGATTAGTATCTGCAGGCGTCACTCCCACCTAAAACCATGGCGACAGCTGTAGGATATCCTCTAGTCTACCAGGCCAGACATCGATACCCCTCCGATCTGACGCAACCCACTCGGCCTATCGTGGGTATTTCCGGTCCTTCTTGAGCACCATCTTCAACCCAAAACACAACGGGGTGGCCGCGAGTCGAGACCAAAGTTTGCTTGCCCGATAATAGATTCTCTTACGGTGAACCTCATCGTTGAGATTGCATTGCCTTGAACCGTGTCCTCATCCCAGCAATGTCCAACGAGCCTGCAGTGTAATGAGTAGACAAAACCCACGGAAATCTCCGAGAACGGCGACACGAGACCAAACCTCTTATTCCACCGATAGCTTCAACCTCTTTACAGTCCTCCACGACCTTGAACTTCCACCTAGTTGTGTCGCAAACGCTCTAATCTTGCTCTTACAGCTATGTGGGTGAGGATATGGATGGTAGTGCTTGCAGATGGGTCTAAATCTGTTGGACCCGTTTCCGACCTTCGAGTGGGAATTGTAATCGTCGGCAATGGACAGAAGCTGTGGATGTCCACCAGTGTTGCGGGACATTATTGGGAGAGGTCGGATTCTCAGGGGTTTGTTCCTTGTTTTCCCAAAGCCAGAATCATTGCCTGACCTAAACTTGTGTGAAAGGGTAAACGCGTCATTGTGCTTGAGAGCCGGGGCTAGCGGTTACTCCGGACCGGTGACAGCCTGCTGCCAAGGGCCTCTGTCCTAAGTACCAGGAGCCGTACCGCTGGGGAAATTACCGCCTCGCAGAACCGCCCGGCAGGCTGGCAGCGATCTGCCAACAACACTGCCTGCTTTCCATTCCTTAGATCCTGTTTTGCTGGTTCGGCACTCCAACGCAATACCCTCCCTCGCATTCACCGATTTTATAAGCCCGCTCACTCTGTGAACGTCGCCTTTCGCATGCAAAGCGACCTGGAGTTGCGACTCGTAGCTGCTTGAGGGCTAGAGCGCCAACTGAGGAGCAACTAGGCATACTTGCACATCAAGAAAGGTGCGATGGTACAGCTTTTCTTGGCTGTGTGCTTGGCTTTTACGTTATGAGATTGACAGGCGGCCAAAAAAACGTCCCAGTATGGGCGTTGGACGCTGTCCCCTTCCCCTCGTCGCCGTGGGTCCCAGGATGCGTCGCCTCTTCAAAAGATCTAAGAAACCTCCCCAGTCGGGGTTCCCTTCACCAGATCACGACCTCGGAGACGCATACGCAGCGCCTCTCGTAATCAGCCCAGAGCTAATAGATCTGAGTGTTGAACCTGAAGGTGACTCCGCTCAGTGATACCGCTCAAGTGATTGTGTTAATCTAACCACTGCGACAGGAATGAGTGACGGAGGGGATTTTCAAGTTCAACTTCGAGATGAGGGAGGTGGGGGATTGTACCAATCGGTTGCACCGATCCCAATTGTCCGACACGACGGTGGTATTACGACACTTCAGATGGCCGCCATTTCCTTTAATGTTCCGGAGTGGGCGGGAGGTGGATTCCGTTCGCTTAAATCTATCATGGAGGTCGTCTGTTGCCTTTACGCTAATCACGAGGTTCGTTCAGGATACATCTCTCCGGACTCTCTTACACACATATCTGCAGAAAACTGTTCTGATCCGGAATAGGGTTCAACTCCTGAGCTCACGTATGGAAGACTTGGAACGTCTCTTCGATTTGCGCCCAAGCAACGTTGCAGAACAAAGGCGTCGGAACGGAGTGATCGAGTACATTATCATTTGCCCCGTCGTACTTGGTGTTGATGTGAATTCCTTCCAGTAAGCTCAAGGGAATAGAAGGGCAGCTGCTCTCTAGCGACATTCAAGATGATAGGAATATACTCAAACTCCTCGAAGATCTGCGAGAGACGGTATTTGATTACCAGGTTCGCCCGTCACCGTCTGGCGCCCTTATCGATCTTAACAGGGAAAATAGATGGAACACCAACAAGAGGCCGATGGCGAAGAGCGTGAGCCGATAGTGAGTGTCCCTCTCTCACATCTGAGCAAATGAAATAACTTCCTTGTAGAACCAAGGTCAGAACACCCTTGTTTTAGATCGTGAATACCTGACACGAACCTCCGGCAGGAGAAGCAACGGTTCTCAATAGTTTCCCCTGTGCGCAGGGAGTCGAATTTTGGCACGACGATCGCAGGGATTGTTTGAAGGGGACCTGCATGGATGTTCTGGACGAGGTTGAACTCTGGGCCAGAGACTTCCATAAGCCCCCTATTTACTGGTTGAACGGGCTGGCTGGAACGTGGAAGACCACTATGGCCCGGACGTTTGCAGAGAGATTGTTCGCGGACGGGCAGCTCGGTGCCTCGTTCTTCTGTTCGCGGGACTTTGACTATCGAGGAAACCTCCGCTCCGTCTTCCCCACTCTCGCTGTTCAGCTCGCGCGCAAATACCCCCAATTTCGATCGCTCTTTGTCCCTCTGGTCCGGTCCAATCCAGGGATATCCCTCGAGTCCCTGGACAACCAGATGTACAAGCTGGTTGTTCGACCTCTCAAGGAGTCCAACATCTCGACGGTGATTGTTATCGATGCTTTGGATGAATGCACCGATGAGGAGCCTGCTTCCGCCATCTTGCTTGTCCTTGGGCAATTCGTCTCTGAAATTCCAAGGGTCAAATTTTTCGTCACCGGTCGCCCGGATCCACAGATCCTGAAAGGGTTCTGTCTCCCACTGTTGGCGGAAGAGACGGACATGTTTGTTCTCCACGAGGTTGAGCCGAGCCAAGTGGCCGACGGTATTTTGCT
Source organism: Thelephora terrestris (assembly GCA_015956445.1). Lineage (NCBI taxonomy): Eukaryota > Fungi > Basidiomycota > Agaricomycetes > Thelephorales > Thelephoraceae > Thelephora > Thelephora terrestris. The sequence goes on from WIUZ02000008.1 coordinate 313,144, forward strand.
GTTCTTCAGGCACGAGTTATCGAATATCGTACGCCGTCGACGCGGTTTGGATGACTGGCCAACGGAAGAACAGATGGACCTCCTTTGCGAACGGGCTGCGGGGTTGTTTGCGTATGCGGTAGCAACAGTCATGTTCATCGGCAATCGGATTGCGCAACCCAGAAAGCAGTTGGACCTCCTAAGATCACCTGAGAGCAGTGCACGCGAGGTGAGGACGATGCTCAAGCACAGGACAACCCTTGATTCACTTTATATATCAACACTTCGGGGGGCTTTTGGTGATTCCGACGATCCGTATGCTGACGCCATGTTGCGCTCGGTGCTCGGTGCCGCGCTCCTCGCCGCAAACCCCCTTTCCCCATCCACGATTGCCATGCTCTTGAACCTCGACCCTTTGGAGGATGTGCTCCCCCTCTTATCATCACTTCGGTCGCTCCTAATCCTCGAGGGGGACATCAGTTCCCCTGTTCGACCCTTCCACAAATCCTTCCCCCACTTTATTACTGATCCTGATAGGTGCACGATCAAGAGGTTCCGTGTCTCTCCCCCCGCTCACCACTCGGAGCTCTTGATCGGCTGCCTCAATCTAATGAATCGAACGCTGGAGAAGGACATCTGCAAGCTCCCAGATGCGGTCACAGGCTCAGACGCCAGCGATTTGAAGGAGAAGGTCGAACAGTGCATATGTCCAGGTTTGCAATACGCATGCAGATCATGGCATACGCACCTCGTTGGCGGATACAAAACATTGGTAAACGCACACGAAATCACATGTGTCATCCATCGGTTCTTGGAGACGAAGTTTCTGCTCTGGTTGGAAGTACTCAGCGTGCTTGGTGCCGCAAGAACTGCGTTGGAAGCTTTGCAAGCTGCTGCAGACCGGCTGGAGGTGCGTCGACGTTCCACGCTTGACGTCTTACCCAGACATCCTCAGGCTTGATCCAGGTATCAGCCACACTCGACCTTGTCAACAACTGTTCCCGTTCTGTAACAGAGTACCTCGGGACCATCGGTGCATCCTCTCAACATGTCTATCGCTTGGCGGTTGACGCTCGTCAGCAGACAACGCCCACCCCGTCGAACACCAACCCTAATGCAAGTGCTCCAGGGCTCAATCTTACAGACTCAACTTTGGAACTACAACCATATGTTCCAACAAGTGAAGCACATGACGCAGGACCACACGATCAACCTGCTGGTGACACCGATCTGGAACCTCAGACATCAATGGATGGATTCGAGCCTCTGACCCCGGCATGGAAACACTTGATCAGTCGTCCCCTCCCCACAGACGAGCGCATCTCCTTGATAACAGCCATCTTCTCCGACTGTACTGAAGCTGATACGGTGAACCATCTACATGGGGGTGATGCCCAGGCCTTTGTCGATGTGATAGATGAGGTACTTTCCCGTTCCTTCCTTCCGAAAAATTAGGCCCAGTGACTTGACGTTTAACTTCCTGACAAACAGACATCAGACATGCTGCCACCATGGCTCCAGAAGGAATGCCTGGGCGCTTTGCGCAAGATATGCGGTCGTTCGGGTCTGCTCCCAAGATCCGTAAAAATCCAGCTTCATTACGACCGGTCGGATGATCCACTGTATCAGGGTGGATATGCTGATGTCTGGAAAGGTCAATACCAAGATTGCCATGTTGCGGTCAAGGTGCTGAGGGTTTGTGCGAGTAATAACTTTGAGAAGATCACGAGGGTGGGTTCCCATAGTCTGTGGAAGTCGATTTATTTGTAAGCTGATTTTCACCGTTGCAGAGGTTTTGTAAGGAGGCCGTTGCTTGGAAGTCTCTCCGCCATCCAAACGTGTTACCATTGCTAGGAGTGATGATGCGCGATCGCTGTTTCGTGATGGTCTCAGAGTGGATGAATAATGGAAATATCAAAGAGTTTATCAGGGACAATCGGGATGTGAATCGGTTCGAGCTTGTATGTTGTCCCGCTGCTGGCTGCACCTGATGCTCATCACCCTTCCGATAGCTCAAAGACGTCACTGTTGGGTTGATGTATATGCACAGTCAAGCGATGGTACATGGAGATCTGAAGGGGGTACAATTTTGAGGATTACTCGCTGCACCCCTTCCTGATGCTCTTTCCCCCCCAGGCAAACATCTTGGTTGATGATAACGGTCGTGCACGCATAGCAGACTTTGGACTTCTCACGGTTGTCTCGGACCCCGCATATGCTACGGCCTCAAGTTCAGTCGCGACTGCCGGCACTCTACCATGGATGAGCCCAGAGCTTCTGGCTCCAGAGGACTTCGGTTTGAAGGACAGTCGGCCAACTAAGGAATCGGATTGTTATGCCCTGGGAATGGTCATACTCGAGGTGCTCAGTGGCCGGGCTCCCTACAATCAGTTTCGAGATGTCATTGTCATACGGATGATCACCGGAGGCAAACGCCCAGAAAGGCCAGAAAGGCCGTGGTTCACGGACGATTTATGGAGGACCCTGGAACAGTGCTGGTCACCACAGCCGACAGACCGCCCGACCATTCAATCCATCCTTGAGTTTTTGGAACGAGTTGCGACAACCTGGCAACCGCTTCCTCCTGGCGTAGATGATGATGATGATGATGGGATAGTTGGGGATGGGATGGTTCCTACAGTGAGTTACTATTTCGCTATTTCGTCCTGGACCTCGTGCTGAGACTTCACCGTAAGTAGTTGTAACCCGCTGGAATACCCGGGACAGAACGTCAACGATGCTGAGGTCGGACGTTAGCAACATAGGAACCAGACAAGCAACAGCATCGACAAGCGGTGTGACCACGGCCCTACTCTACTCATCTTTTCCTCCACCCCCTTGCTCCCACAGAGTTTCCCATCTTCTTTTGGCTCTGATGTTGTCCCGTTTGTACTCTTTTGCTCCGCACCCCCCGCTGATCGAAGCTCGTAAACTTTTATATGAGCAACAGTACTCTTTATCCCCTTCCACGGTTTTTTTGTGAACCCTATCCCCTCAGTCGAGTTTGCGTGAACGTTGCGAACCATGAGTACTTTCGGACTTTACAAGGTATGACTTGACGTTGAGCACGAGGCAAAGTCACGATTCGAGGAGCCAGGCATCGGAGATACCGCCACCATGAATGCTTCGCTCGCCAGTGAGCGAGGATGTAATACAGCTGCCCGAACGCGTTTGAGCGTGAAACGATCATCAACGGATTCTGTTTCCGGTACACCAAAGGCTCCAACTTAAACCACTTCCCGTGAGTGACTCACCAGGACCCACACTGCTTGCAATGTCCGAAGAAAACGGTTCGCTTCATTCACAAGTTTCCTTACGCGCCCGGACGCGCCTACACCGTCGGAGGTACGCGCCGATAGCTACTTATAGCTGGACTCAACTTCCTCCTATTGACATACCTCCACACTTTCAGGCGGTCGACAAGGTGGTAAAAGCTCCCCCAATCCAGAACATCGCCCGGGCACATCTTCCACGGGGATACGACAATTAAAACCCCTCCCCTTCTGCATTTTGGCTGGACTTTCGAAGCGAACGCGCTCCTGAAATGGGCAACAGAGAACGGGATCAGCACCACAATGAGATACGGGAATCACTCCGGACGGTTCAGTTGATGAAGAACACAATTCCCTATCGGCCGTCATCCAGCCAGAAGTTTTGGACGTCCTTGCTGCGGAGGCTGGAGCGCCAGAATTGCGGATAGAAGTCAAACTTGCCATGCACTCGGAAGGCTACTTCCTCCCCATAGTTCGAACTACCGTTTCTTCAAAGACAGAATGGAACGCGTCACGCCAGAGCGGATTGAGGCCCTCGACCGATACCTGAAGGAAAGTGGGATTGTCCAGGACTCTCCAGCGTGGCACCTCGACTTCAAACTGTTCAAGTGGCAACGGATCTACTAGCACTCATCTGTGAGCATAATCACGGTGGGCTCATCCACGGTCGAACGTTGGCAGGTCGGTCAATGCTCATGCCACTTCCACAGCGCGGTTGCCTCTTCCAAAGTTGCTGAAGGCTACAGGACGTCACTTTGTATACTTGGATCGACGCGCTCCCTTTTCACCACTGAAGTACTGAAGCATCAACCGCCACATCTGAGAAGGGTTTCTACGATTTCTGGAACCGCCTATTCAATACCGCGTTCCCTCTCGATACCATATTCGAGGTTGTCTTCAATTTCCCCCCGTCACAAGCGCGTGAGGCGTCGATGTTGTCGTTCTCTGCATCTACGTGAACACAACGCCTGTGTTCGCCGTCGTGGTCAAATCACCCCCTGACTTCCGACTCCTCTCGAAGCGTCAAGAAGCTGACCTCCAGTTGCGACAATGCTTCTTGGATGTTCAATCTCACATGAAAATCCCTGTTTGGCATGGGATATCTGCCTCTGGCATCAAGATCGCGTTACGGCCCCAAAGAGTGGTGGTGGTATGATATGCTAGAGCAAGAGGGCGCGGACAAGTTCCGAGAGATCGTAGGCAAGGTGAAGAACAAGGTGAAGAAGATGTGTGAAAGCGTTGCGGGGCAGAACTATCCTGTGAATTCAGGGGTAGTACCCGAACACGCCTGACCTAAACTCGAATGAAAGCGTAACCGCGTTATTGTGCTTGAGAACCGAGGCTAGCGGGTATCCCGGAACGGTTGCCACCTTCTGCCAACGGCGCTCGTCCTGACAGCGATCTGCCAACAGAACTGCCTGCTTTGAATCCATTTCTTGGATCCCAGTGTTCTGGTACTCCAGAGGGTCAAACGCAATACCCTCCTTCACATTCACCGATTTTATAACCCCGCTCACTCTGTAAACGTCGCCTTTCGCATGCAAAGCGGCACCTGTAGTTGCCACTCGTAGCTGCTTGAGGGCTAGAGTGCTGTCTGAGGAGCAACTAGGCCAAGAAAGGTGCGGTGGTACAGCTTTTGTTGGCTGTGTACTTGGGCTTTGGCAGACGTCCAAAAATCGTTCCAGCCCTTTCCCTTTTCCTCGCCGCCGCGTCCCAGGATGCCTCGTTTCCTCAGAACATCCAATAAACCTCCCCAGTCGGGGTTCCCTCCACCAGATTACGACATCAGTACCGTATACGCAGCGCCTCCCCGAAGAATCCCAGAGATAGTAGATCCGAGCATTGAATCTGAAGGTGACTCCGCTGTTTCCTCAGAACATCCAATAAACCTCCCCAGTCGGGGTTCCCTCCACCAGATTACGACATCAGTACCGTATACGCAGCGCCTCCCCGAAGAATCCCAGAGATAGTAGATCCGAGCATTGAATCTGAAGGTGACTCCGCTCATTGGAATCAGGCAAGGGATGATGTTAATCCAACCACTGAGGCAGGTGTAAATGACGGAGGGGGTTCTCAGGTCCAAGATCGAGTACATTGGCCCGCCGTCCTCATCCAATCGGTTGCACCTGAGACCCCAACTGTCCGACAGGACGATGGCATTATGACACTTCAGGTGGCCGCCATTGCTTTAAATGTTCCGGAGCGGGAAAGATCTGCGTTCGATTCGCTTAAATCCATCATGCATGACGTCTGTTTCCAAGTTCACGCTAATCACGAGGTTCGTTCAGAATACATCTCTCCGGAATCTCTTACAAGTATAGCTGCAGAAAACCGTTCTGGTTCGGAATAGGGCCCAACTCCTGCTCTCACATATAGAAGACTTAGAATCTCGCTTTTTTTTGACCCCAAGAAACTCTGCAGAACCCAGGCGTCAGCGCGTAGTGATAGAGTACGTTATTATTTGCCCCGCTGTACTCGGTGTTGATGTTTTTTCTTTCCAGTAGGCTCCAGGAAATAGAAGGGCGGCTTCTCGCTAGCGACATTCAAGATGGAGGGAGTATATCCGAACTCCTCGAAGATCTACGAGAGGCATTATTTGATTACCAGGTTCGTCTCTCACCGGCTGGCGCCCTTATCGTTGTCAACAGGAACAACAGATGAAAGGGCAACGTGAGATCGATGGCCTAGTGCGTGGAATGATAGTGAGTGTCCCCCTCTCACATCTGAGCAAATGAGATAACCTCTCTGCAGATCCCAGGTCAGAAGACCCTCTGTTTTCGATCGTGAATATTTCACACGGACTTCCGACAGACGAAGCAATGGTTCTCAATAGTTTTCGTTATGCAAAAGGGGCCGAATTTCAGGATGGGGATCGCAGGGGTTGTTTGAAGGGAACCCGCGTAGATGCTCTGGACGAGATTGAGCTCTGGGCGAGAGACTTCAATAAGTCCCCTGTTTACTGGCTGAACGGGCTGGCTGGAACGGGGAAGACCACCATGGCTCAGACGATCGCAGAGAGATTGTTCGCGGACGGACGGCTCGGTGCCTCGTTCTTCTGTTCGAGGAATTACCATTCCGACGATCGGAGCAACCCCAGCCTCATCTTCCCCACTCTCGCTGTCCAGCTCGCGCGCAAATACCCCCAATTTCGAACGCCCTTTGTCCGCCTGGCTCGGTCCAATCCACAAGTATCCCTCGAGACCCTGTCCAACCAGATGGACAAATTGATCGTCCAACCTCTCAACGAGTCCGGTATCTCGACGGTGATCGTTATCGACGCTCTGGATGAATGCGGCAGAGTCGACGGGGAGTCCACTTCCGCCATCTTGTTTGTCCTTGGACAATTTGTCTCTGAAGTTCCAAAGGTCAAATTTTTCGTCACCGGTCGCCCGGATCCACAGATCTGGAAAGGCTTCCGCCTCCCACTGTTGGAAAAAGCGACGGACGTGCTCGTTCTCCACGAGGTTGAACCGAGGCAAGTGGCCAATGATATACGGCTGTTCTTCAGGCACGAGCTATCAAGTATCGCCCGCCGTCGAGGTGGTGTGGATGACCTGCCAACAAAAGAACAGATGGACCTCCTTTGCGAACGGGCTGCGGGGTTTTTTGCGTATGCTGCAGCAACGGTCGAGTTCATCGACGATCAGCGTGCGGACCCAAGGGAGCGCTTGCACCTCCTTCTACAATTACCCGAGAGCAGTTCACGCGAGGGGGAGTTGATTCGAACCACAGCCCTCGATTCATTCTATCACAACATTCTTCGGAAGGCTTTTGGTGACGTTATTAACGAGATGGATTTTTTGTGGCAGGTTAGCTCGGTGATCGGTACCATGATCCTCGCCGCAAATCCTATTTCCCCATCCGCGATTGCCATGCTCTTGGGACTCGACGCCTTGGAGCACGTGCTCCCCGTTTTGTCCTCGGTTCAATCGCTCCTTATCCTCCGGGAGGACATAAATTCCCCTGTTCGACTCTTCCACAAATCCTTTCTCCACTTTATTACCGGTCCGTCTAATTACCGCCGGAGGTTCCATGTCTCTCCTCCCGTTCACCACTCGAAGCTCTTGATCACCTGCCTCGATCTAATGAATCGAACGCTGGAGAAGAACATTTGCAAGCTCCCAGATGCAGTCACAAAGTTAGCGGTCAGCGACTTGGAGGAGAGGGCCGAACGGTACACCTGCCCAGGTTTGCAATATGCATGTAGGTCGTGGCATACACACCTGGTTGGCGAGTACACAAAATTTTTCATCGCATACGAAACTACATTTGCCATCCATCGATTCTTGAATACGAAGTTTCTGCTCTGGTTGGATGTACTCAGCCTGCTTGGTGCCGCAAGAACTGCGATGGAAGCTTTGCAAGCTGCTGCAGACTGGCTGGAGGTGCGTCGAAGTTCCACGCTTGATGTCTTGCCAGACATACTCAGACTTGATTCAGGAATCAGCCACACTCGACCTTGTCAACATCTGTTCTCGTTATGTAACGGGATACCTCAGACGGACCGTCTGTGCATCCTCTCAACACACTCAAGGCCAACCTTTCGGTAACACTGAGCTGAAACCCCAGACAGTGACGGAGAGACACGAGCCTCTGATTCCGGCATGGAGACACTTGATTAGTCGTCCTCTCCCCGCGGACGAGCGCATCTCCTTGATTATAGCAATCTTTTCCGAAAGTACTGAAGCTGATATGGTGAAACATCTACGTGGAGATGATGCCCAGACCTGTGTTGATGTGATAGATGAGGTATTTCCCCGTTCTTTCACCTCGGAAGATTAGGCCCAGTGACTTGATGTTTGGCTTTCTTAGACATCAGATATGCTGCCACCATGGCTCCAGGAGAAATGCCTGGGTGCTTTGCGCAAGATCTGTGGTCGTTTGGGTTTGCTTCCAAGATCCGTCAGAATCCAAATTCAATACGACACGTCGGAGGTCCCACGGTATCGGAGCGGGTCCGCTGATGTCTGGAAAGGCCAATACCAAGATCACCACATCGCGGTCAAGGTGCTGAGGGTCTGTACGAGTGACGACTTTGAGAAGATCACGAGGGTGGGTTCCCATAGTCTGTGGAAGTCAATCTATTTGTAAGCTGATTTTTTATCGTTGTAGAGGTTTTGCAAGGAGGCCGTTGCTTGGAAGTCTCTTCGCCATCCAAACGTGTTACCATTGTTAGGGGTGATGATGCGCGATCGCTGTTTCGTGATGGCCTCAAAGTGGATGAATAACGGGAACATCAAAGAGTTCATCAGGGACAATCGGGATGTGAATCGGTTTGAGCTTGTTTGTTGTCCCCGCTGTTGGCAGCACCCGATGCTCATAACCCTTCCGATAGCTCGAAGGCGTCACCCATGGGTTGATGCATATGCACAGTCAAGCAATGGTACACGGAGATCTGAAGGGGGTATGATTTTGAAGGTTAATTGCTACACCCCTTCCTGATTCTCCTTTCTTCCAGGCAAACATCTTGGTCGACGATAATGGTCGTGCACGCATAGCAGACTTTGGACTTCTTACGATTGTCTCGGACCCCGCATATGCTACAGCCTCAAGTTCAATCGAAACTGCCGGCACTATACCATGGATGAGCCCAGAGCTTTTCGTTCCAGAGGACTTCGGTTTGGAGGACAGTCGGCCAACCAAGGCATCGGATTGTTATGCCCTGGGAATGGTCATACTCGAGGTGCTGAGTGACCGGGCTCCCTACAATCAGTTCGGAAGTGTGAGTACCATACTGATGATCATCAAAGGCGACCGCCCAGAAAGGCCAGAAAGGCCGTGGTTCACGGATGATTTATGGGGGACCCTGGAACAGTGCTGGTCACCACAGCCGACAGACCGCCCCACCATTGAATCCATCCTTGAGTGTTTGGGATGGCTTTCAAAAACCTGGCACCGCTTCCCCCTGGTGTAGAAAATGATAACGATGGGATAGTTGGTTATGAGACAGTTTCCACCGTGAGTCACTGTTGATTGCCCCACTATTTCATTTTGAACCTCGTGCTCAGATTTTACCGTAGGTGTAGCAACCCGTTGGCATACCATGGACGATACGCCAACGACGCTGACATAGGACGTTAGCAACATAAGAACCAAATATCCAATACCACCGACAAGCAGCATGACCACTGCCCTACTCTGCTCATCTTTCCCTCCGTCTCCTTTCTTCCTCGCAGAGTTTCCCGACTTCTTTTGGCTCTCTCGTGTTGTCCCGTTTGTACTGTTTTGCTCTACTCCCCCCGCGGACCGAATCTCGTAAACTTTTATATGGGGGTGGCTAGAGCGATAGAACTATGTTTCCCCTTCCACGGTTTTTTGTGAACTCTATCCCCTCAGTCGAGTTTGCGTGAACGTTTCGAACCATGAGTACTTTCGGACTCTACAAGGTATGATTTGACGTTGAGCATGAGGCAAAGTCACGATTCGAGGAGCCAGGCATCGGAGATCCCGCAAGCGAAAAATCCGAGGATATATATATACCGGTGCCCGAACGCGTCTGAACGCGAAAAGATGATCGACGAGTCTGGACCTGCAGTGCTTTCCACTTCCTGGTTTCTGTTGGTTTCGGTACCTACTCCGAAGGCTCAAACTTAAACCGCTTACCGTGAGTGACTTGCCAGGACCCACACACTGCTTGCAATGCCCGACGAAAACGATTCGCTTCTTCACCAATTTCCTTACGCGCCCGGACGCGCCTACACCGATGAGGTATACGATAGCTGTAGCTGGGCCACTCATCTTTCTCCTCTTGACACACCTCCACACTTTCAGGCAATCGACAAGGCGGCAAAAGCTCCCCCACTCAAGAACATCACCCGAGCACATCTTCCACGGGGATACGACAATTACAAACCTCCCCTTTTACATTTTGGCTGGTCTTTCGAACCGGATGCGCTTCTGAAATGGGCAACAGAGAACGGGATCAACACCACGAGGATATACGGGACTCTTCCCGACGGTTCACCTGATGAGGAACACAACTCTCTATTGGCCGTCATCCAGCCAGAGGTTTTGAAGGTTCTTGCTACGAAGGCAGGAGCGCCAGAATTGCGGTTAGAAGTCAAACTCGCCATGCACTCAAAAGGCTACTTCCTCCTCACGATTAGCTCGAACTACCGTCTCTTCAAAGACAGAATGGAACGCGGCACGCCAGAGCGGATTGAGGCTCTCGACCGATACCTGAAGGAAAGTGGGATTGTCCAGGACTCTCCAGCGTGGCACCTCGACTACGAACTGTACAGGTGGCAACGGATATACTAGCACTCTTCTGTGAGTCTAACCACGGTGCTTTCATCCACGGTCGAACGCTGGCAGGTCGGTCAATGCTCATGCCACCGCCACATCGCAGTTGCGTGTTCCGAAGTTGTTGCTGGAAGCTACAGGATAGTCACTGTATGTAACTAGCATTAACCCACAACGATGCGCCCCTTTTCACCACTGAAACATCGACTGCCACATCTAAGAAGCGTTTCTATGATTTCCGGAACCGCCCCCCTCAATACCGCGTTCACTCCCTGTACCAAATTCGAGGCGTTTGGTGATGACGACGATTCGGGTATCGACTGGAAGGTTCGCTCGGTGCTCGGTGCCATGATCCTTGCCGCAAAACTCGTTTCCCCACCCACGATTGCCATGCCTTTGGGAAACGCCGTCACGGTTGCTCCCAAAGATAAAGACACAACCGAGGAACACCAATTCACCTTCCACCCCAAACACAGTAGGATAGCCCGTGTTGACAGGAAGTTCACTGACATCGCGACGTTTGTGTTTGGGGGAAGGAAGGGGTTGGAACACCTCCCAGATGATAGGGACAGTGTTCGGGGAAGGAAACGACCACGTTTTCAAGTTCTAATGGCCGAAGGACAACTGGACGAGTGAAGCGGGTATCCTCAAGAGGGCGAGTGAATATGGGAAGAGGATCGACTTGATTGGAGACCATATTCCGGATATGGTGGTGTATCATTCAGACCCGCCTCTGGTTCCACAAAGTCGATCCGCCCATTTCTCGGTCTCCCGATCGAAGGAGCCCGGTTTCGCATCGCGGTCTTCCGGCGGCTCACACCGATCGATATCTTGGAAGTGAATGTTGGCTGCGTACCTGCAGTGCTTCTGTTGTAGGTGGCTTCCAGTACGCTTCGAGCGCGCGACTGATAATTTGACGTTATGCAGGCCACTTCTCCTTGTGGAGAAAGGGAATCCAGCATGAGGAGATCGGTGTTAGAAACCAAATGTGGGGCGACAGGCGGAGAGTCGGCGTCCTCAACGGCTTTGGGTAGACACTGGCGTACGAGATACCTCGGGAACTATGCCACTCCTCGCGCTGGAGCTCCTAACGTCAGAAGGAACGCACGGAGAAATCCCTCAGTTACATCGGCACGACGCGGAACCGTTTGCATGGTCTCTGTTCTATCTTTTTCTGACTGCCATCAAGGACTAGGGTGGCGAGAACCGCACCAAGAACTCGAACCCCCCCAAACGCGGTTGGATAAATGGGAAAGCTGCCACTGCATGTCTCCAAATTTGGCGTGGACTGGAAACGCGATTTCAAAATATATGCTGATCCTCGAAAAGTTTACTCGAACACAAAGGGCCTCGCTGGCCGGCTCGGCGCACATTGGGGCCATCTTCAATACCGGCAAATAAACTATCGTCTTGAACAAATACGAGAGGAGCGCGGAACTGACGTTGACCCCGCAAACCGGAAATTCGCCGTACGGGGAGCCGGTCGATGCACGAATTATGCGCTGGGTTCCGAGGAGGCGTTGTCTGAGGCTAGGGACAATTTGATTTGGATGTAACTTAGATATCACCGGGTCGACTGCTCCGATTAACAATGTGCCAGCCGCAGTGGACATGCGAATAAATGAACATTCTGGCAATCGGACAAAAGGTTTTACAACTTGGAATGAAGGCAGCGGCGCCAAATCATGAAGTCAGATACAAGTAGAGAGTGGGAGATATTACAGCTGTTTGTTTACTGAGCGTTTTCAACCGTGGACATGCCGGAACGTAACCCCGCAAAATTCCAGAAAGCAGTTGATATCGTCAGGCTTCTTCCCGGAAGGACTCTTGCCATAAAATTTGAGCAATTTCGATATTTCTTGGTCTACGATATGACTGAATCAGGCGTTGATAGACACGAAAGAAAAGGGAAGGTTACCTTTGAGCTCTAGCAGTTTGGCGACAGACGGCGGGAAGTGCTCGCTGGTTTCTCCACTTTCTTTCAGGATCTGGTAAATTTGTTCCTGCTTGTGCTTTGCCGTCTTGATGCTTGCGTTCTGGCGGCGAGCATCACTGGTAATTGCCGGTCAGTAACATTGAGCTGAACCCTGGAGGTGTACTGAAGATGCGCAACATGTTGTGTAGTTTGACCCATACAGTACTCAATTCCTCGCGGCTTTGGTCGATTTTGTCCCTGAGCGCCTTCGGAATGTACTCATCGAGAGACGATTCGACCAATTGAGTTATCGTTTGGTCTATGGATTCGTCCACTCTCTGCTGAACTTGATGCAACGGTCACAGTGAGTCCAAGCGCTCGCTACCAGCCTTTCAGACCACTCACTCTCTCGGGTGAGGTGTTCCTTGACCTCCCGGTCGAGGACGGATTGCAAGAGGGCTACCGAACCATTTCAGTACCATTTCTCAGATCATTTTCTGCGCTCACTTTTAATTTCTTCTTCCTCCTTCCCCTTCGTTATGACGAGAGAGTCCAGTTCCTGTATAACGCTAGAGGGGATCTTGTGAGGCCCCTACTGGCGATGCAAATTCTTTGAAGGTACGTACGATTCCAATCGGTCGTCTATCTCGGGCTCTCCTGCCTTGCTAGAACTGAGCATGGCCAAAAGGTCATCGAGCGAATTCTAGATGAATTGCGTCAGAAATAACCAGAGCTGGTACTCCATTGAGCGCACGTTGATGAAGTGAAAGTTAAGCGCAATGTTGTTTGTCACCAGTGTAGCGATATCCTGCGCAGAGTTCGAATGGGCTTGAGGGATACTTTGAGGCATGATGGCGGTTGAGGAAAGTGTGGCGGACTGGTCACGAGCATAGTCTCGCACCATACCGTTCAGCAACCCAAGATAGAAGTACCAAATTCCGCTTGCAGACATGGCTTAGGAAAGACGGTGGACTCCCGTAGGTCATATGGATTCAAACAGGGAACGAGATAACCAACTTGAAGTCGATTTTCATTATTTTCAGATGAAAAGATCGTGTTTCGTTCGGTTTCCAAGTAATTTGAGATTCAAAAAGTCTGGGGACAATTCCTACGCCCGTTGCTGATGGCTATGTACGGTAGTGGTAAACTCGAGGAAACACCATCGGGCGACGGACCTCTTTGAACGGGGAGCCCGCCGAGCGCTGGGGATTGCGGACCTACGCGCGCCCATGGCCGCACTCAGTTTGTAATCCTCGACGAGATGCTATTGAAAGGGGTGTTGCAGCACGCGGACTTCCGCGATAGCAGTCGCACAAGCCTCCCTAGCCATACTGTTTGCCGTGCCATGTGGAAGGGAAAGAGATCGCGATTCAAGTATTCAAGATCGGCGACTGCTACATAACTGGGGTGCTTGTGACTAGGGGGAAAACCCTGGAGCGACAGCTCTAACCCCGACCGGGATCGGTGACCGGGTACAGAACGGAACACTGTTGAGAGCCATCCCGGAAACTCCAGCGTCTCCAGTGGCACATACGAAAGAAAAAAGGAACGGAGATTCTCGTGATTGCATCGAGGATTTTTGGTGCACCAAAATCCAGATGCCACAACGGACTGTGCATATCCACACGTTGTCTTCAATTCTGTCTCATCGCCCAGTTCTTACGACCCAGTACGAGATGTTGGACACGGGCGAGGGCGAGCGCATCGAGGAATCACAAGTAAACGATAACGTTACAATGAGCTCTTCCAGCACGTATTGTATCGCTGTATACGATATGCACGATGAGCTACATCAAAAGATCTGCCAGAGTGCACGCGGTATAGAAATCCACCCGAGGGAGGGGAGACGGGTTAATTACGCGTAGAGCAAGGACCCCAGGGCCAGAGAGAAAGCATAAGGATGACGATCCTAGTGTTGGGATCCTTGTCAATGTCGAAGGTACTGCAGCGGGAGAATCTCATACCCGCGTTCATAAAGAACCGTGAAAAGGTCGTGATGGAGCGTTGGCGGACATAAACCGGGGATACAGTGCCACAGGCGTGAGCGCATTCCCATTCGGAGAGCTCCTCAACCCAGGAGAGGTACAGAATGGATTCGTCGCTGTCAGAGTTGGGCTGGGCTTCCGCTCCGGCAGGTGTCTTTGAAGTTTCACAGCGCGAGAACCATCGAAAGGTATTTGTGAATGGGTTCGCCAGAGGGACCTTGTTTACATTTCCGCAATCCTTACCGCATCGGGATGGAAGGGTCTACCAGGGTCAGATGAGAGGATGTAGCTCATATTCAAGTTTGCGTTCGGAACTCGATCTGGGAGAACGGAGGGCAGAGTTGATGGGAGGATCGAGGTGACTGATCTAGGGATTCAGTGTCAATTAAAAATCGGTGGTGAGCGAGGGAAGGTCGCGGGCTAGGGTATGTGGGCGGGGTTTGGGATCCTACTGCCCCTTTCCAAATGGGTTGTGGGCGACAAGGCGGGGCGGACTTGTAAGAGGCAGGGTTGAGTTACCGGCAGTGACGGGCTCATCAGCAATGTCGATGACAAACTTCACCTTTGCCACTATCTTCTGGCCAAACAAATTCACGCTAACGAACCCGCGAGTGGTGGTCTTGACCTGGACGGTGAGTTGGTGATGGGGGCAGTGGATTTCCCATTCCCCGAAGGGTCGGTGAAATTGTTCCAAATCTCCTCATAGTCCTTCTCCGAATTCCTAAGCGGGCGCGGGCGGGGCCTGGACGATCCATTAGTACTGTCGGGCGGGCTGGATTGTTGGCGGGAAGAAGTGATGATCTCGGAGAAGCCAGGTCGAGGCAAGGCTAGGGGAGTGAAAGAGGCTGCAAACTGGTAAAAACACTCCCCGTTTCCTCTACCATCACCTTTTCTTCCCCTGCTCCGCCAAGGACTTAAGATAAGAGTGCAGGTGATGAATACCGACGAAGATGAGGAACGTGAAGCTGTGCTTCTCCAATGATTTGACATAGCTCGACATGATCCTTTTAATGATCCCACCATCGTCCCAGTCACCATCCCTGCTTCCGATAGCAACAAAGCGACGAGGCGAGCAGGATTGAGGGGAGGGTGGGAGAAGGTTGGTTGATCTGAGGCATATTAATGTGCAAGTTATGCATGAACGTCAACCACGCTTGACAACACATCTACCTCGCTTCCAGGAGACGGAAGGAGAAGTCCTGCATGGGCTCGAGGTGGGTCCCAGCAAAAAGTATCTCGGACGGGTCACGGACGTCTTCGTAGAAGTTGTTCAGGATGGTGTTAAGAGTCGTGGTGGTGGAGCTGCCCCAACTACCGTCGGATAAGAATGTGCTGAGGGGGAGAAAGGCGGAGACTTGATGGACAATTCTCATGAGAACGGCGTGAACGGCGGTTCCGTGGAGGGCGAGAGAGAGGGTCCTGGAGAGTGGCCTGGAGAGTGGGAGCCCGATCGGCGGTGGTACGGTGGTGGACGGTGGGGTGGGCGTTCCGAGACTGGCGAGTGCGCTTGAGGCAGTTTTGGAGAGCACACCTCTTGTACCATTCGAGAGTGCAGTTCCCGAGCACGAGGAGGGCGGTGAAAACAATAATGACAAGCGTCCAGGCCTTGTCCTCACGACCGAGATCGTAAACCACAGAGGTGCCAATCTGACCTCAGTAAACGATGATGGTGGATTGTTGGGGAATGACGAAGACTGGCGGCATAAAGGAGAGATTGTTGGAGGCGTCACCGTTATCTCGCTTCGCCGAGTCGGAGGGAGTGTCGAGGCTAGAAAATGGATGAGAAATATGAGTCTGTTCGGATAATGGCTGGAAACCCACAACTGGATCTGGGCAGGGGAAGGGATCGAGCCTTTGTGTTTGATCAACGCCTTTGTGGAATCGTCGGGGATTGTCACGATCACATGGAATTCACCTAGGGAAGGGACGGAGAACTGGGGAGCAGTGATATTCGCGGATGGATCGACTTGTTTAATTCAATTGACAACGGTCTGAGTGGCGCCATTGGCAGAAGAAACATCATTTTGGATAGACGTCGACGTCCTAAGCTGCTCGGAGCACCCTGGATGGAGGTGGATGTCTGTAAAGGGGTATCAGATAGACGGGAAAGCCCATAAAAGAGATGCTGGGCAGGTCAAGAGAAGGCTCGAGAGAGCTCGACATTCCCGAGTCATACACTGAGGGGGTAAATTGCGCGTGCAGCCATTTGAGAGAAATGTGATGGTGATATTCTGCATTGCGGTCGTACAGGTCTCTGGGTTCGATGAGACCTATAACAACCGCCTGGGCCTGCTGAGGTGAATTCAGAGGCGTCGCCCCCCTAGGTACCGTCCCCTCGCAAACTGTTCCTCCTCCGCCTCTGAATTCGAGGCTGGATTCCAGCCTAGCTGAGGTGGCGGAAGATTCGACTCAATGTTTGCTGATGTTTGCTGATGTGGCAACCCGCTACCTCAAATCCTCCTCCGAATTCGCTCTGAAATTCGAGGCTGGATTCCAGCCTAGTCCTTTGGCGCCTCCTCAAAATGTCGTTCTTCAAAAAATTCAAGAAATCCCGTCCACCTTCCCAGTCCCCAACTCCGGGGGTCCCTTCCAAGATCGGACATGTGGTGCCGCCAGAAATCGGCCCAGAGCTAGTCCCGGATATTTCGTCTGAAGGTGACCTCCGCCCAGTGGGATCTCGCAAGTGATTGTGTTGATCTGACTACTGCGGCAGGCGGAAACGACGGAGGGGGGTCTCAGGTTGCACTTCAAGACAGTAAGGATGGGCGATCGCACCCATCGGGCCCTTCAACCTCAACAGCTGGATATGGCCATGGTGTTGCTGTTGCGGGTTCGTGAGCTCTCCTATCAGCTGATGGAATCAATGACCATAACCATGGTAGCGATACACGAACGAGAATCCGAACAGGAAGACCCCTTTAATGTTCTAGACGAGCAGATCAGTCACGATGTTCGGTCAGGAACGTATGAAGGTGAGCGTCGTTCGTTTTTGAACACTCAAGATTGCGTTAAACCCTACCAGTTCCTACGAAGGAAGCTGCACTTGGATTTTCTTCGCTTAAAGAGGTCATGGGGGCCGTCTCCCACGTTTACGCTCATCGTCAAGTCCGTCTACGATACTTCGTCTCAAAATCCCCTTACAAACATATCCACAGGAAATCATTCATATTGGAAACAAGGCGAAAGGCCTGATATCGCGTGTAGACGCATTGGAGAACCTCTTCAATTCACGTCCAAGCGACGCTGCAGAAAGGAGGCATCGAGATGAAGTGATACTGTGAGTTATCGTTTTCCCCACCGTGCTCTGTACTGAATCCCTTCCAGCAAGCTCAAGGGTATCGAGGAACGGCTTCGGTTATTGTGCCAGAAGCCAGGGCTGCAGCAACCCACTGACAACATTCAAGATCATGGAAATTTAGCAAAATCTCTCGAAGAGCTACGAAAGACAATATTTGATTACCAGGTTCGCTCGTCGCTCTGCCGCCCTTAACGATATTAAGAGGGACAACAGATGGAACGGCAGAAAAAGATCTATGATCACGAGTGTAAACTGATGGTGAGTGTTTCCCCTTCTCACCCAAGCCGATGAAGTAACCTCTCCCTAGAACCGAGGTCAGAACACCCTATGCCTTTTATCATGAATGCCTGACACAAAAATATGACAGATGAAGCAAGAGTCCTAAATGGTTTCTGCTGCGCGCAGGGAGCTGAATTTAGGCACGGCGACCGCGACGGGTGTCTTACCGGAACCCGGGTAGCCGTTCTCGACGGGATCGAACTCTGGACCAGGGACTTCACGGAACCCACTGTTTACTGGTTAAATGGGCTTGCCGGGACCGGGAAAACCACGATCACCCAGACGGTCGCGGAAAGAACATTCGCGGACGGACAGCTTGGAGCCTCATTCTTCTGTTCGCGGGACTTTGTTGATCGGAGCAACCTCCGCTCCATCTTCCCCACCCTCGCTGTTCAGCTCGCGCGCAAGCACCCCAAATTTCGATCGCTCTTCGTCAACCTGGTCGAGTCTGATCCAGGTATCTCCCATGAGTCCCTGTATGACCAAATGCGCAAGATGATTGTCCAACCTCTCAAGGAGTCCAATATCTCGACCGTGGTCATAATCGACGCTCTGGACGAATGCACCGACGAGGAGCCTGCCTCCGCGATCCTGTCTGTTCTTGGGCAATTCGTCGCCGAGATTCCGAAGGTTAAGTTCCTCGTTACCGGTCGCCCGGAGCCACGGATCTTGGAAGGGTTCCGATTCCCACTGTTGGCAGAAGCAACGGACGTGTTCGTTCTCCACGAGGTTGAAACGAGCCAAGTCGCGGAAGACATACGGCTGTTCTTCAGGCATAAGTTTTCGGACCTGGTACGCCGTCGACGCGGTTTGGATGACTGGCCAACAAAGGAACAGCTGGACCTCCTTTGCGAACGGGCAGCGGGGTTGTTCGTGTATGCTGTAGCAACGGTCAAGTTCATCGACAAACAGAGCGTTAACCCGAGAAAGCAGTTGGACCTCCTTCTACAATCACCCGAGAGCAGTGCGCGGGAGGCAAAGACTAAACTCAAGAAAAACACGACCCTCGATTCACTCTATGCATCAATCCTCCGCGGGGCTTTTGGTGACGACGGCGATCCTGATAACGACCCCAAGGTTTGCTCAGTGCTTGGTGCAATGATCCTCGCCGCAAACCCGCTTTCCCCGTCTGCAATTGCCATGCTCTTGGGCCTCGAAGTCTTGGATGATGTGCTCCCCATTCTATCATCGGCTCAATCCCTCCTTATCTTCCACGAGGATATCAATTCTCCTGTTCGACCCTTCCATAAATCATTTCCAGACTTCATCATTGACCTGGATAGGTGCACGGACAAAAGGTTCCACATCTCTCCTCCTGCTCACCACTCAGAGCTCCTGATTGGCTGCCTTGATTTAATGAATCAAACACTGGAGAAGAACATGTGCAGGCTCCCAGATGCAGTCGCAAACTCTGATGTCAGTGACTTAAAGGAGAGAGTTGAGCAGTCCATAAATCCAGGTCTGCAATACGCATGTAAATTGTGGCACACACACCTCAGTGGACCTGCAATGTTGATCAACACACCCAAAATCACTGCTGCCCTTCATCAGTTTTTGGAGACCAAATTCCTGTTCTGGCTGGAAGTTCTCAGTGTGGTTGGTGCTGCTAGAAATGCAATTGATGCTCTGCAAGCAGTCGCTGACCAGTTGAAGGTGGGTTATTATTCAAACCTTGATGCCTTGCCCAGATGTCCTCAAACTTAATCTAGGAGTCACCCACACTTGACCTTGTCAATGACCTTGCTTGTTTTGTAACCCTACACTTTGATGTCATTGTTGCATCCTCTCCACACATCTACCACTCAGCACTTGTGCTATCTCCAAAAACATCAGTGATACGAAAGCTTTATGAGTCATATGCTCAACCTCTCATACAAGTTGTACATGGGTTACCAACATCATGGGGTTCACATACTGCAGCCACATCACTCCCCTTCCCAACCCAATCAGCTGTATGGTCCCCATGCAGCAGGTTCATTGCAATTAGTGCATCTAACACTATAAGAGTGGACATACTAGATCCAGAGACTCTGCAGCGACTTCAAAGCCTTGAATACTCACAGGAAATAGCTGCATTTCCATTGGAGCACACTTTCTCCCCAGATGTGCAGATGTTAACCTGCTTGGCTTGCACCTCTCGTTACCACTTTGGTTCTTACATGGTGCTTATTGTTACTTGGGACCTCCAGACAGGTGGTGTAGCCAGTGCCATTAGAAGACAAATTAGGCCCATCAGTAATAAGGGGATTGCATACTCAACAAATGGGAAGATGGTTGGAATTCTTCATCTGTCTGATGAAGGAGCCATAATCTCCATATATGACATTGTCTCTGGTGTGTACATGCATGATACTTATTGTAGTACAACATGTCCAGAATATATCTGGTCTCATGGGGGAGCCATCCATGTTGCAACTGCTACGTCAACCACTGTGATGATCCAAGAAGTTGGGTTTGCCCCAGATGCTACATGTGTAGAGGTCAAGACTTTGTCTATCCCAGCGCGCATAACCCACATAAATCAAGCTCAATTCCTCTTTACCTCAAACCAGCTTACCATCATCTACAAAGGAGACATGCCTGGAGTCCTAGTATGGAGTCTTCAGGATTCCAAATGCCTGTTATACCATGAGGGTATTGACTTCATCCTCCCGATGACCTTTTCCTCCAATGGACAGTTCTCTGCATGCTCAACTTCTGGGACAGAAGTTTATGTCTGGAGGGAGTCTCCCACTGGTTATACATTCTATACAAAGCTCTCAGCCATCACAGAGCAACCCATGGTACTCCTCTCTCCAAATGGTAAATCAATCATTGGAGTTTGTGACTCTTCAATCCAATTATGGCACACAAAGAGTTTTATCACCACCCCCTCTGCCATCCCCACTCAAGTTGATGAACACATCAGAGATTTTCTCCTGTGTTTTCATGCTGAAAGGCCATTGGCAGTGGTCATGCGGCAGGGGGAGAACACAGTGACAGTACTTGATCTTGAGTCTGGTCTCCCACAGTTGACCATTGAGACTTCTATGGAAGTTTATGGTCTCAGGGTAATTGGAGATACCATTGTCATCATTGGTGGGGGTAAAGTCATCACTTGGAACCTACTAGAAGGGAAATTTTCTCCTGATGGTGAGATTACTGTCAATGACAGTGATCTGATCATGAATCTCTTTGGGTATCTTGGTGGCAAAATTATTGCTACATCAATATCCCTTGATCTTCGTTACATTGCCATCCTTCGTACTGGGGACTTTGATTTTGTGAGGGTTTATGATGCAGCTGCTGGCAAGCCCTGTGTTAATTCATATGTAGTAAATGGGGGGCAACCACTGTGGTTCACTCCAGGAAGACCTGACATCTGCTGTACTCTCCCTGGAAAAGGAGCAGAGGTGGTGACAATTAATCAGAACAGGCTTCTGAAAAGCCCAATTGAGGTATCCATGGCTGATCTTGAAGATATATCATGGGGGTGCCCCTGGAAAAAATCTGGTGGTTACCAAGTCACAGATGATGGGTGGATAGTTGGTGGGAACAAGAAGCGGTTGTTGATGTTGCCTCCTCCTTGGCAACCACACATGGAAAATCGGGTCTGGAATAGAAAATTTCTTGCATTACTGCATGGTTCCATACCTGAACCTGTTATTTTGAAGTTAGAACCATGACCTGTATCCTTGTTACAGTACCCAAATTGTACAAACTACATAGGGAGTGATGTAAGTATAAAATGATGATATAACTCCAAACAGTTGTAAAGAGTGTGTAAACCAAGAAAAGCTCAGAATGACCTTTAATTAATAAGAAGCATAGAACCTTCTATGCTTGATGTTAAGAGTCTCTTGGAGAGAGCTCTTGAATTGGTCCATAGAGTTAATCATGATTTTGATTAATTAGTTCCTCTGTATTTGTCAGCTTCTGGAATCAATCTTCCTTCTTGTCTTTTTGCATGTGATCCATGAGTTGTAAAGCATAATGGTTTCATAAGTCCAATCCAAGGGTCAGATTAATAAGCTGGTTGACTTCTGCAAGCAATCAGCACACATCACTTATTAATACATCCCTTGTTGCCAGTAGCCCAAAGCTTTGCTAGTCTCCAGGAGGCAATGGAGGGCCAGGTAGGGGGGATCTTTGTAAAGGTCCGCCGGCACATGTTCATGAATTGTACCTCAGGTCTTCTGGGGTATCTTGACTAGCAGCATGTTCCACATATTGGACCTTTGAGTCATTAGGCATAGGGGTATATAGCATAATAAACAGTTTACTGCCATGTGTCAGGACCACTCTACCCCAACAACTACCAGTGCACTGAGCCGACTCCACAGAGTACTCACTAGTCCAACTAGTTGTGAGAGGATGGTCACACCTCTATTCTTCCGGTAGGTTGTCCGAGGTCACTACAAGTCAAGTCGAAATCCTAAAGAGAAACCCAACCTAAACCAAGCGTCGCGAGGTTTAACCAACAAGGGTTTATCTCTACAACAGGATTGATGACTCCACCAGGGGTTTGACTGGGCGTTCCAGGTATTCTATGTTGAGAACGCTCGGGTTTGATAGTTAGGAGGCACAGTCAAACCACAGAGTGGGAGGGAGAGCAGATGGGTTGTAATGCGTTCAAACAGAAAACTCTGACTTGACCTTAACTGCAACTGGGCTGAGAAGGGCAGAGGATTTCCTGAGGTAACAAAACTAGGGTACTATGATACAGCCACAGTTGCTACTTATACTACTAGAGTGGCCATGACGTCAGTAACCCTAATATACCCTTATCGAGACAGAACAAAAGAGTGTGAGAACGCTAAGTAAGGGAAGCAAACAAGTATGACGTGTGGGAAAATAAAGGACAAAGGACCTTACTAGCGTGTGAAGAAATGCATAAGGGAGAACAATAGTCTGCATGAAACATAGGGGTAAAGATAACACTAGTCTTAAAAGAAATAGGAGCATAGGATCAGGAAAGTTCGTACCTGAATCTAGACCACACCCAAGGGTCAGATGAGAACCGTCCCTAGCTTCTGCAATTGGCTAGCGATAGGAACTCTATACATCCCTTGTTGTCGGTAGGCAGTGGCAACATCACAGACTAGTGGCAACCTCAAAGACGTCCAAACATGGGATAGGTCGGCCTTGGCCCATGGGACATGAGGGATTACATGTCATAGAAGTCTAGGGACTTCTAGACTTTCACTGGCGTTTCAGGCTAGCGGCTACTTCCACATTTGTTGTCCTAACCAAAGAGACCCAAAGGCGATCTCCCTGATTACATCGATGATTCTGTTCTTCTATTAAGAAGATTGTGATGAGATGTTCCACGTGTGTGTTTCAGGGTCCAGGGTTGTCATTATCATGATGTCATAAATGAGTCATCAGAGTCGTAATAGAGTTGTCAAGGTCATGAGACCTATTTTAGTGCGCGCGTGTTCTAGGCGTTCTGGAGCGAAGTTCTTCCTGGGCTGTCCTGCAGGCCAAGGTGTCAGCTTGATGTAGTAAGCCGACAATGACGGTACAGTGGCGGAAGTCGAGGGAGGTCATGTGAAGGATCACCGATCTAGGCTATGTCAGGCCGACGTGACCCTCTGCAGTTCAATAGCACTCTTGCTATCCAAACCTATTGTATAAGAGCTCAAACACACAGTAATCACTCTATACAAACCCAGGGATATGAGAAGTCTCTTCACAGACTTAGATTAGAGAGGAGGAGAAAGAAGGAGACAAGAGTCTTCAGACACTCTTACTCTTAGCACACAGCAGAGAGGTCACGGAGAATCTGATGATAACAAATCTAAGGAAGTACAGGCTAAACTACTCTGAGTATATATACTGCCTAGATTTGTTATGTAAGCAATTAACTATGGATACAAACACAGACAAACATGGTCCGTGCGTAGCACTGCATGGTCTGTGCGTTAATGGGTGACTAATGCTACAAATTATCAGCTGATAAACGAAAGTGTGGTGGCCAATAGCAATTTGAGAGCATTACAAAGCAATTACAAAGCATGACGTATCATGGGAATGTTCGGAAATGAATGTGGGTTTGGCTGAGTAATAGCCAATAGCAAAAGGGGAGCATATTACTAAGGATAGGGGCATATGATGTCATGTGGGTCATGCGCAGTAAACAATAGAAAAGATGACTCAGCTCCTGAGTTGTGGAAGGGGCGTGGCGTTTGGTATATAACCAAAGGGAGTTGAATGACTCAGTCTCCCAACAAACCATCCTTTGTTACCAACACAGCCAACATGCCACGAGTTGCCTTCCACTCCATTTCCTGTGATGATTTCGCTGTTTACCCCTTTTATTTTATTTTTCAAACACTTCATCACCACTATGTTAGTCGGTGCCCTGCCCTAAACATGGCGGTAAACTGTTTATTATGCCATATGCCCTATGATTAACGACTCAAAGTCCAATACATGGAACGTGCTACTAGTCAAGATACCCCAGAAGACCCGAGGTATAATACATGAACATGTACCGGCGGACCTTTATTAAGGATCCCCCCTACTTGGCCCTCCATTGCCTCCTGAAGATTAGTAGAGATTCAGGCTACCGACAACAAGAGATGTGTTAATAAGTGTCGCGCGTTGACCTCTTGCAGAAGTCAACCGGCTTATTAACCTGACCCTTGGATTGGACTTATGAAAACCCTTATGTTTTACGACCCATGGACCACACGCAATAAACAAGAAAGAAGATTGATTCCAATGAGCATACAAGAGGATTATCTAATCAAGTTCCCTACGAATCCTCTGCACCTGCTCTAATGCCGCTCTCACCAACTCTTCATTCGCCCAGTTCTGCTCCCGGATTTCGTTCGGATCAACATTGGACAAGTCTTCGTAATTTGGAAGACCCTCTTCAGTATCGGAGTTGGGTTCCGAATCTGGAACGAACTCGGCATACGGATCAAAGTCCTGCACTGACCAACGGCCTCGTGGTTGAGTATAATTGGTGATGGTGATGAGAGGAGTCATTCTCCTACCCGGACGAGGAGTGTCACAACGAACGACTCCCAAGTTCTCGTAGAACTTGTCGCTCCCGATTTTGATGACCTCATCATCAATCAGCACCAACCGACCCTCAACCGGAACCACAAACCGAGCAGGTGGTGATTTGGCCCGATGCGGAATCATCGGCTCTTCTTCCTCAATTCGGACCTCTGGCTCCGAACACCTCCTCTGCAACTCTCGGACTTCTCTGGTCAATTCAGAGACACGACGGGTAAGACGAACCTAAAGGAATAGGGTTAAAAGATACCGAAAACCTTCAACCCCTACCCCTTACCTTGTCGTCCTCCAATTCTCCAGTCTTAGTGACCAGAGCCCGAACCAAGTCCTTGAGAGTAGTCAACTCTCCCTTCAACAGATCAATATCGGCCAACTGCCGAATGATCGAATCCTCTTGACCGTGAATAACATCTTGCATACTTTCCTTCCATTCTTCCAGCTTCTTCGTGGCTTCCTTCCTGTTGTCAATCCGAGTCTGGGCATAAGCCAACTCGTCCATCAACATAGTACCAACATTATTCGTATGAATAACACTGGACTCGAAGATTGAACCAAATGTTTCCATTGGTTCATGGACGACGTCGACCTCACGGGAAAGGAGCTCCGTCGCATATGGGTTAGTCTCGATACGCGCCAACTTGCGCAGAGACACCCTACGAGAAGCCTGGATGAAATCCCTGAAACCTAAAAGGAGTATGGTTAGCTTTCCTAAATTGGAATGCGCGACCAGGCCCCCCACTTAAGTCGGTAAATCCCTCGCCGGGATTGGCGGTGGCGGAGCGGTCCATAACACTCCCAAGAGAAGGATATGGATGGGAACGATCCCCACGAGCATGAGGATGACGATCGAAATTATAATTGTTCTCCTGAACAGGAGAGGGAGTAAGGCAGTGGGAGACTGAGCAGAAGGCAACTCAAGGCATGCTGGCTGTGGATGTAACAAAGGTGGTTTGTTGGGAGATTGAGTCATCCAACCCCCTTTAGTTATATACCAAACGCCACACCCCTTCCATGACTCAGGAGCTGAGTCATCTTTTCTATTGTTTACTGCGCATGACCCACATGACATCATATGCCCCTATCCTTAGTAATATGCTCCCCTTTTGCTATTGGCTATTACTCAGCCAACCCACATTCATTTCCGAACATTCCCAAGATACATCATGCTTTGTAATCGCTTTGTAATGCTCTCAAATTGCTATTGGCCACCACACTTTCGTTTATCAGCTGATAATTTGTAGCATTAGTCACCCATTAACGCACAGACCATGCAGTGCTGTGCACGGACCATGTTTGTCTGTGTTTGTATCAATAGTTAATTGCTTACATAACAAATCTAGGTAGTATATATACTCAGAGTAGTTTAGCCTGTACTTCCTTAGATTTGTTATCATCAGATTCTCCGTGACCTCTCTGCTGTGTGCTAAGAGTAAGAGTGTCTGAAGACTCTTGTCTCCTTCTTTCTCCTCCTCTCTAATCTAAGTCTGTGAAGAGACTTCTCATATCCCTGGGTTTGTATAGAGTGATTACTGTGTGTTTGAGCTCTTATACAATAGGTTTGGATAGCAAGAGTGCTATTGAACTGCAGAAGGTCACGTCGGCCTGACATTTCCCATCGCCTTACTCCCTCTCCTGTTCAGGAGAACAACTACAACTTCGACCGCCATCCTCATGCTCATGGGGATCGTTCCCGCCCTTACCCCACCTTGGGGAGTGTTATGGACCGCTCCGCCACCGCTGATCCCGATGAGGGATTTACCGATCTAGGTGGGGGGCCTGGTCGCGCATTCCAATTTAGGAAAGCTAACCAAACTCCTTTTAGGTTTCCGGGATTTCATCCAAGCTTCTCGTAGGGTATCTCGGCGCAAGTTGGCGCGTATCGAGACTAATCCTTATGCGGTGGAGCTTCTTTCCCGCGAGGTCGACGTCGTCCATGAACCAATGGAAACTTTTGGTTCTATCTTTGAATCCAGCGTTATTCATATGAATAATGTTGGTGCGATGTTGATGGACGAGTTGGCTTATGCCCAGACTCAGATTGATACCAGGAAAGAAGACGTGAAGAAGCTTGAAGAATGGAAGGATAGTATGCAGGACGTTATCCACGGTCAAGAGGATAGCATCGTTCGGCAGTCAGCCGATATCGATTTGTTGAAGGGGGAGTTAACTACTCTCAAAGACTTGGTTCGAGCTCTGGTCACTAAGACTGGAGAATTGGAGGACGACAAGGTAAGGGGTCGGGGTAGAACTTCTTTTGGTTTGTTCTAACCCGATTTCTTTAGGTCCACCTTACTTGTCGTGTCTCCGAGTTGACCGGAGAAGTCCGAGAGTTGCAAAGGAGGTGTTCGGAACCAGAGGTCCGGATTGAGGAAGAAGAGCCAATGATTCCAGCGCGGGCCGAGTCTCCTCCTGCTCGATTCGTAGTCCCGGTCGAGGGTCAGTTGGTCCCAGTGGATGATGAGGTCATCGAGATCGGGAGTGATGACACTGGGGGCGAGGGGACCTGGAAACAAGTGATTACATGCTGAAAACATTGTGAGACCAGGTGCACTTCTCTCACAATGTTACCACTGATTATAGATGGGAAACATTTTGAATGTAAACTTGGCATGTGACTGAAATGTTTCCACCGGCAATGGGTTGATTACATTTCAGATGTAACTTTGACATGTGTTTGGGATGTATTCACAAACCCGCATTCAGTTAACATGTGACGTAATTGCCTTATAAGGAAATTACGTCACATGTTAACTGAATGCGGGTTGGTGAATACATCCCAAACACATGTCAAAGTTACATCTGAAATGTAATCAACCCATTGCCGGTGGAAACATTTCAGTCACATGCCAAGTTTACATTCAAAATGTTTCCCATCTATAATCAGTGGTAACATTGTGAGAGAAGTGCACCTGGTCTCACAATGTTTTCAGCATGTAATCACTTGTTTCCAGGTCCCCTCGCCCCCAGTGTGAGTTCTATGAGAACTTGGGAGTTGTCCGTCGTGATACTCCTCGTCCGGGTAGGAGAATGACTCCTCTCATCACCATTACCAATTATACTCAACCCCGAGGTCGTTGGCCAGTACAGGACTTTGATCCATACGCCGAGTTCGTTCTGGATTCGGAGCCCAACTCTGATACTGAGGAGGGTCTTCCTAATTACGAGGACTTGTCCGATGTTGATCCGAACGAAATTTGACAAGCAAACTGGGTGAACGAAGAATTGGTGAGAGCGGCATTAGAGCAGGTGCAAAGGATTCGTAGGGAGCTTGATTAGATAATCCTCTTGTATGCTCATTGGAATCAATCTTCTTTCTTGTTTATTGCGTGTGGTCCATGGGTCGTAAAACATAAGGGTTTTCATAAGTCCAATCCAAGGGTCAGGTTAATAAGCCGGTTGACTTCTGCAAGAGGTCAACGCGCGACACTTATTAATGCATCCCTTGTTGTCGGTAGCCTGAATCTCTACTAATCTTCAGGAGGCAACGGAGGGCCAAGTAGGGGGATCTTTAATAAAGGTCCGCTGGTACCTGTTCACGTATTATACCTCGGGTCTTCTGGGGTATCTTGACTAGTAGCACGTTCCATGTATTGGACTTTGAGTCATTAATCATAGGGCATATGGCATAATAAACAGTTTACCGCCATGTTTAGGGCAGGGCACCGACTAACATAGTGGTGATGAGACATTGAAGAAAGGGAAATAAAAGGGGGTAAACGACGAAATCATCACAGGCTATAAGAAGGACGCCTTCTTGGAGCCATCCTTGATCAGCAACACCAACAACTTCCCCACATCTTACCAACATGTCTCTCACCAACAACCACACCTACAAGGCCGCCAAAAGCATTTCCACTATCACCCACCTTGATCGTAGGGCTAGCAGCATCAAGACCTATGCCTGTGAAGCAGGGGAACTGTACTGTTCCGATGACCAGGTAGGTCGTACGGTATCAGCGGTTTTGCAGCTGAACTAACGATCTTCTAGCTTCTCAAAGCTGCGCTCCAAGTAGACCCCAAACGTCTCAGGGAGACAATTGGAAAGGCTCCGCCATTGTCCTGGGATGACAAACTCTGGTACCATTGAACAGGGGCTAATTGGGCTAGGGTCCAATGGGGAGAAGATGGGGTGCCCTGTCAGCGTCAATGAAGGTAGTCCTTGGTTGTACGATGCCTCCTAGCTCCGTAGGGACGAGTAGGGAGGACTGGAAGGTGAGTAGGGAAGAGTAGGGAAACATCGGGAAACATCGGGAAACATCGGGAAACATCGGGAAGGTCGGGAGACGTAGATAACAAGATAGAACTAAAGATGACCAAAGATAACTAAAGGGGATCAACAAGACAGATGAGGAAACAACGAGGGAAAACTTCAGGACAACGACGAGAACTTTGGGATGTCGGGATCTTCGGGACGACGACAAGAACACAGGGACGATGAGGAGGACACAAGGACACAGGTACAACGATGAGAACAATAGGGAAGACGAGGGAGGCTATAGGGAGACAACGACGACGAGTGGAGAACAATAGGGAGAGGAAAACATGGGAATCAGTCCCCTGGATTTTTCTGTTTTTAGTCTATCAAATACAGAGGCTTATATACTACTCTAGGAGGCTCTGAGAACAAAGGAAGCAAGAGGGAATGAACCAAATGATGTCAAATGAACCAAATGACGAGTCCATGACATAGGAAGGGCTAGGGATTGAAGAGAACAACAAAAGAAAGGGATGTGGTTGAGAAATGAACCAAAAGGAAGTGATCGAGCATAGGGATTGAGGGATCGAAGGAGATGGTGTAGGGAGATGTCGCGAAGGTGTAGGGAGGTCGGGAAGAGATATAGGGAGGAGTCGCGAATGGTGCAGTGTTGGGAGGGATATAGGGAGGTCAGGGGGGGTAGCAAAAGATAGGGAGCATAGAACTATGTCGGGAGAGTCGCGAAGCATCGGGATGAATAGGAAAGTATATGGAAGGGAATAGTGAGGTGGAGGGAGATATAAGGATATGTAGGGAGATATAGGAATGCTTAGGGATTGGTAGGGAGGTGTAGAGGGTGTCAGGCCGACGTGACCTTCTGCAGCAATAGCACTCTTGCTATCCAAACCTATCGTATACAGAGGTCAAACACACAGTTATTGCTCTGATACAAACCCAGGGATATGAGAAGTCTCTTCACAGACTAGAGTAGAGGAAGGAGAAAGAAGGAGACAAGGGTCGTCAAACGCTCTTGCTCTTAGCACACAGCAGAGAGGTCACGGAGAGTCTGATGATAACAAATCTAAGGAGTACAGGCTAAACTACTCTGAGTATATATACTACTTAGATTTGTGATGTGACTGTGACTAATAACAGTCCTATGGATACATACACAGACAAACATGGTCCGTGCGCAGCACTGCATGGTCTGTGCTTTAATGGGTGACTAATGCTACAAATTATCAGCTGATAAACGAAAGTGTGGCGGCCAATAGCAATTTGAGAGCATTACAAAGCAAGTTACAAAGCATGACGTATCGTGGGAATGGTCCAGGCCCATGACGCGTCTATGACATAGCGTGAGAACGAATGTGGGAATGGCTGACTAACAGCCAATAGCAAAAGGGGAGCATATGACTAAAGATAGGGGCATATGATGTCATGTGGGTCATGCGCAGCAAACAATAGAAAGAATGACTCAGCTCCTGAGTCGTGGAAGGGGCGTGGCGTTTGGTATATAACCAAAGGGGGTTGGATGACTGGGTCTCTCAACAAACCCGCCTTTGTTACAAACATGCCACGAGTCGCCTACCGCTCTGTCTCTCACCGCCTCACTCCCTCTCCTGTTCAGGAGAACAGTTACAACTACGACCGCCATCCTCACGCTCGTGGGGATCGCTCCCGTCCATACCCTACTTTGGGGAGTGTTATGGACCGCTCCGCTACTGCCGATCCCGATGAGGGATTTACCGACTTAGGTAGGGGCGTATTCAAATCTTGTTTGTAGATTTGAATTAACTCCTTTATAGGGTTTAGGGACTTCGTCCAAGCTTCTCGCAGGGTGTCTCGGCGCAAGTTGGCGCGCATCGAGACCAATCCCTATGCGTCGGAACTCCTTTCCCGGGGTGTTGACGTCACCCACGAGTCTATGGAGACTCTGGGTTCCATCTTGGATACTGGCATTACTCATACGAATAATGTTGGTACCATGTTGATGGACGAGTTGGCTTATGCCCAAACTCGGATTGACACGAGGAAGGATGAGACGAAGAAGCTGGAGGAGTGGAAGGAAGCTACCCAGGACATTATGCATGGACAGGAGGATTCGATTGTTCGGCAGTCGGCCGATATCGACTTGTTGAAGGGAGAGTTAACAACTCTCAAGGACTTGGTTCGGGCTTTGGTCACTAAGACCGGAGAATTGGAGGACGATAAGGTAAGGGATTGGGGTAGAAGACCTTTTGATGTTTTCTAACCCAATTCTTTTTAGGTTCGCCTTACTCGTCGTATCACTGAATTGGCCGGAGAAGTCCGAGAGTTGCAGAGGAGGTGTTCGGAGCCGGAGGTCCGTATTGAGGAAGAAGAGCCGATGATTCCAGCGCGGGCCGAGTCGCCACCAGCTCGTTTCGTGGTCCCGGTCGAAGGTCGGTTGGTTCCCGTGGATGACGAAGTCCTTGAGATTGGGAGCGACGAGTTCTATCAGAACTTGGGAGTAGTTCGTCATGATACTCCTCGTCCAGGTATGAGAAGGACTCCTCTCATCACCGTTACCGACTATACTCAACCGAGAGGCCGTTGGCCAGTTCAGGACTTTGATCCGTACGCCGAGATTGTTCCTGATTCGGAGCCGAACTCCGATACTGAGGACGGTCTTCCAAATTACGATGACCTGTCTGATGTGGATCCGAACGAGATCCGGCAGAGGAACTGGGCGGATGAAGAGTTGGTGAGGGCGGCGTTAGAGCAGGTGCAGAGGATTCGTAGGGATCTTGATTAGATCTCTTCATTAGATAATCCTCTTGTGTGCTCGTATACTAGTTGGCTTCGGAATTGATTTCCTTCCTTATCTATTGCGCGTGATCCATGGTCGTTAAACATAATGGTTTTCGTAAGTCCAATCCAAGGGTCAGATTAATAAGCCGGTTGACTTCTGCGAGAGGTCAGCACTCGACACTTATTAATACATCCCTTGTTGTCGGTAGCCTGAATATCTACTAGTCTTCAGGAGGCAACGGAGGGCCAGGTAGGGGGGATCTTGATAAAGGTCCGCCGGTACATGTTCACGTATTATACCTCGGGTCTTCTGGGGTATCTTGACTAGTAGCACGTTCCACGTATTGGACTTTGAATCGTTAATCATAGAGCATATGGCATAATAAACAGTTTACCGCCATGTTTAGGGCAGGGCACCACTGACATAGTGGTGATGAGACGTTGAAAAGAGGGTTAAAAAAGGGGGTAAACGGCGAAATCATCACAGAGGGTATAGAAACATTGCAAAACGTCGCGAGGGAAAGGGACGTAGGGAATGTTGCTGCCGAGTACTCCAGAGAATGGAGGCATGTCACCGTTCCATTGTTGTGGAACAGGTACTGTTCAACAAGCGCAGTCGCTATGGGGAACTTGAGCATCCCATCAAGAGGGAGTTGTGGGCCACCTTGGAGCAAGGGGTCTACGACCAGAACAAGTTGGAGCATGGGGCCACCGTTCCTTGTGCCATTTGTCACGCCACCGTTGTCACCACACTACTGTGGTTGCTTGTTCAAGAGGGGGAAAGCCAGGTAGGTTTTCCGTTTGGATATACAAGTATGACTCTCGTTAGCCAAACTGCCTAGGTTGAACGTTTGGAGCACGAGGTGAAGGAGGTGAAGGCCAACGCCCTTCATTTGTCTTCCAAGGGTATCCTGATGAAGGAGACCATGGCCGAGTTCCAGAAGAAGACGAACAAAGCATTGGAGGCTATGGTAGCTAACCATCAAGAACTGGTTGCAGGCTTGGGCGTTTGGGACGACAACATGAGGGGTGCTTTGTATAGGAGGGACGATTGCTTGGATAGGCACTCGAAGAAGATTGGGGAAGATAGTAACAGGGTAACACCGCCTTCTTCTTTCAATTGTGAAAGATGAAAGCTAACATTATCTAGGTCGATGAACTTGAGGACAAGATTGATGTGTTGACAGCGATGGTCGAGTCCCTTCAGGACAAGATGTGACGCTGCGACAAGTCGCCTCGATTGGTGGGTCAAGGTTCGGCCACAGATCCTTATGAATTGGAGTACGCCGACAAGGTGGTCATTCCATCTCCCAATCCGTCATCCTATGTCGCAAAAAAAATAACGAAATTATGATGTATTATAATCCACTTTAAGCGAATTTTCGGGCTGATTAATTATATTTGAATCCAATCAAAGAGGTCGAACTATAATTCAACTTTAATCGAACTTTAATTTGATTGTCGTTGCACTTCAATTGGCTGCTGAGAATAATGATTAAATTGTAATCTGATTTTGGTTCAACGTTAATTTGGTTCGTGTCGCACGGTAATCAGCCACGGAGGATGACAATTCGATTATCATCCATTTCCAGTTGACGGCAATTAGTCACAGAAAACAATAATTCGATTATAACTCATTTCAATTCCTGACCGGAATCTTGTGGGAACAATGACAATCCAAATATAATTCAATCTTAACACTGTCTACGAAATGTTCAGATTGTGGAATAACACTTGTACCAGATGAGAGGATGATTATTGACGCGCCCGACGATTCCTAGTGTTTGGTTTTGCAGCTACTGCGGTGTTGCCCTCGCCTTCTACAAGAATGTTCACAGTGACTTGGCTCGTGCCATTCTTTCGGGGGCGAGTCTTCTTTGCTTGTGGAACAACTTCAGGCTGAGTGACAACAGTGGTAGGCAAGACATCTGGTTCAGCTGGGCGCAGAGAAGGGGGAGTGACAACGGTGGTGGGCGAGACATCTGGTTCAGCTTGGCATGGAGAAGGAGGGAGGGGCGGTGATGCTGGATCTGGTCCTGGGGATGATGATGGGGGAGGTGCACTGTCTAGATTCCCTGTGACAATGATAGAATGGGTGAGAGGTGTGTTGAGATGAACCAATGAGAGACAAACCGGATTCCCCCCATAGTTCGGCTCTCATTTCGTCCTCCTCAGCATTGTCATGCAGATCAGCATTGTCGTCATCGCCTGTAAAATCAGCTGGGGAAGATGAGATGCCCAGAACCTCCCAGTTTAGCTGCTTGAAGGTGGCGGTCATTCCAGGGGACTCGAAGTTAACAAGCATAAACTGCTTGTAGTGGTTGAAGTCTTCATGATACTTGATGTGAGTCTCAGCCCCAACTTCTTGAAACAAAAGGTCATCAGAAAGGATGAAGCGTGCCTAGGAAGAGAACATTAGTTGAAATGCTGGAGTGTGCGGAGTTCGTACTCACCAAGACTGCTGCCAGTGCGACCGATCCGGCAGTTAAAGATTTAAGCTCAAGGCGAGCAGCGAGGGGCTTCGGACCAGAGCGTGCTGTCCCAGGTGCGCAAGTCACTGACGTCGGACCAAGGAATATTGCCTTTAATATCTATCAAAATAATCAGGGATCGAAATTAAAAAAAAAATCGAAACTAACTCACATTGACAACGGTTGAACTGCGGAATATGTTGTTCCCGATGATGACACCATCCTTGTACAGGACTGATGGATACCTTGGATAATGTTCGCCTGGCTTCTTTGGATTTCGCAATAGGTCCATAATCGCCGGAACCTCCGAACGCTTGTGGCCCTTGGCAAAAACCCCTGGCCCCACACTGACTGGGAAAATGTCCCGTGCATGCCTGCGGATGTTGCTGATGAAGTAAGACCGCATCGATTCTGCGCCATCAAGAAACTAAAAGGCATGAGCACAAGAATCTTCTTGGAAGGTGATGGTTACACATACCTTTGTGGCAAAGAACGGAGAAGCCTCGAGGGACCTGTGAAAGCGGAGGGGAACGAAGGTATACACCTCTGCAATTATCGCGTCGCGCTTTGTTTGCTCATTGCTATAGCGCTGAGCGTGCCAAGGGCCAATTGAGCGGAGGCTCTCGGGAAAGGGTTGGGAGAGGTGGGCAGGGCGTGGCCATATCTCATAGAGAACACAGAACGAACGACCGAGTTGGTCAAACTCGTCTGCATGGCACTGAAGGGGATTGGAGTGGGTGGAGGCCAAGGTGGAGGTATTGGTGCTTGTGCTCGGGCTCATACCAGATGTGAACTTTCGGAGTTGATGCCGGAATTCTGCATTCTCGATCTGCAATGACTATAGGGCAAGTGAGTAGGTGTGTGTACAGGAGACGCTGAGTACATTCACCTTGACAAGCTCATTGAGCTCCTCAGTACTGTAGGGTGAGACAACAGAGGAGGGATTCTCATCAAGGTCTTCAGACGTGTCGGTGTGATCACTAGTGTTGGTGGAAGCCATTGGGGATGCTCAGTGTTGCTTCCATGGCCTTATATGTGGGAGGCTTACATTCCGCTTATCCTATTTACGGCCGGAACTTTGAACACGTTCCAGCGCCCAGACTGAAACTCCTCATGTGCACTTGGACTTCCCAGAACTGCACGGCGTGTATGACACATGGGCGGGTGAATGGTCGCATCATGGTGGAGGGTGACCTGAGCATTTGCGTAAATATTTATCACTGCACAGAACAGATAAACATAATACTTCACGAGGCTGGCTGTTCCAGCCATGCACGAGGTTCAAGGATTGGGGTTTTGAATGGGTCTGGGCCTTTGGGTGGAAGGTGGTTTACGTGTGCATTCGCAGTGAAGCGGGTGAAAGAGCATGGAAGACACGATGGAGACAGGAGAGGTGATGGAAGCAGATAAGCGGTGATGGTGAGAATGGGGATGACAAATAAAGAGAGAACGTCGTTGCCCAAGCTCCGTGAGAGGCCGAATAGCATTGCCTGTAAGCTTGGTAGAGTCATCCAGGACTAATCGGTGTGATTGCAACGACGGCGGCAGCCCATCTTGAGATACATACTTCACCCGACGAGGCAGAGACGAGCCACTTGCAACCCGGGCAACCTGGGCGCCCTCAAAACAGCAGTACCTGAAGCCGCGTGATAAAGAACACTTAGGGCGAAGAGAAACAGCAAGACAGATTACAGAAGTACGAAGTAAGGCAGGTAGGATCAACGGCAGAATACTGTAGGGAAGGGAAATGGATTAGCAAGACGTAGAGAGGAACAACAGCGCATAAACTCACGGGGTGACTCAGGCACCGAATCCGTAGAGGATTCAACCAGAACTATGCAAGGCGTAGACGACATTGAGAGCGGCAATGGTCTTGCGCTTGGCATGTTCGGTGTAGGTGACAGAGTCACAGATGACCTTACGAACAGAAGGTTAAAAAGTGTAGTGGCAGAGGTATTGAATGACAACATACTTTCTCCAAAAAGATATTGAGTACACCACGGGTGTCTTCGTAGATCAGGTCAGAGATACGCTTGACACCACCACGACGGGCAAGGCAACGGATGGCGGGCTCTGAATTACAAACCAACCCCGAGGAACACAAGAGCCGGTACAGGCCCAAGCACGAACTGGGACATGGCGCCGAATGGCGTTGGGGCACAGGACAGCATTGCTACTGCCCTGTGTATGCTGGTCATGGCTGGATTGAGCATTCCAGTGTATCTGTTTTGTTGTTGTCGGGCGACCGCACGCGTTGGAGATGCCGTTTCGTCGTAAGAGATGACGGAGTATGAGCCATCATCGGGGAGTGTCTCCTGGATCAAGGCCATCGCGCCGCATGAACTCGGGCGGTTATGGACAGCCGGGGTTGTTGAGCATACGTAGGGGGAGGAGATACTCGCAAGCGACGAGCCCATATCCATCTCCATATGGGGACGACGATCGGCCGTTGACGGGGAATCAAGGCAAGGACCGAAGTCGAGAGATTGGGCTCCCGCGTTCGAGAAGCATGATCAACATCCATCACCCGGAATACTCGTACAGCCCAACACACGCGTCTGGCGACTTTGCGTCCTCGGCGGGGTAAGGTGAGGCATGGCCAAAGGGCACGAGACCGGGAACAAGCGCAAGTTCGCTGAGCACAACGACCATGGGATCGCCTGAGATGGGGACTCCACCGGTTACGCGTGGAGGACACCATGAAGAGTACGAGGCGGACGTGAGCTGGTATAAGTGTTTACTTTGCACACATGTTCCGTTCGCATTGGTTCTTTTTTATCTGTCGGATGCGCTCATGATTAATTATCGGAACGACAACCACAGAAAAGGTGAACTTTACTGACATTCAGGTGGGGTGGGGTTCCAACGACCAGACCAAGCTACAGGGCCTAGTAAACAGTAACCCTCCTGGAGCTCGTCTCTCCGTCCAACGGCCTGCTTGACACCGACCGGAACGACACCCTGATGCACCTTTAAAATCTCCTAAGCGGGATTGGGAGGTCTTCTCCAACCTGTCCGGTCTGACAGAGGCGATGTCTTCTTGCTCCGGTTCAATGCGTGACAGCGGCTCTCCTCCCTGCGCCTCGAAGGTCCGGTTCCGTGAAAGGGGTTGAGTGACAGGTCGGAAATCTTCACCATCATCACGATACCTAGTCGCGCGAGACGGAAGCCGAACGATAGGCTGTGTTGGCCACTGTGGGAGGCGGGAGGGGAAGAGCAAGCAATTGGTTCCACGGCTACGTCTTCCTTCCGGACTACACTCTGTCCGAAGACAATTCGCCGCGGCCAAAGTTGGCAAGAACGGCGGAGACACCGCTCGTCGAGGGAGTGTAAAGACGGGAAGGGGTGGCGACGTAAGACCCCTGGAGTGGGAGTGTAGGTTGGATAGTTGGGAGACAGAAAGAGGAGGCCGACACCTGAGGTACACGGGCACTGGGAATATGGAGTGACGGAAGGGAAAAGAGGATGAGGTGGATGGCTGACGCCCGCGACAACTTGTTGATCCGGCGTCACAAAACAGGATCTCCTGTTCTCCCAGATACATCTTGTGCAACGTTTCAACGCTTCTGCCTGGACTCACACACGCACAAGAATATGGCAATAAAACACAGGGGCGCCCTCCAACCTGGGTTTAGAATTAGTGGTGGCAAACCGGCTTCACAGAGTTCGCCTCGAGGACAATCTACAAAGTGAAGACTGATCCATCCTCTGCTGTAGTGGTTTTGCCTAACGGCACCACAATCCCTCCTTACAAGGGAAGTTGTCTAATTTAATGTACAATGTGAGTACTTTTCTCAAAAACGCTCCCCTTCCAGCCTCTCGTTGATCTGATATGGACAACAAGCCCAAGGCCAAAAGGTCTGTCGTCTCCCCACTCAACTGGGCCAACGCCCTGCATGTACTGGAGGTAAAAGCGTACGATAGCGCTATATGCAACGGAGAGCACATTTCCCAAGGACCTTGATAACGACTATAGCAAAACGTCGCAGCAGCAGACCGGAACGCCTCCCTACATGTCAAAGGAGTTGCTAAAGGGAGCGAGTGTCACTCACCTGTATCGACATGACCTCAAATCGCTCTTCTCCGTCATGTTGCTGATGTGCGGGCGCCACGAGTTGGCTCATGAGAAATTAGGGTCCACAACGAGACCATCGCAGATGGTCATGCGAGGGAGAGATCGACCGTATCAGGATTGGTTCAACAAACAGAACTATGTCAAACTAGGAAAGTACAAATCTGATTTTTTTGCGGCATCAGAGCCCATCAAGTTGTCTCCATGCTTCAAGGACTTTCGTGCACGGTTACGGACCCTCCAATTCTGATTCGGAGAGGGATTCTCCTTCAAGGATATCTATGTGAGGAAACAGGAAATGGAACAGGAAAGACGGCAGTATTATGGAACTTCTGCAGGTGAGGTCGACAACTCGTTTGACAATAACTCGTTCGAGGACGAAACATCGGAGGACCACATCGACTGCTCTTCCTTCATTGAACCAGTCCATCGGCTATCCAGAGAACTTGAAGGGCTCATCATCCGCTACGACCCCAAAGCGATTCCGATTCCAACCCCGACCAACGTGATCAAAGATAGCGCTATATACGACGGAGAGCGCATACCCAGGTTGATTGTCAATGGTAAGCATGTGCCAAGTTCCCACCGTGGTGGGTGCTGACTTATGTGGGGAACAGGTGTTGATCCGATTTCGAAATGCAGGAGTTCCCTCAGGCAGAAAAGTGGATCTACTCCCCCTACCATGTGGACAACCGGTTCCGAATCTTCTTTGCCTAAGAAACGACGTCCTGAGGGACCAGATGCAAACAGTCAGCGGGCGCCAAAGAAGAGCAAGACGGCATCCAACTTGGTTTGGCCTCATGAAAGAAGTTCTTCTGTGCCAGCTCCAGAAACCCAAACTCAGGCCAACCTGGCCCTTCAAATCAGCCATTACCTCTTGGAAATGTTCTCTGTCCCTCTGCTTCACTCGGCTAGGCGATTCTGACAACCTAGATAGAGTGCCGAACGTCTGCCACAGATCACCTCAAACCTCTCGTATTTCAAGTCCGTGGGGTCGGGTTTGTTGATGATGTAAGAATGCATCCCAGAGTGTGTCGTAATGGGCTCTGAATACGTCTCCTGCTCCTTCTCGTAGGTGCCTTCCATGAGGTCCTGAGCGGAAAGCTTGTTTGGATTGGAGGGCAGTGGCTTGAAGGAATGTCAGATGCTCCAGGAGCAAACTTCAGCAACTGCTGGTGATGACCAGGGATCTTGAAGAATCTGAGGATGGATCTGTTGAGGATTTGATTTCCGCTTCCTGTTCTTTGCTTATCTGTCCTAACTCTGTCATTGTCAAGACTATCAGAACTGACAGATATGTGAACAAATTTTTTCTTTGCCCTGACCAACCACCACCAACATCGACCAACACTGCTCCACCACCCCTTGCACAGTTCAGTGCCTACTCTCTTCATCGCACCTGGCTCACACCCTTGGTGACCTTTGCTGCTCTCTACCTGTTGCAGAGACTGAGGACCCGGTTCCCCTGGACACTGCCTCTTCATCTCTGCCTTCATGATTGCTTCCAAGGCCATCTGTGATGACACTTATACAAACAAGTCCTGGTGTATCATCTGCTGCGCTCAACGAGCCTGAGGAAGGCCCTTTTCCACAAATCCATGGCAAATGCCTCGAGTGCTTGTTATTCTTGGCCCCAGACCACAATGCTAGGGCTTGTAATGTTTGCAATCAGTGGCAACATGGTCATGAGCTTTATCTGCAATACTGTCTCCATCAATATGCAAAATCAGCATGTCTTTTCTGTGTACTCTCCTTTCTCTGGTTGCAATGTCATTGAAAGAAAACCAAGCACACTGAGTGATGCAGACTTTGTGGCACAGAACTTCCATGTAGAAACGAGTCATACTTTCTTGACACTATGGCTATTGGAAAGTCCCTGCTACAAGTAAAGAAGAAAGAACAACAATCTATAGGGAAAGAGCAGTCATGCGCAAAAACATATCACTGTCAATTGTATCTACAACAAAGTAGTCACCTGGATTGTCACCATCCTCTACAAGCACAGCACCACGAACAATTGACTCAATAGCAATAATTTTGTATGGCCTGCTCTTTACCCGAACACGATAAAGGCCAAGTTCTCTATCCTTACGCCGAGTACTCCCAGGAGGTAGACCATAGGTCCGAGTGAGAGCCAGGGAGTGGGAATGGGTGCCTGCCTGAATCTTGAACAGGCATAAGAGTTGAGCAAAGAAGGGTCCACCCTCAGCTGCAACAATTACATGATCAAATCGTGGATGACCAAAAAATGATTCGTTGCAACGGAGGTAGTCGGTGTTGTCTTGCCAATTGACCATTGACTTATAGGCCACTCGCAGATAGTGAAATTCCTTGACCTAATTATATGTGTTAGTCCTGCTGGCTAGAGGGGGATAATTTAATCACCATGTGTTCTTTTCGGACTCGATAATAACCCTCCTCCTGAGTGCGAGACTGGTTGACAAATGTTTCCAATAGGTTCAGAAGGTTGGGGACTGAGAACCCAGCAGGGTTTGTGAGTTCTGAAAGTGGAGTTTCATCCTTTTTTGGAGCACCAAGATAAATGTGAGATATTCCTTCTGGTGCTGTTGTTGAGGTTGACAAGGCGCCTGTTTGGTCCCTCACGTCTAGCCCCTCTGCCTCCTGTTCCTTTTTCATTTGATCGAACTTGTTGAGTTTGGTACGAATAAAACAGACAAGATACTCCAAGTGAATGAGATTGAGGATCTGCAATCAATGTGGTCAGAATAGTGTGGTCATAAACTAACTGACATACCTGCTCAGCAACGTCTCTAAAATTTGTCCGATTGAGATATATTCCTTTCAGTGGCTGGTTGAGACTCTCATTTGTCTTTGTGTTGTAGTTGCGAGTTGCTCCCTTGGCAACAATATCATCAAAAAGATGCTGCAGGGAATGGATTTTTGGGAAATCCCAGTTTTTCGTATCCAGGGCATTGTTTTCATCCCCCATATATTCCTGGTTTAGAGAATGTATGGCTGAGATTTAAAAAATATGCAGTATGATGGAGAGAGGACTTACCTCTATAAACCCATAAAATTGAGTCAATTTCTCCCTTCCTGATGCGATGGTTGCTTCAGTATGTACTTCAAGGCTGGCATAGATGTCAACCTCAATATAGCACCGGAGTGCCTTCAAAAGGAGGTAGCCTGAAGTTCCCTCTTCAAAAATGTTGTGTAACACAAACATGGAAATCTGGGTATGAAATTTAGCTATCTTTGCTTCAGAATCTATCCACAAAAATACCTTTGAGAGGTCCTCAAATGTTGAACCATCAGAGAATGTTATTGCCATAGCCCCATCAGCAAAGTGGCGAAGTCCACGCCATCGGGGAAAACCCATAATCCTGGCAAATGGTATAAGCAGAGGACCAGTAGTTGATAAGGATTGCACTGACTGATTATCGACCTGACCCAATGCTTGCCTTCCATTTGCTTCAACCAATCGTTTTGCCTCCCCCCACAAATGATCCTTGAACAAACCAAGATGATTCGCATGCAAACGATCAAATGACAGGGCCCTATGGGGATCTGAATTCTCGAGACTCCAGAAAATGTTCTGTAGGGCATAGAAATCAATTAGATTTCAATCACCATCTAATCTTCACACACCTCCACATTGCGAAGGCCATACTCCTTGAGATGCTCTTCTCGATCTTTTATGGTATTCATTGCCACTGCCTCATCATAAACCTTCTCCATACTCTCTGATGTCCGAAGTGGGTGTGTTGACCCATCACACAGCTGGGTCTTTGGGGCCAGACAAACAGGGCATGGATAGTTGCCACTGCTACCCCGGATAAGTGCCATAAAACACCTTGTTCAAAATATAAGCATAAACACAAGTGAGGAAAATAGCATAAGCAACAACTCATACTGTTCTTCATAATCAGCTGAGAGGATCAAGATCACAGGGTAGAGATGTCGTACGATCCCATCAGCACATGAGATGTACAACCCAGTTTTTGAAACAGCATGAATTGAGTCCATTAACTCATAGAATGAGTCATGCCAAATGACTCGCTTGAAATTCACATAGTCTCGCTTCCCAGATTCCTGTGCTTTCTCTTCCATCTTAGTAATATGATATCAGCATGTAAACAGCAGAAAAAATGAACACAGGCTCACGATTGGGAGCCATCCAACTATTCTCCCTCCCCCAATGCCAGTGCCATTTCTTAAGTTAACAGGAAGATTTGTACACCGTGCAATTACTGGGTAGCCCTTTTGGGTACCAAAGGAAGACAGTTTTGTCTTGTCCGCAAAAAAACAGAATGTGAGGGGCTTTGCATCTTTTGGAAGGTTTGTCTGATAAGTGAGAAGTGAGATCATAACTGTCAGACCTGGATGGTTTATGGACCTACTTGGATTTCCCAGAAGCGGTCTGCAGTCCATGGTTCATCAAAGACCCGGACCCATGACTCTGAGCTGCTGTCAAACTTTGAAACATGCTGAGCATCCCAAACAAAGTGGTGAATGAGATCTTCATCCTGCAACATCTCCTCTGCCCACCCCATGATTGGTCGCACCAAGACATCAAATTGACATTCATCATCTTTGTACTTGGGGGTGATGGTCCTCTTTTCGAACTAGCATAACAAATTAATTAGTATCGAAACAGCCATAAACTTTGGATGATACCTTTGTCAATCGATTGGCAGCAATTTTGAATGTATCTGCCATATCCTTATGGTTTGATATGGTGAAACTTCCCTGTCCCTTGTTGATGCATCTGTGAAACAGCTTTATTAGTGCATCCACTTGTCCCCTTGTCATTCCAGTCTCCAGTGCAATTTCGGCAAACTCAAAATCCTCCCTTGTTCGAAATGGAGCCCATGGTTCAGGGTCTGCTGTTGTGCTAGCTGCTGTGGTTGGTTGTCGGTATTCATCGAGTTTAAAGACTTCAGTTTGACGTCCACTGTTTGGGTGATATTCAACTCGGATGTCATCATCCACATAAGTGTGAGTTTGGTGAGAGCTATCGCCTGTGTGGTCCATGATAGGGGTGGTGCCACCATAATCCACGGCTGTAATTAGTGGTCAAAGGGATGAGCCAGGCAACTGAGAGGGAGCTACACTCAACCGGCATCTTTTGCTGTGCTATCCAACAGTGATCGCCCACCATGGGAATCTCTTTCCCATGGAGCAATGAACCTGGGAGCTGGGAGAGTACCTAAACGAAAATTGATTATGTAGATGCCCACTTATGACATGTAAAACTCACTTTGAGGCTCAGCCACAAATTCCGCACGAAATTGTTCCTCCCTCACAGCATTATCAAGCTTTTTCTTGCAAGCTTTTTTATGGCTCCCAATGCCTGAAGGCTTGAATCCCTTGCCACAGTGAGGGCATATGGACTTTTCTCTGCCTGATGCCATCGGATAAGGAGAAGAAGGGAGTCGGAAGAAAAGGGGAAGCACAGCCTTCCCACGATCCTGGTCAGAATCAAGCCCCGCACGCACACCAGCCTGGTCTCTCAGCAGGCTCTCGACTTACGGATCTCTGCCATCCCAGAGGTTCAGGAGCTCAACGAAATCCGGCGGGAACAGGTCACCCGTTTCAGTTTCTACTGGCTCTACGCAGCGCAGTAGCTGGCACTGCGATCGTTATCGCCGAAATACGAATATCGGGGGCGGCAGGTTGCCATCAAAGTGTTGAAGATGTACGTGAACAACGACCCGCGAAAGGTCACTTGCGTGAGTCACCGTCGCCCTCTGAAGAAACAA
Organism: Thelephora terrestris; assembly: GCA_015956445.1. NCBI lineage: Eukaryota > Fungi > Basidiomycota > Agaricomycetes > Thelephorales > Thelephoraceae > Thelephora > Thelephora terrestris. The sequence goes on from WIUZ02000008.1 coordinate 357,355, forward strand.
GCTACCCACTGACGTGTTGACCGTAAACCACGTAGAGGTTATGCAAGGAGTCCATCATGTGGAGATTCGTCTGTCATCCAAACGTGTTGCCACTGTTGGGAGCGACGATGTCTGAGGGCCAGTTTGCGATGGCATCCGAGTGGATGCCGAACGGCGACATTAACCAGTTCGTGAAGGCGCGCAAGGATGTAAATTGGTTTGAGCTTGTAAGTCATAGTTTGAGCTCCTGTGGTCTTCGTTTACGCTAACGGTCGAGTGATTATTGTAGCTTAGGGGCGCCACAGAGGGCTTGGTTTATATGCACGAGCAGGGGACGGCCCATGGAGACCTTAAGGGGGTACGTTCTCAAGTGCAATGCCCACCCTCTATCGCTGATGGATATTGTTTAGGCAAACATCCTCATTGATGAAAACGGCCACGCCCGCCTAGCTGACTTCGGTCTACTTGCGATCATATCAGACGGCGTGAACGTTTCATCCTCGAACTCATTAGGACAAGCCGGCATGCACCGATGGATGAGCCCGGAACTCTTGGATCCGGAGGAGTTTTCCCTCAAACACAGTTGCTTGACGGAACATTCGGATTGTTACGCGCTCGGAATGGTCATGTATGAAGTCCTAAGTGGAAATTTACCGTTCCACTGCTACAAGAACTCTGCCGCTATCGGGAGGATTCTTAGAGGTGAACGTCCTGTACGCCCGCCGGGGGAATGGTTCAATGACGACGTTTGGAATTTGATGGAGGATTGCTGGAAGCCCAACCCACGCGACCGTTCGAAGACCACGGACATACTCCGTTACCTGGAGAAGGCTGCAGGGTCGTGGTCACCACCTCAGGTGGTCAACTTGAACTCAAGCTTTGAGGGCAGCATGAACGAGAACGAAGTATCTTCCATCGTCGCGAGACGGTTTTCGCCCTCGTTCCGTCCCGGTTCCAATACAATGCGCGTATCTGGTGATAGTGTCTCCCCGCCGTACCACCACGCACATACCAGGAAATCGTTGAGTGCCTATCAGCATGCCGCCTACGCTTTCGCCCGATGTGAGACCGGTCGCGTCGCTCAATGCTTATTACATACACTCGTCGCCCACCCCCCTTCACCAGACCGTCTTGATCGCTATTCTATTTTCGTGCCTCGACGGCACGATATCATTATCGCCTTGACCGACCCTTTACGATAACAACCATACATTCTTTCTACACAATCATCTACCGCACTCGCTTTCACACATGCAATTCCCACGACTACACGGACCAAACAACTGCTTACTTGGCTTTCTTGCTTTTTGCCACTACTTGGTTCGGGTCGGTTGCCTCTTCGGATGCTCGGAGATCGTGTTGCCGGCTGTTCGGGATGAAAGTTAAGGCCTACAATGGTAAGTCTTCAGTCGCCGTCTCTTCGCGCAAACCAGGTCGCTTTCACCTTGACCATCATATATGTGATAGATCTCGTGCTCGTCTCGACGTACCGCAAACACCTCCTTTCCATCAACCACATCCAAACGCTCCTCTACCATCAAGTTGACACCGCTGACGGCCGACGTAGTCTAAGGGCGCCGCCTCTCCTTCTTTGCTCAATCTTTCACGTTCCGTACCAGAGTTGGGTCCTCGCTTCACGCTATGAATCCCTTCCGAACCGCCTCCAGTATGAATGATCACGGGAAAGCCATCAAACTTACATACCACGCCGAAATCCCGAAGTCGTTTGAACCTTTGGTGGATGCGCCGATAAACTTGAACTTTTGCTGCGCCGCCGATTCCAGCTCGTGCTCAAGGTCACCGTTTCCATGTAATGGTATCCCACCTTCTTCTCAAATTACTTTCAAAACCCCTCACTTTCTCTTCCCCAGATGCGCTCACACCCGATGGATTTCGGGAAACGGACGGACTTCTTGTCGAGTCCGTTGTTCGGTTGTAAATATGTCGCTCCTTCATGCTGGCCGACCATTCCAATGGCTGATGAAGAGCTGTAAATGTCCCTGCTTAGGCGACAGCCAGCTCTCTATTTTAATTGAATTGCATGCCTGGCCGGCAACTTTAATGGTATTTTGAGCCGGACAGACAACCTCAATTTAATTTCGTGCCAGATTGGCAACTGTAATCTAATTTTGTGCCGGATCGGCAACTTCAATCTCAACTCTCATTGGCTTTCAAGTAATTAAAGTCACGTGGGATTATAATTTCCCAAAAAAATTTGCGACATACGCTACGCCTCCTGTCGAGAACGAGGCTCCCCTTCCTACTCCTGCTCCTGCTCTGGCTTCTGTCTTGGATCCTTCCAATAAGGAGAACTGCAAGCGCTGCCCCATCACTCCTTGGGTTCCCTTGGAACGGTTGATTCCTGTCGAGGAGATGGAGGTCGATAAAGCCGAGGAAGCTCCCAGGGTTGTCGAGGTACGTCCAGCTAGTACTGTTACTGGTCAGTGTTGTAAACACTCCCAGTATCGTCGCGGTCATTGTATGACAGCCTCCAATCCTTACCCTCGTCCAGTTGAGTCAGATGGTGACCAATCTGGTCGAGATGAGGGAAGACGGTTCCAATACAGCATCAACCAACCACTCCAACAGGTCGCCTCTGAGGTCCAGTGTAGGCACCTCACTAGGCTCGCCGTTGCCGATCCCACCCAGGGGTCCGATGAGGGAGATGGTGGTTCACTCTTCGACTACGTTGACAGCGCTGCCAAATAGTCACCCAGTCCTGGAGATGTTGAACCAGGTACTCCAAAGTTCGGTGACATCTGGGCGGCTGGTGGGACCCTTCAAAGGAGTCTCTTCCTATCGACTTGAGCTATTCATCGAGTTGAGAAACGAGGATGGGGATGCCATGCTCGGAGAGCTGCTTGCTGGGAGAGGAGGTTGGCTGAACTGGGGTGGACAGCTCGAGCATTGGGTGCCCATAGAAGATACAATCGACTACTAGCTTTGGACTTTCCGTAGTACTAGTGTAACGTTCCGTCTTGTGCCTTGAATACACTGTGCGTCTTTGTTGTTTGGATGATTGGAATGGAGGATAAGGAGTGTGAAGCATTCAAACATAAGAAAGGGTAAGAAGAGTTCGAAGAAAGAGCATGTTATAAAAAGTTTAAAAATACCATGTTTAGGGCAGGGCACCAAATAACTTACTGGTGATGAGCCAGAGAATGAAAGGAAAAAGAGGGTTAAACAGTGGAATTATCACAGTCAAGAGCAGCTATGAACAATCATACATTTTGATATCCCTATATTTTATGCAGACAAACTTTCCATGCCTTATTTTTCTCACCTGACCAGCCTCAATCTGTGTTACACTAATGTCATTAGTCACAGACATGTTCCTTTGATTCTTCCTTTCTAGATACCTTAGCACAGATCCTTTCCACCCCCACTCTAGGCACCTTTACCACTTTTTGGTCATTAGCTTCCTTATATATCTATGCAATTCTCACTTTTTGTCTCATCAGCTCTTATCTCTTGTATTCACTGAGGAGTACATATCTCTCTATCCATTCCCTCTTCACTAGTAATTTACTAGCTCCATAGCACTGTTCTCACTGCTATGTTTCTGTTACTTACTAAATATAGAGACTCCCCAGCAAAGATGGAAAAAGCTGAGGTAAAGCAGCAAGATTGTCCGGACAAGCATAATCCAACAAAAAACTGAATTCTAGTAAACAAGGAAACATTGGTGCAGTAGAATATGAGAACACTATTTTCTGGCAATATGCATGTGGATTGCAGCATGCACACTTCATTGGCGAACACACGTCAGTGTTTACTGTGCCCAAAATCATGCCCTCCCTCCTAATCATTGGTTCTTGGAGATCAAATTCCTGTCCTGGATGGAGGTTCTCCCTGTGCTTTGTTCTGCCAAGAGTGCAATTGATGGTTTGCAGGATGCTGAAGACCGGCTGGAGGTGCACAACCAATTCTGTTGCGTGCAAAACCCCCTGTGATGATATACCGTCCAAATGGTCACCTCATAAGATTGGAAAGAAGGCTATCTATACTACATACGTACAGCAAGAATGGTAGGCAGTTTTTGAGAGCGATGCCTCGTCGCTGCAGTAAACCCTCCCGGCCAACAGTGTTTTGAGAAAACAAATACAGTTTGCCCCCTCATCCGTGGTATCGTGAACATCGCCCCGCCTACACCAAGCATCTAAGTGAGAGAAAATAGACAGCGGCAAGTGCCTCAGAACAACACAGCGGCAATCTTTCCCAAAATCGTCGTCGGGGGAATCTCCGGTCGCTCCGTCTCCTCCATCGTAGGAATATTCGTCACGAGGTCGGCGTCCTTCAACGCGGGTATTTTGGACCTGTACACGATCTTGTAACCGAGGTATAGAACGATGAAGATCGGAATGTTGATGTCTGGGTGTGAGGGGGGAGAAAAGCTGAAATCAGTCTGGCGCGAAAACCGGAGATGGAAAAGGTCCACAAAGAGAGAGAACACAGACAGGCGGTGAGGAACTTTGAGACGTCCCATTTGTAGAAGACCGTGAAACCGTTGACGAGGATGAAGAACGTCGTCCAGAGGATTGCCCAAATGCTGAGGAACGGCTGGAACGGTGACTTGTATGCGAACCTGCTCTTGTCGTTTCGGTCCACATTCTGAACTCGGCAAGCGGCCCCTAATATAACATAACTAGGTTGGTGATCGTTCGCGAGTTTGAAGGAAATCGATGATGTGGCTTACAGAAGCGAAGGAAGGTCAAGTTGATAGTCCACCAACCGATAAAGATTCCAAGAGTCGAGATGCTGATGAACCACCTGTTCGAAGAGGTCCATGAGAAAACCAGTCACAGCTAACAGCTGCTTGTACGAAGCTCACGTGAAAACCTGTGAAGATCCGCTCTTGACTGCCATGAATGCCAACCAGGGGAAGCAAGACTAAAGAATGTGATCCGTTAGAATCGTCCGCAAGACGCCCACCGGAGATCCAGGGCCACATACGCAGACCGCAAGGGCGGCTATGGGAAGACCGTCCTTTGTGCAGTAGGAAACCCATCGTGGAGCTAGCCCTCGGAGGCCCAATCCGTAGAGGATACGAGAGGCAGCGAACATGACGCTGCTCGAAGCGGAGAGGGCGCTCGTGAAAATTCCGGCATTTACTATGGACGGAAGGACTGGAGGGGCGTCAGTAGGCAACCCAAGGAGGCGCTATCGCTCGTGCATACTCTTTATTCCCGCACGCTCCATGGCGATTATGTAAGGACTTTGCGCGGCGGTGCCGGTCTGTCGGAGAAGGCGAGGGTCGTTAGACGAAACGGTCATTCCGATGATCAAGGTACCGCAGATATAAAATAGGAAAATGCGCCAGAAGACACGACGGACGGCCTTGACGACGTTGCGGCGTGGGCTCTCGGCTTCAGAAGCAGTGCTAGGTTAAAGTGGGGCCAGTCAGCGACCGGTATTTTGCGGATAACTGGACTCTAGAGGAACCCTTACATGGCAACCTAGATGAATATCGCTCAGTGACCTGTGACTACCGAAACGTGGAAAACGTGGGGGGGCTCACGATTTCCATACCGGCGAAACCAAAGGCGGCCTGAACGATCGAAGACATGATGGCGAGGAACCGGTCCAGATTTGGTTTTGTTGGTTCGAGTCCCAGTTGGTTGAAGGCACCAGGATTCTTCCAGTACTGGAAAACACAACTTAACCGAGAATCGGTGACCAAAGGCGGAAGCATACTTACACGGAACCCGAGTCGGTCATGGTCCGGTCCTCCTCCGAGATCAATGATCAAACCAAGGAGAATGAGACCAGTGAGCATCGTAACTGCGCCGAGTCAAAACTCTCAACACCAGATATCCAACTAAGTCGTGTGTGACTTACGCTTTATGATCGCAAACGTGAACTCGGCTAAAGATTCTTGTGAGACGGATCTCTCTGCACGAGAGCACGCGGAGATTACCTTCGCCGAAGTACTTCACACCTAGGAAGTTCACACCGATGACGAAAAAGACGACAACGGCGATGTAGATCGGCAGGTGGTTGAGCTGATCGTTAGCGGTCAGTTACTATGCGTGAGGAACCGCCCGCTCGAAACCCACATTGCTGTCCCAGTACGTGATCACAATCGAGGAAGCAGTGATTTCAGCGGGAACTCCGATAGCAGCGGTCTGCAGGAGTCGGTCAGCGTCCCTTGGAAATACAGTTGACAAAGAGCGCACGTAGAAGTAGTTCTAATCGTTTGGGAGGCGGAAACTCCGCGATTAACAACTAAAGCCATATCGAATGAATGAACACCGTACCCATCCAATCTAAAATATCGCAAAATCAGAAAAAAACACGTCGGATCGATCGAAGCTTCCAACGCTTACCGCGAATCCGAGAGCAGGGTCCACCCATCGCGCGGCTGTAATGAAATCGCGTGATGAGATAAAGACGCCAAGCCTCGTGAGGGGTGACATTACCGAAAAGCGGGAAAGATCCCTGCAATGAACGCGCTCAGTAAATGTGAACTTTGGAAGCGAAGCAACCACTCACAGAAATAGGAGCATACGCAGCCAACTCGCACACGGCACAAAGGGTACTATGGATCCAATTAGTCTTCCCCGCCAACGGGTCGATTTGCTTGAGAGACCAACGCATATGACACGCTACCAACGAGGATATACGCAATCAAAGCACCAGCAGGACCCGCGGTTGCAAGAACAAAACCGGAATTCAAGAAAAGTCCTGTGCCAATCGTCCCCGCGATGGCAATCCTATACCATGAATGAGACCTGGCAGTTTATAAGAAAGCAGAGTAGAAGGCGGGACTCACATCTGAATATGCCTCTGCTTCAGACGACGCCGGACCATATCATCCGGATCCCGCGACCCTCCTGCAGTGTATGACCTGTTTCCGCTAGACGATGAGCTGTCATCCTTCTTCTCGTTTGTGTTGACACGGACGACGGCAGGGGCTTCAATATCGGACATCGTGAGCTCGGGGCCACCGGGCTGAGAGGAAGGAGGAAAGGGGAAAGGGGTGAAGAGAATGAAACGCTTCTGAATGTCGTCGCGCTTGTATACATACTTCGCCGAGGCTATAAACAGAGCCTGAGATCTGAGAAGGTGAGACGCCATTTGAGTGCAGGAAGTCAAACGTTTCCATCAGCATTCAGTGCTTCAAGCTTCAAGCTTCATTGACTGCCGAATTGTACTGAGGAGCACTCCGATGCAATGACGTGTCGACGCTTGAGAGGCACGACGTGACGAAGAGCGTCTGCCACCTGCAGTGGAGCTGAAAAGACCACCTGCGAGCGACGGCGTTTCCACCGCACGGAGATGAAGAACGGGGATAAACATCAAGTCCACGCTCGGGCAGCTGAGTGTAGTAAACATCACTGGGCGTAGGCTCGAATTCAGAGGCGAGGAGGACGGGATTAGGGACGATATCATCCACGAAGGAGAAATAGTCTCCAGCCGCTCGAATTGACCTTCACTAAATCGGAGAGGGCTAACGTCAAGCGCCACCTGTTCAGCCACAGATATCTCCGAGCTACTGCCGGTCCGGGAATCATCACGCACCGTACCTTATATGAGCCGAGGACCCACCAGAATGTATACGGGGACTTGGACAATCAAACAAGATAACGAGAAGCAAATTGTATGGGTTTTCGATTTTCACGTTTACAGCTTAGCCACAACGGGCGGGTACAGGAGAAAGTAGAAAGACGATTCGTAGCCACGACGGAGGCGCGCACGTTCAGCGCTTAGCACTTGCACTCGGTGTCACCAGGCTTGCACTCGCAGCTGTGGGACGCGGGTCAGTATAAATCCCACACGGCGAACGAACAACGAGGGGTGTGGCGAACCTCTTTGCGCATTCGCAGGGTCCGGTGCAGGCACATTTGCAGGCGCAGTCAGCCATGTTATATGATGAGGACGAGGTGGTTTGCTGGTAAGGAGAAGGGAGATCAGAATAAGCCGAGCAGATACGCGGATGTGCAGACCGTTGTTAGAAGGTTGGGTGAAAAGTAAGAAGCAGTGGGAGACTGAGGAACCTTTGGAGGGTTTCTGGTGAGCTTTTATAGCCTTCGCTGCTCTGGTTTTCCACGCCGAGCGGTGGCTGAAGGAATGAATGGTGGCGCCTACGGTGGCTCGGGGACAGAGTTTCCAGTAGGCGCAGGACTTCACAAGGCCTCTAAAAAGTTTTTACTCCGTTGTAAAAGATTTTTTTCCGGCGTTCCATTGTGATCGATAGCTGATGCCTTCGTTCCATTCGATCCCTTCCTCGCTTTCTTATCTTTGGGGTTGTGGCAATACGAATACGTATAAGTACTTTGCGGTCACTTCCAAATTCTCCGCGACCCACTTATGTATCGCTGAGAACACGTGCGGTGCTCACTCTCGCCACGCGCGCTGTCACTTGAGTCCCTCAAACGCCCCACAACAATGGTCCGGATCTTGGTGGTGTTATCAACTGCGGTCACAACGTCAAGGAAGCCGAAGACCAAACGGGAGATACAACGATTTGTAAGCTTCCTGGTCGGGAATAACACATTCGGCATTGGGGAGTCACAGACGTCCAGAACCTTCTGGTATCCTGAACCATCTGCTCACATACCGTACTAGATCTTTCGGAGCACACGGTGATCCATAGCCTGGCGTGTGTGACCTGGGTTGCCAACCGCTACCTGAAGTTACAGTTCTTTGACTTTCTCAAATCACACGCTTGATGGAGAAACCGGTGCAATCCGCAATTCAGCGCTCTGACATGGAGATCCGGAGGCAAGTTTTGTTGATTCTCAACACCCTCGGAGTCTTCACAGACGCCTACGAATACGGGTGATTCCCCTTGGCTGACGATGGGCCTGTCGGTGGCCTGCGGTAGATTATCCAGCGAAGGTCAAAGTGGTATGGTGAACGGCCGTCGACAATCAACCGCCCCTTCACATCAGCACACATCATCTTCAAAGCCCTGTCCGTCCCCCGCCGACCGTTTGCCCTCTCGGTTCCCGTTCAGTCTCTGGCTCCAGTCTTTGTCCTTGCCCGTACGATACTCGTTTCTATTTATTCCCTCTGCCCCCATCCTCATCGGTTCAACAACACGGCCACCGAACTCGTCCTCGCACTCCGACCGACAAGAAACCTGGCATATTCCTGCGGTCATCTCGCTATTCTGAGACCTTGCAACGCCAGAGGAACCACCCAGGACGTGAATTTTCGGGGTTTTGGCTGATCTACGGCGCATATACTTGGGTACATAACTAGTCTTACGCGTACTGGGGTCGGATCGAGCTGCCCAGTTGGATAGAAATTCTTCGTCAGTCAAAGTGCTCCCGTTTGGACATCGGTTTCGTGGTCTTCGAGTGTGGGGAAACCACAGATATCTCGGGTGGACCGAGGAATATTCCTTTTTTCTTTTCCGTGGGCAGGACTTGTAAACACCTCCACCGCTGAGTGGTAGCAGGGAGAATTCGGTTTGGATGCCACTCAAATATCACAAGTCGACTGATCCGATTAGCAGTGTATCCAAGAGATGGCCGCACGAAGGCACGGTCAAATATGAATCTATCATTGGGCATCGACAGGTCCAGCAAGATCAGGTACAATCGAAGAACGGGAGATTACAAAGGTTCGTTTTCCGGGCATCTTCAACCATGTACATACCGAAATGTAACTCCGGAAAATTTCAGATACCAATTGATGTCATCGCACTTCTTCCCTGAATTACCCTTGCCATAAAACATCACCAACGCGGACAGCTCCTTGTCTATGATACGACTGAGTCAGGCATCGAGAGACACGAAAGAAAAGGGGAGGTTACCGTCCAGCTCTAACAATTGACCAACAGACGGCGGGGAAAGTTCGCTCTTTCCCCCGGCTTCATTCAATATGTGACGAATCGGGACTTCCAGGTGCCTCATTGTCTTGATGCTCGCGTTCTGGCGGCGAGCCTCTCTGTTGACCGTAAGTCAGTTGGAGCGAGTGAGTCTGCGAGTGTGCCAGATACGCAACATGTTGTGAAGCTGGACGTGTACAGCACCCAACTCGTCGCAGCTTCCTTCGACTCTTTCCCGAAGGGACTTGGGGACGTACACGTCCAAAAAGGATTCTACCAAGCCAGATACCTTCTGGTTGATGTACTCGTCCGCTCGCTTTTGTACTTGATGCAACGATCACCGTGAGTCCATGCGCACACGACGGCCCGCTAGAATACTCACTCTCTAGGGTGAGATATTCTACAACTTCCTGGTCGAGAACGGATTGCAAGAGGCCTAGCGGGCTATGAGTCAATGTCGCTTTTCAGATCGTTTGGCTGTAGCACTTACTCCTGATTTCCTCCTCATCCTTCCCCCGCGTTAGGACGAGAGAGTCCAACTCCTGCCCGATACTAACAAGAATCTCGTTAGGCCTCCACTGACGGCGCACATTCTCCAAACAACACGTACCGGTCCAAGGGGACACCTATGTCCCAGTCTCCCACCTTGTCGGAGGAGAGTACTTCCAGAAGGCCGTCAAGCGACCTCTGCAACAAACCACGATCAGAACCCACCGACCAGAGCTGGTATTCTAGGCGAACGCACGTTGATCAAATGAGAATTCAGAGCGATACTGCTCGTCACCAACGCGGCGGTATCTTTTTGCGAAGAGCTCGAAGGGAGTTGTGTATTCTGAGACATAGTGGAGGTTTGAAAAGTGTGGCGAACTGGTCACGAGTTCCAATCTCGTACCACAGCATCGAATGACCCAAGAGAGACTTATCCGTTACCATTTGCAGACTTGGCTGGGGAAGACAGTGAACTCCAAGTTACACGGGAAATGACCGAGTCGAGTTACATGATTTCCAGGTGGACAGCAAGTTTTGACTCCGACTCCCGGTAACGTTGCGATTCCAAAAATGCAAGTCACCCCCCTCGCTTTCTGGCGGTCACACTTACAATCATTGTAAACAATCGCTACGCTGACGTAGCCGGGCCGAACTGCCGCACCGATCCGAGTCGTCCACATATACATATTTGGAAGAAGCTTCAAGCGCATACACTGATCCGTCAGTGTAGCACAGGTCGATACCGGGCGCGTCATCACAGTAAGCCCAAGGCCGACACCCAAAATGAACCTTCCGGGACGAAGTAAGAGAGGCACGAAATCTCCACTGGCTGCGAGTTTGTCCTACGGTCAACCCGCGCTCAGTGAACTCGCAAAATAACTTTGGCGCTCAACATCACTTCCAACGAGAGATGCGGTCCTCGTTTCTCCCAATTCCCTTTCGCATCTGGTTTTGGCTCTCTCGTGCTGCTTCGTGTCCCACTATCGCTCTACACCCCTCTTACATACGAGCAGCTGCCATACGTATTTCCACCACAACGAACGTGATCCAAGAAAAAAACTGAGCCAAATAATAAACGTTGGCCAGCTACCAAGAAACGACGAGACTGAAATCTGTGAGCTAAGTATGCCCACAAGTCAGTACACGAAACCAAGCCCCCACCCCCGCTGGCTCAACATCCCACGCTCAACCGGAGGCTGGGCATCCACCAGCCTTCAACACTCCACCTATTCCCTCCTCCAGGGAGCTTAACGCAGCTCGATGTTGGCTAATCGCCAAAACGATGAACCCGTGCCAAATCGCGTGGCTCCCCCCTCCGAGCCTGTCAATCCAAGACCAGACACCGTGATCGGCCGAAGCCCGCATGTGTGCAGCGAAGAAACATTCAGGGAAGTGAGTAGCGTAAAACACGAGACCGACGAGGTAGGATATCAAGGACGGAGAAACGGGACCTGGATAGGAAAGTCATAAGGGAAGTGATCGGGGATGAGTAGGGATCAAAACTCACTAACGAAAGCGAACATCTTCCAGAACCCATACAGGCGAGCCATCCAAGCCAAGGGAGCGAGACCTGTGAACGCCATTCCAAGGAAGAACGCGACCCGGTACAGCTGGATGAATTCCTTCAGAACGGGCCCTACGTATCAGAGGGGTGATTGTGCTTACCCGGTATTCAAACTTGTTGAACCATTCCATAAACGGAAATACTGTCCCTAGCATGGCAGAGACAACGCACAGCGATAAAAACAGCGTTCTAGGGGTTTCATGACAGTAGAGGCCATAATGCACGACGGTGCCCACGCTCGCCGAGATTAGCCACCCGATTCCGACATAGTCCATTCGAGCGCAGGTAAGCATTCCTCTGTAATGAGCGCACCCCGACATGGTATGCCATACAGCACTAGCAAAGAGACAGAGGAGGGCAGAGGATGTAAATATAAGAGAGGGAAGATCCTCGGACGAGGTGGAGATCCTTGGAAGGTGGTCGCGGAGCCAGATCATCCCAGGTATAAGATGGGTATGGATGTTCACTGGACAACCCCTTCTTGAGACCCTCAATCGTGATAAAAGTTCAAGAGTCACTTACGGGTCTCGTTATGGAGCGCAAACAGCGAAAGGATAATAAGCGGCCATTTGTCAATTGGTATAAACCGGTACCCGCGGTGGACGAAAGGGTTACTTCTCCATTCATCGGGAAGGTCGACGTACTGGATAAGTTTCGAACCGTTGAGAGACCTCTGGACGGCAACCTTGACGTCGTGGGTAGCCTTCTCAAACATGTCCTCCACGGCTTTCTCGGAAGACTTGAGGTTTGCGTACAGCTCCGAGGTGGCGATCTTGTCCAACATCTCGTTGAGCACGAAGAGAGGAGTAGAATCGCTCTCAGAGGAAGACAGATGGGTATGCAGCGAACCGAGATGCTCGACTAAAACGGGGATATGTTCGAGCGGCGCCTGGAAAGGGAGATCCAGGATGTGGGATCGGAGCAGGTCAATCTTTTCCTGGACCTGGTCCGAGATGTTGATGTCCGGGAGATGAGAGCGAACGTCGTTTACGTCTGGAAGGTGACTGACGAGGTTCTCGAGGGAAAAGTCGAGGTCCATGTCTGGTAGGTGAGAGCAGACGTCGGATCTGATCCGCTGCAATATATCCAGGGCGTCGTTCGCCCAAGCCCTGGCGTCCTCAACGGCATGGTCGGTAGAAGACTTGAGGGAGTCGATGTCTATGGGGGACTGAAGACGAGAAATACTATCCTCAAGTTCCTCGAGGTATGATAGAACTAAACGCCGGATGGAGGAAAGGGTTTGAGTTTGAGGCGGGGAAGAGAGGTCGAGAGCATCGAGAGAAGCTCGGATGGTCTGGCAGTTGCGCCTCGTTAGGGTCGTTGTCGACGTCGACGTCCGTCGTCTGTGTGAGGCAGGAGACGAGGGAGTGGGCATTGAGGTCGCCGGCGTCGATGATGGGTTGGTGGTAAGTTGGTGTCAGCTGGCGATCGGTTATACATACAAACGTTGATGATCCTTTCACCCCGTCTCCTCCTCGTTGGCCTCGGCAACTTTCCATTGCCGGCGACAAGGCATAGGTCGGTCTTAGAGAAATGGGTAATTGCGCCCATTTAACCTTTCTTTTCCTCTCAGCGTTGGTCACTTGATTATCGATTCACTCGCTACCCGCCTTGGGATCCCTCTCGCCTACGACGCCTCAGTCCACGGTCACCATGGTAAGGGACAAGTAACCCACCCCACAACACCTTACGAGGTTACGCTTTACAAGTCAAGTACGTGCACGTTTTACCCCGCTCAGCCTATCTCCTCACTAACCGTCACCTGTCATAGAATCTCTCATGAACGTGTCTGGTCCCTCCGTCCAAAAGATTCTCCGCAAGTCTTCTCACACTCCCCAAAGTTTGGTCCTCATCCACGATTCGCTCGGTCACAAGCTCGACGTCGTATCCTGGAGACTCGGAGGATCTGCCAATGGACATAACGGCGTCAAGAGCGTCATATCTGCCCTCGGAACACCGGATTTTCACAGACTCCGAATCGGCATCGGCAGGAACGAAGGCATTGATGCGGCAGAGTACGTGCTTCAGAAACTTTCGAATCACGAACGGACGTTCTGGGCTCCGTACGGACAAGGCTTAGACACGGTTTTGAAGGACGTCGAACGAATTGCCCTTGGGTGATCTCTCCACGCCGGGACGCTTTGATGCTACTCTGGATCGGTTTGCTACCGAGGCGTGTGGCTACCCATAATAACCTACATCCATTTACCACAACCACTCCATGCTCGTGCGCTCAACCGTATCCCGGCGGTTCGGTTAAGTCCATTTACAAGGGATTTTTGGGCGGTCCCGCTCTCCCTTCACTCAGACTCCGCCTGCCAACCGTTGAAGGCACCTCCGTCGAGATCGGTTCTTCCGGTGAGATTGGAAGCGTCGATGCTGGGAATGCACAGGAGTTCCTGTTTGATTCAACTCAATGTCGGACTTCGGAACTAGGGAACTTTACCTCACAGCTATTGTACGCTATCGGCTCACCAGGGGGTACATTTCCTGCACGGATCTGTTCATTGCCCTTTCGGCACATCAAGCATGGAGAAAATAGGGGTTTCTGGGAAAAAGATGCTTGTACAGATCCCCATACCATTGTGCAGATTTTCGGATCTCGGACTCTCTAAAAGAGTATACTATCATTGTGGCTAGCCACTCTTTACTCGCATCGAGACAATGGCATCGAAAGCACTGGAATGCGTTGGAGCCTCGGGTCGAGTTTTAGCCCCTCTAAGTTACCCGTGGAACGTTAAACCTGAGTCTCCAGCCCCTCTACTACGCTTGTGGACAGGGGCGTGCGTTTCGTTTTCACCCAAACACCACGATGTATCTTCAAGTCCCTCACAGATTGTTTCCCGACGAACGTCCTTCTGTAGCTGCTCTCGTCCAGCTTGTCCTCTGTGACGACGGATGGGCTCGCATAGATGCCTATCGGGTGAGTTCCACCCCATATTGTTCCGCCTGCTCGTGCGACCCTGTTGTTTGTGTTTTCTAGATGGCCTACGAACACATCCATGGCATCAAATTGGATGAGCGCGAAGCAGAGGCGCATATCCGTCAAAAAGCCTCCATCCAGCAACGTTTTATGTCGTTCCACGACAGGTACGTTTACCATCTCGACTCTTGCGCGCAGCCAACCGCCAACGTCCGATCAGTCGATCAAGTGTCCATGATTTCAGAATCCCACCTGCAGCTGGTCCCGCAGGCTTTGATCAACCGGTCAACAACGGTGGGATCAACTACCCCCTGAGTGACAAGTTCGCAAGCATTTCCTTGGGCAACGGAGATCTAACCCACCAGGGTTCCTCCGTCGATACACCCAAAAAATCCCCTGTCGAGCGTCCGAGAATGGAAAGAGCGTCGACGTCTACGTCGGGAGTCTCCGTCGTGGTCCCTTACAACGTACCGACGGCCGACATCGCAGAAGGGGCAAGGAGAGACAGCCTCGCCACCCTCTCGTCTTCCTCCTCGGATCCCAGAGTCGGGCCTCTCGAACAGCAAGATCGCGAATTTAAGCACTGGGGAAGACTCGACAACCCAGAATCGGTCTGGAACAATCTGCACGTCGAACGGCCGAAGCTGAGCGAGCGGAGAAGGTTCTCGTCGTACAAGGAATACAAGAAGACGCGGAACCAGCCGATGAAGGACAACGACCGGTTGTTTAAGAAGCGTGTGAAGCAGAGCTTTGCCAAGGGAGAGATAGAGGTTCTGGGCGTCGATGATCATGAGGATGTAGATGAGGAGGAGGAGGAGGACGGCGAAGGGTCTGAGAGGCGTAGCGTTGTGCAAGCAGAGCACAAGCGGCAGATCTTGTTAGTGAAGAGGAAAGGCAACCTTGCCGGTCAGAACCTTTAACTCCTCCCTCTGAATAGATTCGTCTAGCTCTAAATGCTCCTGTGGCCCGAGCCACCTACTCGCAGAGGGAACATGCGCATGATCACGTGGACTGAGACGTTCTCATCAAAACATCGCAGGTAAAATGAATGAAGTTCATACAACCCGGCACGAAATTTTTGACACGGACGCGGATGATCTCATCGATGAATTACAGGTAAACACAATAACGTTACAATGAGGGCACTGCCAGCACGTGTATCGCTATATACAATATGCACGATATATATGCTACATACTAAACAAGGAAAGTGATATCTGCGAGAGTGTGCGGTATATCAAGTGAGTGAGTGAGTGAGAGAATGGAAGGGGGGAGGGGGAAACCGATTAGCTACTAGGATCGCAAGGATCACAGAGGTATAAGGAAAAAATACACTCGAGAGGGAGGACGACTTGTTACAATTGATGACGCGTAGAGCGAGGACCCCAGGGTCGAAGAGAAAGGAGAATGGCGACGACGTCAACGTGAGTGATGCCTATTAATGTCGAGAGTACCGTAACGAGAGAATCTCGTGTCCGTGTTCGTGAAGAATCGTGAAAAGGTCGTGGATGGAGCGTCGAGGGAAAGGGGGATCGGGATTACAGCGCCACAGGCGTGAGCGTACTCCCGTCCGCATTCCCGTTCGTAGAGCTCCTCCACACCTCAGCAGCGGTCAAGAACGGATTCGTCGCTGTTGGTTGCCTTGGAGGTTTCACAGCGTGGGAGTCATCGAAAGGCGTGGCGAACGGATCCACCAGAGGGACCCTGTCGTCATTTTGCGCATTCCTTACCACATCAGGATGCAGCGGTCGACCAGGACCGGGAGAAAAGGTATAGTTCGTACCCGCGTTCGCGTTTGAAGCTTGGTATTGGGAAAACGGCGGAGGGGAGGGTTTCCTCGGGGGAAGTGGTGGTTGGGCCCGGATCGAGGAAATACCTGGCGGGGGGGAAACGCTCCTTGGCATTTCCAGGGGCACTGGCCTCTCGTATCCATAGTGAAGGGGAGGTGCGAGATGACTGGTAGGACCGTTCACGACCACGGGTTTCTTCTCAGCTTTGACCTGCTGGAGATTATCCGAAGGAGGTGGAGCATCCAACTCAGCGTCCACGTTCCTCACCCTCAGTGGAGGGACCTGAGGCTTGCGATTTCCTTGACCTCCATCGCTTCCACGCGTAGCCAGCCAAGGGAACCGAGGGGCGGCAGGGGAAACGGACCAAGCGGATTTCGGCCTGTCCTCATCGTGCTCAGTGGGGGAGACCTCGATCGCGGGAAGGTTTGCGGGCTTCATGTTCGCAGCACGGCCAGTGTCGATGGACAAATTCGGTGGTGAGCGATTGCCAGGCCGAGGACTAGAGTATGTGGGCGGGGACATTGGACGGGGTTTGAAATCCTGTTGCTTCCTTCCAAACGGGTTGAGAGCGGCGAGACGGGAAAACATGGACGCGAAACCGTTAGAGGCGGGGGCGGAGTTACTGGTGGAGACGGGCTCGTCATCAATATCGATCACAAATTTCTCCTTTTCGATTGTCTTCCGGCCAAAAAAGTTCATGCCGATGAACCCACGAGCTCTGGTCTTGACTTGAACAGTGGGCTTGGTGGCGGGAGAAGTGCCTTTCTCGTTCTCCTTGGAAGAATCAATGAAACTGTCCCAGCTCTTCTCGTAGTCCTTCTCCAAGTTCTTTAGCGGATGCGGATGGGGCTTGAACGATCCGTTAGCACTGCCGAGCGAGCCAAATCGTCGACGGGGAGAAGTGATGGTCTCCAGGAAACCAGGTCGAGGCGAGGCTAGGGGAGTGAAAGAGGGGAGGTTCATCCCACCCCTACCACCATTCTCCATCAAACTCTCGTCGGTCACGGTGATGTGTCCACCACGAGCTGTGAACTGGTCAAAACCCTCCCTCTGTTCCCTCTGCCACCTCCTCCTCTTCCTCCGCTCCACCAAGGCCTGGAGATAAGAGTGCCAGAAGATGATGAGAAGGGCCATGACGACCACGACACCCCAGATCCCGATGAAGACGAAGAACGTGACGCGTTCCTGCTTCAATGACTTGACGTAACTCGTCACAATCCTTCCGATGATCCCGCCATCATCCCCCTCGCCATTCCCGCTTCCGATAGCGGCGAGAGCAATAGGACGAGCCGCATCATTCACATCCTGAGGAGAGAGGAGGAGAGAAGATTGGTTGATCTGTGGCATGTTGACGTGCAAGTTGTCATGCATGAACGTCAACGCCTCTGACAACGCATCAACCTTGCTCCCAAGGAGACAGAAGACAAAGTCCTGCATGGGCTGCTCGAGGGGAGTTCCACCAAAAATGGTCTCGACCAGATCCTGGACGTCTGTGTAGAAGTTGTTCAGGGTGGTGTTGAGAGTGGTGGTCGTGGAGTTGACCCAACCGAAGACCCCGTCGTTGATGGTGTTCTGGATGCCATCCACCTCCGAGTTAACCTGGGAGACGTACACCGCAGACTGGTTCAACATGTTTTCGTTCAGGGCTGTGGCGATCGTGTTCGAAAAGTCGGTCGCGGAGGAGAGGGCCTTGTTCCGGTAGGACTCTGCGATGGGACCAAGGGCGAAAAGCTGAAGCTGAACTGAAAGCAGGCCGACGAAGCCGATAAGGAAGCACGCAAGAGCAGGAGGGTGGAAGATGTAACTGAAGAACCATCGGATGTGGATGTGCTGAGAGGGAGAAAGGCGCAACAAAGTGGAGATCTGATTGGCAATTCTCATGATGAGAGGGTGAACAGTGATTCCGTGGAGGGTCAGAAGGTTGTGGTTCGTGAGCTGGACGGTGGGAGCGGAATCAACAGTGGCATGGTGATAAACGGTAGGATCGTTGTTCCAAGCCTGACGAGTGCGCTCGAGGTGGTTTTGGAGGCAGCGCCACTTGTACCATTCAAGAGCACAATTCCCGAGGATGAGGAGGATGATGGCAACGATGATGATGACCGTCCCAATCTTTGTCATCTTGACGAGGTCACGACCGAGATCGTCAATCACGGAGGTGTCGATCTGATCACAGAATGTAATGGTGGATTGTTGTGGAATGGCGAAGACGGATGGCTTGAAGGTGATGTTGTTGAAGGTTTCCGTGATATCCTGCTTTGTCAACTCAAAGGGAGTGTCGAGGCTAGAGAATGTATAAAAAAGACGACCTTGATCGGAAAACAGTTGGAAACCTTACAGAGCGTTGAGCTTATTCTTGATCTCCGCAGGGGAAGGAATCGAACTGTTCAGGTTGATCAACGCCTGAGTGAAATCGCTGGGGATTGTGACGTTCTGGAGTGCATCAAGGGAAGGGACGGAAAACTGAGGAGCAGTGATATCAGCAAAAGGATTGACTTTGTTGATTGCGTTCACAGCGGTCTGGATGGCACTGTTGACGGAAGCGATATCATTCTGGATGGACGTCCTAACGCTGCTCAGAGTACTCTGGATGAAGGTGGATATCTGTGAAAAAGAGGGTTAGACGGACGTGGAAGGGTGCCGATCAAAGGATGATGGTAGCAAACCTCTTGTACGGCAGAGATGAGCACTGAAAGCGTCCCGCGGACGATAAGTTCGACGAAACAAAGGAAGGTGGAACGGTAGATATCGACCAAAAAGTTGATGATGCCTTCCATGACGGTCAAAGAAAGGACGAGGGCATCCCGAGCGCCATTGAGAGTTCCGTTGACGGCATCTGTGAACTGCTGGTTTGCTGCGAGGGCCATATACCTGGGAAAGCTGGCAGCGGAGGAAGCGGCGCCCTCTGCGGCTTTACAACTAGCAAGAAAGTTCTCCTTTGCGCTTGCGACGGAACTCTCGGCGGAGCTACCTGACGCCTGAAGTCGAAAGATGACGAATAGAAGAGAGATTATGGGATAGGCAACCCAAGACAACGAGAGGAGATGGGGCAGCTCGAGATAAGGCCTGAGAGAGGTCGACATTGCGGAGTCGTAAACTGGAGGTGGGGAAATTGAGCGTGTAGCCATTGGGGAGAAAAGGAAGGAGAAAACTGTCGACCGGCGACCTTGAGGAGATCAAAGGGAAAGTCGTCGTCGTAGTCGTCGAAAGAGAGAGGGGGTGTGGACCTCATTGAGAGAATTCAAGTGGTTATAATATCGTGCGTGGTCCATTGTCGCTTCCGAGGAACGACCTCGCCCATTATTGTTTTCCTTATTCGGAACAATCGGCTCTCGATCACGTGCGTTTTCCCGCTGCTCCGATCCCGCCCTCCGCCCTCTTCTATTGTCCTCCGCTGCGGGTAACTTTGCATGGACTTGAAGTGAGATCCGGGTGGATGCTGGGGCCGCAAAGGGCGGGGGAGAGGGTCGAAGAGAGTATTTGCGCGCTCAAAAGAGTCCGCGCGCGTGTGGCATGCGTTGCAACTCATTAAGCCGAATACCATCGAGATAGGCAAAATATCAATGCAAACAACGCGAGAGATATCGGAAACAGATGTAATTTAACACTGCTCAAAGGCCAACTTATCGACACTCCGCCCTTTGTAAAACGCCCGCGAAAAAAGTCGGACAATGGGATCGAGCCACGTGGCCCCAGTTTGACTCTTCCCGTTCTTCTCACGATCACTCCTCCTCCTACC
Source organism: Thelephora terrestris (assembly GCA_015956445.1). Lineage (NCBI taxonomy): Eukaryota > Fungi > Basidiomycota > Agaricomycetes > Thelephorales > Thelephoraceae > Thelephora > Thelephora terrestris. The sequence goes on from WIUZ02000008.1 coordinate 377,614, forward strand.
AATACCCACATGCCATATCCTCCAATTACATGGAGTCTCTATATTCTATCAGTTTAGGCCTCAGCCTACGCTTTCTTATTGACACCGCAACCAAATACCACGGTCTTCGCGTCGATGGGATTCTCATTGGCCTCTGGGAGGGAATCGTGCTCAACCACTTCGCCCGACAACAGCCCTCCTCCTTCGACCCTTACATTGCTTTCGCCTTCCGCATGCTCTTCGACATTATTCTCACCAAAAACATCTCCAGGATGACCGTAGTTGTTCTCTGGACGGGGTTAGGAATGGTTCTTTCAGACGTGTTTCCCGAAGTAAACGACGATAAACGGTTTCGCAAGATGACACGTCCCTTCCGCAGATGGTTCAGAAACCCAAACCTCGACTTCCTCGACTATCTTCCGGCCCTGCCTTCCCTTTCTGAACTTGCAGACTTCGTCAACCCTCCTCGCACCCGCACCCGTAGCCGGCCTTCTAGTTCCAGCCGTCCTTCTGCTTCGAAGCGTGCCATATCCCGCACGAATAGCAACACTACGAGAGCTCGCAGTCCAGTTGGAGAGTCATTTGTTCTCACAAGCCGCCGCCAACTTCCAACTAACTACACGTCCGAGACCGAGACCACAAACACCAACGGTACCAATTCGGTCATGTCCACACCAAACCCGATAATGCCTCCATTGCGCGGCATCCTCACTCCTTCGCGTCAAAGCTCTATCATCAGCCCTTCACCGAAACCGATTCTCAACCCTTCGCGTCCCTCGACTTCCGTTCTGAGCCCGCAGTCGACCAACTTCTTCCCACCAAACTCTACTTTATCGAGCCCAACGCACGAAGTACCATCGCAACTACCACGTTCAGGAGTTGTTAGTCCACCGCGCTCGATCCTTAGTACTCCTCGTTCGATCCTCAGTCCTCCCCGCCAAACGGCCCATAACCCACCAATAATCCAGCAACCTTCTCCGAGACACCCTCCTCCCACCTCTATCATTTCCCCCCCTCTCTCTGCCCCATCCCCTTCAGTCCTGTCGCCCCTCCCTCCTGCACAGCTTCCCCTCAGCCCGCCCCATAACTCCCCACCCGGTGGACGCGAGTCTGACCTCGAATATGCGGATATACCATACAACCATGTTCCCCCAGATACGGTTCGCCAGCCACGTCGATTCCCTCAAGAGTTCCAATCCCCGCCCCTAGTCGCCGATTCACCTCACAAGTTCGAGTCGATGCCGATGCCGATGCCGATGCCGATGCCGATACCTCAACCACACCATGAACCCGCCTCCGTTTACTCTCGGGATCCCGATCAGAATCGTCCTCGTCCCCTGTCCGATATCCCGGAAGCTACTCAATCCCAAGAGGCTTCCCAGGTGTCTCGCCTTTCCCACATTTCTCACCTCTCTTCACGTTTATCCCAGGCTCTCTCTAACCTCCCACCTCCCTCCGAACACACCACGGAAGAAGACGAACCCGAATACCAGAGCGGCTTGGATAGCTCGCAGTACGACGAGCCGGATGCCTTCACAACTCCCCCACATTTGGCCATAGGATCTGTAATTAATGATGACGATCCGATCGACGACCCATTAATGACACCACCTGGCAATACCGCCGGAAGGAACATGACAGGTATCGGTTCGGGGTTTGGGGACACCGATAGGGGGAGAGAGTCTAATCCACCTCTGCAGTACCAACCTCTCTCTCTCGGCGACCAAATACGCGCTTCCGATAGGGATCTGAGTGGTGATGGTCAACTAGGGCAGGAGGCTAGGGAGAGGGCATCATTCGATCGTGACAGCACGAATCCGCTGACCCCTGCTCCCACACCTGCCTCAAAACATAAGCGGACGGAGTCGTCAGCCAGGCCTTCAATGATACCGGTTCGGGGCAACTCTGTCTGGGGAGGTTCGAATCTCGGCACCTCAGAATCCGCTGTCCGACCCCCTCCACCCTCATCCGTTGGTGGGGGTGGGTCGGTATGGGGAGATTCCGGGAGAGACGATGAACCGGCGACGATCAGAGCTAGAGACGCTCTCGCGTCCAAATCGAACCGAGGTTCGCTCTGGGGCTCTCTCTGGGGTGGTAGCGCGAAGGACGAAGGGAGCGTTCGGGATGACCTTAGCGTTCGTGAGGACATTCCGGTCGAGCCCATCCGGAGGGAAACCCGCGAATCGAGAGATAGGTCTGTCAAGGCGGAGAGCGTGAAGCCTCCGAGGTCGGTCAGGGAACCCTCTGCGGTTAGGTCTACGGCTTCAAAGGTTCCATCTGTGAGAGATGACAAGTCCTCCCTCGATTCTGCCTCTGGCGAACGGAAGCGGGATTCTCCTCAGCCGCTCTCTCGCCAACCGACCGGGAACGAATCTGTCCGTGGGGCGAGCGCGTTGGGAAGCGTCAGGGGTGAACCGAAACCTTCTGAATCTGACAATCTCCCGCAGCCACAACCTGTAGAACGGAGCGTCCGGGGAGACCGGTCGGAGCTTGACGCTGGAGGGGAGAACGCGAGCGTTACTGGAAAAACGACCAAGAGCGTACTGGACGACACGAAGTCATCCAAAGGACGTATTGTTCCTCCAGAGGACGTGGATGCACAAAAGAAGTCGACTCAGGATGCCGAGAGTGGTGCTCCGCCCACGCCTGCCAAGAGTATCGCTAGCATCAGCGCTAGTGCTAGTCTCTGGAGCGAGAAGCCTCGCCTTCCAGGGTTGCCCCCACTGTCGACACCAGAGAGTGAGTTCCCTCATGGATAGTCTGGAGTCGTGCAGGCCTGATCACTGACACAACCCACTTCCGTGCAGTGCCCACGAAACCAGCTGACCCGATCACGAAAAACATCGAAGGTTTGAAAGGCGATGAGGCAATGAAGGCTGTGATGGACGCTTGGGATCAAGCGGTCAGGACCAAGGCCCCAGAGTTGAGGATTAGAGTGGGAACCAATAAAGTGGGAACACAATTAAAGAGGAGGATTACGAAGAGCTTCGAGGAGCAGTGAGTCCGATCAATCTCTTGTCTCACTTTCGAGTTGTGCGGGCTCTGATTTCATCATAGACACAACATATCCCCCTCGAAGGTGAATGTCGGAGAGGTCATCTTCAAGCTTCCGAACATCCCTCCTGCCATCTCCAACTAAATAAACCTCGATTGATTATGCTTCGACGAGATAACGAACGTCGCCGGTGTCGGGTCTCCGGTGCTGAATGTATCAAGGTGCATGTGCTGTATATCTCTTAGAATTCACGATTTTACGACCACCTCATTCAGCTTGTTATTTGTTTCCTTCTTTCCCTTCCTTTGCTTCCCCTGTCCTTGCTTATTCAACATCTTTATATCTCGATGATATACCTTGAGCTCTTATGTTTCCTCTGACTTACCCTTTTTTACCCGTCATCACAAAGCGACACCCCTTCACCCACGTTCTCATTTGATGGCTGATGTTGATGAACCGACTCTCTAGGCCGAACAGTTCTTCATTTTATTTCTATCCTCTCTCTGCTTTGTACAGTCTTGTAGCGTAGCTCGAAATAAGAAGTGTTTCTCGTTCTCAAGGGTTCCATGCACCCCTGGGTACCTGTGCAGGGTGGCTGAGGCTTGTAGATACTTTTCGCTGAGAACTTGGGCACAATGCGCAGCTGCCCCCGGTCTCATCCATATTGTCGGACGGACGATCGGTGGGTGGAAGTGCTTGGAAACCACTGACCTTGCAGTTTGACTGACCGTCGAGCTCCTCTCACAAAAAGCGCTCAACGCATCGCAATGCAGAGAGTGGGGAAGATGTTAGGATGTTAGGGTGGGAGCACGCTATGTGACAAGAGGCCTACATGATCCACTGAAGGTTTGGACTGGGACCACCCCCAGGTCAGTTCGATCCAGATTAACTCTCAAGGAGGATTCCGAAAGAACCAGACGGAGACGGAGAGTACCAAACTAGACTAATTCCAAAGTGATACCAGATGCCATTACGTCCCCATGAGCTTGGCCACGGGGGAGGTTTTGCTTTCAGGTGCAGAACCGCCAACTGCTGTTATGTATTTACACACCACGGTCAAAGGCGAGATCGTCGATCTGTAGCGTTTGAAGAAACGTAACCTGACGCTTCTTTCTTCAATTACACGGCGTACTTCCGCTCTTGCATGTGATGTGTGCGGCCCTCACCTGATCTGAGCGGCTGCAAACGAAGAGTTCGAGGGCAGAACCCCGGTGAAGGAGACACATCTCAAGACGATTGTGAGAAGTCTTGGCATCAGGCGGAGGTCCAGTCAACGTAAAGATGGTTCCTGTGGCTTAGAGAATGAAGTGATGCCGCGAGCGGTGAGGGGGTGGGATCGACCGATTTCTTCTGGTCTCTTCACCTGCCGTGCATTACCACACAGCGGGGCTAGCCCCTCCATGCCGTGATACCGGAGTCAACAAACCTCATGGGTTGGTGGCCGTAGGGTGGCAAGAGAGGGAAGCACCATCTCGATGATCGCGACCTGTGGTACTGTGTAAAAGCTTCTCAGTTATGCGCTTCCGCAGACTCCACAGGATTTTTCCAGTCCCTGAGGGGATGGTGGAAAGGTCGTGACAAACCTAGACTATAGCAAGCGTGTTTACCAGCGTAATCGCCGCCCTTTTGGATGTCGGCGGGCAGCGAACCGGGCCATCTCGTCTCTGGCAGGCTTGAAGAACGCGGACATTCCCTCGTCTTGTTCCAGCGTGCGATTCGTTTCTCCCCCTGCTAGCCCCCCCCCCCCCCCCCCCCCCCGAACAAGAAAATACGGAGGAACCCACCTTCGCAACAGGAAGCTTTCTGCGACTAATTACGACATAGCGGGCGCCATGGGTACTACTCGGTTTTCCCAGGCACCTGGCAAAGTCGGGGGAAGATCTGGGAAGAAAGGAGGCCGTTTGAGTCGCGGCGCCAACGTCGGCACGCTCGAACTTGTGGCTGAAATTTCGAGTGTTGGACAGGTTACAATGAGGTGAGAGACGTAATGGACGATGGACAGGAAGAACCGGGTCTCGAGGTCCCAAGGCGGCCCAACTCCGCATTGGATGATCACGATGATCGACCCTTCAGGTTATCCAATCATTACGTGCACCATCCCCAATGGCCCAGACGATGTCAACCTGTGTAGTCTCGAACCCCATGCTGCTCACCGGCATTGGACGGAGAAACCATAGTCGTGATCGGATTAGGGAACAATGTACGCTATGGAGTGCTCCAACGTGTGGAAGAATGTACTGGTAACCCTTGGATGGTGTGAGGTCGTGTGTGGTACCCCAGAAAGACATGGGAGAATACTAGAGAGAGTAAGGATATGAGGTAGCGAGATTCATGGAAAGCAGATCGACATGCAAACTACGGTGGTACTAGGAAGGTGTGTGACAACGAAAGCAAACCAAATGACAAGGCCGCGGAGTATTCAGACACTATCGGCGGTGGTTCCAACAATAGAGCTCGCGACTCCTCGAGAACCCTTTCCGGTGGGGAACTCCATTTCATCGTCCTCCATCTCCGACCTACGGGGAGTATGAGGTTTGCACGGTGGGTATAAGAGAGAAAAACACACCGCGGGCGATGTATTTGAGTGGCCAGCTGCATGCCTGGTTCCTGGGGTGCCGAACGAGACGAACGCGACGTATCCAAAGGTGAGATATAGGAGGCTTGTGTGGTTCCCCTGCGACTGAGGCAATGGTTTGAATGGAAACACACGATAGGTGTAGGAAAGCACACATCTGTGACGGTAGATCGAACACCGCTCGGACAAGCCTACAGGCTATGATAGGACTGAACACAACGGCAGCGAGAGCGCCGTAGACGCCGATGAGTGCTGTACTATCCGTTTCAGTGGACTGTTCCAGAATACCAGGTCACCCATGCCTACAATTTGGATCGTAGAAAACCAGCGCCTGCAAAACCGTGAGATAGAATTATGTCAAAGCAACGAACTCATACTCACGACGGTAATGGTGTGCACGATGATGATGAAGAGAAAATATTGGATGCCTTGACGTTGGAGTAAAGTGGCGAACCTATCCCTCCCAAACTGCCTGGCTCCGAGGACGGTCAGCAAAGCGATGATGAGATCGAGCCCTGCGGCTGGCAAATCATAAGCCCATTCAGGTCATCGACAGGGTCAGCTGCCTACTATAAACCGAGAAAGCTCCCACTAGGATAATAGATCTTGTTTGGGAATCGGTGGGAACGCATGCTCCAAGTAGACGATTCCATTGGACGGTCCCAACGTGCAATCCTTTAGAGGATAGTTGAGTGAGAAGGTATAAATGTCGATGTTTCACGTGCCAACGAACACCAGGGTCCACTGCCCGATGAGTAACAACAGCAACAGCCCTATCACGCATCGGCTATAACTCCAAACAATGATGCTGTACAAAGGTGAGGTGGTGGGGCTCCAGAGATAAAAGAATGAAAGTATTTACGCTCGAATCATCAGATTCCCCGAAGCAGCAGTAATTCCAATGTTGCCAAAAACCTGAGTGATTGTTTCTCAGTTATCCCGCGTCTTAAAAATACGTTTTCCTGTACAATAATCGACGCATGCAGTGCTGGAACGGTCGTTAGAAGCAAGAGGTGAGCAGACCAAGCGGATATCTCACCTTGGCAGTTGAGCTCCTTGTGAGGAGGAAACGCGAAGACTAGGCTAGGATGATATGACGATCAACTGGTGGAGAGTGAGCGACAATGAACGCCTCTCACTTCACAATTAAAGACGCCAGCCCAAAATATCGCGCGACGAAGTAAGGGATCTTCGCGCAGCCGAACGAGGTCACAAAAGCAGAAGAAGTTGCAGAAGTGGTGAGGCGTACCAGTGGCCATTTGAGCGGATACTCCTTCGTCGCAATCTTCCATTCAAACCAGAGGGAAGAGCAATACTCCCAGCTACACGACGCGCCCCGTTACTTGGGATAAATTTCAAAGCGAACGCGGAAAACAGACCCATAGACCCCAAAAAAGCAGAGAAGGACCTCCTTTGAGGTTAGAGCGACTGCAATGGGATCCGTTCTGAGGGGAGTGCTCATCGTCCTAACGGTGCAGCGGTCGCACGGGGACGGGGGTTAAGCAACGAAGAACCCGAGAATGGTGTGTATATACGTCCAGCATTGAATAACGAAAGCGGATCGAGACCCACCGGGCGCTGAGCGCTGAGAATTACGATATGCACAGGGGGTATTTGCCCTTGTCACCTCGGAACAGATTGTTCGGAATGATTGGGTTATGACAAGAAACACCAAGGGTGCCACAGCGATAAGCGTTGTTTCGGCGGAGATTTCGACAGCTGACGGCATCAATGATCAACAGCGAATGAACGATCTCGTGAAGCGTTGCGGTGCAGGACAAAACGTCATCTGAAGGCCGTGACGAAGCTCCGTGCATGATGGAAGTTGGAACGTTTGTGATGAGCAGCGCGAGCCACAAGCTTATCAGACAAGAGATCGACAATAGGGGTGATTGTCTTGTTCGCCATTCTCTATCGCGCAAGCCCTACTTACAGGTCACAGCTAGTGGCTTCTAAACACCCTCTTCAACGATCGTCGAAACCACGACGCTTCTTCCTCATTCTCATCTGAGTCACTGTCAGTGGTCTCTGGTGGGATGCCTTGCTTCGTTCGTTTCTTGTACTGCGCTGGTGTCTCCAAGGAGGTCCCATGCTTCCACATCCCAACCTTCGCTTTCCTTTTTCACGTATAAGAAGTACCCGGTAAGCGGTGAAGATAAGAGTGGGGACTATAACGCACTGCGCCTCGGCCATCAACGTCAAATATCCCTCCCTCTTCTCGGGATGCGGAAATTCCCCGGCCGTTGATTCATAAACAAAAGCCCAACCCCGTCGGATAATCTCTTCTGATAGGTTGGTCCCGCGGTTTCCGGTGAACCACCATGGTATAAATCTCCGTGGCAAGAACGGAAGGACTATCTAATATTCGTTCCAGCCTCAGATGTAACGCACGGCGCAGCGAAAGAATGAGTAAGCTTACCATCCGTCCGTATTGTGATTCACGTTTCAAGAGTTGACAATATATGGTTCTTCCCAAGACCTGACTTTCCAGCCACTTTTGGGATTCGGCCGAGAATGGTTGCCCTTCCGTCTCACCCTTGCCCACCTGCGATTTAAGTGAGGATCTAGGTGCCAAATTCCAGCCTATTCCATACCTCTGGCGCGTCGACCGCCGCCATACGCATACGCATAACTTCGCTGCTACCCTCTATCAAACGGTTGGCTTCGGCCGTGGTACGGGGAATCATGGGCCGGCTCACTTGGGCCTACATATGGCAACCGTCGGAACTTGAGTGGCCATCGCCAACCAGGACCGGGCGTATGAAGAAACGAGAAACCGTCCCCGTCGGGTACTCTGAGTTCGTACGCTGGACTTCAACTCCTTGCATATACTCGGACTTGGCGATCCCTTGACTTACGACGTGACAATACCCTTCATGTATCGTTTCTCTTTGATATAAGAGTCCGGTACTTCGTAGTGTCGCCTGATCCTCTTGAAGTACCGTGAATACACGGGGTCCCACTTGCGATGGGCTAACCAGCCTGTGTAAAGGAGGGCGGAGGCGCCGAAGGCCAGGAGCGCATAGCCTGCAGAGGAAAGCTGAGTTAGTTCCCCCCAGGCCCTCCCCAAATGTACGACATCCTGCTCTGCTTGTTGAAACCTGAGGTCTTCCGGGAAAGATCGCTCGTTATTAGCCTGAGGCGAGTTGCTGGGAGCCCTCGAAGATGACCATGGAAGCCACATAATCAGGCAGGATCCTCCCTGATAAGAACTGGAGAAGAGAGTAGTCTCTCTACCAGGCCTGAAGACAGGATGAACAACATCTTGGACGAAAACAAACAGCCTTACCGGAGCGTAGTTGCTGACGGTCGCGATCAGCAGTTCCTCAGTCACGTGCTGGCATTCAACTTGTGAACCTCCGGGCGTCAGAGGCGCGGCACGAACGGCAAGCAACTAAATAACAGACAAGTTCTATGGTACGGATTTTTTGAAACCCTGGAAGTATTTGACACGGAAATCCTTGTGGGCAGGGATATGCGCCCCGGTATCCTCACCATCTCCATCGTGGATTTCCACCTCTGACGTCCTTCTGAGCATTGGGGGTGGATAAGATTCATCGGTGCACTTCTTTATCGTTATGAGCTAGGGAAAGCATCAGCCAGCCTTTGGCATGCGATGTGGTTAGGTGATCTTACCCTTCGACCCCAATTGCCGAAATCTTGCAGAGAGTTTGCGATAACTTCCATGCCATCACATAACATCGTGTCGATGTCCACCTCCTCGTACTCCTCTGTGACGGTTGGCAAGAAAAAAATCAACCTTCCCTGAGGTTTGAGCATCGCGCGAGAGAAAAGAACAAGGTCGGAGACGAGTTCGGAAAGTTCGTACGGCTTTGTCGGCGGGACATATGGTTGATCACTCCTGTTGCAAAGATTCTGGAGGTTAGATACTTAAAGGCCGAGTAACGCAGATTCACAGAACTCTCGGGTAGCTATGAAAGTTTGAACTCGTTCGGTTACCGTCTCCCGAGTTTTCTTTCTGCCAAGTCGTTTTGCACCAGCACGGATCCCATCTATTAGAGATGATGAACAGAGTGGAGAGAGAAGCCACAAAGGTTCACCACGCACACGGTGGATCCGTCACAATGGCGTCGAACAAGCCGCCGACCCGCCAAGGGTGTTGGGTGACATCCATAGTAAGCAAGTCTAGGATCCTTGAGGTTACACCGTATTGATTGGCGGATCGAATGATCCCGGGACTGGAGTCTTCGTGTACAGATATGCCTTTAGTACACGCATTTAAAGGGTAATGCCGGAGAATGCACCTTTTCCGCGCATTTGACGACCGTCAATGTCCGACCCAATGAATAGGGAACCAAAATGAGCACACGTCTGTAAGGCGTTATGAATAAATGCAACGATCTCTCCAAGGGCAGAGGTAGAAAGAATGACGAACGTATGCCATACTTCCCGTACCAACGAATGGGTCGTATATTAGTCTGCCAGGAGCTGCCTAAATTCCTTGAACTCAGAGTGGCGCAGAGAAGCGTGGTGCTAAAATACTTACGAGGGCCTGGTTTGCCATCAAGAGAGATATCTCCGCATCCATCGAAGTGTTTCCATAGTACTCCCTCGTTTTAACGCTGAAAGTTCGAATCAGCGGACGGGCTGATCCGTCTACTAGCTGAAGTGCGAAGCGATGTATGAACATATGCTCATAGAGTCACGAAGAAAGAAACGCACCAACCTGCCAAAATGCACCGCTATGAAGTTTCCATCGTGGAGGGACCGAACCCTATCTCCCTCAATGTACAAATCTGTGACAAATTTCGGGTTGGTTCATCTCTGCAACAGCGCGAAGCTGAGAGAGAGCTCACACTCCTCGTGACAGACGAAGGTAACTTCTGGGTTTTTCATATCGATTTTCCCTCGAAGATCCATCCAGCGGAAGCTGTTGATCACGTCTAGTTGCCGGTCTTGAGGGATCGCGTTTGCATAGCCGGTGACAGAGAACTTAAAGCTCGTGTCTGGGATGTAACGAGACCATTTATCATGGTTCCGTCGAACTTGCTCATGTATTTCTTCATATGTTGTGCCAGAGGCGTATAGCTCGCATACAGATCTGGAAAAAATGTCATCTGCATACATGTGGGGGAATAACGACTGCAACGCATTACTTTATCAAGATGCACCTTCTTGCTAGGATGAGTGCGTGTTCTTCTGAATCAAGGGATAGAATCATGAGTGCTCGGGAGGTATCGATCTTCGGAGGAAGTCCAATTTTGAATTTAAAGAGCTCAGAGACAGAGAGGAGTTCTGGGATCCTGAACTCATCGTGTACTTGGGCAAATCTGACGAGATAATCGGAGGGCATAGCAGAGAGAAATAGGATACCCTACGCCGTCACGTGACCGCATTTGACCTTCATCTCCTCCGCCGCCTCCAGCCAAAATTTGTTCAGATCCACATGAGCGAATACTGGGTCTCGAATAAGAAGTACTACTGCACGTACTGCAAGATCTACATTGCGGACGACGCGCCTTCTCGACAACAACACGAGAATGGACTGCGGCACCAGGGAAACAAGGAGCGGTTCGTGCGCGGACTATACAAGGCAGGCGAGAAACGGAAGCATGATCTCGAGGAGGAAAAGAGGGAGATGATGCGAATAGACCAGGTGAGTTTACTGCCCACTCCAAGATTCTGAGCGTTTGACCAAAAATCACACAGGCTGCACAAGCTGCATTCGCTCAGGATCTTGGGTCCGGTCTGGTTAAACCGGGAAGCAGTTCGCAGCCAACTACATCATCAACACCTGCTCAAAAGCCTGTTACGACGAAACCGCCAAGACCTTCTGATCCATGGAGTAACTACACTACTGCCGCTTCCCTGGGATACACGGATCCAGACGAAGAGAGAATGAGAGCCGAAGTAGAACGCAGGAGGACGCAGGGGGTGGCTGGAGAGTGGGAAGTGGTGGAGCAGTCAACGTCAACCAATGACGATAAGGCAGCCGACGCCACGCCTGAATCATCGAAGAAACGAGAGGCCGAAGGAGCTCCAGATCCAGAGGATGCTCGAGAGTTCAAGCTGAGGAAGAAGGTCGCACCTTCAGTGACAGACGACTGGAACCCAGTTCTGATTCCCATCAAGCTGAAGCCGAAGAAAGTGGAGGTTCTGGAGCAGGCTGAGGAGGTTAAGGAGGGAGAAGAGTCATCCCAACACACCGAGGCGGCACCGATCAAATGGACTGCTCGAGGGTGGAAGCGATCAGAGGATGGGCCCGATGGAAGTCCAAGTTCTCTACCTACGAGGGATGAGGAAGCGGAGACAAAGTTTGTCTCGGTGCCAGAACCCGTTGCGATCGTTTCCGAACCTGAGACGAAGGAAGGACTTGAAGCTCTCCCGGTGAAAGTGGAACAACCAGTTGAGACTACCGGTGAATCCGGAGTTGTATTCCGGAAACGCAAGCTTCGGGGAAAGCGTTAGACACACGGAGGCACATTTATTTGTATTTTTAGGCATTTTCAGTTTGCATGGACGAGTGACCGTGGGAAGATATATGCGACGCGCTCACGTGTTGGTTGACAGATTGAATGTGAGTGAAGGTTGGAGAAAACGCGAACAGCGGATTTGCGTCTGGCGAGATGACCTTCTTCTCCAGAAAGCCGGGCCAATCATCTACATCCGACTCGGGTCATAACAACGACCAGAGGCGAGATCTTTCACTCTCCCAGGTCCAGCGACGCCCACACTCGAAGTCTCCGTCCCCGCAGCGGATGCCCTCACTTCCGACGGTGATGGAAGAGCGTTCCGAGGACGCCTCATCCGTGTCGAGACGCAGCCTTTCTACCCAGTCCACCGCGACCGACGACACATACTCCGTTGACGTCGCCGAGGCAGTCCGCTCATACCAACTATCCCGCACACAGGCTATCCCATCCCTCCCGACAATTGACTCCGGCAAGCCCCTCTCTTGGGATACCATACGAACACCGACCGATGACCCATTCACGACTCCCACGCGACCACGCACATTTCTCCCTAACCACGATTATGAGCGACCACAATCCACATCCACATTCCATTCCGCGTGGTCCGTCCCCTCCCGGCCAAATTCCGCGCAGTTTAGCGCCCCCGGTTCCATTCCTCAAGACCCCCACACACCCCCTAATCAATCCCAGGCAGGAATCAGGCTCCTCTCTGGGAGGAGTCCCATTGATCATTTCAAATACGACGCAGAAGGGTACGCGACTGGCGCCTTTCCACGATCTTTCTATCGTTCGCCTCGGTCGAGGTCTCCAACCCCTGCGGTGGATGACGAGGACTATCGGATATCAGCAAATGGCAGCGTTCACTATACTGGCCAAGCTAAAAAGGCTAGTCGCACCTACGACAATACAAGGTCATTTCTGCAACCCCAATACGCAGAGGTAGGGGAGGGTGATGACGACGACGACGAGGAATACGAAGAAGATGACGAGGATACCAAGGAAGGATACGATGAAGATGCCAAGGATGGAGGGGAGGAGGAAGATGACGACGAGTACGAGGTGGAAGAGGACATCTCGGAGAAACCAAGATACATACCTCAGCAAAAGGGGTGGATCAACTACTCTGGCCTGCCCAACGACACAGCACCGGCTGACTCAGTCGATCCTTTCCCGCAACAGACTCAACACTTCGGTCCTGCCCCAACAGGACGCATACACCGAAGACACAAGAAGAGACGGGTTCAGCTAACGAATGGAAACCTCATCATAGACCTTCCTGTTCCTTCGAAACTGATCCTCCCGCTGCGAAAAAGTGACAAGGAGACGGGGTTCACCCGGTACACGGCCGTCACGTGTGACCCAGATGACTTCGAGCAGCGCGGATTTTTCCTGCGGCAGAATGAGAGCGACAGAGCCACTGAGTTGTTCATCTGCGTTACCATGTACAACGTCCGTCTTTCCGCATGCTTTTTGTCCCCTTGATTCACTAAACTATCCTCAACTATTAGGAAGATGAGGTCTTATTCTGCAGGACCATACACGGGTTGATGAAGAACATTGCACACCTATGTTCCCGGAAAAACTCGCGCACCTGGGGGAAAGATGCGTGGAAAAAGGTGCTCCTGCTAATTTTCGTTCGGTGATCACAAAGTAACCAAATCCCAGGTAGTCGTTTGCATCGTCGCGGATGGCCGCAGAAAAATCCATCCCCGCGTCCTTGACTGCCTCAAGCTGTTAGGGGTATATCAGGATGGCGAATTCATGCAGAACGCTGTGAACAACAAGGCTGTCACCGCTCACGTGTTCGAGTACACTGCTACGTTCGGCATCGATCCCAACCTTCGGTTCGTGTACCCGGATAAGGGTATTGTACCGACGCAGATCATCTTTTGCATAAAGGAAAGGAACCAGAAGAAGATCAATAGTCACCGATGGTTCTTCAACGCTTTCGCACGTTTGCTACAGGTCAGTCTGGAGGCCCCCGCGTGAACTTCATGGGTCATGACTGTAATCCTCCTCAGCCCAATGTCTGTGTGCTCATCGATGTGGGCACAAGACCATCAACAAAGAGTATATACTATCTTTGGAAGACCTTCGACCTGAATTCAAATGTTGGGGGTGCCTGCGGAGAGATTGCTGCGTACAAGGGAAAGAAGTGGATGGGGTTGTTGAACCCATTAGGTGGGTCTCTATTCGAGACTAGCCAAATCCCCGGAATGACAGTTTTTCGAAATTACAGTCGCAGCTCAGAACTTCGAGTACAAGATCTCGAATATCTTGGACAAGCCAACCGAATCGTTTTTTGGATACATTGGCGTCTTGGTACGGTCTCTCCCAGTATAACCAACTCACCAGATGATAAGACGATGTTTTCAGCCCGGAGCATTCTCTGCATACCGATGGATCGCCCTCCAGAATGATAAAGCTGGGCGTGGTCCCCTGGCGTCCTATTTTAAAGGAGAAGTCCTAAATGGACGGGACACGGATATCTTCACGTCAAATATGTGTATGTTTTCATCGCTTGACCTACCGTGCCTGTTTGTTCTCTGACGATCGCTTGTGCAGACCTTGCTGAGGATGTAAGGAACAATTCATTTCGTGGATCGGTTCATGGCTCTTACTCTCTGGCAGCGAATCCTTTGCTTTGAACTCGTTGCAAAAGAGAACTCAAGCTGGTCCGCCATTTTCTCGTAATTTTCTGATGCAAACTCTTACTTCTCTCGAATCGCTCGACAGGGTGTTGCGTTATGTCAAGAGTGCAATTGGCGAGACAGACGTTCCCGATTCTCTCCCAGAGTTCATCGGTCAACGGCGGAGGTGGCTGAATGGGTCGTTTTTCGCCGCGACGTATTCCATCGCGCACACTGGTCAAGTCCTCCGCTCCGGACACAGCGTGGGCAGAAAGATCGCTCTTTTCGTCGAGACCATCTACAATACCATCAATCTTGTTTTTTATTGGTTTTCTGTGGTAAGCTTGGTCTTACCGTGCGAACGAAGAGGGAGAGAGATTCACGTGAACGCCTTTAGGGGAATTTTTATTTGTTTTTTGTGCGTGTGGTCAGATTCTCAGAGGAGGCTTGGGCCTTGTTGATCCTTGCGCGTTTAGGTTATCTTAACCACCTCCTTAGAAGACCCCTCCGTGGGAATAGTAGCTGTCAGGTACCTTAACTGGTTTATGCAGGTAAGTCATCGATTAGCTCTGGGAATTCTTAAACCCTCACGCGTCCCCGTACCTAGTACATGCTCGCGGCTTTAATCGTCGCCTGTTTCCTATTCTCCATGGGGAACAAACCTAGAGCGTGCGTTTTCCGATCTTTGGCGGACCTCCTTGTGTTAACTTGCGTACCCAGTATCAAGTGGAAATACAGAGTGTTGGTCGGCTTATTCGCGGTGATAATGTTATACCTCCTCGGTTCTGCGATCATATGCATTCTACAAGCCTCGAAACAAGGAGGAAACACCTATCGGGTCATGCTGTTCAGTTTAATCATCACCTATGGTTCATGGACCACTTCGAGTTTGCTCGCGTTTGATCCGTGGCACTTGATCAGCAGCATGTTCCAGTACCTTCTCCTGGCGCCATTCTGCATCAATCTGCTGAACATGTACGTCTTTTGACCCCGATCGAAACGGCTGCCCACGCTCATCATTGCCGCACTTTTAGCTATGCATTCTCCAATTTGGATGATGTACGTGACTTGAGTTGTGTTGGCGACCGCCCGCTAATACTCTGGCATGTGTACAAATAGATTTCGTGGGGAACCAAGCAGGATGACACGATTGAGACCGACCTAGGGGCCGTTATTCAGGACAGTCACTCTCAAGTCGACGTTCAAGTGTTGGTGGATGCGAACCAGATGTACGAGGACTCCATCGACAATTTGAAGACTAGGAAGCCGGTGGAGAAGCGGACGAGGAGGAACCTTGCAGAGAAGGATCAAGCGGCAAAGGATTATTATGCCAGCGTCAGGACAAACGTAGGTGGAACAAAGCCTTGCACGTGTTGACCTTACAGTTGATGGGATTTGAATTCTCCAGATCTTGCTTGCGTGGGCTCTATCGAATGTAAGCCCGATCGTGATTCAAGGCACGAGTTACCCACGCTCACTAAACCACAGCTTATCCTCGTCGCAAGCGTCCTGGCCGGCAACCGTGTCTCCGAGACGTTTACTTCCTCCGACTTCACAGTTGCGAAAGGATACCTCGTCTTTGTTCTCGTTTTTGTGGCCTTCACGAGTATTATCGTGAGTGACCCGGTTCCTAGATCCTAGCCATCAGCCTAACAAACACCGCCCAATAGAGGTTCTCGCTTTCAACGTTGTACCTTGTAACCCGGATGTTTACGGGTTAAATAGCTGTTCATATGCCGTTCTGTCTCCCCCATTTCTTGCATGTATCCTTTTTTTGACACTGTTTAGGACTCTTTCAGATGTGTACATTCTTAATATCATCCGTGGTTGGAAACCGAGCTGGGCGTCACGGCCCATGAAGATGTTAATGAGTAAGTTGATCGCTGACAGAAAGGGCTTCCCCTTCCCAGTTCTCTGATCGTACGTGCATCCCTGGGCAATTTCTTGGACCCCCTACCGCCTTCTTCTCCCCGACCGAAATCCCTTTTCCGCGTCTGCTCCGGGAGAAAACGGTCCAATGCCCCGTTGACTTCTTGATCGAAGTACCCGGCAATTGAAAACCCGGGCGTCATCCTCCCCTTGCGGTGATCTGCGTGTCTCACAATCAGATCCCATGGTGACCGACTAGCCGCCGAGTATACTAACGCAGATGTCGGATCATCCTCTGAACATTCGATGCATCTTCACATATAAAGTGGCCCGCCGCCGAAAGGTTGAACATCTCTCTTGCCCTCTCTTCGTGTCGCTCCTTTTGTCATTACATTCCTTTCTTCAGAGCATTCCTTTGGCTCGTCTCTCTGTAAAAACTAACGATAACCATGCTTCACTGCGCAAGTTTGTTCACTCTCTTCCTGGTCACTGCCGCATTTGCCCACGATAACCATAACAAACGACAGTGAGTGGCGTTCATCGTTGCTTACACCCTTCTCAGCGTTAAACCGCAATCCAAACAGCTGCAAGCCTCGCCCGACCCTCTTGGGCGGGCCTAGCTCTTCCCCAGGGATTCCGTACATTACCATTACTGAGACCGAAACCGAGTTCAAGACCGTTACCACTACCATCTTGTCTTGTTCTACCCCTGGAGGCCCGAACCCTGGGACACCCACGTACGTTCCCAATCCCCCAGTTGAATCAAGCCTAGGCCTTCCCTCCACCTCGGTTGTACTCCCCGCTTCCCCCACCCCTTCCGGTTTTCCGCCCAATCCTTCGGTCAGCCCCGGTCTTGGGCCGAGTCCCTCGCCCTCTCGTTGTCACCCTAAGTCGAAGATGACCCCTCCTGCTACCGTCGTGCCCCCGCCTTCGAGTACGGTCGTCCAGCCACCCGGCCCCTCCAGCCCCTATCCTATCCCCTCCGTCTCTTCCATCTCTCCCGCCCCGCCTATCTCTCCTATCCCATCTATCTCCCCCGTCCCGCCAGTCTCTTCCATTCCGTCCATCCCTCCCGTATCCCCCATCCCTCCTATCTCCTCCGTCCTTCCCATCTCCCCCATCCCTCCAATCCCCTCCGTCTCTCCCATCTCCTCCATCCCCTCTGTCTCTCCCGTCCCCTCCATCCCCTCCGTCTCCCCCGTCCCCTCCGTCTCCCCCGTCCCCTCTGTCTCCCCCGTCCCCTCCGTCTCCCCCGTCCCCTCCGTCTCCCCCGTCCCCTCCATCCCCTCCACCTCTTCCGTCCTCCCCATGTCATCTTCCGTCTCTCCCGTCCTCTCCGTAACTGGCTCCAGCCCCAGCCCCACGATTTCCTCCCCGCCAAGCTCAGTTATTTCTTCCAGTAGTGCTCCCCCGCCTACTTACACCGGGAAGTACGATCGTAATGCTATCTGTGGAAACCAGAAGCGTGCACCCACCCCTCTCGAGGCGGCTTCCGGCTTCTCCAAGCGCCATTTGCGTCGTAAGATCACCCACTAAACTGGGGCCTCGACAATTGTGGCTTAACATCCAGCGCTCGCCAGACCCCATGCTCGTGAGGCCTGGGACAGTTCTTCCTCATTCCTTGAAGGAACGAGATGGCCCAATGACTTTTTGCCGCTCTTTTGACCCGCGCTCCTTATCCGTTTGATTCTGTTGTCCTCGTCGTCTCGCTCTTGAACCGTGGATTTCGTGCGGATGCACTCGATCATGTCATACCCCAAGCAGATATTTCTCCATTCTTATTTCCCATTTCTTTTCCCCATTTGATACCATGGCACTGCAAGCAGTCCCGATTTGTGCTCTCAAATGCTCGATATTCGCCCATCGCACAGTCGTGTGTGTGTTCGGTGGCTAGGCCGCTATGTAGCTGTTAATTGACTCGGTTACCTCCAGCTGTTGACCACTGTATACTTTTTCTCAACCAGAAATTTTGAAATGCCTCGTGGTTCCGGAGCTTCAGATATCCGACCGGTCATTACAAGAGACGGTGGGTTTCCCTTTGCCAAGTAATTGAGTCGGCGTCGAGTGACCCCACCTCCTGTGGGATCATATGTGCAGCGTCAAGCAATGAGGTAGAGTGGCAGGTTCGCGGTGAATATGCCACCACTACTTTGAGGACCAGATGCATATGTATCGGTGCCCATAAACGCGATCGAGATCAATGCCTGATTTTGAACTTTTCCCACATTTTCAACGCTTTTCTTCCGAACCATGCCTCGCGTGCTCACGAACCCTGACGGTCTCCGTGGATAAAGGCCGAACTCCCAAAGCGAACGGTGAAGTCGTGCCCGAGACCATATCTCTCCACAAACCCTTCATTATCGAAAACTGTGCGGTCGTTTTTGCGCTCAAGTTCACAACCTAAACCGGGAAGCAGTACGCGTTCGCGATACGCACACGTGATAGGCATTCACCTCAGGTCAAACAGATCAAGCTCTTTCGATTGCGGGAGCTCTGCAACGCGTCGAACCCGTTAATCCAGCCTCAACACGCCCTCATCACTGCCCAATCCATCTGTCACGGTGGAAGGATGCGTGAGGGTATTGTGCAAGAGCGCGCAGGTTTACGCATAGCGGTGATGAAATAGTTAGAGGAAAGAGAAAGAGGGCCATGCTTCCGTATCTTACTCTCCGGCCTGGAACTCCGAACCGCATTACGCTGAAATACAGGAATAAATCATTCTTTGTAAGTACTGCGACAACTTCTTGCGTAAAACTCTTGCGCACTGAGCATCCTGTGGCCATTACTCGCTGCCTTCTTTATTTAATCGCCCAGATTGAGAACCCCGGACAATGGGATGGGGGTGCCACCCTAGGGTGGGTGGCGTGTTATGGGGTGCGCTACCGCGCCCCTCCCTGTCCAGAACACTCCCTGCCAGAGGTATCGGACGATGAAATATCTAAGTTTCCTTGCCGCACCACTTTTCTGTTCCAAAACTCGGTGTGGGACCATAGGGAACTTTACAAAGTGGCGATCGACCGTCCATCAGCAAAATCGCCTCGGCGTCTACTCGGGTACCGTCGGGTACCAGCTCTGTGAGACTGGTTTTGAGACGAATGCAGGCGATCGCGTACCTTTTGAGACGAATGCAGGCGATCGCGTATTTTTGAGATGGATGCAGGCGATCGCGTACTTTTGAGATGAATGCAGGCGGTCGCGTACTTTTGAGACAGATGCAAGCAATCGCGTACTTTTAAGAATGCAGTTCGACAACTCGTAGCGCCTCACATCTCCCGTCTCCCACGACGACCACCATTCCTTGCGAGCGTGAAAATGTTTCGCAGTTTGATCACACCACCATCTCAAGAAAGCTGGAATCGTGTATTGTTATGGAGAGTACAAAGTCGTGACTAGATAACTAGACTATCTCTAAAATAGAAATAATCCTCCTTGTCAAAATAATGGTTGAGGTAGAAGTCTCGAGAGGCGTCAAAACTTGTTTGGGAGGTGAGAGTGGGGTCCGCTTTCTCCCCAAACTTAGGGACCAGCTGAACAGGTTGACGAAGATGATATAAAGGGACAACAGCGCCCATCGGAGATCCATCACTCCTGCATGCTCGGCGTAGGACATACATTCCCCAAATCAGGTCGGGGGCCAACCTTTGGCCTCGAGGGAGATCGGTTTGAGGGATGATGTCAAAACGTTCGACATAGGTGAGGTAGAGCGGGAGCTTTGTTTGGAGGTCCCAGAGGGGGTGGAAGATCGTGCGGATCTGACCTACAAAGAATCCTAGCTATGAAATCAGAACCACTCTAGCTGATTATACCGGGGATGCCTACCGTGTAATCCGGGGGGAGGCTGCAGCGGCCCAGCGGTGGCGTCTTGCGAAAATATCGCTGTATCGCACCGTCCGTTTGGCCAATCTTCACCCGGCGGTATGGCGAACAGTTTCTGCGGAGGTGC
Organism: Thelephora terrestris; assembly: GCA_015956445.1. NCBI lineage: Eukaryota > Fungi > Basidiomycota > Agaricomycetes > Thelephorales > Thelephoraceae > Thelephora > Thelephora terrestris. The sequence continues at coordinate 398,039 of WIUZ02000008.1, forward strand.
AACACCAGGCGAAATCTGACTGTATGTTTGTACGCGAACAGAATGCCATACCCGAACTTCTTTGAAGGGTATGGCGATGTCCCAGGCGGTGCCACGCCTTCCAGCGATTGTGCGAGTATTCTGGTCATGGAAAAAGTGGGAGAAGAAGTCATGTGTTGCTTGAAGGAGATCGGGGATATCGTACTGAACGGAAACCTGATCCAGCGTCGAGCGCGAAAGGTGTGCACGGTTATTCATGTGGAACGCGGTTGTAGGGGTGGCAAACGTTCGCGGAAAGGGGGGGAGGTTGTGCTGGGATTGTGTGTCGGCTGCAAATGTGAAGAGATCAGTGATTGTTCGGGGTGGATCAAAAGCCTCGGCGATATCAGGGAAGTCGTTTTTCCAGTCGCTGTCGTCATCAACCGGGTTGAATACCGAATCGGGGTCGTCTACTCCATTCGCCGTGCCAGGCCCTGCAGAAATTGCCTCTTCGAGTCTAGTCGCGAGGTCGAAGTACCGGCACTTTTCCTGACGATCGAGGTTCCGGCAGATCTGTGGGGGATAGTCGCGGCCGTTGGTGTTCTCACGGGGCATTTTGATAAAAACAATATGCAGGCGTTCCGTGGTATCGGCTGACCACTGAGGGAGAGTTCCTGACCATTGAATGCACGACGCGATGGATTGGAGCAGTTCGAGCTTCGGGATCTGGAAGTGATCCATAGGCCCCCCTTTGCCAACACGGAGACCGAGGTCAATGATTACCTGCTTGTAGGTGTGGAATAGTTTTAATGCGTCGGAGATGGCGTGGAGGTCGCGTTGGGTTACTTGTTGGAGTTGGGAAAGGTAGCGCAGGTCGAGGAGAGCACGAATGCAGAGGACAAACCTCTCATCGGTATCAGTGGGAATCAGCGCGAGGAGGTACCTTTGGATGTCCCGGTGTTCGCGGCCGGTAACTTGCTTCAGTGATGAGATTCCGGAGGAGAAGTGCCGGTAGCCGTTGCGCGGCTGGATGAGTGAAAAACGGAGGTCCAGTTCGAGGTCCCCAACGGCTCGGATGACCCATTTTGCATCGTGATCCCAAAATGACTTGTGAAGGTGATGGAGAATTTCGATGGGGAAGATTTGATGCGGGTTGGGGAGGGTTCCGTCGGGGAGGTACCAGTCGCGCCAAAATGGGAGATTGACTCCGTTCAAGCGAAACAAGGCCTTCGCGTTGCTGGTGTAAATGTGCACCTGAGATGGGTCGAACTGGGAGGCAAGGGTTTTGAGCGACGCAAGGATGCTCTCGGCAGTTCGGGGTTGATGTTGAATAGGATCGCCGAATTCCCTAAACGTAGCCATCGTTAGGTGAGACGTCTTCCCGGCGACGCCAGTGAGCGCTGTCGCTTCTGGGGTATCGACGATGTAAGCGACCAATGGTGTGAAGCAGTAGCGTATGTTGCCGGCATAGTCAGAGACCCAGGCCCCGTGTTGTGATGCGATCTTGAGGGGGTGTGTGATAAAGTCGAGACACGAGTGTGCCAGCCGGTTTTCGAGAACTCCCTGGATATTTTTCTTGACGCCGACGAATTTTGGGACAGGAAACAATGCCAGTAATGAAAAGGCGTGCGAGGAGGTTGATGACCGGACGGAAGAATCAATGTTTGCGAGTGTGATAAGTAGAGGATGAGCGACGCGATCTCCGGTCATGGCGCTGAGCCTGGTCTTGTCCGATGATAAGGTGACACCGAGGAGAGTAGCATGTGATGGAAGGCGGCTCTGGAACCATCTAAATGAGGCAGGCTTGCGATGAAGTACATAAAGATATGTACCTGATAGTCCCATGCCCCATCACTCGTAATCCAATCCCCGTACGTACGATTACCGTACGAATCAAAGTCTTGGCGGGGCTGGTATTGAATCTTCCCGGAAAAGAGGGGGTTCTTCATGGTGAATTCGATGCAATTCATTGGGTCCCGGTAATATAGCACGAGGGGGTCCTTGGTGGCGTATCCAGGCAGCGAGACCACTGTAGACTTCCATGGCGGCCCACTTGGGAGGAGTTCGACCTTCCCCCGGAGGGTTCGCGCACAATGGAAAGAAAGTCCAAGGCCGGCAATCTGGAACATCGTTAGCAATGCCATGCAGCTGGAAAAGAGAGAAAAGACGCACCAGACCGAGTGATAAGAACTCATCGATCAGCTTCATCGATAACCCGCTACGCATGAAAAACCCAGCAATCTCCCATTCACCTTTGGAGAGGAACGGGTAGTATGGATGGCTGGATCGACGGTCGGAATCTTCATCATTGTGAAACCAACCCAGGAATCCTGGGCCCGAGTCGAACACATGGCCAGCGTTGGGGAAGTGGTAGGAGCGTGGGGAAGGGTGGGTTTCCGGCGGAGATTGAGGGCGAGGGGGAGACTGCTCGGGAACACGGGCAAACCAGAGGTGACAAGAGGAGAAGCGGTGGTTCATGTGCTTGAGAACGGCAGAGCTGTCCTTGAAGGTAGAGTGGCAGTTGGGGCAGGTGGCAGGTGGCATGATCGTTAAAACTTGAAACGTTGAAGGCCTGAAGGCTGAAGTGGTGGGTGTTTCCGGCAACTTCCACGACCACTTACGCTCTCCTATGTCACAACCCACTGAACAAGAGCCCCTCACCCACTTTACTGAGCTCATGAATGAGCTATTACCAGTAAGCCGTCGTCCATTTTTATCCATTCATAGTTTATTTATTTTATTTTTGTCAGAAGTACGAGGGTTCTGGGGATCCAGAACCCCCCACTGAGGCTCGTCAGAAGTTACTGCGCGACATCCGTGCTGCTCGCGACATCTACGCACAAGACAGGACCAGGGCCGAAAACCAACTTCTGGCCGCTCAACAACTCGTCAATGCCTTAGCAAGACAACTTCGACTTGCCGATGAGAGGTTGATTTCTCTTGAAGACCTGATTGCGGAGGTGAGGGTCAGGATGCGAATGCGTGGTCTTTCAACACTCCCCCAACGGTCACCCTCCAACCGTTTTGCCGTTGTCGGCAACAAGAGTCAAATCGACTGCTCACCAACGTGTAAGTCGCACGTTTCTGAAACCATCGATGAATGGACTCTGACATATTACCTCACAGTGTTGCAGCCTGTGTCGCAGCCTGGGGAATAGGGTCATTAGGTGTAATACGGCGTGCTGCTTCCACCCTTCCAATTACCTACAATGATGTATTCCCGTATATAAGCCCTACCATATACATCTCTTCCCCCTTTGCCGCTCTCGTCCGTCCTCTTCGTTTTTTATTATCTAAGTGATGGCAGGTCCTGGGAAGGCGCGCGGTGGAAGAGCAGCCAGCAACTCTGCTCGTTCTACCAGACCCCAACCCACTCCCGTCACTTCTGGTCACCCACCTGCTTCCAACCACAATTCCTCGCGCACCACTCGTGCCACCACTGCTCGCAAGAGACAGGGCGCCGACGACGAAGAGCCTCTCCCTCCAAAACCAGCTAAAAACCCCCGAAAAGTCTGTTATTTTTTTATGTGTGCTAGAAGCCTCCCTAATCGCTCCGCCAGAATGCAGAAACTGTTGATACCACTCCTTTGATTTCTAATGCGGCTCCTAGCCATAATACGACCAATTCCCCTGCTACATATCTCTCTCCTGGATTGTCTACAGGTCACGGCGCTTTCCCCGCTCACGCTAATGTCCATATCGATTCGTCTAGACTTCTTGCTCAACCTGGTTTCCCGGCGTCGCGTCATCTTCAAGTTCCTGGCCAATACCCTCAGCACATGCTTGGTCCATCCCCTGCAACGTCGCACCACCTTTCTGGTCTATCCCCGGTAATGTCGCACCACCATCCTGGTCCGCAGTTGGCAACTTCATATCACCTTCCTGGCCAGTCTCACGCCCAATATGCCTATCCTCAACACTGGTCTGGCGCACAATCCGGTCCCCACCCCACGGTCCTGTCCCCTCATCGCCCTCAACCTCCGCCATACCAATCTCCACCACCCGACATCGTCGTCATCGACAACGACTTTTCCGACGGCGAAGATCCCGAAGTGGAGTTTGCAGAGCGTTTTTGCGGTGAAGTGGAAGAGTCCACTGGCGTCCAGGTAAGTAGAATCAACACATGAGAGCACCCTGCTTACACCCCCTGCAGTTCCTTCCTTCGCAGGATGTCCTCCACGACCACTGGCAGAGGAACGGTCAGCCAGTCCCTCCTTGATTGGCCCCTCACAACGTCCATGCACAGTTCAACGAACCGGCCCGCGGTCACCAGCCAGCCCCTCCAGCCCTGGTACCACCCCCTTCCCAGCCAGCCCCCGTCCAGCAGATCCCTGTGGCACCAATCATCCCAGCTGTTGTCGAGGAACCCTACCAAGAACCACGTCCCCTGACCCTCCCGACACCCAACCCTGATGATCCTCCCCTTCCACGCAGCTGGTACCCGAAGCCTTGGCAACATCTCATCGACCACGCTCAAGGCTACATGCTCCATTACATGGCCTTCTTCGATCCCTTCCCCAACGGCACGTCCAGCCATATCCGGGCCCGCGAGGATATCACCATGGCGTTCAGCACGTACAACATGGTCTACGATGATCTTCTCGATGTGACCTCCTGTAAGTTGTACCCCCACAACTGCCAAGATCTCCTTCTCACCCCATTCTAGTCAACGAGCACCGGCAGAATTTTGCAACCCTGGTACGCCCACCCCCTCCACACTCACCCCCTCACTCACCATCCCTATTAGGCCATGAAGGGCGCACGGAGCCATCGAGGAAGATACCGAACGGCTGTCCTGAAGGCGCTCTATGATACGAAAGAATTCGGCCTTACCCAAAAGACCCCCGCCGCGAGTATCGTGAATCGAGTCGAATCACTATTGCACGACAACTGCTACCTCGATGTCGCGTTTCCCGTGAGTTTGGGCAACCGTTTTGTTGCCGTGTCAATCTAAGACATTCACAGAGCCCCTGTTCGCGTACACCCGGCTCTTCGATGTACAAGTCCCCCATCTTGAAGAAGGCGATACATATCCTCTACACCACCGAACCGTGGCGCACGGCTATTTCTCAACCGTGGCTCGTGGACGTTGAAGATTACGATGGAGCCTTCAGGGCCTTCCCTCCAGTCGGGTTTGTTGCCTTTGCAGCCTGCGCAGTAAGTGAAATTGCTTTCTTGTCGTGCACGACTGATCCCCATGATTTCTAGTTCCGCAATATACTCGACTCTCTTGTTTCTGGTATGGAGGAGAACATCCCGTTCAGCGAAGCCGGTTATTCACCCACCTACGAATTCCTTGCTGACCTGATCAGATTTGATATGGACGAGCCCGACACCGGGTTGCTCGTTGTCAACAACATCCAGGCTCTCATAGCGGGTGTTACCATCTGATCTTCCGTGCCCCGTCCATCCTGTGTTCCGTGCTTGCTTGTCCTCCATCCGTCCCGTGTTCCGTTCTTGCTTGTCCCCCGTCTTGTTTTCGTTTGCCCTGAGGGCCCTTTTGTCACGAGTATTACTTTGTTTACCAAGTTATACTTGTTTTTGATCAATACACTGGTTTGTTCCCTAAGTACTGGTAGTGATATGATCTCGTGGGCACCCTCGAAGATCACGAGCGACCGACCATCGTGCCGCCATCATATGTCGTGTACCAGAACTACCATCGCGTGCCACATCGCGCGTACCGCTTCGACCACTGTCGCGTACCACATCGACCATCGCGTACCGTGTCCACCATCGCGTACCACATCGACCATCGCGTACCACGTCAACCATCGCGTACCACATCAACAATCGCGTACCGCCGTCAACCACTGCGTACCACCGTCAACCGCCGCATACCACCGGGTACCATGAAGGTACCCGAATCAGCCGGGTACCCCCGGGTACCCCCGGGTGTCATCGCGTACTGACTGACGATTTTGCTGATGTCGGTGCTTCTTATCAACAGACTCACAGCGGGAGTCATAGCGAAAGACTTTGTTTTGCTACCTGGACGCCGAAAATTGGGTGAACTAGATGGACTTATGTACGACCCGCTTGAGGCCGATGTACAAATTGAGCGCGATGCCACATCACGAAAACAGGGATGACTTTAAAATTCTCTCGAGTGATCGAAACTCACAAAGTGCTAAAAGTTTCACACCGTTTTGAGAGTACTTGAAAAGCGCGGGTGATCTTCAAAGACTTTTGAAGTGGAGTGGCCACTTTGAAGACGGCCAAAGTACACCTCGAATTTGGACCCTTTTATGCCCTTCAAAGAAGGACCAAGTGCGTGAAGCATAGGCTTGGATTTCGGCTGTACTATTCACTCGCCCTGTAGGATAAAATCAATATATTGCGCGCATGCCTAACTAGCTACAGTAACTACGGATATTAATGAACTAAGAGGGTGTAGCGAGTGAACTAAAGCGAGCGAAACAATTCGGGGGACGAAATGGGTCAGCTTATCGGGCGGGCGGGGAGAGGTTCAAATGAATGTTGACTGGAATGCTTGATGACGGACGAGAGCTGCTGGTAGACCTAGTGGAGAATGTGAGCGTCGCCCTCACCAAATATGAATGAAACAGACGTACATGCCAAATCCTGCCCATGCAGCAAGGCGTTCACGAAGGAGGGGGCCATAGTGCTCATGTTCATCAACGATCTTCATCTTGTTCAGGATTTCATTGTAGACATTGGTGTACGGCTTGGTCTCGAGTTTGACTGTGGATCGGGATCCGCTCGCCCATTCGTCAAGTGCATTGCGATACTAAAGAGTATTGAGATTGGGTTGAGGGAGAAATATAATTACTCACAACTGCACCTACGAGTGCCACTAGTGGTTTGGGAACCGAACCGTGGAAGGTGTCCCGGTCAAATGTTGAAATATCTGACCATCGATCAAAGTAGAATGACCTGCATGTCGATGCAATGATTGGATGTCCAAAATGGACTTGTTCGTTCTGTAGTGGCAGTGAGTGAGTAGACAATGCCTCGAGAAGGGAATGGCACGGACCGAGTCAGGGACGATATCGTGAAGATACGAACCATCAGACGTCCATGAAGTTATCTGTTCGTGGATCGATGCTTGACGAGTTCCATTGTTTTGACACATAGGCTCGAGGTTGCGGACTTGAACACGAATGTCGGCCTTGAGCTGGGACCTCAGCTGCCACGATTCACCAAATACCTTTGAACAGGCTGTGTATTAGTGTGGCGTGTTGATGGGGAGTTGTGTAGCTTACGATCATTGCCATGTCCTTGGTGATTCCATACCCTAGTCCGCATTAGTCAAATGGCGTTGGGGGTTCAATGCATACATACCCGGTTCAAGGGATCCACCTTCATCGCAATATACTTCAACTGCGTCTTGCAAACACTCTCGCGCCTCGTCCATTCCCTCTACCCCATCTGGAAAACCACATGTGCCAGCAACATATGCACGAAATGCGCGTTTCGCATTCGTGATGACCTCCTGCCACTGGGGAGGGTAGTGCTCGAGAGTGCGAGGGCTGGTGTCAACGACGTCGACTGGAGGGGGGGGTTGGCGTTTGAGCGAGCGTGGAGCAACTTGGATCTGTTGAAAGCGAGGTGCCCGTGGTGGGTGATTGCGATTGTAGTGATTCTGAAGGACGGACTCCTCTGCGCCAACATTCTATCATGCGAGATGACTTATTTGACTTTCATGCAATGAATTGAACTCACTGCAAAGCTAAGATGGCCCTGGGTTGCGGGTTGCGGCTGGGGAGTAGCAGTGGCAGTCGTGACTTGAGCGGCAGGAGCTGGAGATTGGGAGACAGGGGCTACAGGGAGCTGGTTTGACGAATTTTGAAGAAACACCTGTGCTCGACGGTCGTCCTCATCATCGGATTGTTCATCGATGTCTAAGTCGTCCGCTTCTGCATCGTTGTCGCTGTTTGAGTCACTCAATTCAGCACCAGGGAGCGGGGGTGATGAAGTATGGGGACGTGAAGGCGGCTGGGATACGAGTGGCGGGTCCGAGAGTGACGCCATCCGGAAATGTGGAGATGATGAGGAGTTATGCGATAGTTGTGAGTAAGCAGGAGTAGGTAGGCCGATTGCTCGTTGGGTAGGTGGGGAGAGGCGAAAGCCGAAGCGTTCGTCATCAGTGACAGGTGGTTGACATGGCCGGGATGGAGGTTGCACCGCCGAAGGTTGGGATTGGGGATGGACGGGTTGTTGATTCTTCTGTGGAACTGTCAGTCGGGCAAGAGGAAACCTGGGAATACAATAACTCAAACCTTGGAACGACGCTTCTTAGGAACGGGAGCAAGTACGTTGTTCTCAAGAACGAGTCCGTCTTCGGGGATAAATGGTCGCTTGTTCTGACGTGTTGAGACGGCCAGTTGTTCGCCCAAACGGTCAAGCTGGACGTCACGACCATTGCGACCGCGGTTGGCACGGTTGGAACGGCGTGGCACCGGTTCAGCCATGGACCCTTGACCTCTAGGCATGAGCGAGTGGTTGAGTGAGAGGAAAGGTGGGGCTTACCATCGCAGTTTCCAGACAGTTTTATATGCCCACCGGTACCAGATCCTCCAAGGACGATGAACGTGCAGCCCCGAAACGGTGAACGTGGCAGCATGCCCATGTTCGGGACCTAAGCATAAAAGGAAAAATTACAGCGGTGGTCAAGAACCTGACTTGATGAATGCCAGGGCACGAGGAAAGGATTTGAAAAAATTGATAAGAAAATCAGACGGAGGAGGTGGAAGTTGTCGAAGGGAAGGAACGTGTGAGAAACCCAGAGAACGATGGTCTTGTGACACTTCCTATCGCGGACCTCACTCACGTCTTTCCTTTCCACGCTACATCCTCGCGTCTCTGTCGCTATCTCTCCCCATCTCTCTTTCTCCACGCCGCATCCACGTTCCTGCTTCTTATCCATGCCGTTGTCCTGGGCGGACGTCTTAAGTCCAAGCTACGGCAATCCCTTCAGTCGCACTCGTTCCACTTCCACCAGCCCAGTTTTTCCCTCTCGCATGGCAAGGGACCCTTCAAGGCGTTGCCTTCAACAACAAGTACGGCAGCCTCGCTGTCCATCCTGTGGTAAACGATTTGCGGACATCCTTCGCCACCTCAACCATCGGCAGTCAAAGTGTGCTGACTGGTTCAGTGCAACAACCCCCCACCACCATCCTCGTCCGCCGTCGCATCACCACGAGCGCCCTCTTAACAGCCCACATCACCACGACCACTCTCTCGACAATTCGCATCACTACAACCACTCTCTCGACGATTCGCATCACCACCAGCACTCTCTCGACAGCCCTGCAGACCCTCCCACCCCAGAAAGTGTCCTCGTCGCCACACAGCGCCCACCTCCATTGCCCTCTCACCAACCACACGTGCAACGTGTTCAGTTCCCTGGCGCAGCAAGGGACTTTGGTCGGGCGAAAACGTTTATGGACAAATTCAACAACGATCAATACTCAGAGTTTCGTACGAGCAACATCCATTACCCATTTTCAGGGAAGGCCGAGTGGGAGCTTGCCTCGTTCCTCCTCTCTTCTGGCCTCTCGATGAAGAAGATCGACGACTTCCTCAAGCTGGAAATGGTAAGCCTGAGTCTGTACGTTGCGAGAAGTGCGCTGACCCTCTAAACCCACGCAGATCCACAACGCCGGAGTTTCGTTCTCCACCGCAAAGGCCCTTCGCGGCAGGATAGAGTTACTCCCTGAGGTTCCAGACTGGAAAGTCAAGGATATCAGCATCCCTGGTCACCCGACCCGTGAACCAATGTTCCTCTTCTATCGCGACTCCCTAGATTGCGTTGAATATCTCCTTGGGAACCCTCTTTTTGCGGACGCCATGGACTTCTGTCCTGTTAAGTTTTACCAGGACGCCGAGAAAACCATTCGTGTCTACACAGAATGGTTAACAGGAAACGCGGCCTGGGAGACTCAGGTAAGTTGGTTTCCACGCTTCTGGGCTGACCGTTTCTGATCACGACTACAGTCGATTCTTCCAGATGGTGCAACACTTCTCGGGGTCATTCTCTCATCGGACAAAACCAACATATCAGTAATGACTGGAGGTAGAGTCGCTCACCCAGTCCTGCTGAGCCTTGCAAACATCCGCATGGATGTTCGCATGAAGGCCTCCAGTCACGCCTTTGTCCTGACCGCCCTACTACCATGTCCAAAGTTCCTGGACAAGGACAGGCCTATCCGCGGTGTTCTCGAGAGCCGTGTCGTTCACCTCTGCCTTGACATCATAACCCTTCCCCTCAAACTTGCCGCTCGTGCTGGCCGCATGATGGCCGATCCGCTTGGATACACTCGTTTCTGCTTTACCGCCCTTGCCTCATACATCGTTGATACCCCCGAGGCTGCATTAGTTGCCTGCGTTGCTGGAAAGACTTCCCACCTCACGATGGCCGATTATCTCTCATTTGGTGATCCAACTCGCCAGGAGCCACGAACCGCGTCTACCACCCTCGCTCAACTCTCTCAGTTGGCTACGTTATACAACCCCCTCGATCTTCCCTTCTATCTCCCGGCCGCGAAGGCTATTCGCCTCAACGGTGTCCACCTTCCCTTTTGGAGGGATTGGTACCTTGAGTCACCAACGCAAAAACTCCTATCCGACCCATCCCAGTTTCTCACGCCAGAGCCTTTACACCATTGGCACAAGCAGTTCTGGGACCATGACGTCAAATGGGCAATCCGTGCTGTTGGGGCAGATGAATTTGACTTCCGTTTTGCGACCATCCAACCAATCATCGGTTTCAAGAATTTCAAGGACGGTGTATCGGACCTCAAGCAAGTCACCGGCCGAGCACATCGTGAGATCGAGAGGCACATCATTTGTATCATTGCTGGGAAGGCGCCGTCGTCGTTCGTCATTGCTCTCCGGGCCCTCATGGACTTTCGGTATCTTGCTCAGTCCCGGCAACTCAACGACAACCAACTCGCTCAGATAACTGCCTCTCTCCAACTCTTCCACACCCACAAACAGTCTATCTTGGATGCCCGCGCTCGTGTAGGGAAGGGAAACAAACCATTGACCCACTTCCAGATCCCCAAACTCGAGCTGATGCACAGTGTTGTCCCCAGCGTCATCGCTTCTGGGGTGACCATGCAATGGACCGCTGACACTACTGAGCATGCGCACATAACGGAGATCAAAGTTCCTGGTCGCTCTGGCAACAATAAGTCATACAGCCCACAAATCTGCAGGTGGCTCGACCGCTCCGAGAGGCACAGAAATTTCGCCCTCGCTCTTTCCATACACGAGGTCCAGCTCCAAGCGCACGACAGCGGCACACCAGAGCAACTTGATGATGACCCCAGCGAAGCCGACTCTGACTCCTCTGATGATCAAGATCAAAACACAACCTACCGGGACTCATCTCAGCCAGATCTATTCTCTCGCGCTGTGCAGCTATCCTCAAATGTCACGCCCTCAACGCCGCTCCCCCTCCGCACCCTTTATACCGATACAACAGCCTTCCAGCTCAACTTTCGCCCCAGTTTGCCATCCATCACTGTCGACGAAGTTGCCACCAAGTTCAAGCTTCCTGACCTCCGTCCTGCCCTCGCCGACTATATCCAACGCTTGCGGGACCTCCGGACCTCTACGGCCAAGATTGGACAGCGACGAGTATCTCCCTCTAATGCCGTGTTGCCGTTCACCCACCTCCAGGTGTGGTACTCGGTCCGCATGCAAATGCGCACAAGTGATGCGCCTGGGCTGACTGATCCGCAACGGGTCAGCGCCATGCCAGCAACCAAAGGCTGGCCATTCGGGCGGTACGACACCGTTCTCCTTTCAAATGGAATGGCGCCAGGGCCAGGGCTTGGAGGTACATGTTCTTTTTGCTCTTACCCTCGTTTGGTGCTGACAAATCTCAGGCTATGATGTTGCACAGATCCGCGTTATCTTCCACCCCATTTGGCCCATCAATACTTATCTCGTTTATGCAGAACGCTTCAACATTATCCCGCACCCCACCTTCCACGGTAGCACATCCCGGGGGACCTGTCCAGATCCCATCACCGGGCAGTATGTTGTGAAACGTTCCACAAGAGCCAATGGATCCCGCATTGGAGATGTTATTCCACTCTTACAGGCTCGAATCCCTGCTCCCCTGATCCCGCGGTATGGCCTCAAAGCAGACCCGAAGTTGACATCGAGAAACAGTCTGGAATTCAGCACGGAGTTCTACCTCAACCGCTTTTTTGATAAAGAATTGTATTACTTTATGTTGCGTGAGAATTTGTAGTTGAACTACACAATACAATTCTATTCCAGGTACTCTAACATAATGAGGGTCATGTTCGGCGCCGGACTTGGCTCCCTGAGCTGAGGCTAGGGCGCTTGACCCTATTCGGCCTCAGACTTGGGACTAGAAGAGGCAGAAAGAGATTTCGGATGGGGCGCTGGATCCTATTTGGCCTCAGACTTGGGACTAGAAGAGGCAGAAAGAGATTTCGGGTGAGGTGCAGGACCCTCTTTGCCGCATCGACCACTTTGAGGGTCTTTTCGGCAACCGATGGCTCGATGGCTCTTTACTCTATTTCTGCCATCATTTGTCTACTTTCGATACTTTGCCACTTTGAAAAAAAACTGTTTTCGTGATGCATATCTGATATCGCAGGCCCAAATCCCATCAAGATGTAAACAAAGACCTGGGCCTAAGTTACAAGCAGTCTATCGATATGACGCCTATATGACGCCTCCCAGTTGTATGTGACTAAGTGGCGCTGGTTCGCCCTCAACCCAGGCCGCGTTCCACGGACCACATGACCCACGATTCGCATACATAAACCGGGAAGGGTGGGCGCCCTTTCCTCCCTACACTACAACATCTACTCCACAATCGAGACTTCCTATGGCGCCCAAGCTGCCATGGCAGATATACTCAGAGTTAGCCTCTAAAACCGCTGCTTGAATATCGTACCTACCTCCTCACTTTGTGGGTTTCCCTTCACAGACAGATGGAATGCCTTGGCCACGGTCACGCTCTATGGTAGCATATCCCTTTTCGGTGGTCTCGGATGGCATCTGAGGTTAAACTTCTAGGGAACCCGCACCCATGGGCGGATACACCCGTATCCGCATAGGAGATGTCGGACTCATCCTTCAAGGGCGCTTTCATTTATTGTTCTCCGCCGGTTTCCCCTTGGGAAATCGCATCCTTGGAATCGACGTTCCCAGCTCATTCCGGCAACTGGCCGTTGGAGCAGTGGAAAAAACAAAGCTTCGAAACCCTGGCTGTGTTGGGGTGCAGACCAACCGAAAGGGTGCAACTAGTTTCGACGTTGGGGAATCTACGCAGTGCGTTCTATCTTGGACCATCCCCAACTGTTCTCAAGTGGGTATCACACAGGTCCACGAAACCTGGCTCAGACTTCCTGATCGAGCTCACCGGGGATCGTGGTGCGGCGCTGACAACAAGGTACCCAACATATGGAGAAGATCCCCTCTCGAGCACTCTGTTCATAGGATACACTAAACGCCACTACAGGTCTTGGGTCAAATTCTCCAGGGACAAGGGGTACGGAGAACACTTGTTGCCCATTCTCGTATCCGGCTTGGACATGACTAAAGACTTCGCGATAGTGGCATATTCTAACGACAGTACTTCCGTTCAATCCGATGCACCTGTCTACACTCCGATGTTTAGTCATGGCGATGCTTCCCTTCCGTGGACCTGGTGTACACCGGCTTCCTCCTACCAAAAGCATGGGCCATCGCGGCCCATGTCCCCTGATCTCCCGCCCCTGAACTCGAGAGCAGGAGTCTTTTCCACCGGATTCGATCAATGTGTCTTCATTCGATATTACACTGTGCGCCTAGACTTAGGGCTATTTCCCAGAGTACTTCGGATTGGGGCGGGGGAGAACAGAGTAACCCTCTTTTCTGAATTAACCGTGCGGCGCGGCTCCGAACCCATAAGTGTCGACGAAGACCCCGGAGGGCAGTGGGATCCCGCCACCAGCGACATATGCTCCGAGCATTTGATTATCCGCGACGAACCAAATGTATGGTTCTTTGCACGTATATATGTCTCCGTTTTGACATTTGCCTCCAGGATGAAGAACACAACAGTTGGGATGCCATTGCATACCACGACTTCCAGGTGACTCTCATCATCCCCTTTGTGGAGAGAACGTACTCTCATCAAAGGCTACCATTGCGGATTCGTCGCCAAAGGGTGCGAGCGATGAGGCACTTTCGGGGCGAACCTTTGAGAATGACCTCCCTGGGATGGATGGTCACCCAATCCCGAACCCTTCCCGTTGGTATTTTACCCTTGACAACTTTGGATTCGCTCTGAATCTACTCCCCGGGGCGGCAGAGCGCGAATTGCCAACCGGGACTGAGGGGGTATTAGAAGTTTTGGGTGACCCGTGAATCTCCTAACCCTCTCGCAGCTATGCGTCTGTTTGCCCAATGTTTTATTTGTCTAGGAATCTCTCTCCCTCCTCCATCTACAGCTTGGACTCTGGTTCATCACTACCGGTTTGGTCTCTCGGATGTTCAATAGAACAACCGGCTGCGCTAACCTATCCTGATGCCACGGACCCGAGTGGATTTGTGCCCGCATTCAACTCTCCGCCACTAAGGTTGACGGAGATCGACGCTGAATGCCAGGATCATCTAGCTCAGGAATTTATTGACAGGCTCGACATGGCATGTCACTCGGCAATTGCTGCCCATCCAGGCTAATGTTTTTTTTTCAGACGCTGGACCACACGACGTGCGATCAAGTGAGACATGAATTGTTGAACGCCTTGTGTAAGATGTGTAGCCGGCGGCGGATGTTGCCCAGGTCAATGCATACGGTGATACGCCTGACTGGGGAGCCAGTTGAGGCGATCCGTGGTGGTCAATCCGTAATATTTCGGGCTCAACACCGTGGTCGGCAAGTGGCCGTAAAGACCATTCGGATCACCATGAGCAGCGATTTTGATAGGTGTCACGGCGTAAATGACTCGACTTTCGTATGCTGTGAGACTCTCCTGACCATGGAGTTTGCAGGAATTTTGTAGAGAGGCTGTCGCGTGGAGACACCTTCGACACCCCAACATCCTGCCGTTGCTCGGTGTGGATTTGAAACAACACCGGCTTTCGATGGTATCTGAGTGGATGCATCAAGGGAACATCAATGAGTACGTGCAAAGACACGGTGGAGTAAATCGTCTCCAGCTGGTGAGTCCTGAGTTCATTTTCTATGAACACGAAGACCGAGGGGACTGATGAATGCAGCTGGCCGATGTCGCAGCGGGGTTACAGTATATGCATGGCCTCGAAATGGTACACGGGGACTTGAAAGGGGTACAGTTATTCAACTTACTGAATGCACAAATGTTCACGGTGCAAACCAGGCAAACATTCTCGTTAATCAAAGTCACCGTGCATGCCTCGTAGATTTCGGGCTCTCGACCATCGCCAGTGTAGAACTCAACACTGGAACTAACGACTCCTCAATCTCTGTGGCCTCGAGGGCTTCTCTGATGTCGTTCACCGCCGGCGGGACTCCTCGGTGGATGAGTCCAGAGTTACTTGATCCAGAGCGGTTTGGAGCTAGCGACGACCGACCGACGAAGGAATCCGATTGCTACGCGCTCGGAATGGTGGTGTACGAGGTTCGTCCGGGCGTGACTGTTCCCGTTCTCGGAGTGCCCGAACTCAACGTCCGTTGGCAGGTGCTTTCGGGGAACCCACCCTACTGGGACATCACGAATGAACCGGCACTGATATATGCGATCACGGAGGGCCACAGACCGGAGAAACCAGAGGTAGCGGAGAGCCTCGGGTTCACAACTGAGTTGTGGAAGATCGTTCAGCAGTGCTGGTTGACAAGCTGTAGTACACGACCGGATGTAAAAGTCATCTCAACCCATCTAAACCATGCCACATGGTCATGGGGGAGAAGGTGGGTCAGTGTATGACCAACTACAACTAGAGCACCCCGTGGAATAAGGGACAGGATTGGCTGGGCAGATCCGGCGAAATCTACAGACACAGACAGACCTACCCAAAAGATGTTCAAACAGGAAAAATGTAAACTTTTTGCTAGCCCTCTCTTGTTCGGTTTTCACATACAACCATCAACCCTACGCAAAGGTAACATAGAAGATTCTGGGGGTCAGGGTACAAAATGAACCTGTGCGCACCTCTCGTGCTCACTTTGAACTTGAAGACTGGGTGCACATGTGGCGCAGCCGTAAACACGATCGAGATCATTTCCTTTCCTTGAACTTTTCCCACATTTTCAACGCTTTTCTTCCGAGCCATGCCTCGCGTGCTCACGAACCCCGATAGCCTCCGCGGGTCAAGGCCGAACCCCCAAAGCGAACGGTGAGGTCACACACGAGCCCGTATCTCCCCCACAAATCCTTCATCACAAAAAACCCGTCCAGGTCGTTTTTGCGCTCACGTTCACAACCTAAACCGCGAAGAAATACACGTTCGCGATATGCACACATGGTAGAAAGCATTCATCCAAGAGCGAAGGGGTCAAGCTCTTCCGATTGTGGGAGCGCTATGACGCGTCGAGCCCGTTCATCCAGCCTCACGATGCCATCATCTCTAACGAATCCCACAACCCCATACCAGGACTCCGATCGCGGGCGGTTAGGCGCTGGATTTTCCATTTTGAAACCTATGGTGTCGAGGAGTCAAACATCGCACGCTCCTGTACCAAAGATCACCGCTCTCCCACCTTGGTTGCAAGATACTATCACCGAGCTAAATGCCTCCCATCCGCTTCGAGCGGTGTTTCCCGTCCTCCACGAAGTATCTGACCCCCAGGTCGTTAATCATCCTACCGAGAACCCACCTGAATCCCCGGTCCCCCCTAGACATGGCGTCAACCGACCATTCTGCTTCTCTTCGACGCCACCACGAGTTCCCTCCTCGACCCGCCTGCCAGATCCAGACACCTCCTCTGACGAACTGCAAGCACTTTCTCCACATTACCCTTTGTATCAAACCGATTCCTTGCTCCATCTACGATCTAGATCTCCCGCTCCCTCCATCGGCGCGCTCTCGCGGTCAGAGGTTGGCCTTCGTACTTCCACGGATTCTCGTCCAGGAACTTCTGCGCTCACCAACATGACGAAAAACCCGGATATATGCGAGTTCAAAACCCCACCCCTCCTTGCTTCATCGTCGGATCGCGATCCACACGAGACAGTCTCTCCTGCTACGCAACGCGACGTCGAATGTGACGACGTATTCAGATACAACACCTCCCAGGCTGACTTGCCGATAGCTCTCCCTCCTTCCGAACCATTCGTTTTTGAAAGGCCGACACGAGTATACTTTGATTCTCCGATTGAGGATCCGATGAGCAGCGACCCCTTGGAACCCAACGACTATGACCCATTCAGACTCGACCCTGAGGAATACAAAAATATCAGTTTCAAGTGGACGCCGTTTGATCCCCAGGTTGGGACGAGGGCACCCACGCTGCCAGGGTCGGAAACAAGCGCCCATCCACGTGAGGTGACCGCTACATTTGATGGCCAATCAAATTAGGAACTTAGCTTACCTCCACTTGCTGCTGATATTAGGGACACTTGCACCGTAACTAGCTACTGGGGAAAACGTTGGGCAAGTCTTTCTCATTCCGTGTCCAGTTCCCACAGCGCCAGCAAAACGAGATACGTTCTTACGTATTAGTCTAGATCAATCCCCTCATCTCTAGTTCCCGATCTGCGGGAAATCAACGACGTCATATAACCTCAAGGTTTCGTTCCAATCCCGCTTCCGCCTTCGCCTGAGAGAAAAGTACTTTGTGGAGGATTCCCAGACGGTGCTCCCCACTCGGCCCTTGTGTTTCCCCCCGCTCGAGCTAAAGTAACCTTCGGGGTTCTCCGGGAGCTGCATGGATTTCATGGAGAGTTCCTTGACTCGCTCGTGAAGGTCTTTCCGAGTTTCTCCGAGCATCGCGAGCGTTTTGCTGCCCGCAAAGAGGAGCCGAAGTAATGAAAAGAAAGCACGGAATGCTGCGATCGCGTCCTCTATCCACCTGTTCATAGTTGAGCGTTCGTCGGTTTTTAGAGAAAATCGGTGGACACACCTGAGAGTCATCCACATCAGGAGAGGTATCGCGAAGAAAGTGACACCGGCGAGTGGCAAGGTGGCTACTGTCGCTCCAAACCAGACGCACAGACCCGACATCAACCCTACGAACGTCGTCAGAATACGCTAGAGAGCCTAACGGAGCAAGTGGCGAACCATATATGAGCTTGTATTGGGCTATTTCATCCCAAGTATCCCAGATAGGGCCGGTCTTCTTGAAATTGCGAACAGAATACGCGGTCGTCAAGAGCACGGGGAACCACAGAAGAAGACCCGGGACAGAGATAGACAGAAGAAAGAGAGACCATGTCAAACGAATCGTCATACGGTAGGCGATCGTATATGGTTTCAACGGCCGCCTGATCCTGTCGTCTTTCACGCCCAAGCGCGCAAGCTGATCTTGGTATACCTACGTGGCAGAAGGTTAAGGCCAGCAAAGAAAGGAACGGTACACCCAAAGTACCTTGAGGTCAGCGCACAATCGCACGATCCTGTCATCTTCTTCTCGTAGGCTCGACTCTTCTTTCTCCCCCTGAGAGACCGGTGCATGTGCGACTGCGAATACATTAATGTAAGCTTTCACGAGCCTGACATAGTCCCCCAGGCTCATCATCGTTCCCAAGGGCGCGTAGATATTCGCGGCACATTTGGCGGAACGAACGATCTCCCACGAAGGTGCATCCACGGTCCCTTGACTGATCTGTCGACGAATGTTTTCCGTCAGCTGGAGGATATTCGCGTAGTCTATTGGTTTCAACAATTCCGGGTTGTCCTAGGCGGAGAGTAAATCACCGATGTGTGGTGTACACGGTCCGAGTACATACCTTGGGGGTGAAGCGAATCGGGGGGTGATATGTAACCAAGACATCTGACCGCCAGTGTTGGCGATGGGTATAGGTGATGGAACAATTCTGGACGTAGATCGTAAAATTTGGGTCATCCCGATTCCTTGACAAAACGTCCGAGACAATTCTAGCAACTTTTTTAAAGTCAAAAGAACAGAAGCTGAGAGGCGAAACACCGAATGCCCACCACCGGTCTTCAAGGGAGCCATGGTAGGATGGTAACGGCTTTTCCCTTCGGGAAAGAGACAGACGGCATCTCCTAGTTCCAATGCCTGTCATAAAAAGAGTTGAGATTCTCAAAGGACGAGAACTACTGAAATTCGTACGTCCATGAGGTGGGACATGACGTCCGTATTGTCTACTTTTGCATCCTCGGAGTAATCGCTCCGTCGCTTAATCGGCACAGTCCCGGCAGATTCGATCAGCCAGCTCGTGAATGTGCGCTTGCCGAACTGGGTGGCCTTTGCTGTGAGACGGAGGAGGCTGCGTTTCTTCAAGAGCGTAGTTAGTGTCCTTGAGGAGAGCGGCACAACGGGCCGTTGTGGCGTACCCCTGATGGTATGGTGGTTACGAGAACGCTGTCACGGCATTTCAAGTCAATGAACTTGGGCGTTAAAGGAGAGAACGCACAGAGCATCCGTAAGAGAGTTACTATGATTCGCACACACGATGCTGAAGATTATTCTGAGTTACAGGGAGCGAGAAAGAGAAAGAGAGACCGACCACGGTTGGCCGTCTGGCGGAATCAAATCCGAGTTCTCGACCACGATCGAACCGTAGAATATCTTGAGTACGAACTTGAAGAGCAGCCTGCGGTGAATATTGTGAGCGACTGTGCATAGAACGACTTCCTGTCCACTGACCGAATGAGAAAATAAGACCAGGGACACTTTGTGCTTTTTCTGTCCATCGTGGTTATGGACAGATCATCTCACCTCTCCGTCATCCTCGACCTCTGCCCCACTCAGTGGTCGCTTTCCGCCAAACCCTCAAACCCACACCCACTTCCGTTCGACACCTTTCTCTCCCACCTTCTCGTCTTTTTAAACTCCCATATCGCATATAAACACGAAAACTCTCTTGCAGTCTTTGGCGCATTACCGGGGAAAAGGTCCGCGTCTTCCTCCCTTTCCACTTCCGTTTCCAAGCTTAAATCTCCCAGCGTTCTCTTTTACTCTTCCGAGGAGGCAGGGGATCTTTCAACGGCCGAAGTTGTCCAGTCGGATCCAAACTCTTACCGTTTCTTCAAAACACTCGATCAGTCCCTCGTCCAGCGAATCTCTCGCGAGTTCGATATCCTCGGTCAGCCAGACACTGAAGGTGCATCTTATTCTTTCCCCTTTGGTTGGCGGGCCCCGACGTGCTACTTTCAGAACCCCCCGCGTTGGTTGGAGCTCTCACCAAGGCGATATGTTGTATGTTCCCCACACCCTCTTGTGACATCGCGCTCACGAACCTAGATATCAACCGCCTCCTGCACCCCGCTCAAACGCTCAGCTCTCCTGAAGATTCCGCGAACCTTCCCGAACCACGCATCCTCATCCTTTCCGTCTCACCCGATGCCTCAAATTCTTACATCCCCATCATGAACTCCATCTTCTCGGCCCAGAAGCTGGTGAGTTTCGCCCTCTTCCCACCGCTCCTCCCACACCCAACTTTCACGCAGAAAATCACGTTAGATGTCTGCAAGATCTTCGGTCCCGACTCCGTCTTCCTCCAACAAGCCGCGTACCTCACCGGGGGTTCCTACATCTATCTCGAGCACCGCGAGGCTCTCCTCCAATATCTGATCGTACGTGTTCTCCCTCAAACATCAGTTCCTCTCAACTCTTGAACGCGTTCCAGATGTCATTTTTACCTACGCCCTCTATTCGCAAAATTATCACCATTCCGACGGAAGACAAGACGGATTTCCGAGCTGCCTGCTTCTGCCACAAACACATCGTGGACGTCGGATACGTTTGCTCGGTTTGCCTTTCTAGTTCAGTCCATTTTGTTTCATTATCCACGTTCCTCTGTTCATTTATTCCTCTCCAGTATTCTGTCAACCTGTACCCGTTTGTTCGACGTGCCGGTAAGCCCCTCACCCCATTGTTCACCACAGAACCATGCGCTGATATATATAAAAATACAGCACGAAGTTCCCAATGAAGACGCTTCAGAGACTAAACATGACTCGCACTCCCTCGCAACCTTCTACACCTCGTCCTACCAACGGCACTCCTACGAGACAAGTATTCTCAGGACTCGCCGCGAATCTACGATAGGCCCAGATCACGTTGAGTGTTGCAAATGATGAGAGGATATATGTACACAAATTAGATCAGAACTAGATAGGCATGTCCTTGCATATGTAGCTGCAAAAAATACACAATGGTCGTTACGCAGATTCGGCCTTTGCCTTCGCAGCAGCCTCCAACTCGGAGAATGTCCCGCTCTTCAAGCACATGGAACGGAACGTACCGTCCGCCTTCTGAATCAGGTTGTAAGGAGTGTCGAATTCAACGATCTGCCCCTTGTCCAAAACGATCAAGCGATCGTAGTCGATAACTATATTCCAGGGGGTGATTAGATGCGCCGAATATACAGAAAGTCAACCGCACCGGTTCTGAGGCGATGAGCCACGGTCAGCAAAAGCGAGTCGTTGAACTCTTCTCTGATCGTAGCCTGGATCTTGGCGTCGGTCGCAAAGTCGATACTTGAAGTGGCCTCGTCCAAGATAATAACCGAGCTCCGACGGAGCAACGCGCGTGCCATCGCGATCAGTTGACGCTGCCCGTTCGAAAAGTTGGAGCCACCCGCTGAGACTTGGGTATCGAGCGTGATTTTCATCTTGCCCGTTTCGGATTCTGTGACGGAAACGACGGTTGATACGCTGCCCTCCGCCTCATGAAGGGATGCTGCCCTGGATGCCTCTGCCGATGCTCTTTGTGATTGATGCTGGCTCGGGGTGATTAGTTGAACCCGGTAAAGGGCGTCCAGGCACTCAGAGTCATCATGCTCTCCTATAGGTGAAAGAAATGAGGATGACATTGTCAAAGTATTACGAACAACGCACTGAACGGGTCGAGGTTCTCTCGCAGGGTGCCCGAAAACAAACTGGCGTCCTGGGGTATGAACGTCTGCAAGAGGTTTAGCCCACAGCCTCAACTCGGCCAAAAACGGGGACCTACTATCCTAGACCGCAAGTCAGAGACGCCTATCTCGCAGATGTCGATCCCATCGATGATTATCCTTCCACTCGAGGGATCGACAAATCGCAGTAGACTCATGGCCAACGTGGACTTCCCACTTCCCGTACGTCCAAGGAGTCCAACCCGCTCTTTCGCCTTGAGGCTGAACGATACATTCTGGAGAACGTTGGGGAGGTCTGGGGCGTAGCGAATGCAAAGGTCCTCCACAACAAGCAGGTTGTCCTCGTTTGAGTTCGATGGCCAATAAGCGGGTGGTCTGCATGACTCGACGATCGAAGGCGGCTCCTGGGGGAGGTCGAGATACTCTACAATTCGCTCCACAGAGTTCAAGTCCAACTCGAGTGCAGTCCAGTGTCGGCAGGCCCAGTACACTGACATACAGAACGACATGGCGGAAGTGATACACAAACCAGCCGTACCAGCGGAAACGTAGCCAGAGAGAGAGAACAAAGTAGCCGCAAGAACTCCCATCCCACCCAAAGCATCGAAATGCAACAGGAGGTGACGGTTTAGCATCCAGAAGTTGTAGAACATCCGAACAGTGAGGTCAATTTTGACGTGAATGTCGTTCATGAAACGCTGTTCAGCCCCAAATGCCCGCACGGTGACAACTCCTTCCAACATTTCTCCAAACCCTGAGAAGATAGGGGAGCGAGAGTTGGATTCCATCCGCCGAAGGTCACGTCCCGTGTTGAGATACCCAACGGCGAGGCGTTGGTACATGTAACCGATGATGACGGCGGGGACCAGGAAGAACGGGAAGAGGACTCTGCATTGAATGAGTAGGGGATAGTGGGAGGTCTCTTAGGCACGTACGTGACAACCAGGATAGAGGAGAAGAAAGTCGCCAATGAATTATTGACAGCGTTCAAGGTTCCCGCGAGAGAAGTGTCTACCGTTTCAATGTCCTAGAGCGACGTTGGCTAAGCTTGAGAACGGAAGAAGATCTGCGATTGCGTACCTTCGAAAACCTGTTCAGAAGGCGGCCTTGAGGTGTGGTATCAAACCACCGCATGGTGGCATGAACGACAGCATCCAAAAGCTGTTTAAACATCTTCTTGGAAGCTCTGAGAGCGGCAAAGTATTGCACGATAAGGGTCAAAAGGAGGATCAACCCGCCTCCGATCCCGATGGCTGCGAATACTCCAACGTAGAACATCGGGTGCTTATCAGCAGGGGGAAGCTCGATGCCTTGAGTAACAAACGACATGTTGGTATGTGTCAACGCATGGTGCTGAGTGGCTGGGTTCAAGTAGTGAGAGGCGGACAGTGGTGATTGTGCGGTGAATTCGTGATCCGAGGTGATGAAGGAAGGAAAGGCGAAAGAATCAGGTTTGGATGTGTCGGGGTAGGCGTCGCCCCAAATCTATGAGGCTGTTAGGAGGCTTATAACCTGAACGACGTAGATAGACACTGACCGCAATCCACAATCTCTCTCCAAAACTGGCAAACTGGGCAGAACGGTTGAATTCTGCATGGGATATGGTGGATTGATAGTTCTTACCTGTTGGATCACGATCAACACCAGAATTACCGCCCAAGACCAGTAAGATCTAGTGAAACGGCTTAGCCATATGTCAATGTGAAGGATCGGAGGCTTACGTGGCCTTCAAGTAGGTATTGTAGACGCTCCACTTGACGCTCCCTTCCTCACGATGCTCATCTTTCACAAGCTTCCTTGGGTTTTTCTTCTTATCCTTCGCAGGAGCGACACCATCCTTGAGCGCTTCCGCTTCAGGACTCTCAACTTCTTTGGATTGCACAGCCTCTTGTTGTTCTGCAGCGTGAACGTTCTCGTTGTGAGTGATTTCCTCGAGGACCCCTTGAGCACGCAGATCCTCTGGAACACCCTGGGCGTCAATACGACCGTCCAACATGCGGATGAGATAGGCCGTCGCTGGTAAAACCAGTTCAACATGGTGGGTGACCAAGACGACAGTACGGTTCATGAGGAGGGGGCCACAGAGGAGGTTCTCGAATAGAGCCGTAGCAGTATGACTGTCCTGCATGGACCATGAGATAGCTGTGTATATGAAAGTTCGGTGAGGTACGTACCACGGCGCTCAACGGATCGTCGAGAAGAACGTATTTCGTTCGGGCATACACAGCGCGGGCAATTGCGACACTGAACTTATGTCTTAGAGCTGCCATGTCGCAAACCGAGACAAAGTACGCACCGTGCCTTTTGTCCACCAGACAAACTGACACCCCGAGCACCGATTTCTGTGGAATCGCCATCCTCAAGCATGTCCAAGTCCGCTCTGAGCGCGCAGGCCTCGATGACCTCTTCATACCTATCCTCATCGAGAGGAGAACCGAAGAGTATATTGTCCTTGATAGAAAGGTGTTGGAGCCACGGAGATTGGGCAGCGTAGGAAAGACAGTGCATAAGGCCGTTTTTGTCGACCTTGAAAGGGTTCTTGGTGAGTACAAGCTCCCCTTCGAGTTTGGTCATTTCCCCAAGGAGTGCCATCTAGGCGAGAAGGTGAGTGGGTTCACTGGGGAGAGGTCTATACCACTCACAAGGAGGGCTGTTTTCCCACTAGCGGTCGGCCCTAGAGTGCTTGGAGTTGAAAGCTACGAAGAACGTGGAGAGAAAGCATATCGTACCAGTAACGACGGTTAGTTGTCCTTCAGGGAAGACAACCGAAATGTCTCTCAGTTCAAAAGTACGCTCCGGGGCGGCTTCTTCGAGGGTTGAGGTGGCCTCCGACCCTGAATTCGATGCAGTGACCTTTCTCTTGCCTTTGTCACCCTTCTCTTCGACTTCGTTCCACTTGAACGAGCCTTTGATGATGCCAAGCCCCTCTGTACTACCGCGTCCCTCCGTATCTTCCTTGAGGCTCGAGACCTGCGCGTCGACTTCATCGTCGTCAATGTACCCTTGAATACGGTCCAAGGCGACCTTGGTCTGCATCATAAACACAATCCAAGTAGGAATGACGTTCAAGGGGGCGCGGATCATCGTGAACAAAGAGATGGCGGTGAATGCGACGCTGACTGTGAGCTGGTGTCCAAACCAGATGTAAGATGCAAAGGAGACGACAGAAACGAAGATAGGTGCCAAAGTCCAAATCGCGGAGAAAAGGACAGAGTTTATTCGCGATTTGACCATCCAAGAGAGTTCCTTCTTCCTGGCATCCATCGTCCGCTTGATCCAGCGGTCCTCCCAGGCGAAGAATTTGATGAACTTGATGGCACCGAGAAGTTCGTTCAGAACTCCCATACGTTTATCGCGAGCGGCTAGAAGGCCCTTGGAAATCGCAACAGAACGACGGGCCAAAAGTCTACGAGGGGTTAATCCGCGAAACGTTCACCCAGAGAAAGCGACTGACTGATTCAATGGCCAAAAAATCGTGATCACGATCAGCCCGGAAAATGCGCTCAAGCCCAGGAGGTTGTACAAGTAAACGCCTGCGATCGCGATTTCGAAAGGTGCCCCGTAAATGAAGTACATCCCCGAAGCGAGAAAAGCGATTTGGTTGGCATCACCGGACATCATGTTAACGACCTTTCCGACGTCTGCGCTGGACTTGGGATCGTTGGCTTTCTCTGCGCCTTTGTCTGTATTGTCTTTCCGAACGGTTCCAGAAAAGTCCTTCCTTTTCAGTGCTTTGTCGTAAATCGAGGCCATGAGGAGAGTGCGGATCCTGACTTGAGCGCGACGACCGAACCACAGGTGCAGACAATCGGTTTCTGCCTGTGATGGAGCAGTCAGTGAGAAATCACGCGCGCTGCGGCTTCGATGACGCACCTTCAACACCGTGGCCAAGAATGCGGCAAAAGCATAGATGTACGCCTTTGCGCGATTCTCAGGGGAGGGATGTTCGATTGCAGCAAGGATCCTCTGAAGGAAGAACGGGCCAGCGTAGGTAAAAGTGACACTGATGAGCGTCAAGAAGAAATCCCAAATCATGTCACCAGAATTGGCAGCCCAGAGTTTCCAGATGATGGAGGTGTGGCCAAGATCTTTTGCCAAAGATGTGATCGGGCGGGAGGAGAGTGTTGGACTCAACTTCCAGACGTCATCCTCGTTCAAGGTATTGTAAGTGCCCTTCTTGATGAGGGGAACCACCCAATGGAAGGAAATCCAGTCCCATAAGGAACAATAATCTTCGGGCCCCACGCTCTTGCTTACGTCGTCTTTGTTGGCTGTTGCGCTTGGGACAGCGAACGGCATGTTCGAAACTGTGGCAAGCAGGAGGGTGATAACGGAAAGGTTGACAACACGTGCCACCAATGAAATCCGGGAGGGCAACGGAAGCTCGTAGACGCTATGGTCGAAGAGCGATCCGCCCAAAATAATGAGCCCCGTCAGGAGATGCGCGAGATAGAGGACGAAGAGGTCGTAGAAGACGGTCTGGGACGGCCATATGATCGGTCGGAAGCAGGCGTAGAGCCAGGTTACAGAGGTGACGACGGGTAAAATTACATCCCAAATTCTGGCGTTGACGGCGAGCGAATACGAGCCAAGTCCCAACCACGCGATGACCTGGAATAGCGCGAAGCTGGAGAGGATAACTGCATGGAAGATGGGAGTGACGGGTTTGGGAGTGTAGGCATCCGCGAAGCTACGCTCTTCTTTCTCGTACGCGGCTTCATACGCTTCGGCTTGCTCGAGAGTGAGGGAGTTCCTGAACGGGTGAGAGGCTCTTTGCCAGGCGGACCGGACTCGTCCTGGAGCCGGGATGAGGGTTGCACAGAAAAAGATGACTAGCGCGGATGGAAGGATGCAAGCCCATAACTCTCGGACGAATGGGTCTCCGAAGTCGAAGAGGTTCGTACCCATTACAGGGGGCGCCGAGCGTGGGTAGCCAGTTGGTAGGGGTGCGTGAAGGAGTTGTCGATGTTCCTCGTGGGGTGCGGAATGGTGATCTGGCGCTTACAAACGCACACAAGGCCCGGCGTTGATCCGTCCGGATTTCTCACATAAAGCACACCAAAAAGTATAAGAGCGTTGAGTGGCATTCCTATCTACGCCACGAAAACGTATCCAGCACTCCTACAGATCCTACGTATTATTTGTCTCAGTAGGTTCGGAAAGTACGCCGCCGAACTCCCTGATGTCTTTTTGGATGGGCGAGTCCACGCTGGGAGACAGGAAAATCAAAACCTTGAGAAGAGGAAGTTCTACGTCCCGGCGCTGAAATATGAAGTGGGCTTGCCCACTGTAGTAAACGACCCGCACAGTGCATACGAAGTCGGGGAAGGGGGAGGATGGAACGACGGGTAAGCTGGGAGACACTTCCAAGCTCCTCGTCGTGTGATAAGCGGGGCTAGGTCCACTTCGGAAGTCCTAGAGCGCTCGAGAATAGCGTTGTAGGTTATAAACAATTTCTTCACACAATCCAAAGACAACGACGAGGATAAAACTTCCGTGAGCACTCCATCATGCATCATATCCCACAATCCAATGGATATACATAGGCCCGCCGCAGTCCGCGGGAGTGAACCCGTGCGAGTCCACTTCATTGTTCGTCCCGAACAAGCGATACCTGTGGTTGGTCACGAGTAGCGACGGAACCATCAACCTTTTCAACCGTGATTGGGCCGGACGCTAAGATCGAGATAGATTTTGAGGCGGATTGACAGCCATAAGGTCGAATAAGGGGGGAGATAGCAGGCCAAGTTGAGGGATGTGAAGGATGCGAAACAAAGGTACTTCGTGTCCAAAGAGACGCCATCCAGGGAGAGCGTGTCGGATACGGAGGGTAGTGGTAGGTAATCCGGATAACAACCTCTTGTGAAATTCGGTTGCATGGTTGTATAACACTCCGAGGGGGGCGGAGCGTCCGTCCAAAGATTCATGCGAGGAAGAACTTCAAAGCATTAATCTGGCGACTGGGCCACCTCTTATGCCCAGTAAGAATTCGTTCCGGCAGGAGCGAGAAGGATCAAACCTGTGCGAACCTTAGACCGGGCTCGATCTGAGTTGAGGTAAGTTGGACAAACGTAGTCTCGGCTCCATCCGGCCTGATGACCACGATCACTTTTTTTATTTTATTTATTTATTTTGAAAAGTCATGGTTTATTTGTATCTAACGAAGCGATACCGATAGGGACCAATCTACATCGCGTAATTCTAGCTTCTTAAGAATCTTTGCAGAATGGGGTTTTGGTGGTTTTATGAAGTCCATGGGGAAAAGAACACTAACTCCTCATATTAAAATGAGGGGGAGGAAAAGGGAGTGGAAATGGATGTGTTGGCCATTTGGCACGCATACCTGGGGGAAGAGAAGTCAGTGGTGGCCCAAGGTTGCAGGTCGCTTCTGCTGGGGGGGGGGAGGAAAGGGAAGTGGAAACAGGGGGATGTATGGAGTAGGGCACCTAATGGTGCGGGCCACCGAGAATAGTGAGCACAATGTTTGAGCGTTTCAGGTGTCCATTCCATGGTGTCCGTGCAGGTCAGATCTCCCAACTGAGTTAGCAACTAAACACCTCTCGATGGAACCCAGGACCCCATCAGCCCCCCAAAAGATTTCCCTCACAAAGAGGAGGCAGATCCAAAAAGGGGATCCAGTTGACGGACCAGTGATTCAACCCCGGCCACAGATCCGTCTCCGGGTCGCGTCCAGACCCTGATCAGCTCTACCCAATCACATCTGAGGTACCAGACCCAGCCCCACTGTCTGGGCGGGACAGTGGATTATCAGTGTCTGGCGAGCAGGGATGGCAAGGAAACCCTGCGTTGCCCTGCCCCCGAGTGAACACCCTCCAACCTATCCGGTCGGACTCCCTTTCGCTGAGTACCGGTGACGCACCCTGGCCACTTTACCAGGGTTTGAGGAGAGGAGGGTTCATGATGCCTTGAGTGATGTGATAGACAATGTCGAAGAAAAAGAGAAGGGGATGGTGATGATGAGGACCTTGGGCCGACCGCCAGCCCAGGTGTGAGCGGTTTAGAGAGCTTTGAGCCAGGGTGGAGCCCCGGCATAGGAATTCTGCCACCAAGATGATGGTGGTTACACTGGGGGCAGGGGCACCTGGAATCAGTGATTACATCTTGATTACATGGTGAGTTCATGTGCACTTTTCAATGATTGTAATCACTGATTCCAGGTTGATTACATTTCAAATGTTACCTTGACATGTAATCCAACCAATGTCCACCAATTCCAATTGAAATGTTCTCAACAAATGTTTCTGGGATGCTTTTGACCTGTCGGCAAAAATGATACTGCGATGTAATCAGCATGTTCTTCAATTGTCCGAGATGTAATCTAAATGCGCTCAAAAACATGAGATGTTTTCACAATGTACCCACTGGGCACATTCAGGAAACATTGCTTGGGAACATTTTGAGGAAATTTCAGATGGAGTTGGTGGGCACAGTTGAATTACATGTCAAGGTAACATTTGAAATGTAATCAACCTGGAATCGGTGATTACAATCATTGAAAAGTGCACATGAACTCACCATGTAATCAAGATGTAATCACCAATTCCAGGTGCCCCTGCCCCCAGTGTTAGAAACAAAGCGTGATGATGACTACGATCACTTGCACTGAGTTGCAGGATGGGGATATAGACCATCTGGTGAAATTGTATCGAGGACGGGGGGGTGCCCTCAATTTGGAAGGAGGCAGGGGTTGGTTTGTTTTTTGAAGTGTCGGGAAGACGAAGCTCATTGCATCAAACAATGGGGTGCTGAATTGCGAAAGCACTACACGTCCCTTGAGACACTTCGCTCGTTTGTGCCATGAGGGGTGCCGGTTCTCGCAACCTCTGCGACAATGCCACCAAAGACGCTCGAGAATGTCCAAGCGATACTGGGGATAAATGCTGAAAAATCATTTCATCTGAACCTAGGAAACGACAGGCAAAACATTGTTCCACTCGTCTGGCCCATGGAAGGTGGCGCATCAAACCTTGCTGCGCTCGATTTCATCGTTTGTGGGAGGGATCAACCACTACGAACAATCGTCTACTTCAACAGCAAACGACTTGCCATGCGGGCGTGCAATTACCTTCAAAGAAAACTCCCTTATTCACGAGTCTGTACAG
The DNA here is from genome assembly GCA_015956445.1 of Thelephora terrestris. Lineage (NCBI taxonomy): Eukaryota > Fungi > Basidiomycota > Agaricomycetes > Thelephorales > Thelephoraceae > Thelephora > Thelephora terrestris. Next base: position 428,082 of record WIUZ02000008.1, read on the forward strand.
TTGACGTACTCCATGCAAGTCGTGGCCCGCGTTCAAAGCGGGAGGTGATGGAGCAATTTTGTTCAGGCAAAGTCCTCGTGCTGTGTGCAACGGAGGTTGTTGGCATGGTGTGTACCCTCTATTACAGCACTCACAAGACCCATCTCACATCGTCACAGGGCACAGATATCCCAGACGTCGATGACGTCGTTCAATTTATGACCCCACAGGCTCTATCAGTCTGGACTCAGCGTGCTGGACGAGACGGTCGGCCATCATGAGCCATCCTCCTCGTTGAGCCTTCAGTAGCGAAGAAACTGGTCAAGAAAACTCCCAAAGGCAGGGAGAATTCCAAGGATGATGCATCAGGTAGCGTTCAACGTGTGCCTTCGGCACGATGCTGACCGGTTCCTGCTACAGATCATGAAAAGGGTGATCAGCAGGAACCTGAGATTTCCGATGGGTCCTTTAATGGTGCTTCAGAACCTGGGGGAAGTGACAGTGATAGTGGTCCACAAGACACTCCCATGGATGGCTGGGAGGAGTTCAACAAAGACGCTGTTTACCAGAAGAAACATGTTGACCCAGAGATGCGGGAGTGGATACTGGCAGAGGGCTGCCGGCGAATCATTTCGGACACCTACTTTGACAATCCAGCATGTAGCCGAGGTATGAGTGACCTTTTTCAAACAAAGCAAGATGATCACCCTGCATCCAGCGCCCCTATCAAACCTATGCTGCGACAACTGTATACGGAAAAATGGTCGCATGCGCCACATCGGGTCAATCTATGGCCTCATCGGCCTTCTTGACGCCTCTCATGGAAGGGAACCAATATCACGTCCCTGGCCCACCGACAGTGATGATTCTGACTTGGAATCAGCTGTTTCACCTAAAACCTGGGGAAACCTCTGTGCTGGGAATTATCTCACGGTGCGCCATCGAGTTCTGGAGGTTTGGCGGTATGATTGCTGGAAGCAGAACTATCAACTTTGTTCTTGGGGTGTTACAGGTGTCATGCCTGATCAGGTCCTTTCAAAGCTTGCGTCGTTCATCAAAATTGAGGCCATTGACGACCTACTTGAAGCAGTCTCTGACTGGGGCTATGGAAGCAAGTATGGCCCTGACATCCTCTCACTTTTAAAGGACACCGACTGCAAGCATCTGCTCGAATCACAGGCACAACGAACAAAGACAAGGCAAGCAAACAAAAAGCGCAAATTAGAAGATCTAGAAAGGAATGAAGCGCTGCAAAACTTAAGAGGATTCCGTCATTCTGGCTCGTTAGCCCTGTCCCTGGCCTTGGCCCACACATGGATGCTTGACTCTGTTTTAATCAAGCACATCCTGTGTCCTGTGGGGTCGCAGCCTTCCCGCCCACCACCTTCTCAGCCACAGCCTTCTCGCCTGCAACTTTCTCATCCACAGCTTCCCTGCCTGCAGCATTCTCGCCCACAATCTTCCCGCACACAGCCTTCCCGTCTGCAGTCCCAACCAATCTTCATCTCATGTCCATACATTCGCACAGATATCACTGACAGCCTGATGAATAACTCGTGGCATACATGAAGGTGCATCGTTTGCTCAACGTTCACTCAATATCCTTGGACTCAGCGCATCACAGGTTAAACATGTACCCATCCTCGTCTTCAAATCCCATCCCTTCCTCTAGCTCGGAGAGAGCTGGATCATCATAATCCTCAGCAACCCCAGTATCTCTCACTGGCTGCAATTCACTTCGACTTTTGAACCACCAAGCTAACAACTCGCCTTTCAACACAATGTTGAACCCCTTTTCCCAGATATTTGTGAACCTTTCTCTGACCTCAATGCTCCTTCCGTTGATGTGGTGGTGAAGATTTGATTCCTGAAACATCGCCATCAACTTGGCAATATCATCTTCAGAATTTGCGACCGTGTGCTTTTTGTAGCATCGATAGTTGTTCACTGTATTTGTCAGGGCCACTCTACCCCAACAACTACCAGTTCACTGAGCCGACTCCGCAGAGTACTCACTAGTCCAACTAGCTTGTGAGAGAACGATCACGTCTCTATTCTTCCGGTAGGTTGTCCGAGGTCACTACAAGTCAGGTCGAAATCCTAAAGAGAAACCCAACCTAAACCGCACTTCGTTCGGTTTAACAAGCAAGGGTTGATCCCTACAACAGGATTGATGACTCCACCAGTTGATCGACTGGACGCTCGAGGTGTTCTAATATGACTGCTGGGAGTCTATAGTTACGAGGCACAGTTGACGTGCAGAGCGGGAGGGAGAGCAGATGGGGATGTCTTGGATCAAACAAGAAACTCTGACTTGTCCTTAACTGCAACTGGGCTGAGAAGGGCAGAGGATTTCCTGAGGTAACAAAACTAAGGTACTACGATACAGCCACAGTTGCTACTTATACTAAAGGAGTGGCCATGACGTCAATACCCTAATATACCCTTATCAAGTCCAGAACAAAGGGAGATAAGGAGTGTGAGAACGCTAAGTAAAGGAAGCAAACAAATATGACGCGTGGGAGAATAAAGGACAAAGGGCCTTACTAGCGTGTGAAGGATTGCATAAAAAGATGACAATAGTCCGCATGAAACATAGGGGTAAAGATAACACTAGTCCTAAAAGAAAAAGGGGGCATGGGTCATGAAAGTTCGTACCTGAATCTAGACCACACCCAAGGGTCAGGTGAGCACCGTCTCTGAGCTTCTGTGATTGGCTAGAGATCGAAGGAACTCTAACATCCCTTGTTGTCGGTAGGTGGTATGATACCAACGGACAGGCAGTAACCTGGGAGTCGCAGCCGTAATCGCTTGATCAGACCCAGTCTTGATTAGGCATAGCACCTGGGAATATCGTTCTTCCTAAGTGGCACCAGGGATTATATTCTTCGGCCGCCGTTCTCGGCTCAGGCCTACTCTGCTTCCAAAGCACAACTAGATCAGATAGGGTTACTATCCGATTAGAAGCACAGTGTCCAAATGTTGATACCCCGTGCCCACATGTGTGTTCCAGGGTCCAGGGTTGGTCGTTATCATGATGTCATAAATGAGTCATCAGGGTCATAAAGGGGGTTCGTAAAGGGGTCATCAAGGTCATGAGACCTATTTTTAGTGCACGCGCGTTCTAGGCGTTCCGGAACGAAGTTCTTCCAAGGCCGTCCCGTGGGCCGAGGTGTCAGCTTGATGTAGTAAGCCGACGATGATGGTACAGGGGCGGAAGTTGATGTGACCCGGACCAATGAGGTTCGTCGAGGTAGGTCACGTGAAGGATCACCGATCTAGGCTATAAGAAGGACGTCTTCTTGGAGCCATCCTTGATCAGCAACACCAGCAACTTCCCCATCATCTTACCAAAACATGTCCTTCCCCAACAACCATACCTACAAAGTCGCCAACGGTATCTCCACCATCTCTCGCATTGACCGCCGTGCCGCCGCTCGCAAGACCTACGCCTGTGCGGCGGGGACTCCCTATACCACTGATGACCAGGTATGGGGGAGACCTAGAGCTTCGTGTGTTCGCACTAACGCCTTCCTCTAGGTAGAGGAACGTTCTTTCGGGCGTTGATGTCCGGCTAACGGCTTCTAGATCTTGGAGGTCGTTTCGGAAGTGGATGCCGAACGTCTCAGGGAGACAATGCCTCATTTGAAGGGGTTAACCTGGGACGACGAACTCTGGGTCCGTACCATAATTGCGGAGAAGGTGGCCTTCCAGATGAGGGGTAGGTTCGGAGAGTTGGAGCATCCGATCAAAAAGGAGCTCTGGTACACCCTTCAGCGGGGAATCTACGACCAGGACCTGTTGGAGCATGGAGCTACCGTTCCTCGGGCCGTCCGCCATGCTACCGCTTCCACTAGTCTCTTGTGGTCGCTCGTTCGGGAGGGAGAAAGCCGGGTAGGTTTTCTGTCTGAATATTCGAGTATGACTCTCGACTAATCAGACTGCCTAGGTTGAACGATTGGAGCGGGAGGTGAAAGAGGCGAAGGCAGACGTTCTTCGTTTGTCAGCGGAGGGTCTTCAGATGAAGGAGACCTTGGCAGCCTTCCAACAAGGGACGAACGAGGCGTTGGAGGCAATGGTCGCCAATCATCAGGAGTTGATCGCAGGATTGAAGGTTCGGGACAACAACATTAAGGGGGCGTTGGCCAGAAGGGATGAAAAGGTAGCTTTCCTCATCTCAAAGACGAAATGAGGGAAGCTGACACTTCTTCTAGACTGAGGAACTCGAGAACGTGGTGGCCGTGTTGACCGCGCAGGTCTTGTCCTTGCAGGACAAGACCTGTAACTGCAAAGAGGGTCCCAAATTGGTTGGTCAGGGGACAGCCGATGTTCCGTTCGAGTTGGAGTACGCCGACGAGGTGGTACTCCCATCGCCTAACCTGTCGTCCTATGCGACGCCTCCGATCGAGAACGCGGTTCCCGTCCCGACTCCGGCTCCGGCTTCCACTCTGGCCGCTTCCGACAAGGAGAACTGTGGGCGCTGCGTCTTGCAGCCAATCCATCAGTTGGTGCAGATCAAGGATGAGGTCATGGAGGTTGACCGAGCTGAAGATGCTCCGAGGGTCGCCGAGGTACGTCCGGTGACTAAGGGGCAACGTTGCAAACGCTCTCGACGCCGTCCTGCTCATCGCATGGCTCCATCGGCTTACCCATACCCGTGTCCAGTTGAGTCAGATGGTGACCAGTCTGGTCGAGATAGGGGACGAGAGTTCCGCTATCGGGTCAACCGTCCCTACCGACAGGTCGAGTCGGAGATCCAGCTTCGCCACCAGCTTCGACTCGCAAGACAGGATTCCGCCCAGGGGTCCGATGAGGGAGACGGAGGGTCGCTTGCCGACTACGTCGATAGTGCTGTCGAACAGTCACCCGGTGATGGCGATGTGGGACCAGGTGTTCCAGAGTTCGGTGACATCTGGAAGGCTGATCGGTCCGCTCGAAGGCATCTCTTCTTATCGGCTTGAACTAGTCGTTCAGCTGAGTGCTGAAGATGGTGACGCCATGTTTGGGGAGGTCCTAGCGAGGAGGGGCCAGCACTACGATCTCCAGGATGGACAGTTGATGACCTTCAGGCCTGCCGTAGATAGAGTCGACTTTTGATGGGATTGGGATAGCACTTGTATAGCTCGTTGTGGATTCGCTGGGAATAGTACGCGCGTGTGTGTGTTTTGAATGATTGGTGTGAAGGATAAGGAGTGTGAAGCATTCAAAACATAAGAAGTGATAAGAAGAGTTCGAAGAAAGAGCGTGTTATAAAAAGTTTAAAAATACCATGTTCCTGACAGTATTCTCCATATGATCCACAAGTTTTCGGAGTGTTGGGATTGCTGGTGAGATTTTTCCCACATAGTCCCAAGTAGCCGTTGGACCCATGGTATCAAACACACCCTAGCTTAACGTTCAGATGATAAATCCAGACGCAGGGGCCAACAACACATCTTGATGTCTCGAATATTGTGCTCTTAGATCATGTCAATAGGACAGAAGCCCCCGGATCTTCCGGTCGTATTCCCAACCCAGCAATAATGTTTGACCCAGCGTCTGCAAACAAAAGGTCTGTGCAAATTCTGTTTATGAAATACATTCGGCTCACTTTACATTGTCTGTCCATTCCTTGTGCAACTTCTGCAAAAGCTCCATGACCTCAATTGTGTAGAGCTTGTTGTTCCCGCCTTGGAAGCGGTAAGGGAGGCTTGGTAATAGGTCTTCCATCCTACTGACATGGCCCTGCTTGATTGCGTCATCAAGCTCAAGGTACTCCAACAGGTCCCGGTTGAACTGAACCACCTGTCCTTCCAACTCGTCTCTCCCAGGTGATGGCTGCCGGGATGATTCTTCGAGGGCCGCCGTTGAAGCGAACTCCAAGACAATGTGCTCAGAAAACTGCTTCAGTTCGTCTGGTGACTTTGACCAAAGGTCGTTGACTGAAGTCGTACCAGTGATTTGTAGCCAGATACAAAGGAGATGTGCCGTCACAATCACTTTGAGTGATTCCTCGAAGTCGTGGAACCAGTTTCCCTTCACCTTTGCTGTAACCAATCCCTTCTTGCCCAGCACCTCAAAGGCTCGCGCAAGCCCAAACCCCGCTTTTACACCATAGTACTGCCTGTGGAGGGACGTGGCAAATGCCATCTGGAGGTGAAACCATCCAAATATTGGCTCTATCCAGCCAAGCTGCTCGTATGGTGTATTGTCCATTGAGCAAAAGGTTTTGAGCCCACGGAGCCTTGAGGCGGTGAGCTGATCTCCAGACCAAACAATGACCCAATTCCGTCCTGTCTTTTCCTCCTCCTCCTCCTCTGTATCGAGTCCAAGCTGGCGGGACCATTCATCCACCCACTGCTGATTCCTGTCAGGGCCACTCTACCCCAACAACTACCAGTGCACTGAGCCAACTCCGCAGAGTACTCACTAGTCCAACTAGCTGTGAGAGAAAGATCACTTCTCTATTCTTCCGGTAGGTTGTCCGAGGTCACTACAAGTCAGGTGGAAATCCTAAAGAGAAACCCAACCTAAACCGTACTTTGTTCGGTTTAACAAGCAAGGTTTTATCCCTACAACAGGATTTGATGACTCCACCAGGTGATCGACTGGACGCTCGAGGTGTTCTAATATGAACGCTGGGGTTCTATAGTTATGAGGCACAGTTGACGCACAGAGCAGGAGGGAGAGCAGATGGGGGATGCCTTGTGTTCAAACAAGAAACTCTGACTTGTCCTTAACTGCAACTGGGCTGAGAAGGGCAGAGGATTTCCTGAGGTAACAAAACTAAGGTACTATGATACAGCCACAGTTGCCACTTATACTAAAGGAGTGGCCATGACGTCAATACCCTAATATACCCTTATCAAGACAGAAAAAAGGGAGATAAGGAGTGTGAGAACGCTAAGTAAGGGAAGCGAACAAAGGTGACGCGTGGGAAAATAAAGACAAAGGGCCTTACTAGCGTGTGAAGGATTGCATAAAAGATAAGAAATGTCCACATGAAACATAGGGGTAAAGATAACACTAGTCCAAAAGGGAATAGGAGCATGGGGTCATGAAAGTTTGTTCCTGGGGATCTCACCCAAGGGCCAGGTGTCAATCTCCCTTTACATGGCCTCTGCCAGCTGGATTCGGGAGTAGAGAAATTCAACATCCCTTGTTGTCTGTAGGCGGTAACAGCATCACGGACTAGTGGCAACCTCAACGTACGTCCAAACATGAGGAGGTCGGGCCTAGACTCATGGGACATGGGGGATTACAGATTCGCCGGCGTTTCACGCTAACGACTACTTCTACATTCGCTTGGCTAACCAAAAGGAGTCTAAGGCACTCCTTCCGAATAACGGCAATTCCTTCCTCCGGTTAGGAGACTGTGATGTGACTGTCCACGTGTGTGATCAGGGTCCAGGGTTGGTTGTTATCGTGATGTCATAAATGAGTCATCAGGGTCGTAAAGGGATTCGTAAAGGGGTCGTCAAGGTCATGAGACCTATTTTTAGTGCGCGCGTGTTCTAGGCGTTCCGGAACGAAGTTCTTCCAAGGCCGTCCCGCGGGCCGAGGTGTCAGCTTGATATAGTAAGCCAACGATGATGGTACAGTGGCGGAAGTTGATGTGACCCGGACCAATGAGGTGCGTCAAGGTAGGTCACGTGAAGGATCACCAATCTAGGCTATAAGAAGGACGTCTTCTTGGAGCCATCCTTGATCAGCAACACCAGCAACTTCCCCATCATCCTACCAAAATGTCTTTCCCCAACAACCATACCTACAAAGTTGCCAATGGGATCTCCACCATCTCCCGTATCGACCGCCGTGCTGCCAACCGCAAGACCTATGCCAATGAGGCAGGGGTTTCCTACACCACCGATGAACAGGTGGGGGGGAGTTTGAAATAATTTTGTGATATTTCTAACTCTTTCCCAATAGATCTTGGAGGTCGTCAAGCAGGTGGATGCCGAACGTCTCAGGGAGACGATTCCTCATTTGATGGGGTTGACCTGGGACGATGAGCTCTGGGTCCGGTCTATGATCGCCGAGAAGGTGATCTTCCAAATGAGGGGTAGGAGCATCCGATCAAGAAGGAACTCTGGTACACCCTGCAAAGGGGGATCTACGATCAGGACCTATTGGAGCACGGGGCAACCGTTCCTCGGGCCATCCGCCATGCCACCGCTTCCACCACGCTATTGTGGTCGCTCGTTCGAGAGGGGGAAAGCCGGGTAGGTTTTCCGTTTGGATATTTGAGTATGACTCTCGACTAACCAAACTGCCTAGGTTGAACAATTGGAGCGCGAGGTGAAGGAGGTGAAGGCAGACGTCCTTCGTCTGTCCGCAGAGGGTCTGTTGATGAAGGAGACCATGGCCGCCTTCCAGCAGGGGACGAACGAGGCATTGGAGGCAATGGTTGCTAACCATCAAGAGTTAGTCGCTGGCCTGAAGGTTCGGGACGTCAACATCCAGAAGGCCTTGGACATGAGGGATGATCGCCTGGATAGACACTCAAAGAAGATTGGGGATGAAAGCAATAAGGTAGCTTTCAGCCTTTGCAGGTTTATGCAATGACTGAAGGACTTCCTTCTAGATCGAGGAGCTCGAGGATCTAGTGTCCGTGTGGATGGCGCGGGTCGAGTCCTTACAGGATAAGACCTGTAACTGCAAGGAAGGTCCTGTCTTGGTTGGACAGGGGACAGCCGATGTTCCGTTCGAGTTGGAGTAGGCCGACGAGGTGGTACTCCCGTTGCCTAACCCGTCGTCCTACGCCACACCTCCGGTAGAGAACGAGGTTCCCGTCCCGACTCCGGCTCCGGCTTCTACTCTGGCCGAGTCCGACAAGGAGAACTGTGGACGCTGCCCACTGCAGCCGATCCATCAGTTGGTGAAGATCGAGGATGAGGTCATGGTGGTTGACCGGGCCGAAGATGCTCTGAGGGTCGTCAAGGTACGTCCGGTGGTCAGGGGTCAGCGTTGCAAACACTCTCGATGCTGCAATGATCATCGCATGGCTCCCTCGGCTAATCCTTACCCGCGTCCAGTCGAGTTGGATGGTGACCAGTCTGGTCGAGATGAGGGACGAGGGTTCCGATATCGGGTCCACCGTCCTAACCGACAGGTTGAGTCGGATGTCCAGCGTAGGCACCTCACCCGACTCGCAGTACAGGATCCTGGCCAGGCCTCCGATGAGGGAGACGGAGGGTCGCTCTTCGACTACGTCGACAGCGCTGCTGAGTACTCACCCGGTGATGGAGATGTGGGACCAGGTGTTCCGCAGTTCGGTGACATCTGGGAGGCTGACCGGTCCACTCGAAGGAGTCTCTTCCTATCGGCTTGAACTAGAAGTTCAGTTGAGCGCGGAGGATGGGGACACCATGTTCGGAGAGATCCTGGTGAGGAGGGGCCAGTTCTACGATCTCCGGGATGGAGCGTTGATGACCATGAGGCCTGCCGTAGATAGAGTCGACTTCTGAAGGACGTTGTAGAACCATAGTATAGCCATGTCGTTTTGTATTGCCGTGAATGGATTGTGCGTTGTGTGTGTTTTGAATGATTGAAGTGAAAGATAAGGAGTGTGCAGCATTCAAACATAAGAAATGGTAAGAAGAGTTTGAAGAAGGAGCGTGTTATAAAAAGTTTAAAAATACCATGTTCCTGACAATTCCCCTTGAAGGACACTTCATCTATCTTGACCGTGCGCATGACGAACTGATCTAGTACGTGTCCCGGTCCTGTCAGGAGTGCATCAGAAACCAGCGGGCGGCTGAAAACCTCACTATCTCTGTGCTCGTAAGTGTCGAATTGAAAACCCGGAGTGTTTAAAAGTGTCTTCAAAACCGTGTGGGCGTTCTGTGCGAAAATTCGTGGAGCTGCATCAGCGTGTAGCTCCTGAATTTCGTGCTGGCTTATTGAAGTTCTTGCACCTTCGGTTGCTTTCTTCAGGAACTCCTCGTTGGACCCTGGAAGTTGGTAATCGGGTTCGTCTGGTGGGATGAAAACGGTTGTGGCAGTGCTGCTGTCAAAATGGGAATTGTGTCCCACTCGTTGGTGCGAGACACGAAACATCCGGTTGATATTATCATGGGTGGTGTTGAAGCTCGTTGTTTTGACCCGCTTTACCAGATCATCCATCTTGCTCTTCGCAACCTTCTCTACGGCTGTAAGGGCCCACTTTTGGGTTAGCGTGACCCCGAGGGCGCTCATGGTACCGAAAGCCTTCACCACAGTACCACAGGCTTTTGAGTAAAGCAAGATGGGGCGGTGTCAGGAACATGGTATTTTTAAACTTTTTATAACACGCTCTTTCTTCGAACTCTTCTTACCATTTCTTATGTTTGAATGCTTCACACTTCTTATCCTTCACACCAATCATTCAAAACACACACACGCGTGTACTATTCCCAGCGAATCCACAATGAGCTATACAAAGTGCTATCATCGTCCCATCAGAAATCGACTCTATCTACGGCAGGCCTAAAGGTCATCAACTGTTCATCCCGGAGATTGTAGTGCTGGCCCCTCCTCGCTAGGACCTCCCCGAACATGGTGTCACCATCTTCGGCACTCAGCTGAACAACTAGTTCAAGCCGATAGGAAGAGATGCCTTCAAGCGGACCAATCAGCCTCCCAGATGTCACCGAACTCTGGAACACCTGGTCCCACATCTCCATCACCGGGTGACTGCTCGACAGCACTATCGACGTAGTCGGCAAGCAACCCTCCGTCTCCCTCGTCGGACCCCTGGGTGGGATCCTGCCATGCGAGGCGAAGCTGGTGTCGGAGTTGGATCTCGGACTCGACCTGTCGGTAAGGACGGTGGACCCGATATCGGAATCCTCGCTCCTCACCTCGACCAGACTGGTCACCATCCGACTCAACTGGTCGAGGGTAAGGATTAGCCGACGCGGTCATACGATGAGCGGGACGGCGTCGAGAGCGCTTGCATCGTTGCCCCTTAGTCACCGGACGTACCTCGGCGACCCTTGGAGCATCTTTGGCTCGGTAAACCTCCATGACCTCATCCTCGATCTTCACCAACTGATGGATCGGCTGCAAGACGCAACGCCCACAGTTCTCCTTGTCGGATGCGGCCAAAGTCGAAGCCGGACCTGGAGTTGGCACGGGAACCGCATTCTCGATCAGAGGCGTTGCATAGGACGACGGGTTAGGAGATGGGAGTACCACCTCGTCGGCGTACTCTAACTCGAACGGAACATTGGCTGTCCCCTGACCAACCAATTTGGGACCCTCTTTACAGTTACAGGTCTTGTCCTGCAAGGACTCGACCTGCGCTGTCAACACGGCCACCACGTTCTCGAGTTCTTCCGTCTAGAAGGTCTTTCAGTTATTGCACAAACCGCAAAGGCTGAAGGACGACCTTTTCATCCCTCCTGGCCAACGCCCCCTTGATGTCACTGGGGACAGGGGTTGGTTTACTGAGTTAGTAAACTGTGAGTAAATCACAAGCAAATGGAAAAAGAACCCAGTGAAATACTTGCCAGGCAAGCACAAAGCAAATTCACAATTTACTGAGCCAATTTACCTGCAATTTACTGGGTTCAGTATGTGCTCAGTATGTTTGCAGTTTACTGGGTCATGTGACTATGATTTACCCATTAGGTAAACCTTGGAAAAATTCACAATTTACTGAACAAATTTACCAGCAATTTACTGGACTCAGTAAACTGGAAAAAAACCAAACTGGTTTACTGACAACGTACCTGATTGGTCAATTTGAAAAATATCCAAAAATTTACCTGGACGTGTCATTGTCAGTAAACTGCAAGTTTTCTTTCAGTAAATTGGAAATACACGTCAGGTAAACTGGGAAAACACGTGACAATTTGATTGTGGTTTACTGGGCTCAGTAAATCAGAAAAAAACCTAACCGGTTTACTGAAGATGTACCTGATTGGCTAATTTGAAAAAAACTCGAAAATTTACCAGGACATGTCTTTATCAGTAAACTGCAAGTTTTCTTTCAGTAAATCGCAAATACACGTAAAGTAAACCAGAAAACACATAAACTTTGAATTTACTTACAGTTTACACGTGTTTTCTGGTTTACTTTACGTGTATTTGCGATTTACTGAAAGAAAACTTGCAGTTTACTGATAAAGACATGTCCTGGTAAATTTTCGAGTTTTTTTCAAATTAGCCAATCAGGTACATCTTCAGTAAACCGGTTAGGTTTTTTTCTGATTTACTGAGCCCAGTAAACCACAATCAAATTGTCACGTGTTTTCCCAGTTTACCTGACGTGTATTTCCAATTTACTGAAAGAAAACTTGCAGTTTACTGACAATGACACGTCCAGGTAAATTTTTGGATATTTTTCAAATTGACCAATCAGGTACGTTGTCAGTAAACCAGTTTGGTTTTTTTCCAGTTTACTGAGTCCAGTAAATTGCTGGTAAATTTGTTCAGTAAATTGTGAATTTTTCCAAGGTTTACCTAATGGGTAAATCATAGTCACATGACCCAGTAAACTGCAAACATACTGAGCACATACTGAACCCAGTAAATGTCACGAACGCGTGACATAGTAGCCAAGATCTCACAAGTAATCAAAGACATTGGTCTCATTCGCAGTAATAATAATACAAGAGGAGCTAAAAAGAACTACAAACTCAGACAAGAACAAACGGGTCAATATCACATGAGCAGTTCTGAGGAAGAGGGCAACGATGAGCGAAGTGGTGAGGGTTATGAATACTCTCAGGACAGTAAGACCAATCTCGCGTCACCGGATCCTGCCAACACTCCCTACACCCCAACACATCATGAGATAAGCTATCATACATCTCTCGCCTCATGTCCGACAAGGCTGCGCTCACTAAGGAGAACCCATAGCGGTCTTGGAGACCCGCCACTTCCACCTTCAACTTCATCCTCACTTGACGTGACTTGTCGGAGGGACGACAACGTTGACCAGAACGAGTCATCGGACTCTTGCGGGTCTTCTTCTTCTGGGACCTCTCCACCATCTGGCGAACTGGGGCAGGACTCCAGGGAGGGGATGGAGGGAGAGGAACGCCCTGATCCTGGCGGTGGCGAAGGGATGACTGGGGACTTGCAAGGGGGGTCGGTACAATAAGTCCCATGGCACTGGTGTCCGAAATATCGGAAGAGAGATGCCTGGAAAGGTCCCCAATGTTCCAAAGCAAAGTGAGAGAAGTCGTCATTCAAACTGTTCATGATGACGTACATGAGATCCACCCGCTTCTCCAATTTCGCAATCCGATCCTCCCTCTCCCTCTCCATAGCATCCAACAAACGAACGGCTCCAGGGTGTTGAGCCTGGACCACAGGCCCAGAAAGCCTGGGATCTTCATACCCAGCTTGCTCCCAGAACTCGGTGGGGGCGTTATGAGCGGTAAGGAAGCTGATGGCAACCTGGTTGTCATGAGCAATGTTGGCAGGAGAGTCGTACAAATGTTGCTCCACGTCGTAGGGAGCAGCCGTCTCGAAGGACGGGGTGAAGGGAGTAGCGGCGGCGTTGAGCACGGCATTGTTGGCAACGAAGGCAGACATAGTAGTAAGAATATTTGAGAGAGGAGAGTAGTGCTGGTGATTGTGGGTGGAAAAGAGGCGATGGAGGAAACGATCATTAATCCCCCTGACTTAAATACGTCCTGACTCAAGGGGGGAACTGGAAAGGGAAAACAATAACCCATTATCCATTAAAATCCCAATTAGGATAAATAAACCCTCAGCCCCAATCGCGATCCCATCAAACCCTGAGAAATCCCCATCGATCATGAGAAATCCCCACCACGCTTCTACTACTACCGTTGATCCAGAGAAATCCCCGTCGATCACGAGAAATCCCCACCACGCTTCTATTACTACCATGAAACACGAGAAATCCCCGAATGCTTCCGTCGACCCGTACCTCTACTGTTCCCGTATTAATAATTATCATCTATCGTTCTAAGTCCTCTCGCTCTCTGATTCATCTACCCTACCCTAAACTACGCACAGACCATGTTGACTCCTGTTTGACTCGTTGTAGAATAATGACTGCTGTAGAGGGTTGGGTATATAAGGAAGAGCGTTCGCTCCTTCTTTTCCCCATTCTCAATCTCTTCTGTACTCCTCTACCCACAACCTGAATAAAAGTAAGCTGAGGAATTCTCCTCACGCCTTACCTCTTCTAACTCATCTCAGCAGGAATTCTCCTGCTAGTGTATGTTCAGCGCCCCCAACCCTTTCCCCTCTACAAGCCCAGTTCAGCGACCAGTCGTCCCTGACGCTAGGAGATCTATCTGGGAGTATAAACTCATCAGGAGTCTTCAAGTAAACCGAACCGCCGGTTTACTCACCCACTTCCCTTACTATCGCCCCTTTGCTGCTCTCGACGCCGGAGTCACCACTCCTCCTTTCCTTCTAGGCGCAGACCATCAGTTCCTTTGGAACTCAGACCTCACCGAGAGCGTCCTAGCAACGGTCTATTTCTGTATTAGCCCTGCCTTTTACTTCCCTTCCCCCAAAGTTCATCTAACCACCAACGTTCATACTCACTGTCCCGCTCTTATCATCCTTTGGTGGGACGTTCCAACTGAATTACCTTATTCAATTATAGAATACCTCGTGCACTTCGAGCAACTCAGCGGTCAAGACTTCGAGCCGTTCGTTCAGCAATTAAGCCAGTTTTGCCAGGACTATAACTCGCCCGTCCACCCGTATCAGACAGAGTCATCACTCTCGCTCGATATCCCTCCTCCTCTCACCCCTACGCCCGGAACCCCCTTCAAAACTCGACCCGACACCCCGCATCCCTCCGCTAATCCTCTAGCGCCCCACGAACAGTAAGCAGGCCTACAACCCTGACAGTAAATTGCAGGTAAATTGGCTCAGTAAATTGTGAATTTGTTTTGTGCTTGCCAGGCGAGTATTTCGCTGGGTTCTTTTTCCATTTGCTTGTTATTTACTCATAGTTTACTGACTCAGTAAACCAACCCTTGCCCCCAGTGTGTTGTTATCTCTAACCTTCAACCCGGCGATCAACTCTTGATGGTTGGCGACCATTGCCTCCAACGCCTTGTTCGTTCCCTGTTGGAAGGCTGCCAAGGTCTCCTTCATCTGAAGACCCTCTGCTGACAAACGAAGGACGTCTGCCTTCGCCTCCTTCACTTCATGCTCCAATCGTTCAACCTAGGCAGTCTGATTAGTCGAGAGTCATACTCGAATATTCAGACAGAAAACCTACCCGGCTTTCTCCTTCCCGAACGAGCGACCATAATAGGCTAGTGGAAGCGGTGGCATGGCGGACAGCCCGAGGAACGGTCGCTCCGTGCTCCAATAGGTCCTGATTGTAGATTCCCCTCTGCAGGGTGTACCAGAGCTCCTTTTTGATCGGATGCTCCAACTCTCCGAACCTACCCCTCATCTGGAAGGCCACCTTCTCGGCGATGATCGTACGGACCCAGAGCTCGTCGTCCCAGGTCAATCCCATCAAGTGAGGGATCGTCTCCCTGAGACGTTCGGCGTCCACTTTCGTAACGACCTCCAAGATCTAGAAGCCATTAGCTGGACATCAACGCCCAAAAGAAGGTGCCTCTACCTAGAGGAAGGCGTTAGTGCAAACACAAAAAGCTCTAGGTCTCCCCCATACCTGGTCATCAATGGTATAGGGAGTCCCCGCCGCACAGGCATAGGTCTTGTGAGCGGCGGCACGACGGTCAATACGGGAGATGGTGGAGATGCCGTTGGCGACTTTGTAGGTGTGGTTGTTGGGAAAGGACATGTTGTGGTAAGATGATGGGGAAGTTGCTGGTGTTGCTGATCAAGGATGGCTCCAAGAAGACGTCCTTCTTATAGCCTAGATCGGTGATCCTTCACGTGACCTACCTCGACGAACCTCATTGGTCCGGGTCACATCAACTTCCGCCCCTGTACCATCATCGTTGGCTTACTACATCAAGCTGACACCTCGGCCCGCGGGACGGCCTTGGAAGAACTTCGTTCTGGAACGCCTAGAACGCGCGCGCACTAAAAATAGGTCTCAAGACCCTGATGACCCCTTTATGACATCACGAACCCCTTTTACGACCCCTCATGACTTTACGATTACGATCAACCCTGGACCCTGATCACACACGTGGACAGTCACATCACAGTCTCCTAACCGGAGGAAGGAATCGCCGTTATTCGGAAGGAGTGCCTTAGACTCCTTCTGGTTAGCTAAGCGAATGTGGAGTAGCCGTTAGCGTGAAACACCGGCGAATCTGTAATCCCTCATGTCCCATGAGTCTAGGCCCGACCTCCTCATGTTTGGACGTACGTTGAGGTTGCCACTAGTCCGTGATGCTGTTACCGCCTACAGACAACAAGGGATGTTGAATTTCTCTACTCCCGAATCCAGCTGGCAGAGGCCATGTAAAGGGAGATTGACACCTGGCCCTTGGGTGAGATCCCCAGGTACGAACTTTCATGACCCCATGCCCCCATTTCTTTTAGGACTAGTGTTATCTTTACCCCTATGTTTCATGCGGACATTCATTATCTTTTATGCAATCCTTCACACGCTAGTAAGGCCCTTTGTCTTTATTCTCCCACGCGTCACCTTGTTCGCTTCCCTTACTTAGCGTTCTCACACTCCTTATCTCCCTTTGTTCTGGACTTGATAAGGGTATATTAGGGTATTGACGTCATGGCCACTCCTTTTTGGTATAAGTAGCAACTGTGGCTGTATCATAGTACTTTAGTTTTGTTACCTCAGGAAATCCTCTGCCCTTCTCAGCCCAGTTGCAGTTGAGGACAAGTCAGAGTTTCTTGTTTGATCCAAGACAACTCCATCTGCTCTCCCTCCCGCTCTGCGCGTCAACTGCGCCTCGTAACTATAGTGTCAGGGTTGTAGGCCTGCTTACTGTTTGTGGGGCGCTAGAGGATTAGCGGATGGGTGAGGGGTGTCGGGTCTGGTTTTGAAAGGGGTTCCGGGCGTGGAGACGAGAGGAGGAGGGATATCAAGGAAGAGAGGTGACTCGGTTTGATAAGGGTGAACGGGCGAATGGTAGTCTTGGCAGAACTGATTGAGTTGCTGCGCGAACGGTTCGAAGTCTTGGTCGCTAAGACGTTCGAAGTTGACGAGGTATTCTATGACAGAATAAGGTAATTCAGTTGGGATTTCCCACCAAAGAACGATAACGGCAGGAGAATGGGTGTGAATATTAGTTGTGAGATGAACACGTGGAGAGGGGAAGTAAAAGGCCGGACTGATACTGAAGTAGACGGTCGCAAGGACGCTCTCAGTAAGATCTGAATTCCAAAGGAATTGGTGATCTGCCCCTAGTAGAAAGGGGGGGGTAGTAACTCCGGCGTCGAGAGCTGCAAAGGGTCGGTAGTAAGGGAAATGGGTAAGTAAACCGGCAGTTCGGTTTAATTGAAGACTTCTGATGAGCTTATACTCCCAGATAGATCTTCTAGCGTCAGGGACGACGGGTCGTGGGACTGGGCTGGTAGAGGGGAAAGGATTAGGGGCACTGAACATACACTGGCAGGAGGGTTCCTGCTAAAATGAGTCAGAAGAGGTAAGACGTGAGGAGAATTCCTCAGCTTACTTGTATTCAGGTTGTGGGTAGAGGAGTACAGAAGAGATTGAGAATGGGGAAAAGAAAGGAGCGAACGCTCTTCCTTATATACCCAATCCTCTACAGGAGTCATTATTCTACAACGAGTCAAACAGAGATCAACATGGTCTGTGCGTAGTTTAGGGTAGGGTAGATGAGTCAGAATGAGGGGACTTAGAACGACAGATGGTAATTGCTAGTACGGGAACAGTAGGGGCGCGAGTCGATGGAAGCATTCGGGGATTTCTCGTGTTTCATGGTAGTAATAGAAGCGTGGTGGGGATTTCCCATGATCGATGGGGATTTCTCAAGATCAGCGGTAGTAATAGAAGCGTGGTGGGGATTTCTCATGATCGATGGGGATTTCTCTGGGTTTGATGGGGTCGCGATCGGGGCTGAGGGTTTGTTTATCCTAATTAGGACTTTAATGGATAATGGGTTATTGTTTTCTCTTTCCGGTTCTTTCCTTGAGTCAGGAGGTATTTAAGTCAGGGGGATTAATGATCGTTCCCTCCATCGCCTCTTTTCCTCCCATACTCACCAGCACACTCCTCTCTCTCAAATATTCATTACTACCATGTCTGCCTTCGTTGCCAACAACGCCGTGCTCAGTGCTGCCGCCACCCCCTTCACTCCGTCCTTCGAAACGGGTGCTCCCTACGACGTGGAGCAACATCTGTATGATTCCCCCGCCAACATCGCCCATGACAACCAGGTCGCCATCAATTTCCTCACCGCTCATAATGCTCCCGCCGAGTTCTGGGAACAAGCTGGGTACGAGGACCCCAGGCTTTCTAGGCCTCAGGTTCAGGCTGGACACTCTGGACCCGTCCGCTTGTTGGACGCCATGGAGAGGGAGAGGGAAGATAGAATTGCGAAGTTGGAGAAACGTGTGGACCTTATGTACGTCATCATGAACAGCCTGAATGATGACTTCTCTCATTTTGCTTTGGAACATTGGGGACCTTTCCAGGCATCTCTCTTCAGATATTTCGGACACCAATGTTGCGGGGCTTATTGCACCGACCCCCCTTGCAAGTCCCCAGTCATCCCTTCGCCACCGCCAGGATCAGGGCGTTCCTCTCCCTCCATCCCCTCCCTGGAGTCCTGCCCCAGTTCGCCAGATGGTGGAGAGGTCCCAGAGGAAGAAGACCCGCAAGAGTCCGATGACTCGTTCTGGTCAACGTTGTCGTCCCTCCGACAAGTCACGTCAGGTGAGGATGAAGTTGAAGGTGGAAGTGGCGGGTCTCCAAGACCGCTATGGGTTCGCCTTAGTGAGCGCAGCCTTGTCGGACATAGTTTATCTCATGATGTGTTGGGGTGTAGGGAGTGTTGGCAGGATCCGGTGACGCGAGAGTGGGCTTACTGTCCTGAGAGTGTTCACCACCCTCACCACTTCGCTCATCGTTGCCCTTTTCCTCAGAACTGTTCATGTGATATCGACCCGTTTGTTCTTGTCTGAGTTTGTAGTTCTTTTTGACCCGTCTTGTACTATTATTACTGCGAATGAGACCAATGTCTTGGATGACTTGTGAGATCTTGGCTACTATGTCACGCGTTTGTGACATATAGACTCTCAGCAGTCACATTAGAACACCTCGAGCGTCCAGTCGATCAACTGGTGGAGTCATCAATCCTGTTGTAGGGATAAACCCTTGTGTGTTAAACCAAACGAAGTACGGTTTAGGTTGGGTTTCTCTTTAGGATTTCGACCTGACTTGTAGTGACCTCGGACAACCTACCGGAAGAATAGAGACGTGAACGTTCTCTCACAAGCTAGTTAGACTAGTGAGTACTCTGTGGAGTCGGCTCAGTGCACTGGTAGTAGTTGGGGTAGAGTGGCCCTGACAGGCGGTGCATTTTGTTGGCACGGTGGTTCCGGCAAAATGCTGCCTGGCAGACAATAAATGAGACGCGCTATGTGTTCATTGGGGTGAGCTCTTGTGGTACAAATGCATGAAGCACATTACGCTCGCCTTTGTGGGATCTTTGAGCGTGTTACGCTCTTCCTGTTTCTCTCTCCATGCTGCTTTCATCACAAGGTCATAGAACACTGGTGCTATTACCAGAACTCTTTCCTGTACTTCATCTATCACTGCACCGAGTACACTCTGCTCAGTGATGTCCGCTGAGTCCTCTTTCAGCTCCTCCACAACAACGTCTATTTCATTGTTGATGATGTCCTTCACTGTGTTGATTACGAGCGGTAGTAGGACATGTCTTGCACCTCCTGCTCTTGGTCCCCCTTGAGACGTTTGAGGGGGGCAAAACCAATGTGAAACGACCACCGCAAGTTGGTCACTGTGCATTAGGTTCGTTCTCGCAGACTTTGTGGTCAGATCCGCGATGGCAAACCGGTATCCCCAACACAGCACGTCCAGGAATCCGACCACATCCATCTCCCCCTCCCTCAGAACGTCCAACGCCTGTTTCAATGTTTGAAAGTTTGCAGCTTCTGTACGCATATCAGTTAGAGTGTGATCCCCTTGCCTGCCTGATGGCTCACCCCGTTCTCTTTGTCTCCCTCTGCCACTTGTGCGCGAGGTGCGTCTTGTTGGAACGTTGTGGGGGAAGTCACCAGCAGAAGAGTTTAGAAAGGTGTCGTGTTTGTTGGCGGTGTTCATTGTCGACGAGGGGGTAGATGAGCGCAAGACAACAAATGATATTTTATTTCTCTCCCTCTACCAAACGTGCACTGTGCTCAGCACATACATTGAAGGAGCACTACAACTTCCAAATACACAAACCTCGATCCGGGATCTTGCTCCTCGTTCGATCATCCTCTCAAAACGGTATTCCGAGTATCAAAAAAAGCTACTAATTCAACGAAGCTACCTGCCAAATTGGGGTACCCCCCGTCCACGGTACAATTTCACAAGATGGTTAGGAGGTGAAATCTACCACCAGACCACCGATCACACGCGATCATAGATGAAACCTCCAACGGGCATGGGACTAGACTAGGACAAACAGTGGGGGAGTCGCTCGCGCCCCACGTGGATCGACAAGGAGCGCTCAGGAACGTGCATTGGTAGCTCAACGTCCAACCGTAGTGTAGGATAGATTTCACTAGATCTCAATATATTTGCGGTTCTACTTGGGTCGAGCGAGAGAAAAGATAAATCTATTCACGTCAATTCTAGTCAAGGGACAACAATTCGGATCTATTTTACAGTGGGATCATCCCGCACGAAATCCCACCCGGAAATCCTACCCACACGATACCCAGCCCCGCAGATGGGCCCACCCATACACGCTCCAAGACAGAACAGTGTCCAGTTAGATGGACTCGCAGAATTCGAAGCCTGTGGAAGCGCTGTCAAATCAGCTCATAATATATAGAAGTTTTCATAATACAGATGTACGAGCTTTGTTTGGCTTCGTTCCACATACTTCTAACGGAGGTTGTGAGGTGAGATAAGATGATGAAAATAGGAGGGAGACCAACTTACCCTCTTCCTGGAAGCAGGGACACAGTGGCCGCTCTTCCAGTAAGCTTCGAAATATATGATATATTTCATCTCCATTGTTGGTGCTCACTGAGTGACTGGGTGACTGTCCGTAGGATTTACACGGTGTACACTCGAATCCAGATGAATTTTTAAGGTCATTTAAGGGAACTGTCAATCAGTGTCAGGACCCTGACCGCTCCGTAGGCTCAGGAACACCGCAAAACTCGGCAACTGGCACCCTTCTATGATAAGTATATATATTCCTACTCTAATCTAGTCCTACGGATAGTCACCCACTGTCCGCAGGAATAGTTTAGACAGAAAATATACATATCCGCCGTAGAAGGGTGCCAGTTCCCGCACTTTGCAGTGTTCCTGACCCTCCAGAGCGGTCGGGGTCCTTCACCTTCCTTAACAGTCCACAAATATTCACCTAGATTCGAGTGTACACTGTGTACATCCCACGGACAGTCACTCACTTCGTCCTTCTTTTATTCTTCGGCACATAGTTTCCTAGATCACATATAATCATCACTTTGGTACAAAGAGATGTAATATATACTTACCCGCTGGAACCATCTTACATCTTTGCGGTGCTGGAAACATTCACAGCTCAGATATGTCACCTGGAGGGATAGCTTGAGGCCGATGATTTGGCAGGGGACTCGAGGCGGAGGAAGTGGTTTAGAGTAAAGAAGGAACCTGGAGATCAGTAGAGACAGAAATATTGCGCGCAAAATGATTTGGGGGTGCGGGTTGGGGAGGGGGCATTGGGGGATGGTCAGATCATGCTTGGGGTTGTTGAGGGACTTAGAAGAAAATGACGAAGGAAAATTTGACATCATTTCACACAAGGTACGATGACGTAGATGCTGCTATTTACTCAAGTAAATCTATGTTGAACTTCATGTTTACGACATGAACTCATCAAGATCACTCGATCTGGCCTGATCCCAGTTCGCGCGGCCTAGATCTCTCTACATTAGATAGATCCGGCTCGCCCAGTGTCATTCAGCCTTGCTTACGCTCGACCAAATTTTTACTGGGTCTTATGTCGGATAAGTGGGTTGGTGAACATGCGCCCAAAACGTAGAGCGAGCCTTCCCAAACGTGATTGAGAAGCTCCGAGGGTATCGCTGTGATATGTCGTTCAAGGGCGGTGTAGGCATGCAAGTGGGCAGAGGTCCAGCAGCAGATCATGCGTTTGGTGGCAATGGCCATCTGTAATCTGGGCTGAAACTTGGGTTCCTGATGGCAACGCACTGCCTTGTTGATAGATTTCCGATATGAGATGGCTGAGATGGAACCGCAGTCTTCCATTCATAAGCATCGCCTTAGCAATTACGAACAGCACGCAGGTCTCAGGCAATGCAATATTCCATCATCGGATGTTACAAATTTCCGGCGAGACCATGCGGTGTAGGCTTCTCCTGGGAACACACGTGCAGCGCTGCTGCGGAGCTCCGTCGGGAAGTCAGCGTGGGTGTTGAGATGTCGTCAAAGTCAAACGAGATCATGCGGGCGGTGTGCCGCAATGCAGACCCGATCAAGATCCGACAGTCATGGAAACTAAATCATGATGGGGGCTGCGCTGCGGAGATAAGTTGCTGCGGGGAAGGAACCAATATGATGAGTTCCCAGCAGCCTGGTAACCTGCCAGGTACACGTGTACCTGTGCCTGCCTCATGTCATCATGAAAACAGTTTTTTTGCAAACTGTCAAAGCGTCAAAAATCACCAAAAGAGTGCAGAAATACCCAGAAACAGGATGAAAGCTTATCGATTGCCGAAAAGTCTCTCAAAGTTGTCAATGGGACAAAACCACGGTCCAGTCGCTATCCAAAATTCCTCTAAGTAGTTCTAACTCCAGTATACTAAGCCGTTTCACATGGCATCATTACGAACTTGGAGGTTTCATCTGGTTTCATTTCACACGTTCCACTGCTTCCCCAGTACCTCCACCTCGTCTCAACCATTTTTTCCTTTGACTTTTTCCCTCGTGTCCCAGCATCTGTGTCAAGTCAAGTTCTTGGCTGCCACTGCACCAGCTAGTACATGCTACCACTCCATGACGCCGTCTCAGGTTTGGTCCCTGGGTCACCGGTGGCACTCGTTGAAACAGTTGTATGATGTTCCTACTTTCCACTCCACTTTCTTCCTCAAAAAATTTCCCTCCCCTTACTTAGTGCCACTTGCCTCAGTGTCAGTAGCAGATGACTCTTCGTCCATTGATCCAATCCAACATTGTCACCCCATGGCAACACTCTAAGTATGTCAGTGTGTCAACGGTTCATCTCCCCCCTCCGTCCCCTTCATGCCCGGGCGATTCAAGTTACCATTGGGAGCATGCAGACCATGACCGGAGAAGGGAGAGGAATGGAGGTCATTACACTGGGGACAAAACCCAGTTTCCTGGCCCAGGACATCATAAACACATTGTAAGGAAATGGAAAATGTGCCTGACAAAGACCCACCTGGTACATCGTAAATACATTCAAAATGTCCAGGCCAATTTCCTTAGAGTGTTGCCAGCACAGGAAATGCTCAGTACATTCATGGTGTTCCTGGTCATGTGATCTCATTGTTCCCATCAGGTAATCCATGGGAACATCATGAATTTTCCCAAAGAAATACCCATGATGTCCCTGAGTGGCTCATTGAAAGAAAACCCTGAGTGAACCCACAGTTTCCCAGGTCATGTGACCTTGATGTCCTGATTAGGTAATCTGAGGGTAAACCATGAATTTTCCCAAAGAAAGTAACCATGGTGTTCCTGAGTGGCTCATCCACAGTGTTCTTTCCAGTGTTCCCAGTGGTGTGATCACGGTGTTCCCAGTCAGTAAAATTCAAATTAAGCCTTAATGGTGCGCCGGAAGTGTACCAGTGCGGTATATCCTGAAAGTACTAAGGCCTTCGACCATGATGTACCAAAATTTGGCAAACCATCAGAAAACTGTGGGAACACTGAAAGGAAACTGGGGACACTGGGAACATCATAAACCCATTCAAAATGTTCCCAATTTCTCAGTTTCCTTTCAGTGTTCCCACAGTTTCCTGATGGTTTGCCAAATTTTGGTACATCATGGTCGAAGGCCTTAGTACTTTCAGGATATACCGCACTGGTACACTTCCGGCGCACCATTAAGGCTTAATTTGAATTTTACTGACTGGGAACACCGTGATCACACCACTGGGAACACTGGAAAGAACACTGTGGATGAGCCACTCAGGAACACCATGGTTACTTTCTTTGGGAAAATTCATGGTTTACCCTCAGATTACCTAATCAGGACATCAAGGTCACATGACCTGGGAAACTGTGGGTTCACTCAGGGTTTTCTTTCAATGAGCCACTCAGGGACATCATGGGTATTTCTTTGGGAAAATTCATGATGTTCCCATGGATTACCTGATGGGAACACTGAGATCACATGACCAGGAACACCATGAATGTACTGAGCATTTCCTGTGCTGGCAACACTCTAAGGAAATTGGCCTGGACATTTTGAATGTATTTACGATGTACCAGGTGGGTCTTTGTCAGGCACATTTTCCATTTTCTTACAATGTGTTTATGATGTCCTGGGCCAGGAAACTGGGTTTTTTCCCCAGTGTTATGAACGGGATTGACGTGACAGAACCTCACCGATCGCCACGTCTCTCGCCGTATTGTCTACGTTAAACATCATCAACTCATTGGTTGTGCCATCTCTGGATCGCGGCCAAATCTGAGGATGCTAAGGATCATGTCCCGTCAGGTCCAAATTTGCCACGATAGCCATGACAAGTTGGACTTTATTTGGTGGAGCAACACGTCCTCTCTACCATCCAGTCCTTCCATCCCGCCTGTGGTCCCTGGTCAGTCGTCACATGGAAGCCTGAGTGGACGGACTAACCCACCACCCACCCCATCAGCATCCACATCCGCCACGAATCCTTGTAGTTATATCATCTAGCTCATTAGTATCTGTAGTTAATTCTAGATACTCTAGCATATGCACAATACATCTATCTTTCCACCAAGCTGCTAAAGTAGACTGAAGTGAACGAAACTGTCAAAAAATGAGTTGTCACTTTGGGCACTTAGGTCACTTTTGAAGTGACCGCCCAACTTCAAAGTGCCTCAAAGACGGACCCGCACATCACATGTGCTTTCAAAACAGCATGAGCCTTTGGCTGTTTTGGAACTTTCGATCACTCAAAAGTCCATTAAAGGGTTTTCTATTTTTGTGATGGTTTCTCGCTGTGGCGCTTCTGTCACATCAAATCCCAGCATCAACTCATTTGTCTGAACAGCTTTTCGCCCGCAGTTCCCCCAATTTGAAGTGTCCTGGCAGCGCCTTTGGCTGTGTCGGCAGTGATAGCACAGCCAAGCTCCCAGATGGTCTCGATAGAAGCAGGACAGTGTTGTCCATCCTATATACTAAGAAATAATGGTTTTTGTCACGAACATGTGACATAGTGCAGAAAATCACACAGGTTATTCAAGATATTCAATTTATTAAATATAATGATACATCAAACCAACGAAAAGGAACTAAACAAGTACATAGGAGTCAACGGTACAATCACAGGCTTGAGACAAGGCACAACAATGAGCAAAATGGAAAGGATTATAAATGCTCTGAGGGCAGTAAGTGTCAGGGCCACTCTTTGCCCTTCAGGTACCAGTGCTGTTGGTGAGTCGCAACTCCAACCAACAAGAAACAATGGGGCAAAGGGGGAACGACTTCCCTATATCCACCCAAAGTCTACGTGGTCCAAAACGCGATGGACGAGCGTTCTCCGGTAGGTTGTCCGAATTCACAGTGTCAGGGCCACTCTACCCCAACAACTACCAGTGCACTGAGCCGACTCCGCAGAGTACTCACTAGTCCGACTAGCTTGTGAGAGAACGATCACGTCTCTATTCTTCCGGTAGGTTGTCCGAGGTCACTGCAAGTCAGGTCGAAATCCTAAAGAGAAACCCAACCTAAACCGTACTTCGTTCGGTTTAACAAACAAGGGTTGATCCCTACAACAGGATTGATGACTCCACCAGTTGATCGACTGGGCGCTCGAGGTGTTCTAATATGACTGCGGAGAGTCTATAGTTACGAGGCGCAGTTGACGCGCAGAGCGGGAGGGAGAGCAGATGGGGGATGTCTTGGATCAAACAAGAAACTCTGACTTGGCCTTAACTGCAACTGGGCTGAGAAGGGCAGAGGATTTCCTGAGGTAACAAAACTAAGGTACTACGATACAGCCACAGTTGCTACTTATACTAAAGGAGTGGCCATGACGTCAATACCCTAATATACCCTTATCAAGTCCGAACAAAGGGAGATAAGGAGTGTGAGAACGCTAAGTAAGGGAAGCGAACAAATATGACGCGTGGGAGAATAAAGGACAAAGGGCCTTACTAGCGTGTGAAGGATTGCATAAAAGATAACGAATGTCCGCATGAAACATAGGGGTAAAGATAACACTAGTCCAAATGGAAATAGGAGCATGGGGTCGTGAAAGTTCGTACCTGGGGATCTCACCCAAGGGCCAGGTGTCAATCTCCCTTTACATGGCCTCTGCCAGCTGGATTCGGGAGTAGAGACATTCAACATCCCTTGTTGTCTGTAGGCGGTAACAGCATCACGGACAAGTGGCAACCTCAACGTACGTCCGAACATGAGGAGGTCGGGCCTAGACTCATGGGACATGAGGGATTACAGATTCGCCGGTGTTTCACGCTAACGGCTACTCCACATGCGCTGGGCTAACCAGAAGGATCCTAAGGCGATGCTTCCGAATAGCGGCGAGTCCTTCCTCCGGTTAGGAGACTGTGATGTGACTGTCCACGTGTGTGATCAGGGTCCAGGGTTGATCGTAATCGTAAAGTCATGAGGGGTCGTAAAGGGGTTCGTAATGTCATAAAGGGGTCATCAGGGTCTTGAGACCTAATTTTAGTGCGCGCGCGTTCTAGGCGTTCCGGAACGAAGTTCTTCCAAGGCCGTCCCGCGGGCCGAGGTGTCAGCTTGATGTAGTAAGCCAACGATGATGGTACAGGGGCGGAAGTTGATGTGACCCGGACCAATGAGGTTCGTCGAGGTAGGTCACGTGAAGGATCACCGATCTAGGCTATAAGAAGGACGTCTTCTTGGAGCCATCCTTGATCAGCAACACCAGCAACTTCCCCATCATCTTACCAAAACATGTCCTTCCCCAACAACCATACCTACAAAGTCGCCAATGGTATCTCCACCATCTCTCGCATAGACCGTCGTGCCGCCGCTCGCAAGTCCTACGCCTGTGCGACAGGGACTCCCTATACCACGGATGACCAGGTATGGGGGAGACCTAGAGCTTTTTGTGTGCTAGCACTAACGCCTTCCTCTAGGTAGAGGTTACGTTCTTTTGGGCGTTGATGTCCAGCTAACGGCTTCTAGATCTTGGAGGTCGTCACGGAAGTGGACGCCGAACGTCTCAGGGAGACGATGCCTCATTTGAGGGGGTTAACCTGGGACGACGAGCTCTGGGTCCGTACGATCATCGCCGAGAAGGTGGCTTTCCAGATGAGGGGTAGGTTCGGCGAGTTGGAGCATCCGATCAAGAAGGAGCTCTGGTACACCCTGCAGAGGGGGATCTACGATCAGGACCTATTGGAGCACGGGGCGACTGTTCCTCGGGCCGTCCGCCACGCTACCGCTTCCACCAGTCTCTTGTGGTCGCTCGTTCGGGAAGGAGAAAGCCGGGTAGGTTTTCTGTCTGAATTTTCGAGTATGACTCTCGACTAACCAGACTGCCTAGGTTGAACGATTGGAGCGGGAGGTAAAGGAAGCGAAGGCAGACGTCCTTCGTTTATCAGCAGAGGGTCTTCAATTGAAGGAGACCTTGGCTGCCTTCCAGCAGGGGACGAACGAGGCGTTGGAGGCAATGGTCGCCAACCATCAGGAGTTGATAGCCGGGTTGAAGGTTCGGGACAACAACATCAAGGGAGCATTGGCCAGGAGGGATGAAAAGGTAGCTTTCCTCATCTCGAAGACGAAATGAGGGAAGCTGACATTTCCTAGACCGAAGAACTCGAGAACGTGGTGGCTGTGTTGACAGCGCAGGTCGAGTCCTTGCAGGACAAAACCTGCAACTGCAAGGAGGGTCCCAAATTGGTTGGTCAGGGGACCGCCGATGTTCCGTTCGAGTTGGAGTACGCCGACGAGGTGGTACTCCCATCGCCTAACACTGGGGGCAAGGGCACCTGTAATCAGCGATTACATCTTGATTACATGGTGAGTTCATGTGCACTTTTCAATGATTGTTATCGTCGATTCCAGGTTGAGCACATTTGAAATGTTATCAAGCCATGTGATCTACATGTGATTCCTGGCCAAAGATTGATTAAATCTCAAATGTGTCCTCACAGTTCCTGAAAATTCTCCTTTACCGAAAATCAACCCTCAAATCTCAATCACAGCTCAAATTTACTCACGTTGTTCTCCCAGATTACAGGTAGGTTACATCCCTCAGATACATTCTAAATGTGTATTGAACGTACAGTTTCCATGGAATCAGACATGCACACACAGCGTTACAAGGTGATTACATTCAGAATTTCCCCAAACATGTGCTTGAAATGTTCCCCAGGTAAAAAGATTTGAACACATCGCATTTCATTTACAAATGTTTCTGAAATGTATTTTTACCCTGGGTCAGTACTCACATTTAGGATGTAACCATCCCAGTATCATAGCTCAAGCACATTTCGAGTACATTCCGAATGTGAATTTAACATGGGATCATAATGTGTCCACCCGATTCACGCTGATCACATCGCAAATGTGCGCGAGCGATGTTTCCGGAATGTTCTCGGTAGCCACATCCCAGCCAGATTTCAGTTGTGCGCGGTCATTGTTTTCTCAATGTTCTCGCTGCCAACAGGTCAATCTCTTTTCAAATTCTCTCGCAATGTTCTCCCTCGGGTACATTACATTCTAAGGTAGTTTACTTCCTAAATGTTCTCTCCGATACCAGGTTGATCTCATCTCGCGCACATTTGAAATGTGCTCAAACGGTTCATGGAATGTTCCTGGCGGTTCACCTGGCTGAGTACATTTCAACACGATTTCGACATCGGATGTCGATGTTAGGGTTGGTGTCGCAGTTAGCGGGGTCTAGGTTGGGGTTGGGGTCGAGAGTTGGTTGGGACGTCGGTCCATGTTGAGGTTGAGGTTGGTTGATGTTGATGTTGAGGTTGGTTGATGTTGATGTTGAGGTTGGTTTTGAAGTTTGTTAGTGTGGGGGTTGGGGTTGGGGTCAGCGTTGAGTCGTGGTTGAGCCAACGTCGACTCAAAGCTGGAAAACAAAGGAGGTATATAGCAAATCACACCGTAGACTGTCGAAAACCGTCCCTGCAATGACCAGCCCTGAGACCCTAAATCCCGATCCGGTAGAAGCCAACCCTGCGAGCGGCGCGGTCACGTCACCCGTTCCAGCAGAAGCCAACCTGTGGCAAGCAACGCGGTCACCTGTCAGTCTCCTTGTGTGTATATTAAAAGAGGACTCGATTGTTTACCTGCGCAGCATGATTAGAACCCCCCCGAATACAGCACGGCAACGAGAAGGCATGAGAACTGCAAGCGCACCCGTGTCGAGTTGGCGAGCAATACCGTGGTCGGACGGATGAGATCAAACTCACCCTGTCACCGGGTGTCCGGAAACCAAACTGGACGAGGGAGCGGAAAGGCGTGGAGACCCAAGTGTGAACCTGTTATGAGGGTGGTCAGCAATCGGAAAAAGTGCATGACTTCCGAGGAGAACGCGATTGATACAGCGAACCATGTGTTGCGGCTACGGCTTGTGGTGGTAACAATGGAAAAACGTACACCACGGCGTTGTAACGAAAGGTGGTGGTGGAGGCAGCAGTAAATCATCCTTGCCTGCAGTGGTATCCCATACGCCGGTCCTAACACGAGAATCATAAACGTGAACAGAAGGAGTACAGAGGGGAAGATCGCCGTCCTTGGGGTTGCAGATCCCTAAGATCTCATGGGTCGGTCGTCCTCATTCCAACGTTGAGAGCGAAAAGGGCACGAGGTCGGACCATAAGACGGACGGGGGTGGGCGTGAACAATGACTTGCGAGGTTTGATAGCTGTCGCACACGGCTGGAACAAAACCGCTCGGTATGACTTGGAGCCAGCGGCTCCCGGAATTTCAGTCTGACAAGGGAGAGGAAGAAGGGAGACTGACTCGATCCAAACGTGGGAACACGTTCCAGGACTCGGGAGATGTCGTTCCGACTGTGCCGACAGTGATCGCGGCATTGGCCGACGAGGGCAACGACCTCCTGCGGAACACGTCTGAAATCCTGAGAATAAATCCAGGGATTGAGAATCCGCGCGATGGCTAAAAATACGGCAGACTCACTGAAAATCCAAGCTCCTTGAACATCGGAGAGGCCAGAGAGAGTTCGATCGTGGCAGCCAGGCTCGACCGA
Organism: Thelephora terrestris; assembly: GCA_015956445.1. Taxonomy (NCBI): domain Eukaryota; kingdom Fungi; phylum Basidiomycota; class Agaricomycetes; order Thelephorales; family Thelephoraceae; genus Thelephora; species Thelephora terrestris. Next base: position 458,517 of record WIUZ02000008.1, read on the forward strand.
TGCTCCGTCTGCAGTGTGTCCGTTCGGCGTCTCTTCCACTCCCTCACCAAACGGTCGATGCCCCACTTGTTTTGCTGTGCCACCGTGGCTAGAAGAGTAACTGACAAGGGAAGTCTACGGAAAACATCCGTCAGATCTAGTATCTCAGGAGGCTGGGAAGCTTACGAGGCAGGATCTGCAGTGGAAGGAGGCCGTTCCACCTAGTACATGTTGATAAGCATTGTTCCTCAGGGGGATTTTTCAGGTCATAGGCCTCCGGGGATGCACGAAGCTATGGCAGCGGTTTGACCAGCGTTCGCGAGGGCGAACGACACGCCGCCCACAACATACTCAACGATCACGTCGTTGCGGCTTTCCAACACGCCACAGAGGGGACGACGGTGATCGGCGATGGTCATAAGCAAATCCGTCGCTTCCTTGTTTGGCCTTGGCCAACGGATCGTGCATCGGGGGAGGGTAGAGGGAGCTACGGCGGGCTGCAGGGCGATCTCGTACCGGCGTCGCATACCAGGAACGAACGAACTTAAGGCTTGGAGGTAAGAAGATGGATCTGTATCGGTGACTTGCGCAATATCTGGGTGCAAGACGTAATGGAAACAAGCGTCCAACAAGACCGGTTTGAATACTTAGTCAGAGGCACTGAGAATACAGGTCAGGAATGATTTTCACAAAAAGCGAGGGGCAAGCGTAAGCGTCTCTCACCGACCGGCAGTATGAGGAATTTATATGACTGCCATTCCTTCGCGAGCAGTTCCGCGGAGTTTCTTCGGTCTCTGAAACTGAGGACCAAACGCGGCAAAGCGTTCAATTAAGTCGTGAAATCCTGGGGAGTGTGTTAGCTACATTCACGGTGAGCGTTGTAATTGAATCACCATGGGTATCGATCAACGGGAACTGAGCCAACGTATTTCGGACATCAAGCTTTGGCAAGGGTGCCACCGTGTTTCGACTTGCCGATCCTTGGTGACCGCGCGCTGCATTCGAAGGGAGGACATGCCCCGCCCGCCGCTCGCCACTGGAAGGGGATTTGAGACAGGATGTATTGCTCTGAAGACCTAGGACACTAAATGCCCAATGGATCCTTTGAGTGCGCCGGCATTTTTCGGTCCTAGCATGCATTCAAAGTCAGTGCTGAACCACAATGACTTTAGTTTTATGCAACCTTTCGTGGGTGGGTTTTGAGGGGACGCCACCTCTCCAAGGGTTTAGTCGGCCGGCGCTCCCGGGTGTCCCGGCTTGCGAGGTGTCGTGCAATCTGAAGACGGTGATACTGCATGGGAGTGTACGGACTCGAACCTTCCACACAGACGCCTTGCGTCAGCGTGAAGTTGATGACGAACGGCAACTTGCTAACCTTCTAGGCTCGGCAACAACACGTCGCCGACCGTTGATTGGGCATTTGAGACTTGGCCCTACCAAGTTGAGCCTTGGCGCTCGCGGCTTCTTCGGCAACCCTCCAGCTCCTGGTGGTAACCTTATCCGGTACAGTCGAACGTCTTGATTAATGACCTTGAGGCACAGCGTGAGGAACATGCAAACGGAGTCGTAGGGGAAAGTAGGTCCTTGGACATCGAGATCTGTGGCGAAGGCCTCGACCTCAGCGAGAACTCGGTGGGATGGGAGCAAAGAAGATGCATGGACGAGTAGGACATGGGCTGAATGCGAGGCTGTGCGAAAAACTGCAGAAACTGATGTCCGGCGTATAGCTTGTGTCCATATCTGTTCCTAGACGTTACCCGTTCGAAACGTCTGCAAAGAGAACGTAGAGTTTTGGGTTGGTGTGGTCTGGGACTGTGAAGCGCCCGATGGGGAGGTGGTGGCATTATCGTGCGAGACTGGTTGAGCGAGATGGAAGAGAATGTCTTGTTTGAGTCCGTCGTGAAGCACGGACCAATGTCGCCAGGGACAGGACCTTTCCGAATGCTATGCCCCAAACTAAGCGCGTGCCGATTTGCAAAACCTATCCACGGGAAAGGATTGTGGTCGTGAGTTAACAAAGGTATACAACAGGGGGATGTTGTGATGTCCACTCACCATATCAATGAATGCAGCAGCCGGTATGATGGGTTTCCCATACATCTTCGCATTCATCTTCAATAAGAGCAGATACCCGCCCTTGACGAGGGCGAGGGGTGCCTCCCGGGGCCATCAACTCGGTACGGAAATTGACGTTGTGTGAAAGGATAGGGTATATCGTCGGAGGCGGGGATCCTGCTCGCTCGACCGAAGAGCGCCGTCAGATCAACAGAGTTGACGCCCAGCCAGGGCTCCGAGGGAAGCGTAGAACGCTGAAAGCTCGACGGAGGCGAGAGAGTTTTTGGCTGGCCGGGCCGACGCACGGGGCAGATGTTCGGCGAGACGCTGGCGTTTGAAACATACGACGACACCGCGGGGTGCGGGGATATCTCAATAAGCGCGGCACCGGGGGCATCTAGTAGCATCGCGGGAATGGCTTGGTGGAAATGGAAAGGTCGTTGACCCTTGGCAACGGTTGAGAACCTTCTGAACACCATCACGACAACAGTGCTCCATGAGGGGACTATGGGTGTGCGTTTGGAACTGTCTGGCGAAGAATCGCTGGATTTGAGCGATATCTGTAGCTTTCTGGATTAGCTGTACAGAGCCAGAGATAACGATTGCCTCTGGTGAGTTATGGCATCCGATTTCCAGTACGTCTCAGGATCCATTAGTCACACGGGCCACGATCTTGATGGCGTCCTTGTACCCGCATCCGAGCGCAGCCATACTAGCCCCAAGGGCTTCCGTCAGCTGAGAACCGAGCACCGACGTTCTTGGCAAAGGCGTCAGCCGCCTCTGTCGATGGAACTGAATCAGTAGCTACCCCCCGGTGAATAGATGGAAGCTCTAGCTCTACTAACGTTTATCGTCGAAATCAGCATTGTCTGCCCAAAACTATGAACCCGATTCCCGGCTAAGACGACGCAACCAAACTGCTGAGCGTGACTGTCCGAAGTTGGTTGGATTGGAGCTAAGATGAGAATGTTGAAAATCTTACCCGTCATTGCCAACATACACCCATACGTGCGGAGGCGACAGCATGGTCTTCCAGTGGGGAGTGTCGGTGGTGAGTTGCGACGGAAACGGACGTCGCGCAAATGCTCCGGAGTCACTTTTTGAACCCACACACCACGCACTGTCGGTTTATGCCGATGGGCGTGAGGCCGATGGTTGAAGCCTGAAGGACCGAGAGGGTGGTCCTAGGATGAATAACCCTGTCGCGATCAGAAAAGTCGAGAATCGGCGTGGTCGGGCGTTGTCATCGATATAGGGAACCACTACAACAATATGAGCAGTCGTGTCCAACGGGATGGTGCTGGTGATGGATAGATGAATACCGCATCCCAATCGCGGGTGTTCGTCATCCTCTGCTTCAAGAGATAACGCTAGGTCTCTTGGTATCGTCCCTGTCGCCTCCACTTGTTTTGTTGCGCTAGGTGAGATGTCGAACCAACACTCACAATCAGCCCACTACCACGCAAGCCATCGTTCGTGCTGAGCCTAGGCAAACAAATCGAAGGAAAGATTACATGGGGTTTGGAGATGTTGGCACGTGGTAGACGACGTTTTGTGTCGTCGATTTTGTTCGATCAAGTGTTGATGACCCTTGCATATTCGTGAATTCGAAATCATCTCCTTCTATGGTCCTTTTTGTGTGAAGCGGTTGGTCGGTACAGAATTTACTAGATATGGTTGTACGGACAGGGTCGTAGAGCTATCAAAGATGGTTCAACTTCTTCTATTACCAGCGGTTGTCGGAGAATAGCGATATCCGTAGCTGATGCCCTTCCCTGCCGCGCCAAACGGTCGAGGACGTCTCGCGAAAGCACCACCAGAGCCGGGCAAGAACCCCGGTCCAAATCCGAGTTGCTGACACCACCGGCGGGTAGGCCAGACTTGCGAGACCGGTTGTTTGAAGTTGTCGACCAGCCGGGGTCCGGGAGTGGAACGGACTTCTTGCACAACTCCGTAGCAGTCCTTGAGCGTGCGGAGTTGAGCTTTGCGTCCAGCCTTATCACCAGCATCTCTTTCTTTATCGAGTCGGTCAAGGCCTTTTCCGCCGAATCCGGAGCCAGCAGCCTGTGCCTTTCCGGTTTTAACTTTCGCCAAGAAACCTGTAAACGAGTTCGGTGAACATCACGCCCAAAAGTTGAACGAACAGGGTGACGAACCATTCGCAAGATCTTCCAAGACTTTAGGAACGTTAGCGTTACTTGCTTTCAAAGCACGATAGGGATCGACCGAGATCTATCCTGGTCCTCCGTGATGAAAGGTGCCCTGGTTTCCAGCCCTTCCAGTCCGACCAGCCCGATGAACTTAGTCTTCTGGCGCGTCGTGATTGATGACAAGCTTTAGCTGTTTGACATCTAAACCTCGAGCAGCAACGGAAGTGGCGATGACAATGGGAACGACACCCGACTTAAAGTCCGCAATAGTCTGGTCCCGGTAAAACCGACCCTTCCCTCCCTGGAGGGACATACAGAGGTAACCTTTCCGCATGAGTTCCCGTAGCAGACTATCCGCCGCTTCCTGCCTGTCAACGAAGCTCAGTGTGCGCGCCCCAGCGCCTTCGTTGTACATCTGACCTAGGATCTCAAGTAGCCGGTTGAACTTGGTATCCTCCGCCCGAACCTCGACGATCTGGTCAATCTCCGGTGCAACGACCGAACGTTCTCAAAGTTTTGGCAACGTACTTCTCGAGGCCAATTGATCAATGAGGTCGATATGACCTCGCGAACTGGACCGATATTGAGACTGATGCACTACAAGTCGTTGCTTCGCAAGTCCGGTTTGATGCGTTCAATGTTCAATGGCCCTAGGATCCACGAACTCTGGCCAAAGGAAAGGTTCTGATAGCATTGTGACCAGCCTCCGTAAACGGCTGAACCTGAGGGCCAATTTAGCGAGCATCTGTCCCACACGTAAAGCAACCTCCTACCTGTGAATCCGTCGCATCGAAGGTATTAACCATAAGGATGTCGAGTTCACGGGAGATCCGCGTTTGCCCTCTGGTAAATCCTGACCCAAAAAGATTGAGTGAATTCCGCTGCAAGAAAGTGATCAGCGCTGCGCAGAGACATTAGATGAACCAGATAGTTGATGGGCCTCTCGGACTCTTCTGCTATGTGTTTTGCAGGTGGCCTCCCCTCTAGTCATACGACGTGACGAGCGCGTCGATGACCAGTTGGTTAATTGGCCCAGGTTCAGTCTGGGAAAAAGATCGGAGGACAGGTGGGACTGGTCGACGACCTCGGGCGACGTGCTAATGAATGGAGGGATCCAGTCGTTTTTGGGAGGCTGAGCGCTTCCGCAACAACACTCTTCAAGTCTTCGTGCTTTTCGGTACACTTTGAAATCGTTTTGAACAGTTCGGTGGAGTTGAGATATACGCAAACGCGCCTTGCGATAGTTGAGACCCTGCGGGAAAGGTTGATACTGATCACCAGAACAAAACCTCAACAGCACACGAGGGGTAGCGTGCCAAGGAAGGGAGACTTTTGGTGAGCGGAGGGCCGACTTCTCGACTGTCGGAAGGATATACGATGCCGTCTTCCTCAGTCGCACGGCTCTCGATTGAGTCGTGAAGCGTGATTTGAGGAGGAAACGAGCTCAGATTCAGCATTGAATGGATAGCGGAATCACGACGACAACGTCACACTCACGGATCGTGGTCCTCTCCGTAAACTCACTTCCAGAGGAGGGGTGACGAAGGCGCGAAGCGCGCGGATTGGTAAATTTGACCAAAGTGTGCTGACCCCAGAACTCGGGTGAGGAAACGCCTACGAATCGTTGGTGCTTTATCAGGTCGTCAAATGGTCACGACACTCGCCAAACACCCGATGACGAAGCGTCAACAAATGACTTATAGGGCCGAGAGTCACAATTCAGATCATCCCTACTAAATCAAGCTTTTCCAGCAGACCTCGCATTCTTCAATTTTTTTCTCCCTCTCGTTCCGGGTTTCCCCAGAAGTTCATTGATCTTCCATCTCGCAGTCTCAATTTCATCCAGTTGCCCAAATTCCCGTTCCATGTTCGACCCTGGGCTCCGCCCAAAGTCACAGCAACCCGTGGTTCGAGAGGCACCTCAGTTTGCTTCGAATTGCACACCGACGATCGTACCGTCGCAATCACTACTAATCCGATGGCGAGACAAGGGAGAGGGGAAAATCCACCACCGTATAACGTTCAACAGATGTCATGTATATACGTCTACAAATGTCTTGCCTATCTATAAAAAAAATAACATTGCGGGGGTCTACAAGTGTGAGAATCCAATACAATCTCTCGAAAAAAAGGCCGCCGTCCCAACGCGTGCCCCGAGAGTGGTGCATGGTGTAGGGGGAGCGCCCCGAGAATCGACAAGTTTTTCTTGCGCTCATATCTAGGCGGTGATACCGACACGGATGATTCTGTGAAGTCAATCGCTTCGTCATCATTTTCCTTGACGGCAACAGGACTTACTCGTCAGCGGGGCCGTTCCAATTTGCAGTCTCAGGGAAGGAAATGACTGGAAAGAAAAAAACCCATCAATACCCCGCACGGGGGTCCAGGGGCAGGGAAGGGGAACTTACTAAGACGACGGTATATCGACTCGATCAAGAACTCTCGTATCGAGTTAAGCGGAACGCGAATCGGCCCGCCTTCGTGCACGTCGACCTTGCTCAGAACGTGGTAATGCGGAACGCTAGCAACAACAGCGCGGAGCGATCGTAAGCGCGAGATCTCACGAAAGGCACAAGCGTTGAGACTCACATGTGGGTCGTCTGGAGTACCGCCCTCCTGATCTCATTTATCGTTTCGGACGAATTCTGATCACCAGGGTTTTCCAGTGAGCAGATCTTCGCGATGATCTCCTCGATATAAGGTTTGAAACGACATCAGCACCCTGGAGTAAAAGTGGCTCGTGGGAGGGTAGCGACTCACGTTGACTTCAAAGTCTTCGCGGAAACCAATATAGTACGTTACGCCGTAGAAGCCTAGAAGTAGCGCAGTTTCAGCGTGCATGCGGGAGCGATGGAATGCCGTTCGTGCGGAGGGACCCTAGGAGCCGGAAGGACACAAACAGACGATAGTATCTATCAGGATGCCATCAGCACGCTCCTCGGCGCATTTGAACACCACAGGTCGCAAAGACTTACGACGACTTGAGGAAGCGCAGGCCACTGCCTAATAAACCCAATGAAAGGATGCGGCACGCTCTTCCCAGACGAATGAGACATCGAAGCGGCAACAAGATACGATGGGCCTCACCGTCCAAGAAACCAAAGACCACGAAGAACCCGACCGCAACAATCACTGGCAGACGTTTGACGTAGACCATCTGGACCGCGAGGAGCGTGGTTGTCGTGAACATCACAGTTGCAACAGCAAAGCTGGCCGGATAGGTTAGCTTGTTGAGTACGGGGGATGAACGCGCAAGAACTCACCCGTATGCGTTGGTAAGGGTTTCGGAGTTCTTGAATGCCACGACGAAGACGATGACTGCGATCATCACTGGAAAATGAGTCAAGACAAAGGGTAAAATCGACGCAACGGAAGTTCACGAACGAATCCAGTTGAGTCCTGTGGAGAAATGAGGACCAACGGCGACCAAAGCCAGTCGCACCAGTTACGAACCTTGAATCTTCTCGGAGGTGTGCTTGATACGGATGCTGACAAACGGTTGAGCTGAGGGAAGGGCACGTTGGGTTCGGGCGTACTCACGGTGGGAGACTCTTCGCGTTCACAAGTTGTTGCACCAGACTGAAAGTGGAGGTGACCATGGCTTGGTAAACGGTGAGCTGAATCACCGGTGAGCACGCGCGCGTACTTTTCCGAAGGCGAAGAGCTCACAGTTGCGAGGATCCCGAAGATGTAGACAATCCTTGGGGAACGTTAGCTGGCTCTCTGACATGACTACAGCGGCTACGGACCAGAAAAGAGGTCCGTTCGAGCTTCCGGGAATCGTCGCATAACAGATGTTGTTTATAACCGCCTCACCGTCCCTGATCATCCGAGCCCCTTGCCCAAGGTACGCTAAAATAAGGTTGGGGAAGACGAATGCGGGGAAGGATGGCTGTGGGGAGGTGAGCTCTGGCCACGAAGCCTCACGAGGAGATCACGAACCTGGATGGAGAGCATGTTGAACTGGCCAAGACTGTGGTCAGGGATGATTAGCCGACGCTGACCCGTAAAAATCCCCTGAACACCTACCTCGCAAACATCGCCTCGCAACCAGTCAGGGCCAAGAGAACACCGACAAGATCCGTGAATCTCTTGGTGCGTACGAAAACTAGGGAAGGGTTCGACACGGTGATTGTAGGGAATAGCATACAACGTACACATTACCGCACGGGAGGGGTCAAAGGCGCGGAAGATACCCGGATGAGCGGTGATGTTCACAATTCCCGTTACACCAACAGCCAGATAAACAGGACTAGATGCCGGGATAAGACACGCGTTTGGGGCGAGGAATGGAATCACTCACCGGGCGAGAACGCAATACCCAGCCTTTCCGTGCCCAGAGGTTGTATCAGGAAAAAGGGCGTGAGGAGAGCCTGTTACGGTCTTCAGTGAGGTGAAGCGGGAGCAATAGAGGGATACTGACCAAGGAAATACCCGTAACACTGCCGGCGGTGCAAGGCTTCGTTCCGGTCACATTTCTAACCGGTTCCGTTGGCCGTTGTTGGCTTGGGTGCGTCACAAGAGGTCACAGGCCGGTTATCTATCCCGATGAAACTTGATCAATCCCGCCTTCCAGTGTCTATTTGCGACCGGGCTGACCATGGCTAATGGTATCCTCACCCCTGCCGTCTCGGTCACAAGCGCTGCGGCTGGTATCGCCGTTTCGGAGACGGATCTCGTCTTGTAGGAGCTGTCGCCGGTCAAGACGCGATCGCCGTCGATGTCCTCGCGGGGAGGTGGGAACAAGCCCTGGAACAAGGCGAAACTTCCTCCTTCTCCTTCTCCAGTACCAAAGTGCAGGTAGATGAATGCCTAAGATTCGTTGTCAACTGGAGATCCCCGGACTGAATACGGGGTGTGCTCACGTATTTCACCAATGGCAACAGAGTCATAGACCATATAATCGCGCTGAGCACTCCGATCACGTCCTCTGGAGGGGGAGCCGGACCATTGGGTAACCAAACACTGTTGAGGACGTACAGAGGGGAAGTTGCGACGGACGAGTGGATCACACCTGCGAAGGAGATCAGTGATCGACAGGAAAAAAAAAGAGAGAGACGCCAAAACACTTGCCCAAGGTCATGAAAGACAATGCGAGAAGACCAAAGCCACAAGCGGTATGGGGTCTCCTGGTCTGGACCATCCCCTTCTCGAGGGTATCGGCAGTGACACGGGATTCCATACTTCTGTTTGTGAAGGGACGGTCGTGGGGATCATGATGATTTTGGGCTGATCAAATGCGGACCGCCAATCACGGACGTAGGGCGTGACTCGCTGAATTAGAAAATTCCATGTTCCTGGCCTGTGGGAGGGAGGACGAGACATAAAATATCAACGAGCGCATAGTATTTGGAGACCGGACAAGCACGGCATAAACTGCACACATTTGAGACCGGTTCGGCGTTTTGGAACCCTCTGTGCAAGAGTTGAGGGTGGATTCCGAGGGTGAATTCCTGCAATGCCAACGCCAACCGTTTGCTGTCTTTCGAGTAGTTCCGCGGGGTCTCCGATGCGCCGACGCCGGTGCAGCCAAGCGGTACCGGCCGACGGTTGCAACGGCCTGAAAACGCGTCGGAGTCAATCCAAGCAATCGTGTATATCATAAAGGGGTACCAACGTCGCGCAGCGACAACCGATTCGACCAGACAGCACGAAAAATATCACTGCTGTTCAGGAAAGGGTTGACGAGATTGGTTGCTGGGTTCCATTCGACTGTAAGGCGGAAATAGGCTCAAGAAGTCGAGGAACGTACCCAAAGAGGAACGCACCCAAAGATATCGATATCGCCGTGCTAGCAAGACGTGCATCTTTTCGTCCCACAGTTCCGCGGGGGCTGGATATATCGCGCCCTCGGCATGCTGGAGTGGTTGCCTCCGAGTTTGCATGTTGAGGAAGATGTCGGGAAAATGTTGGGACGTCGTGTACCAATTGTTAGGATCGCTAATATCATCTATCATCGCGATGAGATACATTTACAAAGGCCCTACCCTCGTCGCGATGGCCTCCACAAATCCTGCGTGATGAGCGTAAGCAAGAAGCACCAACACGACAATGCTGATAACCCGAAGGTTGCGGCTTACTTTTTACCCCTCTTCGTTGCCCCCTGCTCAAAACATCCGCACTAGCAAAGCGCGTGTCGTCTTGCACCTTTTTCTTCCCCGTCCGATGGGTTGTCGGGAAGTGTTGCTTGGCAACCGATGCCGTTCTGAGTGGTATTGCCCGAGATCCCACGGCTGGATCGAAAGTCTGAAGATTTGTGTCACCGGTTGACCGGTCGCGGAGTGGACCGTAGCGTCCAGATCTTGAATTGAAAACAGCGGTCCAAGGATGAGGAACCAACCCAAAATCGTCGAGACACCAACAGCCATGACGATGCCGACCGACCCGGACTTGGCAGCGTTACTAGTTTCCTCCGTCATCTGCAAATAAGGGTCATTCTCAAAAGCGGTTGTTGCAACGAGGGCCTCGTACGGATGCGCTGGCGTCGAAGCCTGTGAGGGTATATTGAGCCATTGGTATAAGTACCGATCATCACGACGTATCCCTTGCTTGCTCGAACACTTCAACCAGGATCGATCATCACCGGTGTTATCCAGTTGAACAATCCATCAAAATGCTGAGTGGTATCTCGAATTAGTAACGGTAGTGTATGCACCGAATAGTACTAGTGTTGTTGGTATGCCGGGCAACGAATCCAATAAATGGGTGGCTACACCGAAGAGGTTTGAGAAGAAACCAATTTCTCCTTTCCCTACCGCCCTCGATAAGTAGGATCCCGCGGGGTTCGTTCATACAGCAAAACCGGTCGACTTTTGTCTATTCAGAAGTATATGAGGTAGCTCTGCAGCAATTCCCTCGTCCCAGTGCAAACCACATCAACTCCAAAACCGGCTGATTGACCTCTCGTGCCTATACCTATTTATCGGGATACATTTCAGCGAAGCATGAGGGGTCAAAGTTCTCAGAGTCGTTTGTTGGAACATCACGTCCTCGGGCCTGGTAAATCGTCGAGAGGACGCTGCAAACCGTGAGATCGCGCTGAGGTAGCCCAACGCTTTCGACGCCGCACTCAGGGCAGACTGCAGCATCCTGGCAGATAAGCCACAAAGCTAAGCAAGGTCCACACCATACGTGGTGGCAATCCAGGCTATAACCACAGGTGAGCCTCCAAATGCAGGTGTCGTGGTTCGAGACGAGTTGGCACACCTATATGGGAGGACATAAATATCTAAGCAGAGCTTACATTCGACTCCGTTGCTCAACTCTCGTATGATCTAAAGGGGCATGTCAGCTCACAGCGTGACCACGGATCCAGCAAGGTCCACAATCTGGTGCACCTCCTGCAGGCCAGTCAGTCAACGAGTCAATAAGACTCAATACACGGTGGACTGTACGTGCTTCGCGCAATTTGTCTAACGTGGAACTGATCTCGTTTGCAGTTGCAACCTCAGCCTTGAGTTCGGCCCGCAGCCTTTGGATTTTATCCAGGTTGTTTTTGAGACCTTCCCGCACAGCTGCGCCCCTGGCAACAGACTCATCGTGCAGCTCTTCTAGCCGAATGAGCCTTTTCGTCAGGGTCTGGTGATCCTGGAGGTGTCCTTTGGTTTAGCGTCCTGGTCCTCAGAGGGGGTTCCAATGCTCACCTCTCGGAGCTTTGCTAGATGTCCGTTGAGTATGTCGTAGAAGCGCGGGTCGGCAGAGTCGATCTCGTCCATCTGAAAAAACCTGGAACGTCGCAACGTTGAACCCCCAAGGGTTCGGAGGGTCCCGGTATAGGGGGTCAGCAGGTGCCTTTCTTCCTTTCACAAACGATTTCACAAATAACTCCGCTCGACACTTCGAATGATGATCGATATCGATATCGCGTATCTTTTGCGTTACGACTGGGCCCAGGAGAAACCGAAAGGATCGCAAAATAGCTGCGATAGGAACGCAAGCTCAGGCAGGGCGCGAAACACATCTGAAGATTAGGGATGTATTTTCAGAGGTGCTGGGGATGACAAGGACGATGACGACCAGGAACCTACACACTTTCACCGGAAACAGACCATGGCAAATCGGTGTACATAGAGACTTTTGTGGTTTATTCAAGGGTACAGTACTCTCGCCTTTAAGTTCCAGGGAACGAAAAATGGGAGATTGAGACCCACAATCAATCATTCTTTGCAAAAACCCATTCGCAGCTCCCTCGATCCTACTGACTGTCTGGTTGTTGAACACAACCATGTCTCTCCTTACCGTGACAGAAGTGCTGGCTAACGGGAAAATGGCATCTGTGACGTACTGTTGCCAGAGGTGGCAGATGAGGTCAACCGAACGCAAGACTTGTAAAGGTTGCAGAGGAGGTTGTGTTTGCTGGTCAGCGTTTGCGAGGGCAGTCGTGGACCTAGCGTTACAATGAACTGCCCACCTATAAGATAAGAGACAGAAATGACGCACGTCTCCAGAGCAACTTCGAGGTACGATGTCCCGATAACCTCCGCTAAAACCTCCAATAAAGTGAAGGTGTGTTTGAGCCTAGCGATCTCAAGATATATCAACCGCCGAGTTCAGATGGATCGGATGCTCCTTACACTTCTTGAGGCGCCGTTAGCTCAACACACCTCCCAATGGCCTCTGCATGCCACTTCAGCATCTTCTCCGCCATATCCAGCGTCAACTGTCCGTCTTCCTCCCTCACTTATCCCTCGTTCGGATTTTCCGATTTCTTTTCGGCAGTGATACTTCCCAGACGCATGAACGCGGCGGCAGCCTGAGCAGAACTCGTAAGAGAACCGGAGCTGGACGTCTGCGTTGCAGCGGCACCGAGACGATTGACAACTCCGCTCAGCATCAACTTGAGGAGACGGAAAGGGGCGGAACCTACGTGGTATCGAGTGAAAGCGGCCAAATGTCCAGCATGTAGGTCACTCAAGCTTTTTCTCTTAGCGCAGTCTCCAACAAGGTCGTTATCGATGCAGATATCACGGAGGAGTGTCCAACCGCCGGGAGGGGGAGGTTGAAGGTCTTGTTTATATCGGAATCCGTGGGTGACCGAGGGGCCAAGGTGGGGAGCTCGTATACCTTGAGATCCTCGACAAGTGCCGATGTTTGGTGGTGGACGAGTTGCAAGATCCGGAGGAAAGCGAGTTCAGATGAAGACGCGATGCGGTTAAGGAGCTGTTCCAGGTGTTGTTGGATCTGTGAGTGGTCGCACATCCTGTAGCGCATTAACGACGGGGGTCTGCTCCTGTGTCGTTTCAACCACTTGCACGTCATTTCGCCACGACGTTCTCGGATTTTCTCATTGGTAAGGTTGCGGTGTTTCTCGCGACGTGCTGCTTCGACGATGTTGATCGGTTCGTCGGTGTACGGAGCGTGGAGGCGAGTGCTATCGCGTTAAAAAGTTTCATAGAGTCGCTCACGTTCGGCAAAGAGATTCTTGACTAAGCAGAAAATGAGTTTCAGCATTTCTGCGGCCACGGCGAGAAATACGACGTCCTGGGGGGTTATGGAAGAAGGGGACGAGGAACTCACGCCAATCCACGTGCTGGAAAGCACCCTCAAACGTTTGTCCAAACTTCGCTGCGTTCCTCTCGAGCGTTCTCTCGAATATATCTTCTGCCCTCGATATCCTTGGTCCAGCTGGTTAAAGTCCACTGCCGTTCTCGTCGACGTTGGCGTGCACGCATGCGTTTATGGATCACCCCGCTGACGTGGAGTGGTTGGACTTTCATCCGCGGAAGGGGCTTGTTGTAGGAGTCGTTCTATGGAATGTACCTGTCAGGATCGGACGGTGTTGCATCACGTTTTCTTCCATCTGGAGAGCCGGGAGGGATACGGAGGTTAGTTGGATAAGATGCGCGTGGAGGCGCGGACTCACGAGCTGGTTTTTGATGAGCTGTTTCCATCTCTCGTTTTCTCGCTTGGCCGCGATCATAGACCCTTATCGCTCAAGTTTCCTCTGCAGCTTGATATCCCCCTGATGGGCACGCCTGAACACATCCAGAGCATGCAGAACCTGAGCGAGCTCGTGTGCGTGACTGAAGGCTAGGAACTCACCCTATACCGCAGTGAGTTTGGAGGACGGGAGGATCGTGGAGCCGAGATCTGAAAACGGCAGTCTTCCGCAATAGAGGCAAGGATGGAGATCACGTGTGCGGGAAAGGTCTGGAGTAAAAACCGGCTAGCCCTCCCTCTCGAAAATGAAGAGAACCGTGAACGACGGCGGGTGTTATTGCGAGAGAATCGCCGGGTAGCGAACATGGCGAAAGCTGCTGGAGACACGTCAAGTGAATCTCTGCGGGGTCAAGATTGAGCGCATACATAAGGAAGGGATTAAACGCGACTTCACACCAACTTCACACCCATCAAAAAAATTCCAGCCCGCATTCACAGCAACGACAAGTGCAATTACAAACTGACTAAGCAGATTGGAGGTCGAGTCGGTGGAAAAGATGCTCTCATCGTTGTTGCTATTGCTGTCGTCCTGTATTGTGGCTCGCATTCGCGTGGGTCTTTGCGTGACCGGAAGACTCGGGAAAGACTTTCAGGCAAGACCACATCAGACGATGGAAATCCGCAACCCTGGAGAACCATTTAGCCTGAAAGCCAGAAGATTGCGCGGTGGCGAGAAGAAACCCACATTGTCCAGCAATAGACGATCTCTTCGCCGGTCTTAGAAACGGGGAGAATTCTTCTGGAGACGGTTTCCAAGAACTCGGCGCAAACCCTGTGCATCTCGTTCACGAAGCCAGCTCGTGAACAGACACCTTCGCGCCCTCGAGCTGAAGCCTGCAGCTCGGCCCTGTGGCTAAGAAGGATACGCCTATACGCCACAGCCAGTTCACAGTGTTCCTGCACTGTAAGACGGCCGTGCATGCCAACCACGTCGCCCTGCAATTCGAAGATGGTGACCGGAAGTACTGATGTAAGAAGGGAAGTCCTTCAAAGGCGATATTGGTTAGATGGCTCACCATCTGTGTAGACACCCCAGGTCGCGCTTGGGGTCTCAGACCTGCCCTGAAGTTGACCACACCTTATATCGCCCGAACGGTCGTTCGCAACTCGCGTGATTCAACTCCATCGGTCCCATCAAATTTGAATGCGCTGACTGAGGCTTCGTCCGGTCGCGCTATTGACCGAGGATGTGAGCGAGAAGTTTGCGAGACTCGTCGCGGTACCTCTGCGCGTTATCTGGCTGATGAATGACAGAAGGGTGTTCGAAGCCGAAGGAACGACGACGGAGATTTGGCGGCCCAGGAGGGGGTAACTTTACTTGGGAGAAGAAACGTCCTGCGGGCGTGGAGGGAGAGACTTGGCCACGGGAATCATTGGAGGGAAATGATGGCAGATCAACGTGCAGACTGGATAGAGCTGGCGTGACTGGAGAAGAGGATGTGTATGTGTATCTGTCGAAGTCTTGAGAGGTAGCTTCCATATGAGTTAAGAGTTACGACTGTTGGCACACCACGAGAAAGTCCGCAGCCAGAAAGCGATAGCGATCGTGTGTTGTTTGCGCAGGGGGTGATGTTATCGCCGCCCCGGGTGTTGACCTGGATCTCGTCACCACCTGACCACTCAGTGTTGATATAGTAGAGTACTTAGTGGTGAACAAACTCACCGCGAATCGCAGCCGAAGCAGATGATCCACCCAACCCAAACTGACGAACGTAATGTGAATGTAATACGTTCGCCGCCGTTCTACTAAACCAGTTCCTGAGACCTCCATGTCTACGTCCTGCAAGATCTACGTCGGTATCAAACGAGGGAACGAGGCCATTGGTGTTCCCGTAATCGTTCGACGCCGCTCGGGTGGGGATCCGGGGGGTGGGACGTCGTAATCCACCCGCTCAAAGTCGTACGCCCCTGGGATGGATATTGACGGAGGGTGGTTTCGGGCGGAGAGAGGGGGGGAAGTGTGGACAGAACGGGATGGGTCCAATGGTTGCGATTCGGAAACGGGGGCGTTGTCGTCATCGTAGTCGAGCTCATCATCCGAACCATCGAAGGCGACGTCGAGCTCGTCATCGGAGTGCTCTGAGGGCCGTTGGGTAGGCAATGGGGCGTAACGTGCGGACATGGGTGATCGTGAGGAACTCAGAGTAGGAAACTTGGAGTGGGGCTCGGTTGGCCGGTAAGTACGGGGGTTGCCGACTTGAAGGGAGGATCGTGGGGAACAATTACTCTTCGTGATCAAGGAAATAATCTTGAGCCCTCTTGACCACTGCTCAATTCGTCGTCAAAATAGGCACCGGCTCAGTCACAACCTGTTCCATTCGCAATAGGGGATCCAAGGTGCCCCTTCCAACCTCGATGACGCTCCCCAAACCCCCGCTCAATCCACCATCAACACAATTCACGATTCCAAGACACCTGCCTTGATCTTTGTGTCAGGGAAGATGGTCGTTACGGGCGCAAAAATCGGAGAATAACCCGAGGTTTGCATCACACAAGTATGCCTGTATTTTCCTCAAGTTCCCCATTTTTTTGGAGTTCCTGGACAGGTCACCAGTTGAACCAGAAGTTGGTGCATCTCTGAGCAATTTGTGTATCACGGTCAACGTCGGCCTTCATCGATTCTAATTCCGATCAACGCTGTATAGCAGCGATCGTATTGAGCTTTATCAAATCAGATGGGAACTCGGCCCCATACGCAACATACACACGGGAGGGTGGGGGTGCGAGCACCACTTAGAAGGGTAGGCGGTGCAACATGCAGCCATAGAATCAATGGCTGACTTCCATCCACCTTAGGCCGTTTATCACCGGAGCGAGATACGGATCGCGGTACGCTCTGCTCTGATCCCCTTCCTGTACCCAACTGACGTGTCCATGACATACCTGACCTGGTTCATGGTTTTTTAGCCCTTCTTGCCGTTCTTGGCCAGTGGGCTAGCGTCTTGAACATATCGCGCGCTGTCCGCACCTGCACCTCCCTTACAAGCGGCAAGATGGAAAGTTCAGATCAGGGATCCTGACGTCTAGCTGAATAGTACGGCTAGCTGCCATACCTCCAAACAGTGCCGCTTAGTGTCGACTATTAGTCGGCACGATTTTTCCAGATGTCGTTTGCGTGTTGAGGAAGATGTCGGGAAAATGTCGGGACGTCGTGTACCAATTGTTTGTAAAATTTCATTTCATCGCGATGATATTAGTTGCGATCCTAAGGCCTTACCCTCGTCGCGATGGCCTCCATAAATCCTGCGTACAAGACCTTGTACCAACGTCCCGAACAAGTCCATAGAAAAATGCCGTAGGAGTGGCGATGTCCCTTCCTGGCGTAGGGCACACAATGGCGCAGCCGCGTGGTGGAAGAGCGAAACCCTCAGGGAGCGTAGGGTTGTCAGGCTGCGAAGAGCCTGCGTGAGGTACTGGTGGGCGCCGCCGTGGTTTTCCACTACCAGGGTCTCTACTCCAGATACGTCCAACGATCCAAAGGAACAGATCGCCCGGGCCCCAAAGTCTTGTGTTCCCCCCCAACACGCACCTATGCGGAGGGCGCCGTGAGTCCCGGAGAACAACATGAAGCACTCGCTTTCTGATGAGCATTGAAACCATATGCTCTCCGGTGACTTTATACTGGGGATGAGGTCGTGGCGAGGGGGGATAGTAAGTGCAACGAGATCTGTGCCTGACCCGTGGATGTGTACTGATAACTTGAGAATGACTCTAGAGGGAAGCGATAAGTGGACAAGGAGACCATGAGAAGTATCGGATGGTGTCAGCGGTTGTCACTCTCTGGGGAGGCGAGTTCGGACGCTCCCGTATGAACTGATAAAATACATATAACAAATGCACGTGCGAGTAAGTAAGCTGAGAAGAGCATAGAGAATCGAATCGTATACGACTGTTAGACTCGTGAGCTAAATGGTTAGTGGGGCGATATCATTGAGTTCTTGATGGAAGTTCGTATGTGTCCATGTGCTGCAGAAGGTTCAGTACAGTGCAAAACATCGGATAGAGACGAGATCTACATACCTTGTTGAGAGGAAGTACGTGAAAATATTCGCTCTCCTGTTCGTCGAAGAAGGCCTTTGCGTAGTGTGAAACGATTTCGTCGACTCCCACTACATGAACACCGACGATCCGGTTCCAACATAGAAAGCCGCCAGCAAACCCAAACTGTTGGTATCTCCGTTGAGCATCCTCGTCTTCAACCACTTCCCACTCCTGGACCACCAAAAGATTATCGCTTGAGGGAGGGCACCCTGCGCCAAGGGTAGTATATGGCAAGAAAAAGATCGAGTCAATTCTTCCGGCTCGATGCGAGGAACCGCGGACTCTCCGGAAGATGACATTGCTATCGCGACGAAGAGCCTTCTCGCTGGCATAGATAACTCCTCGAATGGAAACCTTGTCTAACCTTAGCGCAGTGCGTGGGACAGACCAGCGACCCGGATCACTCGTATACTTGTTTGTTGAGTGCTTCCTGTTCAAAAAATGGGCAACTGCCGCACGAACGTCTTCAGCGAGGTCAACGGGCTTGGGGGGTTTGGTGGTGGGGTGGTGGGTTTCGTCCGCCAGTCGAGTTCCCCGATGATCCTCATCGGCAACCTTGTGGTATGCATCGAGCAATGGCTTTATCCGAGGGAGATTAGTGTCAGCGAGGATCCCTTGGAGGTTCGAGCTACGGCAAACGCTCATAGTAAAAGTCGCTTCAAGTTCTCCTGCACGCAAGTGAGGATTATACACCTAGACGTACTTCGGATGTGCGTACCAGACTTGTTGTTAACATTTTGCATTCCCAGGACCTCGAGGAACCTTTCACCACCGAACGCTTGAACTGCATGTGTTGGACCAAATAACCGCAAAAAGTCTCCGGTGTGCAGCGCGGCATGATGAATAGGTTGAATTTTGTTGCCCTTGAAGAGTATCTTCATCTCGGTGAGATAACGCGTGATTAATTGTTCGTGATCCTCGATCATTTGGGGTGTGATAGAGCGTTGGGTTGCTAGTTGGATCGCAGATGTCAGGTCCATGAAATTGCAAATGAGGTCAAACCGTCGATCGGTGAGGCTGCCCCAAAGTCGGATAAGGGTGACAGGGAGGTGGACCGTGCAAACAACCATCCACTGGTCTGCCGTGAGCTTTCCCCGGGCGGCGGTACCCCAGTTCGGAGGTGCTGGACTCATCCAGGAGGGGAGCTCTGTTAACTTCATGTCCTTCCACACCGCTTCCATTACATCCCGCCCAAGGGCCGCTCCGCCGGTCGGTCTGTCCTCTGTGGCCTCAGGTCGGGGTATACTATCCTTGCGCTCAAAGTTCACATTTCAGCGAGGTGCAAATGGATAAAGGTGCAGCGGGGAACTCGACTAACCCATTCTTTGAGCCTCGTGAGCAGGTCAATCTTGTATCCCCCTGTATCCAATCCGCGGTCCTGGCACATCGTACGAAGAATCTTGAGGTTGACCCGATCAACAAATGTGTTGCCATCCTTGTAGGCCTCGAATATCCTAACCGCTTTGGCATGCTTCCCTTGAAATTGTTGACCTTGATCAGTTCCAACTTCATTGTTAAAGGCTTGCGCGTCCTCCGCGCCCACTTGGCTATGGAATACAATGGCGTCGGGAGGTGTCTGGGCTCTCTGTAGAGGTAAAAGCCAACATGAATTAGTATCGCGAACGGCGAGACGAACGGCAACCCACCCATTGTACAATTTCTTTTGCGAGGGTAAACTTGCTGCCCACATAACGCAAACTATTGTCGAAGCAGATATGCCATAAAACTTGCCTGGGTGTGCTTTTGGCGGAGAGAAGTTCCAGGAGATTGCCAGGATTGTTTCGAATGACGTCCAGCCAATGTTTGAAAACGACATCGCGCGGTCGGGAAGGGGATTTGGAAAACGACAGAGCACTAGCATCCCCGCCGTCGATTGATAAATCTATACCCCAGACCCGGCGGCAGTGTGTTTGGTACAGCCCTAAGAATGCGGCGTGCATCTGATCGACGACGGAGTAGAGAATGGGGTTCCAGTAGGGGAGTTCCAGAAGTGCAGACCATCGGACACCGTACAACTTAAAGCTCTGTTCTCTGTCTTTCTCGCTCTTGCAGTCCCTCCACTGGCGTGCCCAGACGACGTGTTCGTGTAGATGGCGCGCGGGCCAGGTATGCTTCAGTAGGTTCTCGATGTCCTGTATGGGCAACTGGCAGAACGTGCAGAAGAACTGCGAGTTTACACTGCCATACCCAGCCATTTGTCGAGCTGCGAGCATGTCGCAGACGAGCGGAATCGCCGCACCTTTTACGAACCGGCCGAAAGGATGTCGTGCGGTGGAGGTGAAAAATACCCCCTTCCAGAATTCCAGGAGCTCCTTGACCAGTAGAACAAGGACGTGGTTGATCTGCTCCAGGGAAGGTTTCGAGGGACCAGGGATGACGCCTGCAAGATACATATTCTTGTATTTGTACCGTTCGCTTTCAGGAAGGTTGAGGAGGACCAAGTAAATCGCCGTGGAACTGATCGATTGCTTTGCTTCGAGGTTTCCGAGGGGATTGAAACTGTCGGCTCCGA
This sequence comes from Thelephora terrestris, assembly GCA_015956445.1. Lineage (NCBI taxonomy): Eukaryota > Fungi > Basidiomycota > Agaricomycetes > Thelephorales > Thelephoraceae > Thelephora > Thelephora terrestris. Next base: position 479,193 of record WIUZ02000008.1, read on the forward strand.
TGCTAAATGCGTAGCGGCCTTCGGTCCCTCGCTCGGAAAAAAAGGGTAATCCATCTTCATCGTCCCGGAAGGCTTGGAAGACAGCAGAATCCCATATGTCTGTGATACGCCCTGTAGGGGGACGACGCGGAGCGGCGTCGATGACCTCTTCCATACCAGGTCGTGAGAGCAATCTCCCCATCCACTCCTTTAGACTCTGGTGAACGTATTTGCGGCGGGGAACCGGAAACACCTTTCCTCCAACACGCCGTTCTGTCCACAGTGGGACGTTGCAAGGGGGACTAGTTGGGGTGGGGCGATGCGTACACGTTTGGACGTCGGGTTCCGCGAGGGGTGGTGTCCCAGTGTATTCGTAAAGTGCATAGCAGGCTGGGCATTGAAGGTATGATGTGGTGCGGGGATTCAGATCGATATGGTTGACAATCGTTCTCGGGTCGTTTGGGATGAGCTGAGTGATGTTTTCGTCGGTCGAGGCTACTGATAGTACTGAGCGAATTCCAGCGACCATGACTTGAGTTGCACGCCGAGGGACACGAAAGAACAAATGGAGGATGAGGACCGTTAGGTATACAGCTGAGACGATGGGGTTCTGTGGGACAGATATACGGAGGTAGACCTCTAAATAGTGGCACATTCAGCTTGGCATCGGCCATATGCACCGAAACGGCTCACCAGAATCAACGACCGCATGACCACTGTAGCTCGCAATGGAGCCAAGCCTTTGTCTGTTCCATTCCTGTTCCTTGTGTTGTCGCATCGCGCGCAAACCCTCCATAACTTTATCCTCCAACCTATCTCGTGCATCATCCAACGAGTCGAGCTCATGAAGATGAGTAAGAATTTCGCTAAGCCTGCGCTCGTTTTCCAAGTATGCGATATTTCTGTAGTCGATAGGGTCGAGCGCGTGAGGGCCGTCGTTGGAAAGGTGAGCCTCAGGGTCGTCTTGGTGTACGAATTCTTGCAACGGGCCGGGTTTTTCGGTGAATACTAGCCTCGTGTTGGTTGGCGACCATAAAATCCTCTCCCCGATTTCTGATTCCAGTGTGAATAACTCTTCCCGAGATGGGTCATAAGGGTGCGCGATATGTTGGATGGGAGTTATTGAATCGTCAAGGGAACGGAAAGCGGTGGTCCTTGCAAAGTTATCGAGGGTCTGAGCTCTGGCGTCCTCCTGGAGGTGATTGCGTGCCGTTGAGGAGGGGAGACGGATACCTGGGCCCTCATATCGGCCAGTCTCGGGGTTGTAGGATGTACAATGGGTTTTACAGCGACAGATTGTGAACCGAGTCATCGAACTGTTTCCAGATGAACAGATAGTGGAAATTAGGACAGGATAATGAGCCTGACCCAAAGCTAGCACCCACCTGCATGCGAGTGTTCTGTAAACGCTGAGTCGAAATTTTCGAAGGGGATTCGATCGAGATTCGATACGATGATGTAGTGACAAGTCTTACTAGTAACCGATATGTACCAAAACAGCAACAGCGCTACGGATAGTCACCCAGTTGTCGATATCACCGTGAACCCTCCTCATCAGATAGACCAACACCGTTTCCACCCCCATCCATACTATTCAGGCCCAGGGCCAACCTGATAATCGGGATTAACACAGCAAGCATCAAGGTTAAAATGCACCCACTCGATGATCTTCTCATCATGGGTCCAAGATATGTTGGCGGTCGGTTTAACGACGTTCTCAATATCAACGAGGGAGCCAAGCCAACTTTGTCTGTATGCATTTCTTGGGAGTCCGCGAACGAACTTGATGTTTTCGCTAGTCCTTCTGGCGCTCCCACGATGCCGAGGGTGCGACCCCCGCGCATCACCACTCAGTTCTCGCGCCCGGTCATAGAGAGCGTCAAAGTAACGGAGCCAACCAGTAACCCTGGTAGCCCTCCACCGAGGAGCGAGGATTCTCCACTGTCTCCTCCCCCCCACCTTCTCTTCTTCATCGCTTGACATTCCGGCGACTCCCAGGAGGTCAAGCTTTCTTCGCTGAGGCTGGAGGGCAGGATAAAAGTAAGTTAGATCTCGCCTGCGGTGGAACAACTAATTCACAGAATAAGCAACCACGCGCAAAGGTGCGACAACTCCTCACCGCTCTTTTCCGTTCTGCTTTGTTTTTTGTCTTGCGTTCCTCTTTGAGACTGTCGACCGTATGCACCTTCTTGCCCGTTTTATACCTTGTGATCGTGGACCTCACAACCGCGGCGCATTTTTTCGACACCATCTCCCTGACAATCTCGTCATTGGCGTTGTATTCTTTGTGCACCTCCATGAAACTGTTCACAAGGACTCTTGTTGCCGATTTATTCCAAACGTTACAAGGTGTGCCCTCCAAATGAAGGCGGAAGTCACCCGCGGTGCAACATTCCTCGATCTCGGGGTTGAATTTTTCTATATCATCGGTAGTGACAAGGTTCACGAGCCATTCGCCACGAGGTGTTAGTTCTTCGGAAATAAAGAGCCTGATTTTGTCCTGAGGGCGGATAGGTCAGCCGCGGGATATTGGGATATTTCCAGGGCGACGACTTACCGAAAGCTCGTTCTCGTAGGGTGAACGGAAGGCCACTTCCCTGCTTTTTTTGGGAGGACGTTTTCGAGGGTTGGTACGCCTAGGTCTGTTCCTTTCGTTGTCAGAACTATCGGGGGAATCGCGGCGTGAATCCCTCAGGGCGGCGACTATCTGATCGGCAGTAGCCTGCTGGGCATCCCGGAAGTGTGAAGCAAGATATTTCATATCTTCAAATGTCACATAACGGTTCTAATGCGCACGTTAGGGAGTGTCAAATCTATTCCGGAGTGCTCACCTCTCCACTGTCTTGATCTGGCACGCCGGAGGAACCTCCCGTTGGCGCGTGATCCGACATTCTCGTGTCGTTGTCGCCGTGAAGGTCTGCTGCCTCGTCGAGATTCTCTGGGGTGGTGTCGTCCTCGTCCTCCCCTTCATACAGTGATGACTCTTGATGTTGAGCGGACCGGCGGGCCCGTCCTTGGTTATACTGGCTTGGGCGGCCAGGTTTGGGGGGACGCCTCTGCTTCTCCTGGTTGAGTTCACGACGAGGTGTGGTATCCAATGACTCAGCGTGTGGGGATTGATCCGCCGCCATGTCTGTACCCATCTCTTCCTCGTCGGAAACCTGTGAGGATTTGTTAGGACAAAAGATATCACTTGGGTAAGTCCCGCATACAGAGCGTGCCAGTCTGCTTGCTTGCTTCAGGAAAGCTTCCTGCATCTCGTCTCCATCGTCCGAACGGTGATCTGACGTTTCTTCGTGCACCAAGGTGTAGAATTCGTTCGTTTTACGGTCATAAAATACTTCAACCTTTCTGTCTGGAGACCCCAGTAGAACGAGTCGCGGCTAATGAGGGGTTAGTAGCTATTGACCATTGTGGGGGACGGTGGGACCCACAGTGTTACTTGGTCTATTTCCGCTTCCGGTTGTGTCGCCTACAAACTGGAAGCAAACACGATTAGCTGGAAAATGGAAGCGGCAGCGATATGAGCTACCTGACGCTTGGCCAAGGGGGTAGCCGACTCCCCAACAAGAGTTGCTGCGCTTGCGACTTCACTTCCTCTCACTTTCGAATTCAGTCAGATTACAACAGGAATGCAAAGCAATGCTAGCGCACTCGTAGATACGATCTTCTGAGATAGCTCCGGCGGGAGAGTAATCCTCGAGAGCCGTAGTCGATTTCCGGGCATGGTTTCAAAGGGGGTGCAGGAAGGGGCGAAAGGAGGTTGATGGGAAAGGGGGTGATTGACAGTAAAGTGCCAACCGCTTGGTGTCGCTCATTCTAACCGGTCAGTACCCGCTGTAGGTATCGAGTCGCCTCAACACGAGCTTGGGTGCATGGACTGCACATCATCCCCTTTCCCACGGAATATATCGCCACGTGATGTAATTTGGTGAATATTCCTGACTCCCGAGGTAATATACCTGGGGCAGTGGAACTAAATAATTGAAGAACACTCGCACGCAAGGGGCGATCCTCTGGTCTCACGAAGCCAGTCCTCTGCAGGCATTCCAATGCCGAATCAATACATTCCACCAATGTTTCGGAGTTTGTGTTACGGGGTCAACGTGTAGGCATTTTGATGTGCGTGTACACTGTCCACCGGGGGTGAAAGAATAATGGTCAGAGGGTCAGAGACGAGTCGTGAAAATCGATCCCTCACGCTGAGACACGTATGAATAGAAGTGTCACAGGCCGGAAAACTAGGGTGCCAGGCAAGGGACGCACAACTCGATCATCGGGGGTGTACCAACGTTATCCCAACGTGAAACAGGGCATTAATCGAGGGCACAAATGAAATGAATTGTAATCTAAATCGTGAGGCAGAAGTTTGGTGTCGTAAAATAAAACAAAGTGACAGCCTCGTCTTGGTTGGGGTGGTTGACTAAGAAAGAAAAGAAAACTCGCTTGCTCGCTTGACTTGGGTGAGAAAACCTCCGAAGCCAGGGGCTCGTGCACACAGAACCATACCAAATACGAAACGGCCAAGTTGACAGAGAAGTATCGATTTCGGAGCTCAGTGTGACCGGCGACCGTCCTCCTTGCAGTTGGATCACGAGGATCAGAATCCTGGTGCATGGCTGGTGTTGCGTGCTTGGAGGGTGTCTAATCCATGCCTCTGGAATGTTCCTAAGCCTTTTCGAGTGTGAGAGCACCCGGCGATAACCAAGGTAATGATGCAGGAGGACGTAATTGGGGTTGAATGTTGAGGCTAAGCCTCGGCCTCGAAGCGATCGATGAACCTCCAAGGAGACTCACGCAAGCATGACGGACCGGCCGCCGCGCTCTTACTCTACGATTTTTCTACCTGGAAGGAATACCTGGAAGGAACGTGTAAGTTCAGACAACACCCTATGCCCTCGTATTCACTGTGGGGAGTGTGAAAGGGTCGGAATTTAGAACGTTGGAATCCATACCCCAAAAGTTTTGCCCATAACCGATGTTCCGACGTTCGCCCTGCACATGCAAAATTGTTCAGCCGAGGTGGTTGGGGGATTTTGAGCGTGATGAAGTGGGAGGGGGTGAGGGGGTGCTCGCTAGGTCATGGTGGGCGCAGTTGACGACATGGATCGACACCCGACTGCGTGGATCGACACCCGACTACTCCCACAACAAGGTGTAGGCGTCGCAACAAAACAAAATTGAAAGCCCCACAAGACAAGGTAGGCGTCGCAACAAAAAGCGTCGCGAAATTAAAAGGCCCACACGACAAGGTGTAGGCGTCGCAACAAAAAAGGTCGAAAGGCTAATAACGTTTATTGTTTGTCGACTACGTGTAGACAGTCGGAATATTAGTGCAGAATCGACATTTACCCACCCTCTCTCTGTGAAGCAATGCGGAGGTAGAACGATGGGATAGATAGAACGAACGATTACTGTGCGGAGGGGTCCCAAACCCCGCACAGGACGGAATCGGATCACGGCTCGGACCGTTATCACAACAATCAACGTCCAACCAAGTCTGCCGTCTGGTCCGGGTTGTTGTCAACCTCGTGCCTCTTTCCTTCGCTCGCAAGCGAAAGTGCCTTGTGTCCGCCTGACCTTTCTCGTTGCCGATTTGTGCAGCTTCCTGCGTTGAACCGCGCGCGATGCGGGGAACACGGAAAGCCGGTTGGGCACTGCCACTGCGGGTGGATTGTAAGGATTATTGCCGATGGCTGGAGGTCGGTAGAAACGCTGGAGATATATGTGTCGAGTATAACATGTGACGCGCCACGGGTGGGTTCTGAACCACCCAGGACATGGCTGCTGAGTGTCGCTTCTTGGGTATAGACGGTCCCACCACTTTCTGGCACGGAGATGGGTGGGGATGACCACGCAGTCGTTAAATTCCTTGAGGAACCTGAAGGGGGTCGTCAGAAAAACTCTCAAACGGTGGAACGCTGCAACGTTGTACCAATCGACCCGTTGAAACGCTTGAAAGCCCGCGGTATCCGTACACGAGGGTTCGCCTCTATCAGGAGGCCCCTGGCTGTCGTCGTATATGCTTGAAGCATCCCAGCTTTTCTTAACCGCGAGTCGAGAAGCGGAAACTAAGGATCGAAAGTACAAACTTGTCACCCATCTCCGCAGGATTGCCCAGCGAAACGTACCTGATCCCTGGTCTCCGCCAGAATGCCTTGACAATCACCGCAATTCGATAGACATGCTTGACATCCCCTTCCACACCTTTCTTGCTCGTACTTGTCCACTGTCCCTCCAGGCGAGCTCGCTCGAGGGTCACGAAGAGCCGATGTGTGCAGATTTCGCCACGAGGGGGAGCCCGCGGATCGGGTGAAAACACGGCACCGTGCACGCGATGCGAGCTGTCTATGAGATGCGCCCCAACCGCACCGCATCATGGGGTTCTCGCCCAGTCGGGGTCCCTGGAAATGTCCGATTTTGTCGAGAGCGGGGTAGAGTGATGGGCAAGATAGGCTCAGAGTTCGCAGAATTCGTATGGCTGTGACCGAAGACACTCTCTGACAGAAAGAAAGCTAACAAAGTCAACTTGTTACTCCATCAAACGGTAAACCGAGAACGGAACGACTTACGGGCGGGAAAGGGATGATGTGGTCATTCATCGCAAAGGCGATCGAACAAGAAAGACGATCGAACGCTGAGCCACTGGCGCTTGAAAGGGCTCTTTGGCGACAGAGGCCCACCCGGCCCCGACATATAATGCCCAATGCTCTGTACGCTCGCAGCAACAATGCCCTCCTATTCTCTCCCTCCTATTGTATATCTCCCCTCTTCTGGCGGCTACACTAGCTCCAGGATGGTACCAGAGGTCTGTCGTTATCGCTCCTCTCACTCTCACTAGAAAACCCTCCGAACTGACTTTCCGTCCAGACCCCCGACCGCCAGAGGTTCCCTTTCCGCCGCTACAGCATTGACGACGACGGAAACCTTGTCTGCAAAACCCGAAACGTATCACGAGACAGGTGAGTGTCCCTCGAGCATCCGATTTCCCAGACCCTAACGCAACATCAGCCGCCTAAAACCATATGACAAGCCACCCTCCAGATCCAAACCTGCACCGCTCCCGTCTCGCCGCTCTCCGTCTCCCCAGGAGACCGAGGACGGCTCATCCGACCCCAATGCTGCTGCCAGACTCTTTGCCAGCTTGGTCCCGACGATCATGCAAAACCCCAAAGCGCTAGATTCCGTGTCCTCAATATGTGCTGCCCACAACGTCGATTCTACCGTCACCGCCTCCATAATCCGGGCTGTTAAGAAGCAGCTTGAGCCTCCCGAAGACGAAGCGTTGAACGAGAGGTGCGATTCCTCTCTATTTCCGTGTCCCCAGCGGTGCTAACGATCCAGGCGTAGTGCTCAGCCCGCCGTCCAAACTCCGGTCCCTGCATCCTCTTCTGGACCTTCCGACGCCCACACTTCTGCACCGCTGCAAGATGGACTCATTCCGTTCAAACATGATCGTCCGTTTCCTTCCGGACGAGGAACTACAACCTGGTATTCTACCGAGTCCTCTGGAGAGGTCCATTCTCCCCCATCGGGCTTACGCGTCGATGCCGGCGACCTCTACATTCACAAGAATCTGTCCAACTCTTCGTTCCAGACTTGGTTGTACGGCGTTGATGGACGATGGAGGCGCCTCAAGACCGATGGCACCAAGATCCCGCACCCAATCTACTTGGAGAGGTCACTTAGTCTCCGATCCGACGGAACCCCCAACTGGGTCGCTTCGGTGAGGTTCGCCGCCGTACAAACTCGCAAGGATAGGAGCCGTGCATAGTCCCATCGTTTTTCATGACGTCTAATAGTGTATCGCGCCGGCGTGGGCCTCAGTCTCTGAGCTCTCCCCCAGATCTCGATTTTTTATTTGATCTTGTATCTCGAGCCTTTTTTTCTGCAGAGAATGTTTATGTTCTTACTCGGTGCGAAATTCATCAACCATGAGGCCGAGCTGCACCCGACATCAAAGCGGTCCATCTTCCCATTACAGATCTGAGATTTAGAAAGACAGGGAACGGAGCCTCTGAGTCGTTCATTATTGGCAGGGGGCGGGGCCTAATGAGTCCGGGAACAAAGTATCGAGTCGTGGTTACATCATGCCTTGCCATCTCGTTTTTCTCAAACTAAAGTCCCCTTACCCTACAGGTCCATCGGGGTGTTGATCAGATCACTTCCCTGAATCCCTGCCGCCACACTGGTAGGGCCAACCTGCTTAATAAAATCGAGGGTTTGAGGTTGCGCTCGAGTCTGATCCTGAGGAGCAATCGACAACAACGGTTGTAATTGAGGGCCAGCTGCCTGTAGCATCGTCATTGTATTTCTCTGGCCGTAGAGTTTCTCGAATGTCTTCGGATCGATCGACGAAGACCCTGCTGTGAGGTGTTGGGTTCCAGTACGGCTGCATACAAGAGAGAGGAAGTTTTCGAGTGAAACGTCGTATTGAGGGGGATTCCCGCAGAAGGCATTGCATTTCGGACAGGATGTCCCATTGTTGTTGAACCCGTCCAATACACAATTAAAACATCCTGCGTGGCGGCAGTCCAGGCTGCAGCACAGTGAGTATCGGCTGTATGATGGTGAAAACCGGAAAACACACCTGAATGGCACAACAAGCAGGCGAGAACAGAATATGCATGTCAAGAGCTCAGTGCACGCCCCCACCATCTATAGGATGTGATATATAACCGGTCAAAAAGCGGATTGACTGGTCGGCTTACTGATTTTCCCTCAGCAACGGCGACGGTTTCTGTCCCTTGGATCATTTTCCTTGTAACGTCAAGTTCGGCAGATAGATGCTCAACCTGGCGGACTTTCTCCTCCAAAATTTCCGACAGGTCCTTGATCGCCTTCCCCCCCTCGTCCAGTTTGTCAAGAAGAGTAGAAGTGGTGGATTCGTATTCAGCAGTCTTGTTCTGAAGCTCCTCTTTTAGCGACCGGACTTGAACTTTTTTCGCCTCGCAAAGATTCTCGAGGATGATAAAACCCTTCTGCATGACCCTGTATTGCTGACGAGGCATTCACTGCCTCTGCTCATTTTCCAAGACAAGCAGGACTTACTTGTTTGAGCTGGTCGGATGCCCCAACTTCAGACTGCGCAAACCTTTGTCTACGTGGGCCAGATCGAACAGGGGAGGCTGGCGTGGGCGCTGATCTCTGGGGGGTCCGAGTGGGTGTTTTGGCTTGTGCGTGCATTAATTCGTGGAAGCCTTTGGAGAGATCGTTCCTCGATTTAGCCATCTGGCTTTCAATACAGGTATGAGAGGGTGGGATTGAGGGAGAGGGTAGCCAGGTCACGATGTCACGACCTGGCCAAAACGTGGAAAATGTGAACGCTTATATATCATATGGATCAATGCTACGATGGAATTTTCATGGGTACATGTGTTGTGTCCTCTAAATTGCTACGTTACCCAAGAACATTGGATGTTCGAAAGCGGGCTGCTGCGCTTTCACGGTGTGCCTGTTTCGATGGCCACATCTATTTCTACCGACGTGGTCGGGATGCCTGTTTCGATGGCCACATCTATTTCTACCGACGTGGTCGGGATGCCTCTTTCGATGGCCACATTTGTTTCTACCGACGTGGTCGGGATGCCTGCCTCGCTGGCGCCCCAGAGTTTTCCCATATCACCGTATTCACGGGGAATTGGAGGTGGAGTGATTGGTCGAACAAGGCGTAGCCACTCGTCCGGATTCTTCAAGAAGATAACGGATGCTACGAGCAAAATAATCGAGAGGATATTGATAAATAATCCGCCTCGTGGCCGTTCTGGGATCTGAAGGTATTCCGTCAGGGTAGCGGTCGGTAGAGAAAATGGACACTGACGTTGACGATGCGTTCATCTGCCACATTCGTAGTCGACTGGGTGTCCTTCTCGGATGATCTTCCTGTGTTAGACGTCCACACTTTGATAGCGGTCTCACTCCCGAGTTCTGACACACCAACTGATACAATCCACTCTCCACTCCCGGCTTGGTAGACGTTCACCGCTTGAATGAGATCGCCTGCAATGACTCAGCACTCGTAGGGATTTGTTGGCGGGCACGCTCACCGCTATGGGGGAGGAGTTGAATGGTCTCGGACGTTTGAGTGTCAACCATTCTCGCACTCCCGTGTGTACCCCCTACAAGAAGGATTCGACCATCCGGGAAAAACTCCACAGGGATGGGCGAGTTCACGTGCGGATTGACGCGATATTGTATTGTGTGGCTGAAGGCAGGGGTTGAGATCGAATAGAAATCCACGCCATCGTACATGTTCGAAACGACGGCAAATTTCCCATCAGGCGAAACACAGGATCTGCCGCTACGAGGGAGTGCATCTGTCATACGGCGTGACAACTGGTGAGGTAACGCGGGCGTACATGTATCGCACTCGCGGGACGATGTTCCACTTCAGAGACCCCGATTTGAGATCCCAACACCTTCCAACAGGTAAATCAAATGCTAGAAACCTACACCTGAGCCACTTACACGATTCCGTGCTCCAGGTATGAGACCAGCAACGACCCGTCCTTGAGGAAGTGGATCGATCTTGCAATAGGAGTAATGTCGTCCCCAGAGTCGGCAACCGAAGGTGGTGGCGGGAGCGTTTTCATGCCGTTCCACAGAGCTGCAATTCCCATCGGACCCTGTCCCAAAGGGCTAAAATGCAAAGAAACGTACATATCGTTGGCTGGTCAAAGATCGTGACCTCGGGGCCGTGAGATATGGCAACGGTAGCACCGTCCACGTCCATCGCGATCCAGGCGACTGGGTCGTTCATCCAGTCTACCCACACCCTCCGATAGTCTGCGTCACCACCCTAGGATAATGTATCAGCAAACTGATTTCTGGGAGTATTAGTCGTTACCTCGGGGTCTTGGAAATGAACAGTTTCCACATCGCCATTCTTACATCCGAAAATGATGGTGCTGGGAGTGGTAGGGTGCCATACCAGTGCTGATACCGGCGAGAGGCTTCCATACCGTTTGACTGCTCTCCAAGATCTCGTCGAATATATGATTATCGTTCCGTCTTCGCCTCCACTGGCCAAATATCTCCCATCGGGTGACGACCTTACAACGTTAATCGAATTTGTATGGCCGTAAAGCGTAGTGAGGACAGTATACGGAGACGAAGACATGGTAGAAGTTCGAAGGAATGCCCCGTGGCTAACCTCGTGCCCATGCACGCAACTCCTGAAAGGCTGGGGATGGTGTGTGGACAGGATAATGGGTCGACCGAAAAGGTTCGACGAGTGTTAGATTAATAGATTAAATGTACAACGCTGCAAATAGAAGATATGGTGCATGGGGGAGAACGAACGCTGCAAAGGGAGAATATGATGCATGAGGGAAAACGACGCTATCTAATCCCATGACTTTGATTTTCCTTTTCTTCCCTTGATAGTAGAATAACTAGCGGAGGTAATCCAGCTGGGTGTCCCGTTGACACGGATGCTGAGGACACGGTCGGGGATGATGGGATGATACACCTTGGCAGCATCGGTCACGGACTTCCAAGTTCTGTCAAATTCGAAGAGCCAGACATCATGGTGGTCTGTGGCCCGATTCTTGTGAACGTAGAGGTCTCCGATATTTGGATTGAGGTCATCCGAGGGAGAAGGAATGTCCTCCATCGATTGAGAGGCGTACCAAATTGTGTGTCCAGAAGAACCGGAAGCAAATGGACGTTTTTGCTTGAAAGGAAGGATCTCATCTTGCGGCGGTGCAGAAGTGTGGGCGTCGGAAGGTCCAGAAGAGGATGCAGGGACCGGAGTTTGGACGGCGGGCTGAGCACTACGCCTGGATCGTTAGCACCGCTGGGGACACGGAAATAGAGAGGAATCGCACCTCTCGTTCAACGCTTCGTCTTCGGGAGGCTCAAGCTGCTTCTTAACAGCCCGGATTATGGAGGCGGTGACGGTAGAATCGACGTTGTGGGCAGCACATATTGAGGACACGGAATCTAGCGCTTTGGGGTTTTGCATGATCGTCGGGACCAAGCTGGCAAAGAGTCTGGCAGCAGCATTGGGGTCGGATGAGCCGTCCTCGGTCTCCTGGGGAGACGGAGAGCGGCGAGACGGGAGCGGTGCAGGTTTGGATCTGGAGGGTGGCTTGTCATATGGTTTTAGGCGGCTGATGTTGCGTTAGGGTCTGGGAAATCGGATGCTCGAGGGACACTCACCTGTCTCGTGATACGTTTCGGGTTTTGCAGACAAGGTTTCCGTCGTCGTCAATGCTGTAGCGGCGGAAAGGGAACCTCTGGCGGTCGGGGGTCTGGACGGAAAGTCAGTTCGGAGGGTTTTCTAGTGAGAGTGAGAGGAGCGATAACGACAGACCTCTGGTACCATCCTGGAGCTAGTGTAGCCGCCAGAAGAGGGGAGATATACAATAGGAGGGAGAGAATAGGAGGGCATTGTTGCTGCGAGCGTACAGAGCATTGGGCATTATATGTCGGGGCCGGGTGGGCCTCTGTCGCCAAAGAGCCCTTTCAAGCGCCAGTGGCTCAGCGTTCGATCGTCTTTCTTGTTCGATCGCCTTTGCGATGAATGACCACATCATCCCTTTCCCGCCCGTAAGTCGTTCCGTTCTCGGTTTACCGTTTGATGGAGTAACAAGTTGACTTTGTTAGCTTTCTTTCTGTCAGAGAGTGTCTTCGGTCACAGCCATACGAATTCTGCGAACTCTGAGCCTATCTTGCCCATCACTCTACCCCGCTCTCGACAAAATCGGACATTTCCAGGGACCCCGACTGGGCGAGAACCCCATGATGCGGTGCGGTTGGGGCGCATCTCATAGACAGCTCGCATCGCGTGCACGGTGCCGTGTTTTCACCCGATCCGCGGGCTCCCCCTCGTGGCGAAATCTGCACACATCGGCTCTTCGTGACCCTCGAGCGAGCTCGCCTGGAGGGACAGTGGACAAGTACGAGCAAGAAAGGTGTGGAAGGGGATGTCAAGCATGTCTATCGAATTGCGGTGATTGTCAAGGCATTCTGGCGGAGACCAGGGATCAGGTACGTTTCGCTGGGCAATCCTGCGGAGATGGGTGACAAGTTTGTACTTTCGATCCTTAGTTTCCGCTTCTCGACTCGCGGTTAAGAAAAGCTGGGATGCTTCAAGCATATACGACGACAGCCAGGGGCCTCCTGATAGAGGCGAACCCTCGTGTACGGATACCGCGGGCTTTCAAGCGTTTCAACGGGTCGATTGGTACAACGTTGCAGCGTTCCACCGTTTGAGAGTTTTTCTGACGACCCCCTTCAGGTTCCTCAAGGAATTTAACGACTGCGTGGTCATCCCCACCCATCTCCGTGCCAGAAAGTGGTGGGACCGTCTATACCCAAGAAGCGACACTCAGCAGCCATGTCCTGGGTGGTTCAGAACCCACCCGTGGCGCGTCACATGTTATACTCGACACATATATCTCCAGCGTTTCTACCGACCTCCAGCCATCGGCAATAATCCTTACAATCCACCCGCAGTGGCAGTGCCCAACCGGCTTTCCGTGTTCCCCGCATCGCGCGCGGTTCAACGCAGGAAGCTGCACAAATCGGCAACGAGAAAGGTCAGGCGGACACAAGGCACTTTCGCTTGCGAGCGAAGGAAAGAGGCACGAGGTTGACAACAACCCGGACCAGACGGCAGACTTGGTTGGACGTTGATTGTTGTGATAACGGTCCGAGCCGTGATCCGATTCCGTCCTGTGCGGGGTTTGGGACCCCTCCGCACAGTAATCGTTCGTTCTATCTATCCCATCGTTCTACCTCCGCATTGCTTCACAGAGAGAGGGTGGGTAAATGTCGATTCTGCACTAATATTCCGACTGTCTACACGTAGTCGACAAACAATAAACGTTATTAGCCTTTCGACCTTTTTTGTTGCGACGCCTACACCTTGTCGTGTGGGCCTTTTAATTTCGCGACGCTTTTTGTTGCGACGCCTACCTTGTCTTGTGGGGCTTTCAATTTTGTTTTGTTGCGACGCCTACACCTTGTTGTGGGAGTAGTCGGGTGTCGATCCACGCAGTCGGGTGTCGATCCATGTCGTCAACTGCGCCCACCATGACCTAGCGAGCACCCCCTCACCCCCTCCCACTTCATCACGCTCAAAATCCCCCAACCACCTCGGCTGAACAATTTTGCATGTGCAGGGCGAACGTCGGAACATCGGTTATGGGCAAAACTTTTGGGGTATGGATTCCAACGTTCTAAATTCCGACCCTTTCACACTCCCCACAGTGAATACGAGGGCATAGGGTGTTGTCTGAACTTACACGTTCCTTCCAGGTATTCCTTCCAGGTAGAAAAATCGTAGAGTAAGAGCGCGGCGGCCGGTCCGTCATGCTTGCGTGAGTCTCCTTGGAGGTTCATCGATCGCTTCGAGGCCGAGGCTTAGCCTCAACATTCAACCCCAATTACGTCCTCCTGCATCATTACCTTGGTTATCGCCGGGTGCTCTCACACTCGAAAAGGCTTAGGAACATTCCAGAGGCATGGATTAGACACCCTCCAAGCACGCAACACCAGCCATGCACCAGGATTCTGATCCTCGTGATCCAACTGCAAGGAGGACGGTCGCCGGTCACACTGAGCTCCGAAATCGATACTTCTCTGTCAACTTGGCCGTTTCGTATTTGGTATGGTTCTGTGTGCACGAGCCCCTGGCTTCGGAGGTTTTCTCACCCAAGTCAAGCGAGCAAGCGAGTTTTCTTTTCTTTCTTAGTCAACCACCCCATCGCGACAAGGGTGAGCGCGGCCAGTGAATGTGACTCATGGGAAAACCCAGCTTAGATTCGCAGTCAATTTCTGTAAGCCTCCTCCGTTGTCTGGGCTCGGGCTAACTAACAACTAGACCGTAGGTTCGACACGATGAGCCTGCCACTTCGCCCCGTCTCCCGACGGCACACCCCTGCCTCACGGTCTACTTGCCGACCCACTGCCGACCCACTTGTTGGTTGTTGCCCGCCATCCATCCTCTATACATGGGTATCTCCTTTCCGGCTAATTGTTTTTTAACTCTCGGATGCACTCCGAGGGTGTTTCCCTTCCCTGATCTCGCCTTAATGATCTCACAGGCGCTTTACGTACTAGAATGTGACAAGTCAAAGTTATTCCATCATTTCCTGGATATTTTCTGGATTTCTGGATCAGCGCCTGTGTACGTACGATCCATCGTCTCCAACTCGTCTCTTCCCTACCACGAGGCTCAATTTCCAGGCCTTATAACAGGGAACGTGAGTCCTGAGCAACGTGTGACATGCAGCGATCAAACCCCACTAACAAGGGCAAGCGAGCACAGAAACCATACGAGCGTATAACGCTCCCCAAAAACATACAAGACAGGTTATCGAAGTACAGTAGGTCTACTGCCTCGGCTTTAGGGTTTCCCACCTAATCGCAGCAGTCTCGGGGGATAAATCACAGGCCGGAACACCGTCTCGAAACAGTGGGGCGGGAAAAGTGAGCACCATTCTTCTCATTACTAGGTCTGAAATAGGCTAATTCACGGTGTCCGTAGGCTCGGCGACACGTTAAGGTCGAGGAACCTGATGTAAGCCTATCACGTACGGTCTACCATCCGATGGGAGTTGCTCACGTTCGGTGTCACAGGACCAAGCTCTGCTTGGCGGGGATGAAGACCAGCATGATTCTGTGACCTTCGACCGCGATGACGACCGCGATGACTCGGAACACGAGGTCGCACATGGGCTTCAGGAGTCAAGCCGAATTGCCCATGCGGTGTGTAGACATGCAATTTTTGTTTCGGCGGAATTGACTCGAATCCAGGCCATTAGCTCTGACGGGCTCGGCTCGGAATTCGAAGAAATTAAAACTCCCGTGCCAGAGCGCAAGAGTAACAAACGCCCGACGCAGGGCCTCTTTACACCACTCGCGAAATTCCATCCCCAGGGTAAGACCTCTCAGGTTGGTGGACTACTGTTTGTCTTTTCTCGCCTGCTCACGTCTAAACGACAGCCCGGCAATCGGCCCACCATCGAGGAACTTGAGAAGTTTGCTAATGACATGAACGATTCAATCGATGCGTTCTGCAACCGTGCGAAGTTACAGGTGGCTGGGTTCGTGAACAGGCATAGATAGCTCGAATGTAATCGAATAGACGGCCTTGGCCATGAGTAGACGCAGTCGAACTAAGTTTTATCATTGGCTCCCATCGATTATTTTTTTTGGGCGTGACAGGGTCTCACATGGCAGGTCAGTATATAATCGATAACATGCTATCGGTTTGGGGCCCGTTGCAAAAAGGACCCCACTCTGCAGCGCTTCGACACTAACCAGCGTGCGTCCATCACAAAAATCGATCCCCATTGCAGAAATCCATGGCCTCCAGCGTCGACGAGCTCTCTGATGATCCAGACTATGTTCAGAACTCCATGGCCTCCAGCGTCGACGAGCTCTCTGAGGATCCAAACCATGTTGTTCCCGTCCCAACAATATCATTTGACACGCCTATCGTCGAACTCGTCGAGAGCTGCTTACGCTGGCAATCAAGCGGCACTCCTTTCGTCATCAAGGGAATACCACTTGACGGGCAAGGGTCCACGTTCTCTGGTAAACAAGATTGGTTAGCAAAATTGACCGGGCCCACTGGTAAGCACGCCTAGTGTCCACTGTAATCAGAACCAAGATTGACACCACTGTCTGACAGGCGCGATCGATGGTTGTGGCAATGTCGGCAACTCTGGTGAGGCAAATCCCAACCAAATCACGATATCCTGTAGTTCAATAACTGGGGCACAGTTCCATCACGCGTTTGCCCTCCGGAGTGGAGCAGTTGGCTTCACACCTCCTTCCTAGTTCCAGGATGCCTTAGACCCTACGGATCGACCGATCTATTCCCTCCACATGTGGACACAACATTATGCCAATTTGGCGTTGACGGAAATGGTGCGGCGTCTGTGACGTGATGCATTTTCTCCCGCTTACGCTTCATACTTAGTTGCCCATTTCGAGGGCAGCCATCACGGTGCCTCGGGACATTATCTTTTGTGTTGCCAGCAACCAGATGCCTGGATTGACTGGTTCATGACCGCTGCTTCTGATTCACAAAGAGTTTTCGACTACTTACAATCACCTCAAACTAGTTCCAAGTCCCCTCATCGACTTGATCTCGAGGACTCCGACATCCCATTCAAAGTCTACGTCTTCAAACAAGAGAGGGGTGATTTGGTTGTTTTGCCACCACGCGGCTATCATCAAAGATCGTTCAAGGGCACCACCGCGAGCTTTTATTGGTCAAGGCTGACAATCGAAGGCTTACGGTACGCAGTGTTCTATGACTTTTACAAACGTCAACGGTGAGTTTAAATATACATTTTCTATGCCCACGGTGTGCTGACCGTGATAAAAGCCTCTGCTTGCCGGCCGTACATCCAGTAAAGCAACTTGCGTACGATATCCTTTGCTCACGGTTCGCCGAGCTCGAAACGTCGGAGACAGGATTGACACGAACGACTGCCGTTGAGATGAGACAATTACTTGAAGTGGTTGATGAGATTCTCAGGGTGGAGGCTTATACCAACGAAGAAGACATCCCCAACTTCGGCAACACCGCGATTGCTCCTTCTTGCGCGTTTTGTGGGGGTGAAGTCTTTCAGAAGATTTTCAGTTGCAAAAACAGATGCTTGAAGGACAAAACCGTCGGCTCCACGCCAATGGACGTTGTCTCTATTTGTCCTTCCTGTTATGTCGATGGTAGGACGTGTCTCTGTGGCGAGATGACGCCGTTTCGGTTGCGACCGATTTCCCCAATGGTTACATCACGGGACAAGATTGCTGCGTGGTTCCGAAGTAACAGCAAGGATGTCCTCCTCAGCGATGACTCAGAAGATGAAACGCCTACCGAGGATCCCCACGAGGATGCAGAACTGTAAGCCCTTTTCGCCTCGTGGTTTTTTCGAAGTTGAACATTTTCCAGTTCATCGGACAGGATTTTCCTAGCAGCGCTGCTTTTGTGTTCGGCTAGGGCTATGAATTCGGTGCGTACCAATCAAAGTTTTAGTCATTGTATTGAACACCCCTTCCAGGGTGCCGTGAGAACCTGTAGTACCCGTAAGGGGCAACAGCGGTCGCACCAAACCCACTGCTATGCCCTTCTCAACTGCAAAAACTGTCACGCTTCAAAATGCTACGAACACATTCTTTCCACCCTGAACATCCATTCCGCACAGGCCATTCTTGTGTACTATACGACGGATTCACCGAGTGAGGCTTGGCATAAACATCATGTGGATCTGAGGCAGGACTACTCGAAATCCTACCCGAGGTTGCTCTCTAACATGTTGTCTGGGAACCACCATCCGCTCAATCATCGTCTCGCTTACTTTGCCCACCACTTTTCCACCGCGGATCCCATCAACAAAAACACACTGCGAGGGTTCTATGATGAGGGCGAAATAGCAGTAAGACAATTTTCTTCTTTGTGCCCACTCTGAATCCCGTACTAGGTCAGCAATCCCACAAGGCCAGGTGCAGAAGGGGAAAAGAGTACCATTTCTGCAATCTCGAAAAAGCGAGCGACCGGTGCAGGGGGTGCTAGAACCGCTGTGTCCCAGGAGCCGTCGGCATCCGAACAATCTTCAGCTACCGGGAGTGATGTCTTGGACGTGAATGAGCCAGCTAGTTCCTCATTCCAACAGTCATTGGAAACCGAGAGGCAGCCAACGAGAAAACGCGGTCGTAGTGACACAGATGAAGGTGAAGGCGAGGATGATTATATTCAGCCGAAGCGACCTCGGGTGCGCGCTCGGGAGGACCAAGGTAACCGTGTATTGGTTGAGAAGGTATGTCTCTGTCCGCCTTTGTCACACCGGGGTCTTAATCTCTGTTCTCTGTTCCAGGAAGACCGGATCTTCGAGGTACCACCGGCACTGAAGAAGGCTCCTGCTGCCTGGAAACCCAAGTCACGCCGCCTTATGCAGATGCTATCTTCTTCCTCGGGGGCGGAGGATGACGAGGTCGGAGACCACCCCTGAAATCGAGGCTCTCACTCACCACTGAAACAGCTTGACCACTCTCCCGCACAACCGTTGAAGTCGTTCGACCCAGAGACGGATCTTGGAATTCGCAATGTACACCCCAGGCTCCCACCCTAAGCACCACACTAATGAATTACTTTGCAGTCCCGAACCATTAATCGCACCAAGCATGTATCTAATTGGGATTCCCTGGTGTCTTCTTTCGGCCTCTCCACGTCCAAATCGCAAACTGGTCTTCGATCAGACAACCCGAGCCCTCAAGAAGTCAGTGGCCCGAAAAAACATCGACAGATCACCCAAGTTCGACGACAAGACAACCGCATGTCGTACACAAATTCTACCTTCCAAGGATCACCTAGCAGCAACCCGAACAGACGACAAGTTGCTCGAGATCTTAAACGAGAGAACCGCATGTCAAACCCAACTCCTACCTTCCCGGGACCGTCTGAAAAAGTAAGGATGTTGGATTTTGAAATGGAACCTTTCTAACGAGGCAAGCTTAACGCGCACCGACCAACGCAGCAGAACCGCTTGCCCCAAAAAGTACAAGGTATAGTCTAGTCTCCTGGTTCTCGTGCATCTTGTAACTTGCTCGTTGATGATCATTTGCTTTTGTCGAAGGCTCCACCAAATCCGTTCGAAACTTGAGTCACTCCGGATCTTTCGGCTCCCTTAGTGGAAATCCAGTTGGGAGGGGTCTACGTAAACAACGGTCTGGTACGTATAACAACTGTTCCGTTCCTGACGGTTCTTTAACGCATCCCAGAAATGGCTTTATCTGACAGTTCCGTCTCACGGGATAACTTGCTGTTCTTCCTGGACTGCATGGAAGCGCCAGACGACGAATCAGACGGTAAAGTTCCTTCACAGGTAGCCTAAAACCAATCTGACTCCCACTTGCAGAAGATCTAAGGGACACCTACAACAACGAGAAGCCTTCCATGGAACGAGAGAGCAGTAGACAGCCGTGACATGTTTCCTGCATTCTTGGCAGCGTCATTCCATGAATAGGGTACATACAATACTTTTCGTCGATCTCGATCCCTTTATCTATCTATACACAACATGGGGCGCACTCATGACTGATCCATGTCCCTGCCCATCTCGTCGACTACCGGGGAGTCTACACGCATAGAGTCAACGGCGTGGCATGATCACAGGCAGTAGGGCGTCTGGAGACTTTTGCGGGTGCGATGGGCGACTCCCCTGCCACTCGAAGTGCACAGAAAATAAATCAATTCCCGACGGATGCAGGGTGCAGACGGATCCGGAGGACCTTCGGAAGATGGCAAAAGTCAGGAAATCGCGTGGTCAGAGACTGGAGAGCTTGTACCCCGACCTATCATCGGGCAGCGCCTTTATAGGAGATATTTCTTCGTTGAAGGGGTACGTCGTGAGGATAAAAGTTACTACGGACAGCGGTGCAAGATGATTTTTGTCGCAGGTTATTTACTTACTGTAGACTTCGGGTATAGCCGAGAACCCCGCATCGTGTGCCTTGCGATCAGCGACCTTCGTGAGAATTTTACGCGCTCGACGACGTCGCGGACAAACGGAGGTTAGACGATCGTCACATCGCCATCTCACTAAAGCTGACCAGCAAAATTCAGACCACCTCCAGTGAAATTGAAGCCGGAAGATGTGAGTTGACGTGGATGTGGTGTGAGGATTGGGGACTAAAACACGCGCATATGTTCGGAGAATGCAGCAAGACTTCTCCAACCTCCTTCCGAAGTTCAAAGCGCTTCGAAACGTCCTAACTCCTATCAACAAGCTTCCGCCGGTCGAAGGGTTCGCCGCTTCACGTCAGCGTGAGGAAGATCCCCGACGACGAATTGTTGGCGAGACTTTCTCCACACATCGAACGAATGAAATCCCTGCAACTCAAGCCGCGTTGGTCCGTAGCACAATCTGTGTTCGCAAGATTCACGGGGCCTGTCTCGAACCTTGAAAAGCTGACAGTCATCCTTCCACTTCCGCTGCCGGACCGGTCCCATCGACGTTGCTCACCGGAAATCTCCCAAATTTACGGCCGTTCGCTCTCCAAGGGCTCGCGTCGGACCTGGAAAATTTTGTCCTACCTAACCTCACTCACTTCGAAATGAGCGGTGTCACCAGTTCCCCAATATCGATATCTCTTGCCAACCTTCTTGCTTTCTTCGAACGATCACCCCTCCTTGAGGCGGTGCGCATCGACTTCCACGGAGATTGTGTCCATGACGCCCCAAGTCAGAAGAGGGTCTCGCTCAAGGCACTGAAGACCTGCTACATCAGCGGTTTCGGATTAGTTGGGCACGGTGGCAATAGCCTCCTGGCCCGGTTAGAATTACCAAAGGGAGTGGACGTGACAGTGATGCTGTTCATCCAGGACGGATCGCCCAACCCCATCGCGCAAGCCATCCCTCCGTACCCCGACAGCCTTCCTTTGATGGCGGGAGTCAAGCGTATCCACGCCTATCCACGCCAAAATCCTTCCTATTGATGGAAGGTGTGCTTTCCAGTTTTCCGGGGAGAATGGAAAGGTCACGGTCATGGCGCGATGGCCGATAACGAACCCAAACCTCGATAACCTCCTCGTCGGATCGATCCAATCGTTCTTGCCATTCCCCACGGACGAAGTGGAGGAGATTTACATTCAGGGATACCAGGCACCTAGAGATTCTTACCTGCCAGCCTCCCGAGCATTCGAATCACTTCCAAACCTTCAGTATATCCTCATGCTCCACCGCGACACCACATCTATTCTGCGAGGGTTAAGAAACCCCGCTCGCTACCTCACCATGCCAAAGCTCAGAAGGATGGAATTGTGCCTCGACCCCCAGAGGGAGGTTTTTGGTGAAGAGTTGATGGAGCTAGTGAGGTATCGGGAGTCCAATGGTGCGAGGTTCGAGGAGGTCTCGATTACCTCCCCGAAGGTCGTCGTTCCCGTTCCCGATGTAATGGCTCTCAAACCATACGTTGAACTTGTAGAATATAAGATGGACGACAGTATACCGAGTTTCTAAGATTGATAGTTTGGCTACGTATAGAAGTGCTGGCTTTTTGGAGGCACTCTACAGTGGTTGGCAAAGATAATGATGAGTCGCGAGCTTCGCTTCCTCCAAACATTCCTCAACCACGGAACCCTCATAGGTGTTCCCATCCCACGAAACGAACATAGTCAATTTCTTTCTTTGGGTGAGGGAGCCAAAGTAGAGCTCGGCAGGTCGGGTACAAAGCTTTCTCCAAGAGTCGATAACTCGGATGGCTGGTTCGCCAGCCAAAATATTCTCATCCGCCTTCAGCTGGGGGTAGTACTTTTGGGAGGAAAGAGGGCTGGATGGAAGGAATGGGTATTCGGTGGGTCTTAGGCTGTCGTAGGGGGTCAATCTGATGCGAGCAACCGTCAGCCTCACTACCCGAGGACACACAAGCTATCAAGGTCGTGGGCCATGCCACTGGTCGGCGTCTCGGCGTCTTGAAAGAATCGAAAGAACGTCGTGTCCACACAACTATTAAAATCATACAACGCTAGGCCGTATCAACCCCGATGTTGCAATGTTGAGGCTGTTTGTCACGACAGCCCCATTTTTGAGACACCGCTCAAAAGATCCCGAAATGAATTGATGGGTTCGGTTGTCCGGTTACAGATGTGTTATCAGCATGCGATCGATTCGATGATCAGCGATATATATACGTACATTCCGATCAACGAGCCCTGAGATCTGAGATCTGAGATATCTTGAAACCTCGGACGCCTGACGTCTTCACGGCTCGAGCGACTTTAAAAGGGCTGAAGTCTACCATACTTAGTCTTCATCACCCACCTGAACCTCACCTTCAACCTCGATTGATTGTGCAACACATGCCACCCAATCCCTCCTCCCAAGGCGTTCGTAGTATCCCCACGCCGGCTGATTCCACTACCCCCCAAACTCCGCAACAAGAAGACAGGGTGAGTTCGCGGCCGACCGGCGGCTAGTTATATTTTTTATGTCCTACGCGCAGGCCAATGTAGGTGTGCCAGATGAAAGGGATGTTCCATCACCACAAGTTCGTGTATCCATCCCGCATATTCACACCTTCCTTGACTAACAACGCACGCTTCTAACACCTCCCCAGGCCAGTCTTCTTGATCGCTTGCCTCTCATCAATATGGTTTGTCTCGTTTCTCAGGATTCTTCTCGGCTCGGCGGGATGAGAATACTCTCGTAGAGTCACCTTCCACGCAATGAGCTCGACCAGCTCAGGAGCTATATTCTTGGTCTAGGCCAAGGGGTATGTCCTATCTCTGTTATCCTGTTTAGCTAAATTCAAACGTCCACTAGGCTGGCCTCCCAATCAACGAGATCGAACAGGCAGTTGTTCGCCTTCATGCTGCTCCGGAGAACCTGGTTTGTCTTTCCCTCCCCATTCTCTTGGACCTCAGAGGGATACGAAGGCTCTTTTAGAACATCCTGGACCTCAATACCATCATGGGAATCGCCAGAGAGGTTTTGAACAATTTTGTCATCGGGTATTTCCTTCGGCGCACAGCTGACGACGGGCGGCTCGACGTCTGTGATCTGGAAGTGAGTGCACATGGGTCTCCCTGCGCCCTTTGCCTTATCTAATACACGGTGATAG
The DNA here is from genome assembly GCA_015956445.1 of Thelephora terrestris. Taxonomy (NCBI): domain Eukaryota; kingdom Fungi; phylum Basidiomycota; class Agaricomycetes; order Thelephorales; family Thelephoraceae; genus Thelephora; species Thelephora terrestris. The sequence goes on from WIUZ02000008.1 coordinate 502,751, forward strand.
TTGGTTCACGGCAACCTTCCGCCGCACATCCACGGACCAGCTGTTCGCCCTGGACCAGCTGTTCGCCAAGTAAGTGGTCTGGCAGAATGTGATTCCGAACACCTCTCACGATTTCTTCCGATTTCTTCCAGGATGCTGAGAATGCTGGTCATCTTTACTCTATAAAGGTGCGAAAGTCTGCACGCTGGGGTTGTTGTTGTTCCCTTCCTCATAATCATGCTAGCTCGGCTCCGGGGCCAGGGCTCATCTTCGGATCGAATTCGTCTTTACGGAAGAAGTTCTACGTAGCCTAAAATGTGGCGCCGTTGTTGGCATCGTAATGGCCATCATTGAGTGTTACTCCCGTCCCCCCTCTAGCCAGACTGACACCAGAACGAACACTTCCATCCTAAAGACCATTTTCCTCGGACTCCTCAACCCCGCTCCGCATCTTCCCATCCAGGTGAGGTTTCTGGACCCCCCCGGTCGCGTTTCAGTAGCTATAGACATAGTTGGCGTTATCGTTACACTCCTGCTAGCCTATCTAGCATACAGGATCGCAAGGGAGGCGAGAACCGCAGCTCGTATGAGAGGTGGGCGAACTTGAGTAGTAGCCATTTTGGAGTCAGCTAGCTTTAGTCACAAAAATTGATCGTTTTTCGATGCGTCGCCCCCTTACTAAGTTATGTGTCGTCCTCTTCCATATCGCGTCCTCCTCCCCTCCGAATTCGAGGCTGATTTCCGGCCTACATTTTACCAAGTAGCTGTGCTCAACCTCTTCCAATCTGTTTTGGCGTTTCCTCTTTCGCACTGAAAACCCGCTTCAGAAGTTGAGACACGATCTGCTCACCGATGCAATCCTACTACAGACACAAGGCAAACTTAGGCGGACACAACAGTTTAGTCACAGCCATGGCATTTTCCCTCGATGGCAAGTACCTCGCCACCGGGAGCGAAAATGGCACACTTATAGTCTATGCGACTACGGGTTGGGTTCCTCTCTCAAGATTCATCGACCTTTCTCCTTTGACCTCAATCGCCTGGCATCCGTCTAACAAGAGGACCCTGTTCTGTGGTTTCGAGAGTGGAGATGTACATACGATACTGTTACCTTGGAACGAGGTTAGTGCAACTCCGTGATGAGCAGGACTTACATCTTCAAACTGTAAACAGGGGTCTGGTATTCGGACATGGACAGATACTACAGATGGCCCGATATCTTGTATCACTCACAGCGCATCGGACAGCCTCCTCGCCGTCGGGTCAGGGGAGGATGTGTACTTGGTTCGCTATCAAATGGGGAACTCGAGGGCAAGTTGGGAGACGAAGCTTTCCCTACCACACCCCCTAGGGCGACAAGTGCCGGGAGAAGAAGGGTCTGTTCTGACCACCCGAGCGATATCGGCTCACTTTTTGGCATCCAACACTCATCTGGTCGTGTCCTACGTTGATCGTGGTGTGGTGTGCGTTGGCCAGTCTGTCATCCTCTTACTTTTAATGAACCTTGTCAGCTGCTGGGATACAAAGGACTTATGCATGATATGGGAGATAGAAGCCAGGGGAATGCAGCTGTACGTCTTCAATGGAGTCATCGAGCATGCTCTGATTTGCGCTAGCGGGAGGAGCGCAATATCTCCAGACGAACAGCTAATAATACTTTCTAAACTCGCCGACGGGTTTGAGTGCTATGCACTGAGCGACCAACGGAGTGTCTACAAAGTTGACATCACCAACTCAGAATTCGTCCCAACTTCTGTCCTCTTCGATTCGAACGGATCGATATTGTTCGGCGGACCTTCCGGGGCAGTATATGTCGCAGACGGAGCTCCTCCGGTGATCAAACAGACCTTAGAATGCGAGGGTGAGCTCTTTTTTTGTTGTAGGTTTAGGGTGACATAACTTTATTTTCAAGGCGAGGAAGTCGTGCCCGTCTTAGTGAGTTCGAGCCCCACGTTCCATCATTCCAACAGGCGTTCTGATAGTCCGGAAGGCATTCTTCGCCGATTCCGGGAGAAAACGTGTTCTTGTGACAGGAACCTGTGGTCGTGGTAGGGAAACAGCGATCCAGGTCTGGGAAGGGACCATCGAGGACGATAACTCCCACTGGCTTGAAGGTTTCATGCGATTTCTCAGTTCGGTATGGGATCCATAAGCTTCTCTGACCTGTGGGCTGTGTCGGCTGATTGCGCGGTAGAGTACCTTACGGGGGATCGTTTTTGTGACCCTCTGCTTAGTCTGGTGAGATGTTTGGTACATACCCAAAACGACTGATATTGACGCGGCCGCTAGGCTCCTGTGGATCTTGCCACACGACGTTCAGATGCATCGCGCATCTTGAACCAGTACCGGCTATGCCATCGGTTGAGAAGCTCTTGTGTGTTCCTTTTCAAATGTAACGTATCAATACCACACATGCGGAGAGAATGATGTTTTCCTGCCTGATCGGGCCAGTGCATTTTCGATTGCCCTCCTGCTACAAGCAAGTTCAAGGACCTACGGACCTTCGAGCCCCAACGACCGCAGGTCCACCGTAAACTGTCTACCCATCACTCGACTCCCGGGTGGCGTTCGAGGCCATCAAATGTCACGACAATGGCTAGCAACACATGTGTCGACTGGTTCAAGTTGACGCATCAAAATCTCCCAGCGCCATCGTTAGATCTTTTGGGTTGTTTGGCAACTCAGGGGCCTCACGGGTTGGGTTTACATTTCCTACTCTTACTTCACGTTCGTGGTATGATACCCGCAGCACCGCACAACTTGCCACCGACACGCCTCAACCTCCTAACAACTTGCACCTCACCCACCGAGGGTGACAACCAACAGCTCTGGTTCGAAGGTAGCTTCCTCTGTCTCGCTCGATTTCAGGTGTGCTGCACCCTCTTCCCTCGTCGGGACAGGTACGCGATACCCGGCGATCCTTCAGCGTCCTTCCCGTTAGCCTGCGTATAAATATTGGAGAGACGCGAAGAAGGGACTACGAACATGTGATGGTGTTGGCGTTTGGTCAGCTACTGGAACCTATCTTCCCCGATCCAGTCAGCGACCCAGCATGTCCGACAGAAATTAGAATCGATGAAGGCCAACATTGCTCAGAAATGCACAAAGCGGAGACGCCGATGGGTCTCGTCATCACCACCGGATAGCAGGTATGTCCCTTCAATCACTCCGAGCACAAGCGTTCCCCGATCTGACCACGTTTTCTCACGTTGATGATATCTTCACGACTAAAAGCGAGATCGAATCATCAACATCGTGTTCCTCCTTTCCCCGCACACCTCGTCGACATCTCCTCGGAACCCACTTTCAAACCTCGTGAACGATCTACCGTGCCCGGTAAAGTCAACGTGCTGAGAAACCCCGTCGTCAACTCTCGCCTCGTGGATCATAGGCAACCGGCACATCCTCAAAGACTTCCGTCAGGTGTGCGCTTTTGGTTGTAGCTTCTGAATCGCCCTCGTTTCCGTGCTGAGGATCGCGTGTAGCTGTAGGGGACCCACGATATCAGCGCCATCCTCGCTATCGAAGCAACCCGGGATCTCGAAGACTCGAAGAAGAGCCGGTTGCGGGCGTAAGTATCACCCCGTGGTTCTAAAGTTGGTGCTACACAGCAATCGCCCGTCAGACCATCCTTCGGGTCGACCATCAAGCCCAAGATCGGTCTCACGCCCGTGCTGCGCTCTGTGGCCACGAGTCGTCGTTCTTTTACCTCCTGCTTTCCCACCTTTCCTCTATCCCCGATCAACAAAAGGAGACCTTTCGCCTCCACTGGCTGTTCCACGAAAACGACCATCAACGCAAGAGAAGTCGACTGAAACGGCTTTTACCTCTTGGTTTTATGAAGTCCAAGCCAGCGGTAAGCCCCTCCCATCAGCTGCGTCAGGTATCACGTTGAGATGAGTTCTGTCAGGACGGGTTGTACTTTCTTCAAATCCTGGAGTGGGCCGTGCTGCAGTACTGTGCGATTCAACCAGTGTATGTAACACTTTTCCACTGGTTGGTTACGAGGTCACTTAAGCCGTCTCAGGACCACCTTGGCTGCCGTGATTTTTGATTAGTACGTGGGCCTCTATTGCGAAGCATCTCTGTCTCCTGGGTGGGGTCATCTCTCCGTCAGTTGTATTGATTTAGTCGATGAGACGGTGATTATCGACTTTCTCGATTACCGTGATCGTCTCGATACAGTAACTATCGCCGTGTATTGTCTAATCCAACTCTGCCTCGTGGTCTCCGAGCAGCTCAAGCCACTCCAACCTATGCCGAAATTATTCTCATTGAAGGCGGTTGGTGAGCGCTCATCTTGGCATCTACTACGAACACGTCGTTCACGGACGGTTACAGTCTTCCTGACGTTCTGGCAAGCTGCTGGTCTCTCATTCCTTGTCACGCTCGGCCTGATCAAGGACGTGAGTGTCGTTTTTTTATACTATGCTCGGGTGCTTTTCCTGACTGCAAGGTCCAGACCGAGTATATGACGGCGGAGAATGTCAGCTTTGGCATAGGTGCCATCTCGAGATGATGTGAGGAATATCTCTGTTTTTTTGTTTTGTTTTTTGCTTTGACTAACTTTTGATACACGTAGGATGTTCGCCTTCCTGCACGTCAAATGCTTGACCTACAAGGTCTACGTTCCCAACCCATCCACGATCGAAGGTGACTTGAATGACCACCGCACACCCTGGCTCAAATCTCTCAGTCATGCGATGAACCCGATGGAGACGTTCCGAGAATTACGGGCTGGCATCAAATACATGGTTCAAAGGTGAAGGAACCCGGAATCGCTCGTCCTTGGCGGCGGGGTTGAACGACTGGGGGCGAGTAGCCTGGCGGACGCGAACCAAGCCTACTGCTCCTTCTTGGGGTCGGGTTTGGTGCCTAGAAGGTCGCCATTATTTTCGTTCGAGTTGTGGCAAAAGGTCAACTCGAACACGACGCGTAAAGCAAAACACGCGACTTCAACAAGACGAAGTCAATCGATCTAGGCCACCACCATCGTCATGCTCGGCGTCGAAGGATACGGCGGTGGAAGCGACAACGACTCCGACGTTGAGACTACGACCACTGTGACAACACCAGCCAAGCCTTTATCTACGGGGGGAAACTTATGGTTCAATCAGGATCGCTACTAATATCATTGCGATGAAATGAAATTTTACAAACAATTGGTACACGACGTCCCGACATTTTCCCGACATCTTCCTCAACACGCAAACGACATCTGGAAAAATCGTGCCGACTAATAGTCGACACTAAGCGGCACTGTTTGGAGGTATGGCAGCTAGCCGTACTATTCAGCTAGACGTCAGGATCCCTGATCTGAACTTTCCATCTTGCCGCTTGTAAGGGAGGTGCAGGTGCGGACAGCGCGCGATATGTTCAAGACGCTAGCCCACTGGCCAAGAACGGCAAGAAGGGCTAAAAAACCATGAACCAGGTCAGGTATGTCATGGACACGTCAGTTGGGTACAGGAAGGGGATCAGAGCAGAGCGTACCGCGATCCGTATCTCGCTCCGGTGATAAACGGCCTAAGGTGGATGGAAGTCAGCCATTGATTCTATGGCTGCATGTTGCACCGCCTACCCTTCTAAGTGGTGCTCGCACCCCCACCCTCCCGTGTGTATGTTGCGTATGGGGCCGAGTTCCCATCTGATTTGATAAAGCTCAATACGATCGCTGCTATACAGCGTTGATCGGAATTAGAATCGATGAAGGCCGACGTTGACCGTGATACACAAATTGCTCAGAGATGCACCAACTTCTGGTTCAACTGGTGACCTGTCCAGGAACTCCAAAAAAATGGGGAACTTGAGGAAAATACAGGCATACTTGTGTGATGCAAACCTCGGGTTATTCTCCGATTTTTGCGCCCGTAACGACCATCTTCCCTGACACAAAGATCAAGGCAGGTGTCTTGGAATCGTGAATTGTGTTGATGGTGGATTGAGCGGGGGTTTGGGGAGCGTCATCGAGGTTGGAAGGGGCACCTTGGATCCCCTATTGCGAATGGAACAGGTTGTGACTGAGCCGGTGCCTATTTTGACGACGAATTGAGCAGTGGTCAAGAGGGCTCAAGATTATTTCCTTGATCACGAAGAGTAATTGTTCCCCACGATCCTCCCTTCAAGTCGGCAACCCCCGTACTTACCGGCCAACCGAGCCCCACTCCAAGTTTCCTACTCTGAGTTCCTCACGATCACCCATGTCCGCACGTTACGCCCCATTGCCTACCCAACGGCCCTCAGAGCACTCCGATGACGAGCTCGACGTCGCCTTCGATGGTTCGGATGATGAGCTCGACTACGATGACGACAACGCCCCCGTTTCCGAATCGCAACCATTGGACCCATCCCGTTCTGTCCACACTTCCCCCCCTCTCTCCGCCCGAAACCACCCTCCGTCAATATCCATCCCAGGGGCGTACGACTTTGAGCGGGTGGATTACGACGTCCCACCCCCCGGATCCCCACCCGAGCGGCGTCGAACGATTACGGGAACACCAATGGCCTCGTTCCCTCGTTTGATACCGACGTAGATCTTGCAGGACGTAGACATGGAGGTCTCAGGAACTGGTTTAGTAGAACGGCGGCGAACGTATTACATTCACATTACGTTCGTCAGTTTGGGTTGGGTGGATCATCTGCTTCGGCTGCGATTCGCGGTGAGTTTGTTCACCACTAAGTACTCTACTATATCAACACTGAGTGGTCAGGTGGTGACGAGATCCAGGTCAACACCCGGGGCGGCGATAACATCACCCCCTGCGCAAACAACACACGATCGCTATCGCTTTCTGGCTGCGGACTTTCTCGTGGTGTGCCAACAGTCGTAACTCTTAACTCATATGGAAGCTACCTCTCAAGACTTCGACAGATACACATACACATCCTCTTCTCCAGTCACGCCAGCTCTATCCAGTCTGCACGTTGATCTGCCATCATTTCCCTCCAATGATTCCCGTGGCCAAGTCTCTCCCTCCACGCCCGCAGGACGTTTCTTCTCCCAAGTAAAGTTACCCCCTCCTGGGCCGCCAAATCTCCGTCGTCGTTCCTTCGGCTTCGAACACCCTTCTGTCATTCATCAGCCAGATAACGCGCAGAGGTACCGCGACGAGTCTCGCAAACTTCTCGCTCACATCCTCGGTCAATAGCGCGACCGGACGAAGCCTCAGTCAGCGCATTCAAATTTGATGGGACCGATGGAGTTGAATCACGCGAGTTGCGAACGACCGTTCGGGCGATATAAGGTGTGGTCAACTTCAGGGCAGGTCTGAGACCCCAAGCGCGACCTGGGGTGTCTACACAGATGGTGAGCCATCTAACCAATATCGCCTTTGAAGGACTTCCCTTCTTACATCAGTACTTCCGGTCACCATCTTCGAATTGCAGGGCGACGTGGTTGGCATGCACGGCCGTCTTACAGTGCAGGAACACTGTGAACTGGCTGTGGCGTATAGGCGTATCCTTCTTAGCCACAGGGCCGAGCTGCAGGCTTCAGCTCGAGGGCGCGAAGGTGTCTGTTCACGAGCTGGCTTCGTGAACGAGATGCACAGGGTTTGCGCCGAGTTCTTGGAAACCGTCTCCAGAAGAATTCTCCCCGTTTCTAAGACCGGCGAAGAGATCGTCTATTGCTGGACAATGTGGGTTTCTTCTCGCCACCGCGCAATCTTCTGGCTTTCAGGCTAAATGGTTCTCCAGGGTTGCGGATTTCCATCGTCTGATGTGGTCTTGCCTGAAAGTCTTTCCCGAGTCTTCCGGTCACGCAAAGACCCACGCGAATGCGAGCCACAATACAGGACGACAGCAATAGCAACAACGATGAGAGCATCTTTTCCACCGACTCGACCTCCAATCTGCTTAGTCAGTTTGTAATTGCACTTGTCGTTGCTGTGAATGCGGGCTGGAATTTTTTTGATGGGTGTGAAGTTGGTGTGAAGTCGCGTTTAATCCCTTCCTTATGTATGCGCTCAATCTTGACCCCGCAGAGATTCACTTGACGTGTCTCCAGCAGCTTTCGCCATGTTCGCTACCCGGCGATTCTCTCGCAATAACACCCGCCGTCGTTCACGGTTCTCTTCATTTTCGAGAGGGAGGGCTAGCCGGTTTTTACTCCAGACCTTTCCCGCACACGTGATCTCCATCCTTGCCTCTATTGCGGAAGACTGCCGTTTTCAGATCTCGGCTCCACGATCCTCCCGTCCTCCAAACTCACTGCGGTATAGGGTGAGTTCCTAGCCTTCAGTCACGCACACGAGCTCGCTCAGGTTCTGCATGCTCTGGATGTGTTCAGGCGTGCCCATCAGGGGGATATCAAGCTGCAGAGGAAACTTGAGCGATAAGGGTCTATGATCGCGGCCAAGCGAGAAAACGAGAGATGGAAACAGCTCATCAAAAACCAGCTCGTGAGTCCGCGCCTCCACGCGCATCTTATCCAACTAACCTCCGTATCCCTCCCGGCTCTCCAGATGGAAGAAAACGTGATGCAACACCGTCCGATCCTGACAGGTACATTCCATAGAACGACTCCTACAACAAGCCCCTTCCGCGGATGAAAGTCCAACCACTCCACGTCAGCGGGGTGATCCATAAACGCATGCGTGCACGCCAACGTCGACGAGAACGGCAGTGGACTTTAACCAGCTGGACCAAGGATATCGAGGGCAGAAGATATATTCGAGAGAACGCTCGAGAGGAACGCAGCGAAGTTTGGACAAACGTTTGAGGGTGCTTTCCAGCACGTGGATTGGCGTGAGTTCCTCGTCCCCTTCTTCCATAACCCCCCAGGACGTCGTATTTCTCGCCGTGGCCGCAGAAATGCTGAAACTCATTTTCTGCTTAGTCAAGAATCTCTTTGCCGAACGTGAGCGACTCTATGAAACTTTTTAACGCGATAGCACTCGCCTCCACGCTCCGTACACCGACGAACCGATCAACATCGTCGAAGCAGCACGTCGCGAGAAACACCGCAACCTTACCAATGAGAAAATCCGAGAACGTCGTGGCGAAATGACGTGCAAGTGGTTGAAACGACACAGGAGCAGACCCCCGTCGTTAATGCGCTACAGGATGTGCGACCACTCACAGATCCAACAACACCTGGAACAGCTCCTTAACCGCATCGCGTCTTCATCTGAACTCGCTTTCCTCCGGATCTTGCAACTCGTCCACCACCAAACATCGGCACTTGTCGAGGATCTCAAGGTATACGAGCTCCCCACCTTGGCCCCTCGGTCACCCACGGATTCCGATATAAACAAGACCTTCAACCTCCCCCTCCCGGCGGTTGGACACTCCTCCGTGATATCTGCATCGATAACGACCTTGTTGGAGACTGCGCTAAGAGAAAAAGCTTGAGTGACCTACATGCTGGACATTTGGCCGCTTTCACTCGATACCACGTAGGTTCCGCCCCTTTCCGTCTCCTCAAGTTGATGCTGAGCGGAGTTGTCAATCGTCTCGGTGCCGCTGCAACGCAGACGTCCAGCTCCGGTTCTCTTACGAGTTCTGCTCAGGCTGCCGCCGCGTTCATGCGTCTGGGAAGTATCACTGCCGAAAAGAAATCGGAAAATCCGAACGAGGGATAAGTGAGGGAGGAAGACGGACAGTTGACGCTGGATATGGCGGAGAAGATGCTGAAGTGGCATGCAGAGGCCATTGGGAGGTGTGTTGAGCTAACGGCGCCTCAAGAAGTGTAAGGAGCATCCGATCCATCTGAACTCGGCGGTTGATATATCTTGAGATCGCTAGGCTCAAACACACCTTCACTTTATTGGAGGTTTTAGCGGAGGTTATCGGGACATCGTACCTCGAAGTTGCTCTGGAGACGTGCGTCATTTCTGTCTCTTATCTTATAGGTGGGCAGTTCATTGTAACGCTAGGTCCACGACTGCCCTCGCAAACGCTGACCAGCAAACACAACCTCCTCTGCAACCTTTACAAGTCTTGCGTTCGGTTGACCTCATCTGCCACCTCTGGCAACAGTACGTCACAGATGCCATTTTCCCGTTAGCCAGCACTTCTGTCACGGTAAGGAGAGACATGGTTGTGTTCAACAACCAGACAGTCAGTAGGATCGAGGGAGCTGCGAATGGGTTTTTGCAAAGAATGATTGATTGTGGGTCTCAATCTCCCATTTTTCGTTCCCTGGAACTTAAAGGCGAGAGTACTGTACCCTTGAATAAACCACAAAAGTCTCTATGTACACCGATTTGCCATGGTCTGTTTCCGGTGAAAGTGTGTAGGTTCCTGGTCGTCATCGTCCTTGTCATCCCCAGCACCTCTGAAAATACATCCCTAATCTTCAGATGTGTTTCGCGCCCTGCCTGAGCTTGCGTTCCTATCGCAGCTATTTTGCGATCCTTTCGGTTTCTCCTGGGCCCAGTCGTAACGCAAAAGATACGCGATATCGATATCGATCATCATTCGAAGTGTCGAGCGGAGTTATTTGTGAAATCGTTTGTGAAAGGAAGAAAGGCACCTGCTGACCCCCTATACCGGGACCCTCCGAACCCTTGGGGGTTCAACGTTGCGACGTTCCAGGTTTTTTCAGATGGACGAGATCGACTCTGCCGACCCGCGCTTCTACGACATACTCAACGGACATCTAGCAAAGCTCCGAGAGGTGAGCATTGGAACCCCCTCTGAGGACCAGGACGCTAAACCAAAGGACACCTCCAGGATCACCAGACCCTGACGAAAAGGCTCATTCGGCTAGAAGAGCTGCACGATGAGTCTGTTGCCAGGGGCGCAGCTGTGCGGGAAGGTCTCAAAAACAACCTGGATAAAATCCAAAGGCTGCGGGCCGAACTCAAGGCTGAGGTTGCAACTGCAAACGAGATCAGTTCCACGTTAGACAAATTGCGCGAAGCACGTACAGTCCACCGTGTATTGAGTCTTATTGACTCGTTGACTGACTGGCCTGCAGGAGGTGCACCAGATTGTGGACCTTGCTGGATCCGTGGTCACGCTGTGAGCTGACATGCCCCTTTAGATCATACGAGAGTTGAGCAACGGAGTCGAATGTAAGCTCTGCTTAGATATTTATGTCCTCCCATATAGGTGTGCCAACTCGTCTCGAACCACGACACCTGCATTTGGAGGCTCACCTGTGGTTATAGCCTGGATTGCCACCACGTATGGTGTGGACCTTGCTTAGCTTTGTGGCTTATCTGCCAGGATGCTGCAGTCTGCCCTGAGTGCGGCGTCGAAAGCGTTGGGCTACCTCAGCGCGATCTCACGGTTTGCAGCGTCCTCTCGACGATTTACCAGGCCCGAGGACGTGATGTTCCAACAAACGACTCTGAGAACTTTGACCCCTCATGCTTCGCTGAAATGTATCCCGATAAATAGGTATAGGCACGAGAGGTCAATCAGCCGGTTTTGGAGTTGATGTGGTTTGCACTGGGACGAGGGAATTGCTGCAGAGCTACCTCATATACTTCTGAATAGACAAAAGTCGACCGGTTTTGCTGTATGAACGAACCCCGCGGGATCCTACTTATCGAGGGCGGTAGGGAAAGGAGAAATTGGTTTCTTCTCAAACCTCTTCGGTGTAGCCACCCATTTATTGGATTCGTTGCCCGGCATACCAACAACACTAGTACTATTCGGTGCATACACTACCGTTACTAATTCGAGATACCACTCAGCATTTTGATGGATTGTTCAACTGGATAACACCGGTGATGATCGATCCTGGTTGAAGTGTTCGAGCAAGCAAGGGATACGTCGTGATGATCGGTACTTATACCAATGGCTCAATATACCCTCACAGGCTTCGACGCCAGCGCATCCGTACGAGGCCCTCGTTGCAACAACCGCTTTTGAGAATGACCCTTATTTGCAGATGACGGAGGAAACTAGTAACGCTGCCAAGTCCGGGTCGGTCGGCATCGTCATGGCTGTTGGTGTCTCGACGATTTTGGGTTGGTTCCTCATCCTTGGACCGCTGTTTTCAATTCAAGATCTGGACGCTACGGTCCACTCCGCGACCGGTCAACCGGTGACACAAATCTTCAGACTTTCGATCCAGCCGTGGGATCTCGGGCAATACCACTCAGAACGGCATCGGTTGCCAAGCAACACTTCCCGACAACCCATCGGACGGGGAAGAAAAAGGTGCAAGACGACACGCGCTTTGCTAGTGCGGATGTTTTGAGCAGGGGGCAACGAAGAGGGGTAAAAAGTAAGCCGCAACCTTCGGGTTATCAGCATTGTCGTGTTGGTGCTTCTTGCTTACGCTCATCACGCAGGATTTGTGGAGGCCATCGCGACGAGGGTAGGGCCTTTGTAAATGTATCTCATCGCGATGATAGATGATATTAGCGATCCTAACAATTGGTACACGACGTCCCAACATTTTCCCGACATCTTCCTCAACATGCAAACTCGGAGGCAACCACTCCAGCATGCCGAGGGCGCGATATATCCAGCCCCCGCGGAACTGTGGGACGAAAAGATGCACGTCTTGCTAGCACGGCGATATCGATATCTTTGGGTGCGTTCCTCTTTGGGTACGTTCCTCGACTTCTTGAGCCTATTTCCGCCTTACAGTCGAATGGAACCCAGCAACCAATCTCGTCAACCCTTTCCTGAACAGCAGTGATATTTTTCGTGCTGTCTGGTCGAATCGGTTGTCGCTGCGCGACGTTGGTACCCCTTTATGATATACACGATTGCTTGGATTGACTCCGACGCGTTTTCAGGCCGTTGCAACCGTCGGCCGGTACCGCTTGGCTGCACCGGCGTCGGCGCATCGGAGACCCCGCGGAACTACTCGAAAGACAGCAAACGGTTGGCGTTGGCATTGCAGGAATTCACCCTCGGAATCCACCCTCAACTCTTGCACAGAGGGTTCCAAAACGCCGAACCGGTCTCAAATGTGTGCAGTTTATGCCGTGCTTGTCCGGTCTCCAAATACTATGCGCTCGTTGATATTTTATGTCTCGTCCTCCCTCCCACAGGCCAGGAACATGGAATTTTCTAATTCAGCGAGTCACGCCCTACGTCCGTGATTGGCGGTCCGCATTTGATCAGCCCAAAATCATCATGATCCCCACGACCGTCCCTTCACAAACAGAAGTATGGAATCCCGTGTCACTGCCGATACCCTCGAGAAGGGGATGGTCCAGACCAGGAGACCCCATACCGCTTGTGGCTTTGGTCTTCTCGCATTGTCTTTCATGACCTTGGGCAAGTGTTTTGGCGTCTCTCTCTTTTTTTTTCCTGTCGATCACTGATCTCCTTCGCAGGTGTGATCCACTCGTCCGTCGCAACTTCCCCTCTGTACGTCCTCAACAGTGTTTGGTTACCCAATGGTCCGGCTCCCCCTCCAGAGGACGTGATCGGAGTGCTCAGCGCGATTATATGGTCTATGACTCTGTTGCCATTGGTGAAATACGTGAGCACACCCCGTATTCAGTCCGGGGATCTCCAGTTGACAACGAATCTTAGGCATTCATCTACCTGCACTTTGGTACTGGAGAAGGAGAAGGAGGAAGTTTCGCCTTGTTCCAGGGCTTGTTCCCACCTCCCCGCGAGGACATCGACGGCGATCGCGTCTTGACCGGCGACAGCTCCTACAAGACGAGATCCGTCTCCGAAACGGCGATACCAGCCGCAGCGCTTGTGACCGAGACGGCAGGGGTGAGGATACCATTAGCCATGGTCAGCCCGGTCGCAAATAGACACTGGAAGGCGGGATTGATCAAGTTTCATCGGGATAGATAACCGGCCTGTGACCTCTTGTGACGCACCCAAGCCAACAACGGCCAACGGAACCGGTTAGAAATGTGACCGGAACGAAGCCTTGCACCGCCGGCAGTGTTACGGGTATTTCCTTGGTCAGTATCCCTCTATTGCTCCCGCTTCACCTCACTGAAGACCGTAACAGGCTCTCCTCACGCCCTTTTTCCTGATACAACCTCTGGGCACGGAAAGGCTGGGTATTGCGTTCTCGCCCGGTGAGTGATTCCATTCCTCGCCCCAAACGCGTGTCTTATCCCGGCATCTAGTCCTGTTTATCTGGCTGTTGGTGTAACGGGAATTGTGAACATCACCGCTCATCCGGGTATCTTCCGCGCCTTTGACCCCTCCCGTGCGGTAATGTGTACGTTGTATGCTATTCCCTACAATCACCGTGTCGAACCCTTCCCTAGTTTTCGTACGCACCAAGAGATTCACGGATCTTGTCGGTGTTCTCTTGGCCCTGACTGGTTGCGAGGCGATGTTTGCGAGGTAGGTGTTCAGGGGATTTTTACGGGTCAGCGTCGGCTAATCATCCCTGACCACAGTCTTGGCCAGTTCAACATGCTCTCCATCCAGGTTCGTGATCTCCTCGTGAGGCTTCGTGGCCAGAGCTCACCTCCCCACAGCCATCCTTCCCCGCATTCGTCTTCCCCAACCTTATTTTAGCGTACCTTGGGCAAGGGGCTCGGATGATCAGGGACGGTGAGGCGGTTATAAACAACATCTGTTATGCGACGATTCCCGGAAGCTCGAACGGACCTCTTTTCTGGTCCGTAGCCGCTGTAGTCATGTCAGAGAGCCAGCTAACGTTCCCCAAGGATTGTCTACATCTTCGGGATCCTCGCAACTGTGAGCTCTTCGCCTTCGGAAAAGTACGCGCGCGTGCTCACCGGTGATTCAGCTCACCGTTTACCAAGCCATGGTCACCTCCACTTTCAGTCTGGTGCAACAACTTGTGAACGCGAAGAGTCTCCCACCGTGAGTACGCCCGAACCCAACGTGCCCTTCCCTCAGCTCAACCGTTTGTCAGCATCCGTATCAAGCACACCTCCGAGAAGATTCAAGGTTCGTAACTGGTGCGACTGGCTTTGGTCGCCGTTGGTCCTCATTTCTCCACAGGACTCAACTGGATTCGTTCGTGAACTTCCGTTGCGTCGATTTTACCCTTTGTCTTGACTCATTTTCCAGTGATGATCGCAGTCATCGTCTTCGTCGTGGCATTCAAGAACTCCGAAACCCTTACCAACGCATACGGGTGAGTTCTTGCGCGTTCATCCCCCGTACTCAACAAGCTAACCTATCCGGCCAGCTTTGCTGTTGCAACTGTGATGTTCACGACAACCACGCTCCTCGCGGTCCAGATGGTCTACGTCAAACGTCTGCCAGTGATTGTTGCGGTCGGGTTCTTCGTGGTCTTTGGTTTCTTGGACGGTGAGGCCCATCGTATCTTGTTGCCGCTTCGATGTCTCATTCGTCTGGGAAGAGCGTGCCGCATCCTTTCATTGGGTTTATTAGGCAGTGGCCTGCGCTTCCTCAAGTCGTCGTAAGTCTTTGCGACCTGTGGTGTTCAAATGCGCCGAGGAGCGTGCTGATGGCATCCTGATAGATACTATCGTCTGTTTGTGTCCTTCCGGCTCCTAGGGTCCCTCCGCACGAACGGCATTCCATCGCTCCCGCATGCACGCTGAAACTGCGCTACTTCTAGGCTTCTACGGCGTAACGTACTATATTGGTTTCCGCGAAGACTTTGAAGTCAACGTGAGTCGCTACCCTCCCACGAGCCACTTTTACTCCAGGGTGCTGATGTCGTTTCAAACCTTATATCGAGGAGATCATCGCGAAGATCTGCTCACTGGAAAACCCTGGTGATCAGAATTCGTCCGAAACGATAAATGAGATCAGGAGGGCGGTACTCCAGACGACCCACATGTGAGTCTCAACGCTTGTGCCTTTCGTGAGATCTCGCGCTTACGATCGCTCCGCGCTGTTGTTGCTAGCGTTCCGCATTACCACGTTCTGAGCAAGGTCGACGTGCACGAAGGCGGGCCGATTCGCGTTCCGCTTAACTCGATACGAGAGTTCTTGATCGAGTCGATATACCGTCGTCTTAGTAAGTTCCCCTTCCCTGCCCCTGGACCCCCGTGCGGGGTATTGATGGGTTTTTTTCTTTCCAGTCATTTCCTTCCCTGAGACTGCAAATTGGAACGGCCCCGCTGACGAGTAAGTCCTGTTGCCGTCAAGGAAAATGATGACGAAGCGATTGACTTCACAGAATCATCCGTGTCGGTATCACCGCCTAGATATGAGCGCAAGAAAAACTTGTCGATTCTCGGGGCGCTCCCCCTACACCATGCACCACTCTCGGGGCACGCGTTGGGACGGCGGCCTTTTTTTCGAGAGATTGTATTGGATTCTCACACTTGTAGACCCCCGCAATGTTATTTTTTTTATAGATAGGCAAGACATTTGTAGACGTATATACATGACATCTGTTGAACGTTATACGGTGGTGGATTTTCCCCTCTCCCTTGTCTCGCCATCGGATTAGTAGTGATTGCGACGGTACGATCGTCGGTGTGCAATTCGAAGCAAACTGAGGTGCCTCTCGAACCACGGGTTGCTGTGACTTTGGGCGGAGCCCAGGGTCGAACATGGAACGGGAATTTGGGCAACTGGATGAAATTGAGACTGCGAGATGGAAGATCAATGAACTTCTGGGGAAACCCGGAACGAGAGGGAGAAAAAAATTGAAGAATGCGAGGTCTGCTGGAAAAGCTTGATTTAGTAGGGATGATCTGAATTGTGACTCTCGGCCCTATAAGTCATTTGTTGACGCTTCGTCATCGGGTGTTTGGCGAGTGTCGTGACCATTTGACGACCTGATAAAGCACCAACGATTCGTAGGCGTTTCCTCACCCGAGTTCTGGGGTCAGCACACTTTGGTCAAATTTACCAATCCGCGCGCTTCGCGCCTTCGTCACCCCTCCTCTGGAAGTGAGTTTACGGAGAGGACCACGATCCGTGAGTGTGACGTTGTCGTCGTGATTCCGCTATCCATTCAATGCTGAATCTGAGCTCGTTTCCTCCTCAAATCACGCTTCACGACTCAATCGAGAGCCGTGCGACTGAGGAAGACGGCATCGTATATCCTTCCGACAGTCGAGAAGTCGGCCCTCCGCTCACCAAAAGTCTCCCTTCCTTGGCACGCTACCCCTCGTGTGCTGTTGAGGTTTTGTTCTGGTGATCAGTATCAACCTTTCCCGCAGGGTCTCAACTATCGCAAGGCGCGTTTGCGTATATCTCAACTCCACCGAACTGTTCAAAACGATTTCAAAGTGTACCGAAAAGCACGAAGACTTGAAGAGTGTTGTTGCGGAAGCGCTCAGCCTCCCAAAAACGACTGGATCCCTCCATTCATTAGCACGTCGCCCGAGGTCGTCGACCAGTCCCACCTGTCCTCCGATCTTTTTCCCAGACTGAACCTGGGCCAATTAACCAACTGGTCATCGACGCGCTCGTCACGTCGTATGACTAGAGGGGAGGCCACCTGCAAAACACATAGCAGAAGAGTCCGAGAGGCCCATCAACTATCTGGTTCATCTAATGTCTCTGCGCAGCGCTGATCACTTTCTTGCAGCGGAATTCACTCAATCTTTTTGGGTCAGGATTTACCAGAGGGCAAACGCGGATCTCCCGTGAACTCGACATCCTTATGGTTAATACCTTCGATGCGACGGATTCACAGGTAGGAGGTTGCTTTACGTGTGGGACAGATGCTCGCTAAATTGGCCCTCAGGTTCAGCCGTTTACGGAGGCTGGTCACAATGCTATCAGAACCTTTCCTTTGGCCAGAGTTCGTGGATCCTAGGGCCATTGAACATTGAACGCATCAAACCGGACTTGCGAAGCAACGACTTGTAGTGCATCAGTCTCAATATCGGTCCAGTTCGCGAGGTCATATCGACCTCATTGATCAATTGGCCTCGAGAAGTACGTTGCCAAAACTTTGAGAACGTTCGGTCGTTGCACCGGAGATTGACCAGATCGTCGAGGTTCGGGCGGAGGATACCAAGTTCAACCGGCTACTTGAGATCCTAGGTCAGATGTACAACGAAGGCGCTGGGGCGCGCACACTGAGCTTCGTTGACAGGCAGGA
The DNA here is from genome assembly GCA_015956445.1 of Thelephora terrestris. Taxonomy (NCBI): domain Eukaryota; kingdom Fungi; phylum Basidiomycota; class Agaricomycetes; order Thelephorales; family Thelephoraceae; genus Thelephora; species Thelephora terrestris. The sequence goes on from WIUZ02000008.1 coordinate 520,629, forward strand.
AGCGGCGGATAGTCTGCTACGGGAACTCATGCGGAAAGGTTACCTCTGTATGTCCCTCCAGGGAGGGAAGGGTCGGTTTTACCGGGACCAGACTATTGCGGACTTTAAGTCGGGTGTCGTTCCCATTGTCATCGCCACTTCCGTTGCTGCTCGAGGTTTAGATGTCAAACAGCTAAAGCTTGTCATCAATCACGACGCGCCAGAAGACTAAGTTCATCGGGCTGGTCGGACTGGAAGGGCTGGAAACCAGGGCACCTTTCATCACGGAGGACCAGGATAGATCTCGGTCGATCCCTATCGTGCTTTGAAAGCAAGTAACGCTAACGTTCCTAAAGTCTTGGAAGATCTTGCGAATGGTTCGTCACCCTGTTCGTTCAACTTTTGGGCGTGATGTTCACCGAACTCGTTTACAGGTTTCTTGGCGAAAGTTAAAACCGAAAGGCACAGGCTGCTGGCTCCGGATTCGGCGGAAAAGGCCTTGACCGACTCGATAAAGAAAGAGATGCTGGTGATAAGGCTGGACGCAAAGCTCAACTCCGCACGCTCAAGGACTGCTACGGAGTTGTGCAAGAAGTCCGTTCCACTCCCGGACCCCGGCTGGTCGACAACTTCAAACAACCGGTCTCGCAAGTCTGGCCTACCCGCCGGTGGTGTCAGCAACTCGGATTTGGACCGGGGTTCTTGCCCGGCTCTGGTGGTGCTTTCGCGAGACGTCCTCGACCGTTTGGCGCGGCAGGGAAGGGCATCAGCTACGGATATCGCTATTCTCCGACAACCGCTGGTAATAGAAGAAGTTGAACCATCTTTGATAGCTCTACGACCCTGTCCGTACAACCATATCTAGTAAATTCTGTACCGACCAACCGCTTCACACAAAAAGGACCATAGAAGGAGATGATTTCGAATTCACGAATATGCAAGGGTCATCAACACTTGATCGAACAAAATCGACGACACAAAACGTCGTCTACCACGTGCCAACATCTCCAAACCCCATGTAATCTTTCCTTCGATTTGTTTGCCTAGGCTCAGCACGAACGATGGCTTGCGTGGTAGTGGGCTGATTGTGAGTGTTGGTTCGACATCTCACCTAGCGCAACAAAACAAGTGGAGGCGACAGGGACGATACCAAGAGACCTAGCGTTATCTCTTGAAGCAGAGGATGACGAACACCCGCGATTGGGATGCGGTATTCATCTATCCATCACCAGCACCATCCCGTTGGACACGACTGCTCATATTGTTGTAGTGGTTCCCTATATCGATGACAACGCCCGACCACGCCGATTCTCGACTTTTCTGATCGCGACAGGGTTATTCATCCTAGGACCACCCTCTCGGTCCTTCAGGCTTCAACCATCGGCCTCACGCCCATCGGCATAAACCGACAGTGCGTGGTGTGTGGGTTCAAAAAGTGACTCCGGAGCATTTGCGCGACGTCCGTTTCCGTCGCAACTCACCACCGACACTCCCCACTGGAAGACCATGCTGTCGCCTCCGCACGTATGGGTGTATGTTGGCAATGACGGGTAAGATTTTCAACATTCTCATCTTAGCTCCAATCCAACCAACTTCGGACAGTCACGCTCAGCAGTTTGGTTGCGTCGTCTTAGCCGGGAATCGGGTTCATAGTTTTGGGCAGACAATGCTGATTTCGACGATAAACGTTAGTAGAGCTAGAGCTTCCATCTATTCACCGGGGGGTAGCTACTGATTCAGTTCCATCGACAGAGGCGGCTGACGCCTTTGCCAAGAACGTCGGTGCTCGGTTCTCAGCTGACGGAAGCCCTTGGGGCTAGTATGGCTGCGCTCGGATGCGGGTACAAGGACGCCATCAAGATCGTGGCCCGTGTGACTAATGGATCCTGAGACGTACTGGAAATCGGATGCCATAACTCACCAGAGGCAATCGTTATCTCTGGCTCTGTACAGCTAATCCAGAAAGCTACAGATATCGCTCAAATCCAGCGATTCTTCGCCAGACAGTTCCAAACGCACACCCATAGTCCCCTCATGGAGCACTGTTGTCGTGATGGTGTTCAGAAGGTTCTCAACCGTTGCCAAGGGTCAACGACCTTTCCATTTCCACCAAGCCATTCCCGCGATGCTACTAGATGCCCCCGGTGCCGCGCTTATTGAGATATCCCCGCACCCCGCGGTGTCGTCGTATGTTTCAAACGCCAGCGTCTCGCCGAACATCTGCCCCGTGCGTCGGCCCGGCCAGCCAAAAACTCTCTCGCCTCCGTCGAGCTTTCAGCGTTCTACGCTTCCCTCGGAGCCCTGGCTGGGCGTCAACTCTGTTGATCTGACGGCGCTCTTCGGTCGAGCGAGCAGGATCCCCGCCTCCGACGATATACCCTATCCTTTCACACAACGTCAATTTCCGTACCGAGTTGATGGCCCCGGGAGGCACCCCTCGCCCTCGTCAAGGGCGGGTATCTGCTCTTATTGAAGATGAATGCGAAGATGTATGGGAAACCCATCATACCGGCTGCTGCATTCATTGATATGGTGAGTGGACATCACAACATCCCCCTGTTGTATACCTTTGTTAACTCACGACCACAATCCTTTCCCGTGGATAGGTTTTGCAAATCGGCACGCGCTTAGTTTGGGGCATAGCATTCGGAAAGGTCCTGTCCCTGGCGACATTGGTCCGTGCTTCACGACGGACTCAAACAAGACATTCTCTTCCATCTCGCTCAACCAGTCTCGCACGATAATGCCACCACCTCCCCATCGGGCGCTTCACAGTCCCAGACCACACCAACCCAAAACTCTACGTTCTCTTTGCAGACGTTTCGAACGGGTAACGTCTAGGAACAGATATGGACACAAGCTATACGCCGGACATCAGTTTCTGCAGTTTTTCGCACAGCCTCGCATTCAGCCCATGTCCTACTCGTCCATGCATCTTCTTTGCTCCCATCCCACCGAGTTCTCGCTGAGGTCGAGGCCTTCGCCACAGATCTCGATGTCCAAGGACCTACTTTCCCCTACGACTCCGTTTGCATGTTCCTCACGCTGTGCCTCAAGGTCATTAATCAAGACGTTCGACTGTACCGGATAAGGTTACCACCAGGAGCTGGAGGGTTGCCGAAGAAGCCGCGAGCGCCAAGGCTCAACTTGGTAGGGCCAAGTCTCAAATGCCCAATCAACGGTCGGCGACGTGTTGTTGCCGAGCCTAGAAGGTTAGCAAGTTGCCGTTCGTCATCAACTTCACGCTGACGCAAGGCGTCTGTGTGGAAGGTTCGAGTCCGTACACTCCCATGCAGTATCACCGTCTTCAGATTGCACGACACCTCGCAAGCCGGGACACCCGGGAGCGCCGGCCGACTAAACCCTTGGAGAGGTGGCGTCCCCTCAAAACCCACCCACGAAAGGTTGCATAAAACTAAAGTCATTGTGGTTCAGCACTGACTTTGAATGCATGCTAGGACCGAAAAATGCCGGCGCACTCAAAGGATCCATTGGGCATTTAGTGTCCTAGGTCTTCAGAGCAATACATCCTGTCTCAAATCCCCTTCCAGTGGCGAGCGGCGGGCGGGGCATGTCCTCCCTTCGAATGCAGCGCGCGGTCACCAAGGATCGGCAAGTCGAAACACGGTGGCACCCTTGCCAAAGCTTGATGTCCGAAATACGTTGGCTCAGTTCCCGTTGATCGATACCCATGGTGATTCAATTACAACGCTCACCGTGAATGTAGCTAACACACTCCCCAGGATTTCACGACTTAATTGAACGCTTTGCCGCGTTTGGTCCTCAGTTTCAGAGACCGAAGAAACTCCGCGGAACTGCTCGCGAAGGAATGGCAGTCATATAAATTCCTCATACTGCCGGTCGGTGAGAGACGCTTACGCTTGCCCCTCGCTTTTTGTGAAAATCATTCCTGACCTGTATTCTCAGTGCCTCTGACTAAGTATTCAAACCGGTCTTGTTGGACGCTTGTTTCCATTACGTCTTGCACCCAGATATTGCGCAAGTCACCGATACAGATCCATCTTCTTACCTCCAAGCCTTAAGTTCGTTCGTTCCTGGTATGCGACGCCGGTACGAGATCGCCCTGCAGCCCGCCGTAGCTCCCTCTACCCTCCCCCGATGCACGATCCGTTGGCCAAGGCCAAACAAGGAAGCGACGGATTTGCTTATGACCATCGCCGATCACCGTCGTCCCCTCTGTGGCGTGTTGGAAAGCCGCAACGACGTGATCGTTGAGTATGTTGTGGGCGGCGTGTCGTTCGCCCTCGCGAACGCTGGTCAAACCGCTGCCATAGCTTCGTGCATCCCCGGAGGCCTATGACCTGAAAAATCCCCCTGAGGAACAATGCTTATCAACATGTACTAGGTGGAACGGCCTCCTTCCACTGCAGATCCTGCCTCGTAAGCTTCCCAGCCTCCTGAGATACTAGATCTGACGGATGTTTTCCGTAGACTTCCCTTGTCAGTTACTCTTCTAGCCACGGTGGCACAGCAAAACAAGTGGGGCATCGACCGTTTGGTGAGGGAGTGGAAGAGACGCCGAACGGACACACTGCAGACGGAGCATCGGTCGAGCCTGGCTGCCACGATCGAACTCTCTCTGGCCTCTCCGATGTTCAAGGAGCTTGGATTTTCAGTGAGTCTGCCGTATTTTTAGCCATCGCGCGGATTCTCAATCCCTGGATTTATTCTCAGGATTTCAGACGTGTTCCGCAGGAGGTCGTTGCCCTCGTCGGCCAATGCCGCGATCACTGTCGGCACAGTCGGAACGACATCTCCCGAGTCCTGGAACGTGTTCCCACGTTTGGATCGAGTCAGTCTCCCTTCTTCCTCTCCCTTGTCAGACTGAAATTCCGGGAGCCGCTGGCTCCAAGTCATACCGAGCGGTTTTGTTCCAGCCGTGTGCGACAGCTATCAAACCTCGCAAGTCATTGTTCACGCCCACCCCCGTCCGTCTTATGGTCCGACCTCGTGCCCTTTTCGCTCTCAACGTTGGAATGAGGACGACCGACCCATGAGATCTTAGGGATCTGCAACCCCAAGGACGGCGATCTTCCCCTCTGTACTCCTTCTGTTCACGTTTATGATTCTCGTGTTAGGACCGGCGTATGGGATACCACTGCAGGCAAGGATGATTTACTGCTGCCTCCACCACCACCTTTCGTTACAACGCCGTGGTGTACGTTTTTCCATTGTTACCACCACAAGCCGTAGCCGCAACACATGGTTCGCTGTATCAATCGCGTTCTCCTCGGAAGTCATGCACTTTTTCCGATTGCTGACCACCCTCATAACAGGTTCACACTTGGGTCTCCACGCCTTTCCGCTCCCTCGTCCAGTTTGGTTTCCGGACACCCGGTGACAGGGTGAGTTTGATCTCATCCGTCCGACCACGGTATTGCTCGCCAACTCGACACGGGTGCGCTTGCAGTTCTCATGCCTTCTCGTTGCCGTGCTGTATTCGGGGGGGTTCTAATCATGCTGCGCAGGTAAACAATCGAGTCCTCTTTTAATATACACACAAGGAGACTGACAGGTGACCGCGTTGCTTGCCACAGGTTGGCTTCTGCTGGAACGGGTGACGTGACCGCGCCGCTCGCAGGGTTGGCTTCTACCGGATCGGGATTTAGGGTCTCAGGGCTGGTCATTGCAGGGACGGTTTTCGACAGTCTACGGTGTGATTTGCTATATACCTCCTTTGTTTTCCAGCTTTGAGTCGACGTTGGCTCAACCACGACTCAACGCTGACCCCAACCCCAACCCCCACACTAACAAACTTCAAAACCAACCTCAACATCAACATCAACCAACCTCAACATCAACATCAACCAACCTCAACCTCAACATGGACCGACGTCCCAACCAACTCTCGACCCCAACCCCAACCTAGACCCCGCTAACTGCGACACCAACCCTAACATCGACATCCGATGTCGAAATCGTGTTGAAATGTACTCAGCCAGGTGAACCGCCAGGAACATTCCATGAACCGTTTGAGCACATTTCAAATGTGCGCGAGATGAGATCAACCTGGTATCGGAGAGAACATTTAGGAAGTAAACTACCTTAGAATGTAATGTACCCGAGGGAGAACATTGCGAGAGAATTTGAAAAGAGATTGACCTGTTGGCAGCGAGAACATTGAGAAAACAATGACCGCGCACAACTGAAATCTGGCTGGGATGTGGCTACCGAGAACATTCCGGAAACATCGCTCGCGCACATTTGCGATGTGATCAGCGTGAATCGGGTGGACACATTATGATCCCATGTTAAATTCACATTCGGAATGTACTCGAAATGTGCTTGAGCTATGATACTGGGATGGTTACATCCTAAATGTGAGTACTGACCCAGGGTAAAAATACATTTCAGAAACATTTGTAAATGAAATGCGATGTGTTCAAATCTTTTTACCTGGGGAACATTTCAAGCACATGTTTGGGGAAATTCTGAATGTAATCACCTTGTAACGCTGTGTGTGCATGTCTGATTCCATGGAAACTGTACGTTCAATACACATTTAGAATGTATCTGAGGGATGTAACCTACCTGTAATCTGGGAGAACAACGTGAGTAAATTTGAGCTGTGATTGAGATTTGAGGGTTGATTTTCGGTAAAGGAGAATTTTCAGGAACTGTGAGGACACATTTGAGATTTAATCAATCTTTGGCCAGGAATCACATGTAGATCACATGGCTTGATAACATTTCAAATGTGCTCAACCTGGAATCGACGATAACAATCATTGAAAAGTGCACATGAACTCACCATGTAATCAAGATGTAATCGCTGATTACAGGTGCCCTTGCCCCCAGTGTAACCCGTCGTCCTATGCGACGCCTCCGATCGAGAACGCGGTTCCCGTGCCGACTCCGGGTCCGGCTTCTACGTTGGCCGCTTCCGACAAGGAGAACTGTGGGCGCTGCGTCTTGGAGCCAATCCATCAGTTGGTGAAGATCGAGGATGAGGTCATGGAGGTGGACCGAGCCGAAGATGCTCCGAGGGTCGCCGAGGTACGTCCGGTGACTAAGGGGCAACGATGCAAACGCTCTCGACGCCGTCCTGCTCATCGTATGACCGCGTCGGCTAATCCTTACCCTCGACCAGTCGAGTCAGATGGTGACCAATCTGGTCGAGGTGAGGAGCGAGGATTCCGATATCGGGTCCACCGTCCTTACCGACAGGTCGAGTCCGAGATCCAACTCCGACACCAGCTTCGCCTCGCAAGACAGGATCCCACCCAGGGGTCCGACGAGGGAGACGGAGGGTCACTCGCCGACTACGTCGATAGTACTGTCGAGCAGTCACCCGGTGATGGAGATGTGGGATCAGGTGTTCCAGAGTTCGGTGACATCTGGGAGGCTGATCGGTCCGCTCGAAGGAGTCTCTTCCTATCGGCTTGAACTAGTTGTTCAGCTGAGTGCTGAGGACGGTGACGCCATGTTCGGGGAGGTCCTTGCGAGGAGGGGCCAGCACTACGATCTCCGGGATGGAAGGGTGATGACCATGAGGCCTGCCGAAGATAGAGTTGACTTCTGATGGACTTGGATAGCACTGTATATAGCTCGTTGTGGCTTCGCTGGGAATAGTACGCGCGTGTGTGTGTTTCGAATGATTGGTGTGAAGGATAAGGAGTGTGAAGCATTCGAAACATAAGAAGTGGTAAGAAGAATTCGAAGAAAGAGCGTGTTATAAAAAGTTTAAAAATACCATGTTCCTGACACACAGCAGGAGTGCCGAGCCTCTATCCGACAAATCCCTATCGTTGTCTGAGGGCAGATGTAAGAGCCCGAGGATGGCGCCTCAAACTGGTGCTTGATCAAGAGAGCGACGAGGAACTCCTTTTTGTAAGCGCGTTCGCCGATTCTTGATACAAGGCCGAGAGAGAGAGGAGAGCGAACGTGTTCAAAGAGGTACTCGATAAGCTCTTCAGTGGCCTACAGCAAATACACCGATGCTGCAAGGAGAAGAGGACTTCCCAAGATATCAAAGATAGGGAATCCTCAGCTACTCTACTGGTACTATATAGAAGAGTGGCCGGGACAGAGATAATCCTATCTAATAATAACTCGGAGCAAAGAAGGGCCGAGAGTAAGCCAGAACAGTAAGCGGCCCGGAGTATAGAATAGAAATGATAAAGGAATGACTAATGGGTTAGGGTTTGTGAGAGAACAAGAAAGGGGTCATGACGTCATGTGGGAAAGGAATGACAAAGAACAATATCACATGCGAAGACTGACCAATAGAGGGACGACGCATCAGCTCGTCTGATCGGGACAACAAAAGACCGAGTGGGGTTTGAATGTCGAGGCGAATGTATGGGGAGTCTGGGCCGGTGAAACGATGGACCGATCCAATGGCGAATAGGGCGCGAGCGCTATCGATGGTCGGATAAAGCGTAGCGCGAACCGGCCGCTGGATCCATCAAACTCCCTTCCTCCCAAATCAGCACTCCCACCAACCAACTACTCATCCTACCATGCCTATGATCTCCGATCGTGTCTTCCGTGCTGAGAACAGCACCGCTACCATTGAGTCTGCGGATCCTCGATCCGTACAGAACAAGGGTTACTTCCTGCCGAATGCCAATGTGGCGTATCCCAGCTATCGAGAGGTGCAACGTCTTGTGTCGCCGATTGCTGGCTGCAACTGACATCGCAGTCGCAGATCTTCGCCGCTGCCGACAAGGTGGATGCTTGGCAACTGGAGGCAACAATCGCCAAGCCTCCCAGCTACCTGACCATGGACGACGAGTTGTAGTTCCACAACTTGATCGACCACAAGCTGCAGGAGTCTATGCGCGGGGTAACGTTCAACACCGAGTTGCGCATGCCGTATGAGACTCCGGTGGCTTCATCGCTGTGGGGTCTGCTGCGGATGGGAATCTACGACCTAGGGAATGGCGAAGGAAGATGGCCTGGAGCTACCCGCTCTCAACACTACACAGCAGCCGTTGGCCACCGCCTTTGGTTCCTTTTGTGGACGGAACAGAAAGCGGTGAGTCGATCTGTGCATCCTGCTTGTGGGATAACACTGATTGGCTTGTAGAATGAGTGTTTGAAGTGCGAGGTGAAGGAAGCAAAGGACGACGCCCGTAGAATGTACTCGGAGGCGTTGGATACCAAGAAGACACTTCTCCTAATGAACGACACGCTTTGTGTGACGTTCAAGAGCGAGATGCTGGCGACGCGGGAGGAACATAATCAACTGGTCGAGTCGTTGAAGGAGCGAGACGACACCATACAACGGGACCTGATTGAGGTCGACCGACAGCTCAACCATCATAGACACTGGGGACAAGGGGTGGTGTTCCAGTCCAGAACATTGCAAGTTCATTGCAAGGAAATAGATGATGTGCCTGGCAAAAACCAACCCAGTGCAGTGCAAACACATTCTGAATTTTCCAGGCCAATTTCCTTGCAGTGTTCCAGGACAGAAAATGGTCAGTACATTCACAGTGTCCTAGTGATGTTCCCATTAGGTAATCCATGGGTACATTCAGAATTTTCCCAAAGAAAGTAACCTCAACGTCGACAATTGGGGCATTTACAATGTTCCTGGTCAGGAAAATTCAAAATGCACCCAAACGGTGTATTTGCAATGTTCCGGGGTGGTACATCCAGAATGTACTGGTGCCGTCGACTGCGATGTACCGAGTTTGGCAAAGGTCAGGAACATTGCAGGAACACTGAAAGGAAACTGGAAAAACTGGGAACATTTTGAATGAGCTTGTGATGTTCCCAGGATTTCCAGTTTCCTTGCAGTGTTCCTGCAATGTTCCTGACCTTTGCTGAACTCAGTACATCACAGTCGACGGCACCAGTACATTCTGGATGTACCACCCCGGAACATTGCAAATACACCGTTTGGGTGCATTTTGAATTTTCCTGACCAGGAACATTGTAAATGCCCCAATCGTTGACGTTGAGGTTACTTTCTTTGGGAAAATTCTGAATGTACCCATGGATTACCTAATTGGAACATCACTAGGACACTGTGAATGTACTGACCATTTGCTGTCCTGGAACGCTTCAAGGAAATTGTCCTGGAAAATTCAGAATGTGTTTGCAATGCACTGGGTTGGTTTTTGCCAGGCACATTGTCCATTTCCTTGCAATGAACTTGCAATGTTCTGGACCGGAACACCACCCCTTGCCCCCAGTGAGAAGGGCTCTGAATGAGCTGGACACCAAGGTTGGTGCGACTTCTCCTGGTCTTTAACCAAGAGAGCTCATGCCACTTCTAGGTTGACACGCTGGATGACGCCTTGCCATTGCTGGGAGCTCGGGTTGAGTCCATGAGTGAGCGACTATGCCACTGCCGTACTCGTTCGGTGGCAGCGGTTCGGGACGAGTCAATTCCGGACAGGATGGCTTCCCCTATAGGTTTGGGATGCTGGTTGACATACTTGTCCTGTCTGCTGACATTTCGCTAGCTTCCGATGGTTCGTACCGTACGCCGGCGCGTACCGATGGCGGGGAGGAGGTTGTCCGTGAGACATCCGAGGAGACAGCGGTCAACCCAGTTAGCAGTTCTCCCGAGTTGGAGTACACGGGGGAGAACGAGGTGGCCATTCCGGTTCCACCTCCGTCGGTCTCTCCGGTGCGTGGACAGTGTTCCATTTGTGCCCGTCGATGGGTTCCTTACCCTGGTGCTCGTCGTCCAGCCCACCGCATGTGTCCCAGTAATCCCGACGCCGTCCACCAGGGTGGAGACATTGAGTCCACCGCCCTATTCCGATGCGACGATGTTGCAGTGTCGTCTGGACCGCAGCGAGCTAATCCCGGTGGAGTCCGTCGACGTGAATGGATTAACCAGCCTTACGCTCTTGTCGGTCCAGCGTGCAGCGGAGGCCGTACGCCTGGTGGCTCAACTGACCGAGAGAGTGGAGGGTTGGTCAGTCCAGAGGACTCAGGACCAGATTATGGTCGATTCAGCGAGGAACCGCCTTCGTGCCGAAGTTCAGCTGGCCGTAGCTCATCGTCTGGAGGAAGCTCGGGTCGTCGAGATGGTCGACGAGGAAACCGTCGGGAGTGCCTCGGAGGGGACGGATGAGGAGGTTGCCAGTGCTGAGGAGTACTGGCAGACTAGGTCTTGACAACTAGGGTCTGTACGCCTTGGTCTTCGTCCATAGAGTCCGTGCAGATTCAACTCCGTCGGCTAGTCGTCTCGTGTCTTCATCGTATATGCGCCCGCTGTAATATCATCTGCGTCTTTGTCTGTGTTCCTTGATAACGTGTGAGTCGTGATAAGAGAAACGGATGAGATAGAAAGGGGTATAGGTAAGGAAAGTGAGCGAAAGTTGGGTGTGAAAATGGTTCAAAAAGAAGTTAAAATTCAGCACGCTGACAGATGACGAGTTGTGGTTCCACAACTTGATCAACCACAAGCTTCAAGAGTCGATGTGCGAGGTGACGTTCAATACTGAGCTGTGCATGCCGTGGGAGACACCTGTGGCGTCCGCCTTGTGGGGTCTTCTGCGGATGGGGATTTATGATCTAGGAAACGGCAAAGGAAGGTGGCCCGGAGCTACTCGTTCTCAGCATTATACAGTGGCCGTTGGTCACCGTCTCTGGTTTCTTTTGCAGACAGAAGAGAAAGCGGTGAGTCGATCTGTGCATCCCGCTTGTGGGATAACACTGATTGGCTTGTAGAATGAGCGGCTGAAGCGTAAGGTGAAGGAAGCGAAGGACGACGCTCGTAGAATGTACTCAGAAATGCTGGACACCAAGAAGACTCTCCTCCTGATGAACGACACGCTTCGCGTGACGTTCGAGAGCGAGATGCTAGCGATGCGGGAAGAACACAACTGACTGGTCGAGTCGTTGAAGGAGTGGGACAACACCATCCAAAAGGATCTGATTGAGGTCAACCGACGGCTCAACTGTCATAGAAGGGACTTGAATGAGTTGGACACCAGGGTTGGCATGATGTTCCCCTGGGTTTAGCTGAGGGAACTCATTCCACTTCTAGGTTGATACGTTGGACGACGCCTTGCCCTTGCTGGGCGCTCAGGTCGATTCTATGAGTGAGCGGTTGTGCCACTGTCGCACTCGTTCAGTGGCGGCAGTCCGTGACGAGTCCGAGGACGAGTCGATTCCGGATCGGATGGCTTCGCTAGCCTCTGGCGGTTTGTATCACACGCCGACTCATACCGATGGCGGAGAGGAGGTCGTTCGTGAGATGTCAGAGGAGACGGCGGTCAACCCGGTTAGTAGTTCGCCAGAGTTGGAGTACGCGGGGGAGAACGAGGTGGCCATTCCGGTTCTGCCTCCTTCGATCTCTCCAGTGCGTGGACAATGTTCCATCCGTGCTTGTCGATGGGTTCCTTGCAGCGGTGTTCGTCGTCCAGCCCATCGTATGCATCCCAGTAATCCCGACGCCGTCCGACAGGGAGGAGACATCGAATCCACCATCTTATTCCGACGTGACAATGTTGCAGTGTCACCTGGATCACGGCGAGCTAATCCCCATGGAGTCCGTGGACGTGAACGGGTTAACGAACCTTACGCTCTTGTCGGTCCAGCGTGCAGCGGAAGCCATGCGCTTGGTGACTCAACTGACCAAGAGGGTGGAGGGCTGGTCAGCTCAGAGGACTCAGGATCAGACTATGGTCGATTCAGCGAGGAGCCGCCTTCACGCCGAAGTTCAGCTGGCCGTGGCTCACACTGGGGACAAGCCCCTACTTACTGGCCAGGTACTTTTTGAATACATTGTAGTTCCATGTCCAGTGTACCAACACTTTGCTGGGCAAGAACAAGTTGAGTTCATTCAGAATGTACTGAACAATGTAACCACTACTTCCCAGCTCAGTACATTGTGGAAACATTCAAAAAGAACTGAATCATGTGACCACAATGTCCCTGATCAGTAATTGTTCAGTACTTTTTGATTGCCCCAAAGAAAGTGATCAACAAGTACCTGCACTGCACATTGTTGTTTCAATCAAAGTTTACTGGGTCATGTGACTACAAAGTACCAAACTGGAGAATGCTGAGTACTTGTAGAATGTTCTGAGCCCATGTGTTCAAATTTTACCCGAGTGGCTCAAAGAAAATGTGATCGCAAAGTACTGAAACTGGGTAAATCCTGAACACTTTTTGAGAGAAACCAAAATATACTGAATTGTCGCACAGTACTTTTTAAACAATTCAGTATATTTTGGTTTCTCTCAAAAAGTGTTCAGGATTTACCCAGTTTCAGTACTTTGCGATCACATTTTCTTTGAGCCACTCGGGTAAAATTTGAACACATGGGCTCAGAACATTCTACAAGTACTCAGCATTCTCCAGTTTGGTACTTTGTAGTCACATGACCCAGTAAACTTTGATTGAAACAACAATGTGCAGTGCAGGTACTTGTTGATCACTTTCTTTGGGGCAATCAAAAAGTACTGAACAATTACTGATCAGGGACATTGTGGTCACATGATTCAGTTCTTTTTGAATGTTTCCACAATGTACTGAGCTGGGAAGTAGTGGTTACATTGTTCAGTACATTCTGAATGAACTCAACTTGTTCTTGCCCAGCAAAGTGTTGGTACACTGGACATGGAACTACAATGTATTCAAAAAGTACCTGGCCATGTGAGTCCAATGTGCCCAGTAGGCACATTTTGATTGTGATCACAATGTACCCATCAATGTGATCTCAATGTGCCCACTGGGGACATTTTTGATTGCGATCACAATGTACACATCAATGTGAGCTCAATGTGCCTGCTGTGCACATTTTGATTGTGATCACAATGTTCCCATCAATGTGTTCTCAATGTACCCAGCTCATTACATAATAGTTTCTTTCACAATGTTGTCCACAATGTGTCCAGCATGTGGCTGAGCCACTCATTCAAACTTCTTTCACAAAGTATCCAGTGATGTGTCTAGAATGTGTACAGCCATACTCATAGTGATTTCTTTGAAAGTTCATGGTGAAAACGAACAATATTGTGATTACATTGTGATTACTTCAAAAAGAACCCCCTGGGGACATTATGGACACATCACTGGGTAATCTTTGAAAGAATTTTGAATGAGTGGCTCAGCCACATGCTGGACACATTGTGGACAACATTGTGAAAGAAACTATAATGTAATGAGCTGGGTACATTGAGAACACATTGATGGGAACATTGTGATCACAATCAAAATGTGCACAGCAGGCACATTGAGCTCACATTGATGTGTACATTGTGATCACAATCAAAAATGTCCCCAGTGGGCACATTGAGATCACATTGATGGGTACATTGTGATCACAATCAAAATGTGCCTACTGGGCACATTGGACTCACATGGCCAGGCACATTTTGAATGTATTTAAATTTCCCCCACTGGGCACATTGTGATCACTTGTTGACTGTGATCACAATGTGTTCAGCATGTACCCACTGGGTATTTGACCCCTTGTCCCCAGTGGAAGTAGTGGTTACATTTTTCAGTACATTCTGAATGAGCTCAACTTGTTCTTGCCCAGCACAGTGTTATTACATTGGACATGGAACTACAATATATTCAAAAAGTACCTTGTCAGTAGGTAGGGGCTTGTCCCCAGTGTCATCGTCTGGAGGAAGCTCGGGTTGTCGAGATGGTCGACGAGGAAGTCAACGAGAGTGCATCGGTTGTCTCGGGGGGGACGGAAGAGGAGGTTGCCCGTGCTGAGGAGTACTGGCAGACCAGATCTTGACGACCAGGGTTGGTGCGCTTTTAGTCCTTGTCCATAGAGTCGGTGTGGATTCAACTCCGTTGGCTGTTCGTCTTGTGTCTTTGTCGTGGGTACGCCCGCTGTAATATCATCTGTGTCTTTATCTGAGTTCCTTGATGACGTGTGAGTCGTGATAAGAGGAACGGATAAAATAGAAAAGGGGTATAGGTAAGGAAAGTGAGCGAAAGTTGGGTATAAAAAATGGTTCAAAAAGAGGGTAAAATTCAGCACGCTGACAGTAAGAATATCGACCTGAAGTCGGATCTACCCAACATTCACAACTTCCCAAGACGTCATGATCCAAACCCTCACTCATTTCCGTCATCACCTGACCCAGCTCCGTCTGCACCAAGTCCGAACCAAACCGGTCCTGTAACTTTGACACCTCTAACTTCAACTTCATTCGAATCTGTCGTGACTTGTTCGACGGGCGACACCACTGTCCAATACGAGTCATCGGACTCACTCGACTCTTCTTCGTCGACCTCTCCACCATCTGAGAGACTGGGGCAGGACTCCAAGGAGGGGATAGAGGGAGAGGAACTCCCTGATCTTGCCGAGACCGGAGGGAAGACTGGGAGCTGATGAGCAGCCCCACACCATTCACAAGCGCAGTGTTGTCAGACAGCCGCCTGGAAAGGTTTCCAATGTTCGTTACAGAAATGGGTAAACTCTTCATTGTACGCTCCGAACATGACGTACATGAGATCCATTCGCTTCTCCAACCTAGCAATCCTCTCTTCTCGTTTGTGCTCTTGATGGTCCAGAAGGGGCTTGTAATGACCAGCCTGATCCCAGACATAATTGGGAGCGTTGTGTTCCAGAAGAAATTGTTGAGCCATCTCATTGTCTTGAGCGATGGCGGCCGGGGTGTCGTACAAATGTTGTTCAACATCGTAGGGGGTAGAGGCCTCATAAGGAGAGGCAGAAACAAAGGGGGTAGCGGCAGCGTTGAGAGATATAGTAGTGAAGATGGTTTGTAAGAGGGGAAGTTGTTGTGTGGATTGTGGGAGTGGAAAAGAGACGATGAGAGGAAAAGACTCAGAAACCTCCTGAGTTATATACGCATTCAAGACAGTGGAACACCCAAACGGGTAAGACAATAACCCATTGTTCACTGACAACCAAAAGGGGATAAACGAACCCTCAGCCCAGATTGCGATCCCATCACTCCTCTACTACCACCTTGAAACCTGAGAAATCCCCATCGATCATGAGAAATCCCCCTCAGTGTCAGGGCCACTCTTCGCCCTTCAGGTACCAGTGCTGTTGGTGAGTCGCAACTCCAACCAACAAGAAACAATGGGGCAAAGGGGGAACGACTTCCCTATATCCACCCAAAGTCTACGTGGTCCAAAACGCGATGGACGAGCGTTCTCCGGTAGGTTGTCCGAATTCACAGCAGGAGTGCTGAGCCTCTATCCGACAAATTCCTATCGTCGTCTGAGGGCAGATATAAGAGCCCAAGGATGGCGCCTCAAACTGGTGCTTGATCAAGAGAGCGGCGAGGAACTCCTTTTCGTAAGCGCGTTCGCCAATTCTTGACACAAGGCCGAGAGAGAGAGAGGAGAGCGAACATGTTCAGAGAGTTACTCGATAAGCTCTTCAGTGGCCTACAGCAAATACGCTGATGCTGCAAGGAGAAGAGGACTTTCCGAGATATCAAAGATAGGAAATCCTCAGCTACTCTACTGGTACCTATATAGGAGAGTGGCCGGGACAGAGATAACCCTATCTAATAATAACTCGGAGCAAAGAAGGGCCGAGAGTAAGCCAGAACAGTAAGCGGCGCGGAACATAGAATAGAAATGATAAAAGAATGACTAATGGGTCAGGGTTCGTGAGAGAATGAGAAAGGGGTCATGATGTCGTGTGGGAAGGAATGACCAGGAATAATATCACATGCGAAGACTGACCAATAGAGGGACGACGCGTCAGCTCGTTCGATCGGAACAACAAAAGACCGAGTGGGACTTGAATGTCGAGGTTGAATGTATGAGGAGTCTGGACCGGTGAAAAGATGGACCGATCCAATGGCGAATAGGGCGCGAGCGCTGTCGATGGTCGGATAAAGCGTAGCGCGAACTGGCCATTGGATCCATCAAACTCCCTTCTTCCTAAACCAACAATCCCACCAACCAGCTACTCATCTACCATGCCCATGATCTCCGATCGTATCTTCCGTGCCGAGAACAGCACTGCTACCATCGAGTCAGCGGATCCGCGCTCCGTGCAGAACAAGAGTTACTTCCTGCCGAATGCCAATGTGGCGTATCCCAGCTATCGAGAGGTGCGACGTCACGTGTCGCCGATTACTGGCAACAACTGACATCGCATTCGCAGATCTTCGCAGCGGCCGATAAGGTGGACGCCCGACAACTGGAGGCAACGATCGCCAAGCCTCCCAACTACCTGACCATGGACGACGAGTTGTGGTTCTGCAACTTGATTGACCACAAGCTTCAAGAGTCGATGCGCGGGGTGATGTTTAATACTGAACTGCGCATGCCGTGGGAGACACCTGTGGCGTCCGCCTTGTGGGGTCTTCTGCGGATGGGGATTTACGACCTAGGAAATGGAGAAGGAAGGTGGCCTGGAGCTACTCGATCCCAACACTACACAGCTGCCGTTGGTCACCGTCTCTGGTTCCTATTGAGGACGGAACAGAAAGCGGTGAGTCAATCTGTGCATCCCGCTTGTGGGATAATACTGATTGGCTTTGTAGAACGAACGGTTGAAGCACGAGGTGAAGGAAGCAAAGGACGACGCTCGTAGGATGTACTCGGAGGCGTTGGACACCAAGAAGACACTTCTCCTAATGAACGACACGCTTCGTGTGACGTTCGAGAGCGAGATGCTGGCGATGAGGGAGGAACACAATCGGTTGGTCGAGTCATTGAAGGAATGAGACGACACCATTCAGCGGGACCTGATTGAGGTCGACCGACGGCTCAACCGTCATCGAAGGGCTCTGAATGAGCTCGACACCAAGGTTGGTGCGACTTCTCCTGGTCTTTAACCAAGAGAGCTCATGCCACTTCTAGGTCGACACGCTGGATGACGCCTTGCCGTTACTGGGCGCTCGAGTTGAATCCATGAGTGAGCGGCTGTGTCACTGTCGAACTTGTTCGGTGGCTGCAGTCCGCGACGAGTCCGGGGACGAGTCGATTCCAGACAGGATGGCTTCCCCTATAGGTTTGGGATGCTGGTTGACATACTTGTCCTGTCTGCTGACATTTCGCTAGCTTCCAATGGTTCGTACCGTACGCCGGCGCGTACCGATGGCGGGGAGGAGGTTGTCCGTGAGACGTCTGAGGAGACAGCGGTCAACCCAGTTAGCAGTTCTCCCGAGTTGGAGTACACGGGGGAGAACAAGGTGGCCGTTCCGGTTCTGCCTCCATCGGTCTCTCCGGTGTGTGGACAGTGTTCCATTTGTGCCCGTCGATGGGTTCCTTACCCTGGTGCTCATCGTCCAGCCCACCGCATGCGTCCCAGTAATCCCGACGCCGTCCACCAGGGTGGAGACATCGAGTCCACCGCCCTATTCCGATGCGACGATGTTGCAGTGTCGTCTGGACCGCAGCGAGCTAATCCCGGTGGAGTCCGTCGACGTGAATGGATTAACCAGCCTTACGCTCTTGTCGGTCCAGCGTGCAGCGGAGGCCGTACGCCTGGTGGCTCAACTGACCGAGAGAGTGGAGGGTTGGTCAGTCCAGAGGACTCAGGATCAGATTATGGTCGATTCAGCAAGGAACCGCCTTCGCGCCGAAGTACAGCTGGCCGTAGCTCATCGTCTGGAGAAGGCTCGGGTCGTCGAGATGGTCGATGAGGAAGTCGTTGAGAGTGCCTCGGAGGGGACGGAGGAGGAGGTTGCCAGTGCTGAGGAGTACTGGCAAACCAGGTCTTGACGACTAGGGTTGATGCTCTTTTTAGTCCTTGTCCATAGAGTCGGTGCGGACTCAACTCCGTTGGCTATTCGTCTTGTGTCTTCGTCGCGGGTTCGCCTGCTGTAATATCATCTGTGTCTTTGTCTGTGTTTCTTGATGACGTGTGAGTCGTGATAAGGGGAATTGATAAGATAAGAAAGGGGTATAGGTAAGGAAAGTGAGTGAAAGTTGGGTGTGAAAATGGTTCAAAAAGAGGGTAAAATTCAGCACGCTGACACTCAGTCTTCTATTACTACCCTGAAACCTGAGAAATCCCCATCATGCTTCTATTGCATCCTTTACTCCAAGAAATCCCCGTCGATCGTGAGAAATCCCCATTGTCCTGTACTGACTCCTAGCTTTATTGTTCTCCCATTTGTAATTACTGTTGAACATCCTAAGTCCCTTTTCCTTGCTCCATTTACCCTGCCCTAAACTACGCACAGACCATGTTGACTCGTGTTTGATTAATTGTATGATTACTAAGCATGTAGAGGATTGGGTATATAAGGAAGAGCATTCACTCCTTTCTTTTCCCCATTCTCAATCTCTTCTGTACTCCCCTACCAACTACTCAATAAACAAAGTAAGCTAAGGAATACTCCTTACGTCTTACTCTCATTAACTCATTCAGCAGGAATACTCCTGCCAGTGTATGTTCAGTGCACCAAACCCTTTCTCCACTACAGAACCCCTTTCTCATCCTAACGTCGCAGACGTTTGTAGGTCTATCTGGGAGTATAAACTCATCAGAAGTCTACAGATTAACAGATCCAACGGACTATTAACCCACTTCCCTTACTACAGACCGTTCTCCACCCTTGATTCAGGATCCACTACCATCCCATTCTTATTAGGAGGGGATCATCAATTCCTGTGGTCATCCGCCGTCACAGACAGCACTCTAGTCACTGTCTATTTCAGTGTTAGCCCCGCCTTCTACTTCCCTACTCCTCGAATCCTCCTAACTACCAACGTTCATACTTCTTGTCCCGCTCTTGTCGTTCTCTGGTGGGACATCCCAACTGATTTACCTTGGGGATTATTAGAATATCTCACAGAGTTTGAACGACTCAGTGATCAAGACTTTGATCCGTTCATTCAAGAACTCTATCGCTTTTGCGAAGACTACAACTCTCCCATTCACCCCTATCAATTGGAAGCTCCCTTAGCCCTCGACCTTCCCCCCATCCTCCCTCCTACTCCCGGAACTCCCTTTCTCAAACCTTGACCCGACACCCCCTATCCCGCTAATCCTCTAGCGCCCCACAGAAAGCAAGTAGGCCCACAACCCTGACAGTTTTTTCACTTAAGATAATCGCTTGAGACAAACACGAACGCTGATTGGCTGCCTGCCACAAACTCGGCATCCTATTGGCTGATGAGGGGCTTTATCACTCATTGGCTCTCAGCTTTGCTTCAAATCCCGCTTCAGAAACCGCTGCCCGTCTCACCTGAAGCATTGTCTACTTCTCTTCCTTCTTCCACCCTTTTGTGCAGCCGGGATAGCTTTAGACATGTAGTCTTTTGCTCCAATCTCCTCCCATATATATCACACCCTATATTTGTTCACGGATTCCTTGGCACGCCATTGTTAAACTTTGCGAGCGTCGTTTCACCTGCGGGTTGACAGTCCTAGGATCCTAACCTCCATCAACAGTGCCAGGGGCCAAACAATATCAGGAAGATTTTTTTTATTGCCCACCTGTTCTTGGCTAAAATAAAAAAAGAAATATACATTTAACACCTCCTTTGTCAAACCGCAGGGCTGGGCACTGTAGGTGTCCAACTCAAACACCCTTCCTTCAGGTTTATTGATGTACCATGGATACAGAACCATTTCTTCTCACCACTGTGTGCATGTCTTACCGGTACCGTGAGTTAGTAGTGACCCATGCAACCTCACACAAGTGTCAGATATATTGCACTCAAATGTAGCTCCTCCAAGCAAGCGGCAGCAAACGGAAGATGGGAGTTTGGCTCAGTTTTACATAGACCCTTGCATCAACCAACTCTTTGATAATTGATTAATTTGGCCGGATCCCACTGCAAGCACAGATTTTGGGCTAGTATGGACTACTGCAGATTGAGAATTTGAGATCTGGCCGTGAAGGCATAACAAGGGTTGCCAGTTGCTACTACGCCAGCGTGGCACCAATATTGTGTTTTCCCATGCACGTTCGAGATCATTCATAGCCTCACTGTCAAACACATGCGTGCGTGTATCAGCAGGACCCCTGATAATTGGCGGAGAGGTCCGACACCGCACTGCAGCAGCGTGGAGGCAACGAAGTTATGCGAGGCCTTTGAAAGGATCCCCCCCCTTTTCGCCCTTTTCTATAACCATAGCGCCAACAAGTGGCATTGCCCACGACCCCCTTTGCCTTCCCAAGTGCGTGTACTTACGAGGGGGGTTGAAGTTGCCCAAGTCAATGATTTAATGTTTGAGAGGAGCAGTACGTGTATTGTCACTCCACACACATAACACAGACCAGATATGTTTATACTCTTGCTGCGGCGTCGAAAGGAGTTTCCCTGACCCCCTGGTGAATCTTCATTACTAACTAAGGCGGATGGAAGGAACAATACGCAGGGGATGGTATGATAACAGGGGAGTCCTGTGAGAGATAGCGTGCAATGCGAGAAAGTGAAGTTGAAGACGGGAGAAGGGGTGTTGTGGAAGCGGAGGAGTGTCACGAACGCGTGACATAGTAGCCAAGATCACACAAGTAATTCAAGACATTGGTCTTATTCGTAAAAATAATAGTACAAAGGCGGCTAATAAAAACTACAAAATCAGACAAGAACAAACGGGTCCACGTCACAAGCGCAGTCCTGAGCAAACGGGCAACAATGAGCGAAGTGGAGGGTTATGCACACTCTGAGGGCAGTATGAGTACACCCGTGTTACCGGATCCTGCCAACACTCCCTACACCCCAACACATCATGATACAAACTATCATGCATCTCCCGCTTCACATCCGACAAGGCTGCGCTCACTAAGGCAAACCCATAACGGTCTTGGAGACCCGCCACTTCCACCTTCAACTTCATCCGAACCTGACGTGACTTGTCGGAGGGACGACAACGTTGACCAGAACGAGTCATTGGACTCTTGCGGTTCTTCCTCTTCTGGGACCTCTCCACCATCTGGCGAACTGGGGCAGGACTCCAGGGAGGGGATGGAGGGAGAGGAACGCCCTGATCCTGGCGGCGGCGAAGGGATGACTGGGGACTTGCAAGGGGGGTCGGTGCAATAAGCCCCGCGACACTGGTGTCCGAAATATCGGAAGAGAGATGCCTGGAAAGGTCCCCAATGTTCCAAAGCAAAGTGAGAGAAGTCATCATTCAAACTATTCATGATGACGTACATGAGGTCCACACGCTTCTCCAGCTTTGCAATCCTATCCTCCCTCTCCCTCTCCATGGCGTCCAACAAAAGGACGGCTCCAGGGTGACCAGCTTGAACCCGAGGCCTAGAAAGCCTGGGGTCTTCGTACCCAGCTTGTTCCCAGAACTCGACGGGGGCATTATGGGCGGTGAGGAAGTCGACGGCGACTTGGTTGTCGTGGGCGATGTTGGCAGGGGAGTCATACAAATGTTGCTCCACGTCGTAGGGAGTGTCCGTCTCGAAGGACGGAGTAAAGGGGGTGGCGGCAGCACTGAGCACGGCGTTGTTGGCAACGAAGGTAGACATAGTAGTAACGGATATTTGAGAGAGGAGGGTAGTACTGGTGATTGTGGGAGGAGAAAAGAGGCGATGGGAGGAAAAGACCAATAATCTCCTGGATTATATACGGCTGACTCAATAAGAAACCAAAAGGGGGAGACAAAGAATCATTAACCATTCAAAGCCCGATTAGGATAAACGAACCCTTAGCCCCAATCGCGATCCCATCAAATCCAGAGAAATCCCCATCGATCAAGAGAAATCCCCAGCATGCTTCTATTACCACCATGAAACGGGAGAAATCCCCATCACGCTTCTATTGCTACCATGAAACACGAGAAATCCCCACCAGTCTCCTAAATGACTCATCCGCTATTGTTTCCCTATTCCATACTCAGTATCGGTTGTCCTAAGTCCCACTTCTCTGACTCATCCATCCTACCCTAAAGTACGCACAGACCATGTTGACCCCTGTTTGGTTCGTTGTAGAATTATGACTCCTGTAGAGAACTGGGTATATAAGGAAGAGCGTTCGCTCCTTTCTTTTCCCCATTCTCAATCTCTTCTGTACTCC
Source organism: Thelephora terrestris (assembly GCA_015956445.1). NCBI lineage: Eukaryota > Fungi > Basidiomycota > Agaricomycetes > Thelephorales > Thelephoraceae > Thelephora > Thelephora terrestris. Next base: position 543,486 of record WIUZ02000008.1, read on the forward strand.
TCTACCCACAATCTGAATATAAAAAGTAAGCCTGAGGAATTCTCCTCACGTTCTACTCCTTCTAACTCATTCTAAAGCAGGAATTGTCCTGCCAGTGTATGTTCAGTGCGCCCAACCCTTTCCCCTCCACTAGCCCAGTCACTCGCCCCAACATCCCCGACGCCAGGAGATCTATCTGGGAGTATAAACTCATCAGAAGTCTCCAAGTAAACCGTACAAACGGTTTATTAACTCATTTCCCTTACTACCGCCCCTTCGCTGCCCTCGACGCAGGAGTCACCACTCCTCCTTTCCTTCTAGGCACCGACCATCAGTTCCTTTGGAACTCAGACCTCACTGAGAGTGTCCTAGCAACTGTTTATTTCAGTGTTAGCCCTGCCTTTTACTTCCCTTCTCCCAAAGTCCATCTAACCACCAACGTCCACACTCACTGCCCTGCTCTCATCGTCCTTTGGTGGGATATCCCGACTGAACTACCTTACTCGATTATAGAATACCTCGTTCACTTCGAACAACTCAGCGGTCAAGACTTTGAACCGTTCATTCAGCAGCTAAATCGATTCTGCCAGGACTATAATTCGCCCGTCCATCCTTATCAGACAGAGTCACCACTCTCGCTTGATATTCCCCCTCCTCTCGTCTCTACACCCGGAACCCCCTTCCGAACTCGACCCGACACTCCACACCCATCCGCTAATCCTCTAGCGCCCCACAAACAGTAAGCAGGCCCACAACCCTGACAAGGAGTGGGGGAAACGCGTTGTCGGACCCCAGGATTATCATTATTTATTTTACGATTTAACGCACAATTTATACTCAACAGACTGGTCAATGGATTATTTAAATGATTTAAATATTGTTTAATCCAGATAAGATTAGATAACAGAAATCTAATTATAATCCATTATAGATAAGATAAGATAAGATAAGGACCCTGAAGATTAGATCAAGAGATCAGATAGCCATGGAAAACCATGGAATATCATGGAATCTCCCAGAACATGCTGGAACATGCTTGTCAGGGTTGTGGGCCTGCTTACTGTTTGTGGGACACTAGAGGATTAGCAGATGGGTGAGGGGTGTCGGGTCGAGTTTTAACAGGAGTTCCGGTGACCTGCCTCCGTTTCGCTGGCCGTCCGACTCGTACTATACCCCTAGCAACTCCAGCACCCTCCCCAGCTATCCACCCATACGTCGCGACATAGCACGAAGCCCCCTCCTCCGACACGACCCCTTGTCGACCATCGCCAGTCTCCCGATCGTCTCACGACCTCCCGCTCCTCTTGACTTCGACAAAATCCTCTAAGACCACGCTCCGAGTCCGGCCTCCCCGATCCCACGTGCCACCCGATCACTTCCGTTCTCCCACCTGACTTGACTCGCCTCGCCCCCCTTGTTCGTCATTGTTTGGATTCCCCCGCATCGGTCCGCCGTCCCAACTCCGGAATACGTGCCCCCCGCCCTCTTGTTGCATGTCGTCGCCGTCTCGACTGTCTCGCCATGTTCCCCGCCTCCCGCCTGTTCCACTCCGATCCCGCCTTGACTTCTCGGTTCGATCCTTCATTTCATTGTCCCGTAGTTTCCCACGATGCCTTCATTCCTCCCCCCACTCCTCCCGCCAGCTTGTTCGTCCTTCGCGCATTCTTGTTCTCCCCTCTGTTCCGCTCTTCGTTTTTGTATGACCTCCCTACGCCCTTCACGAACTTCACGATTCCCGCTCTCTCGCAATGTTTGCCTTGTTATGTTTTGTTCTCCCCTCTTCATGTTCTACCTCCAACCACTCTCTCTACCTACTATATAAGTGTCAGTAGACAGTCCTGGTTCGAATAACGAAGTGCAGTTCCCCCTTTCCCTCTGAAGTTCAACTCAGCCTTGCACTGTCTAAAGCCTCCAACACTCTTCGTTCCTCGCGACCAAGTTCTCTTTGAGCGCAGTGCTCGAAGAACCCTCTAGCTTTTCTCTTTCCTAGTCTCGACTTCTCTCGACGTGAAGCGCAGTGCTTCTCGACCTTCTCTACTCGTCTCGCGAGCGCAGTGCTCTACCCCAGTCTTGAGCGCAGTGCTCAGCTCTTAGCTCTTCGTGGCGAACGCAGTGTTCACCACTTCTACTAGTTTCTTCTCGTCTCAGGTATTCTCTCGTTCTCTCGTCTCGCGCTGATAGCTTCTTTCTTAGCCACCTATCCCGCCGCGACCCTCTTCGTCGCGACGCTTGTCTATTGAGACTCTACTCTATCGCCACCACTTCCTATTCCCTCCCTACTTCTCCCTACTTCTCCCTACTTCTCCCTACTTCTCCCTACTTCTCCCTACTTCTCCCTACTCCTCTCTACCTCTACCTGCTTTACCCTACCGACATCTGCACAACCGGTCACCCACACCCTTCAGCTCCCTCTTCTTGCTACGTGTTCCCGGGCGTAGAAATGAGAGGAGGAGGGATATCCAGGGAGAGTGGTGACTCTGTTCAATAAGGGTGAACCGCTGAGTGGTAGTCTTGACAGAACTGGTTCAGTTGCTGAACAAAAGGCTCGAAGTCTTGGTCGCTAAGACGTTCGAAATTGACGAGATACTCTATAACCGAATAAGGTAATTCAGCTGGTATTTCCCACCAAAGGACGATAATGGCAGGGGAGTGGGTGTGGATATTAGTAGTAAGATGCACGCGTGGACTTGGAAAGTAGAAGGCGGGACTTATACTGAAGTAGACAGTCGCTAGGACGCTCTCAGTAAGATCCGAGTTCCAAAGGAACTGATGATCTGCTCCTAGGAGGAAAGGGGGAGTGGTGACTCCGGCGTCGAGAGCTGCAAAGGGTCGATAGTAAGGGAAATGGGTGAGTAAACCGGCAGTTCGGTTTACTTGGAGACTTCTGATAAGTTTATACTCCCAGATAGATCTCCTGGCGTCAGGGACGATCGGACGTTGGACTGGACTGGTGGAGGAAAAGGGGTTTGGGGCACTGAACATACACTGGCAGGAGAATTCCTGCTAGAATGAGTCAGAAGTAGTAAGGTGTGAGGAGAATTCCTCAGCTTACTTTGTTTATTCAAGTTACGAGTGGAGGTGTCAGGGTTGTGGGCCTGCTTACTGTTTGTGGGGCGCTAGAGGATTAACGTGTGGGTGTGGAGTGTCGGGTCGGGTTCGGAAGGGGGTTCCGGGTGTAGAAATGAGAGGAGGAGGGATGTCAAGCGAGAGTGGTGACTCCGACTGATAAGGATGGACCGGCGAGTGGTAGTCTTGACAGAATTGATTTAACTGTTGCACAAATGGTTCGAAGTCTTGGTCGCTAAGACGTTCGAAGTTGACAAGATACTCTATAACCGAATAAGGTAGTTCAGTTGGTATTTCCCACCAAAGAACGATGATAGCAGGGGAGTGAGTATGAACGTTAGTAGTGAGGTGGATGCGTGGATTGGGAAAATAAAAGGCCGGACTTATACTGAAGTAGACTGTCGCTAAGACACTCTCAGTGAAGTCAGAGTTCCAAAGGAACTGATGATCGGCACCTAATAGGAAAGGAGGAGTGACGACTCCGGCGTCGAGAGCTGCAAAGGGTCGATAGTAAGGGAAGTGGGTGAGTAGACCGGTGGTTCGGTTTACTTGGAGACTTCTGATGAGTTTATACTCCCAGATAGACCTCCTGGCGTCAGGGATACTGGGTCGCTGAACTGGGCTTGTAGAAGGGAAAGGATTGGGGGTGCTGAACATACACTGGCAGGAGAATTCCTCAGCTTACTTTGTTTATTCAGGTTGTGGGTAGAGGAGTACAGAAGAGATTGAGAATGGGGAAAAGAAAGGAGCGAACGCTCTTCCTTATATACCCAGTTCTCTACAGGAGTCATAATTCTACAACGAACCAAACAGGGGTCAACATGGTCTGTGCGTACTTTAGGGTAGGATGGATGAGTCAGAAGAGTGGGACTTAGGACGACCGATATGGAGTACGGAATAGGGAGACAATAGCGAATGAGTCATTTAGGAGACTAGTGGGGATTTCTCGTGTTTCGTGGTAGCAATAGAAGTGTGATGGGGATTTCTTCTGATCGATGGGGATTTCTCCCGTTTCATGGTGGTAATAGAAGCATGCTGGGGATTTCTCTTGATCAATGGGGATTTCCCTGGGTTTGATGGGATCGCGATTGGGGCTAAGGGTTCGTTTATCCTAATCGGTTTTTGAATGGTCAATGATTCCTTTGTCTTCCTCTTTTGGTTTCTTATTGAGTTGTCCGTATTTAACTCAGGAGATTATTGGACTTTTCCTTCCATCGCCTCTGTTCTCCTCCCACAATCACCAGTACCACTCTCCTCTCCAAACATCCGTTACTACTATGTCTGCCTTCGTTGCCAACAACGCCGTGCTCAGTGCTGCCGCCGCCCCCTTTACTCCGTCCTTCGAGACGGATGCTCCCTACGACGTGGAGCAACACTTATATGACTCCCCTGCCAACATCGCTCACAACAACCAAGTCGCCATCAACTTTCTCACCGCCCACAATGCTCCCGCCGAGTTCTGGGAGCAAGCTGGGTACGAAGACCCCAGGCTTTCCAGGCCTCAGGTTCAAGCTGGTCACCCTGGAGCCGTCCTTTTGTTGGACACCATGGAGAGGGAGAGGGAGGATAGGATTGCGAAGCTGGAGAAGCGGGTGGACCTCATGTACGTCATCATGAATAGTTTGAATGATGACTTCTCTCACTTTGCTTTGGAACATTGGGGACCTTTCCAGGCATCTCTCTTCCGACATTTCGGACATCAATGTCACGGCGCCTACTGCACCGATCCCCCTCCTAAGTCCCCAGTCGTCCCTTCGCCACCGCCAGGATCGGGGTGTTCCTCTCCCTCCCTCCCCTCCCTGGAGTCCTGCCCCTGCTCGTCAGATGGTGGAGAGGTCCCTGAAGAAGAAGACACGCAAGAGTCCGATGACGCGTTCTGGTCAGTGTTGTCATCCCTCCGACAAGTCACGTCAGGTTCGAATGAAGCTGAAGGTGGAAGTAGCGACTCTTCAGGATCGCTATGGGTTTGCGTTGGTGAGCGACGCATTGACGGACGTGAGACAGGAGATGCATGAGAGCTTGTTTCATGATGTGTTGGGGTGCAAGGAGTGTTGGCAAGATCCGGTAACTTGGGTGTACTCTTATTGTCCTCAGAGCGTTCATAACCCTCACCATTTCGCCCATCGTTGCCCGTTTCCTCAGGACTGTCCTTGTGACGTAGACCCGTTCGTTCTTGTTTAGGTTTATAATATCTGTTTGCTGCCTTTGTACTTTTATTACCGCGAATAAGACCAATGTCTTGAATTACTTGTGTGATCTTGGCTACTATGTCACGCGTTCGTGACAGGAGGAGTACAGAAGAGATTGAGAATGGGGAAAAGAAAGAGCGAATGCTCTTCCTTATATACCCGATCCTCTACAGGAGTCATTATCTTACAACAAGCCAAACAGGGCCAACATGGTCTGTGCGTAGTTTAGGGCAGGGTAACTGAGTCAGAGAAGCGGGACTTCTAGCGCGACGAATGAATATGAAATAAGGGGACAATAACGAATGAGTCATTAGGAGTACAATGGGGATTTCTCACGTTTCATGGTAGTAATAGAAGCGTGGCAGGGATTTCCTATGATCGGTGGGGATTTCTCCTGTTTCCCGGTAGTAATAGAAGTGTGGCAGGGATTTCTCATGATCGGTGGGGATTTCCCAGGGTTTGATGGGATCGCGATTGGGGTTGAGGGTTTGTTTTCCCTAATTGGGATTTCAATGAGTGATGGTGTTGTTGTTCTCCCTTTTTGGCTCCTCATTGATTTGGCCGTATATATAATTCAGAGGGTTGTTGGTCTTTTCCTCCCATCGTCTCTTTTCCCTTCCCACAATCCACTACTCGCCACCTAAAACATCTGCTACTACTATGTCTGCCTTCGTCGCCAACAACGCCGCACTCAACGCCGCCGCCACCCCCTTTACTCCATCCTTTGAGATGGATGCTCCCTACAACGTGGAGCAACATCTATATGACTCCCCTGCCAACATTGCCCACGACAACCGGGTTGCCATTGACTTCCTTACCGCTCACAATGCCCCCGCCGAGTTCTGGGAACAGGCTGGGTACGAAGACCCCCGGGTTTCTGGGCCTCGAGTTCAAGCCGGTCATCCTGGAGCCGTCCTTTTGCTGGACGCCATGGAAAGGGAGAGGGAGGATAGGATTGCGAAACTGGAGAAGCGTGTGGACCTCATGTACGTCATCGTGAATAGTCTGAATGATGACTTTTCTCACTTTGCTCTGGAACATTGGGGACCTTTCCAGGCATCTCTCTTCCGATATTTCGGACACCAGTGTCACGGGGCTTATTGCACCGACCCCCCTTGCAAGTCCCCAGTCATCCCTTTGCCGCCGCCAGGATCAGGGCGTTCCTCTCCCTCTATCCCCTCCTTGGAGTCCTGCCCCAGTTCGCCAGATGGTGGAGAGGTCCCAGAGGAAGAAGAACCGCAAGAATCCGATGACTCGTTCTGGTCAACATTGTCGTCCCTCCGACAAGTCACGTCAAGTTCGGATGAAGTTGAAAGTGGAGGTGGCGGGTCTCCAAGACCGGTATGGGTTCGCATTAGTGAGCGCAGCCTTGTCGGACGTAAAGCGAGAGATGCATGAGAGTTTGTATCATGACGTATTGGGGTGTTGAGAGTGCTGGGTTGATCCGGTGACTCAAGTATATTCGTATTGCCCTCAAAGTGTACATAATCCTCATCACTTTGCTCACCGTTGTCCGTTTGCTCAGGATTGTGCTTGTGACGTGGATCCGTTTGTTCTTGTTTGAGTCTGTAGTTTTTACTGGTCGCCTTTGTACTTTTATTACTTTGAATGAGACCAATGTCTTTGATTATCTGTGTGATCTTGGTCACTATGTCACGTGTTCGTGACAATGCTGTAACATGCTGGAAAGTGCTGGAACATTCTAGAAGGTGACGGAATGTCACAAATGTGATGATTTGTCACACAAAGAACAAGACGGAAACTAATGGAACATGGCGGAATCTTACGGAATACTGTGGAAGGTGCTGGAATGTTCTAGAACATTCTTGTGTAAAATAGTATATATAGACCTCAACCCCACTTCTAAGAGAAGGACAGGTACCTACTGCTCAGGAAAAAGCACAGTTTGCTCTATCCTCACATCAGCTGAGCATCCTTTTGCTCCGTGTCTCTTTTTCCCCCCACTTTACATCTACCCCCTCTCTCTCTACATCTACCCTCTAAAGTATCTACCTCAATTCCCTTAGGACTGATTGGTTGAGTGATTTGAGCAATCACATACCATATTTTAGCCCTACCCTCTGTGAGAAGAAGTTCTAAGTCAGAAGAACTGAATAAGGCAGATAACCCCACCTCAGAGAAGTTTATTATCTGAAGATTTTTGAAGACCTATCGGTTAGACGTACAAGACGTCATCTGCAGCAAAGTTTAGGGTATCAGTTATACCCTCCCAGTTTTACGACATATCGTGTCACCTTTACAACATATCTAGCACAGCCCCAGGTGTAAGTGTACACCTTCCCTTTTAGGTCTAGTCACACGACACAGCCTCAACACAGCCTTAGGCATAGCCCTAAGCACAGCCCTAAGCACAGCATCAAAGCACAGCATCAAAGCACAGCCTTAGGAATTCAGCCTCAAACACACCCTTTGAGCACCCCCCTCTTTCCCCCTCCCCTTTGGTCTACCCCAGTAGATCATCCCCTCCACTCTTGATCTCCCCTTAGATCAGGAACTCCATTCCCATCAAATCACCACCAAACCCCCACACACCAGATAAGTGTCTAATCAAGGAACAGGAACAACTGAGTGATATAGTACGTCTGATTCCCTTGGAATAATACTGAAGGACACACTCACAGAGTAGATCCCTCAGCGAACTCATCAGGTCCAAGAGCCGGAAAGAGGAACCCCGCTCACCCTGTGGAGTTGTTAGTCACGTTCATAGACTACTCAACCAGCCTGCTTAGCTTCTATACACTTAGTCTCTAAGCGAACCAACTGGGTCTAGTTATCTTCTGTATAGAACATAACACTACACCACCCACGAGCACGACAGCGTGTGTAGTTGAGACCAGGGTAGACGTGCGATCGCAGAACGTTCACGAGGATTGTCACGTTGGGTAGACGAAACAAGGGGGAATTAGGCGTTGGGCACTGTCACGGCGTTGGGTGCCCAACGTGCAGAGACGTTTGAAACGGCCAGTCTGTTCTGAAGAAAACATGCGGGGCAAGTGCAACTTCAAGGGGAGCTGCTGAGGCGGAAGAGAAAGACAATCTAATCGTAAACGGACCATGGGTAAAAACCATTTCAAATGTCGACGGGAGTTAGGCTGTAGGGCCAAAGTTCGATCTTACAAAAGAATAAGACCCCATCCCTTTCGGTCGTGGGGATTATTCTCCAACTTATCCCCACCAACAAGTCAATCGCCTGTGCTTTCTTACTACAGTCATTTGCATATGAAAATGAACACAGTGTTTTCGCGTCGCTCTTGTGCCTTACTCAATATAGTAACTCTCGGGGACAATTGGTGGCACTAGAGGTCACATCACGCACTTCGCCCTGCCTCCCGAATTTCCCAGAATTTCCCTGGTGCTAATCCACAATTCCATCGCCCATGCCGGTAACCCGTTTGTACTGTGGCACTGGGTGGGTGGTCGGGTGCCTATAGAACCTCACAGACTGAAGACATTTTTTCCTCATCATCATGATTTTGAAGATAAACAAACATGAGTAAGGTAATACGTTGTCCAGTGGTATGCTCAGCAGTTTCGCCACCTCTTGGCTGGACAAACCACCGAGGTATAGAGACCAATGTCGGAGACTGTCATTCAAGTTTTGTGGAGCGGAAGAGGAGAGTGACAAAGCGTCACAGACACAATGCCATTCGGCATGAACTACTAAATCTAGTATAGCGAAGATCGACAAAACAAAGGGAAAAATCGTCGCGTTCACGTAGGTTCGTACCAAACCCACTTCCCTCGGCGAGCTTCGGCCTGCGGCCGATCCGATCGAAGATCGGATACCTCCCGCGCGTTCACGTTCATATGCAAATGACTGTATCACTCGTCATCTGTTTTTCTTGCCACTATGGATCCTGCGTATAGGTACAAGAGTAAGTGATGCTTGTCGTTCCTCTTCGTTACAAGTGCTAAACGTTTCCCATAGCGATTGCTGATCTGAGCGACGAGGAATTCGAATCCCTCGCGTTCCTAGGCAGTAGTGAGTCGTTTCGTCGTTACATACGTCTATCTTTTACTCATTATTATCCATCCACCTTGTAGATGTCGCTCCGGGCGTCCGAACCATGGTCAATACAATGAGGGCCAATCCCACGCGCCTGGGCTGTAAGTCGCTCCGTCCTCTTTCTTGCGCGTTTCATACTCACGTCTTTTTGCGTTTTCAGCCTTGACATGCTTTGTCGTTGATTGCCTGAACCGCAAGTACGCGACCCCGGCTGCCCCACAAGACGCCCCTGTCTCTTCTACCGTTAGCGACGCGGATACTCTGCTGAGCAGCGAGTCAGATGCCTTCACCGTCGTCGCCCCCGACCTGATCTCGAAGTTCGAGTCGACCTTCTGGTACCATGGTATCTCTGGCGACCCTCCTAAACTTCTTTGGCGTTCGGACCTCGAGACCAATCCCTTCCCCCACCCCCCGCCTGGAGCTCGTTTCTTTAAGCCCCCGACCAAAACGGCCCACGGCGTGTTCAACACAACGCTGAACAAAGTCTGGGATGAAGTCGCTCCCAAAATCATCGCGTCCATGAAGGACCACAGCATCAAATACTCCGCGCTCAAGACGGCTCGCTTTTTGATCCTCGAGGACGGCGAGGAGGACGAAAGGGCTGGCCCGGTTGTTGTGTGGATCGCCGTGCGGCCGAATACCACCAACGCCGGGTCTGTTCGCGACGCCACCCCAGACATCCTCGGCATCCTCGCAGACGCCGGGGTCCATGGTGTTGTTGTCGAGTGGTACGAAGGCTCGGTCCAAAAGCTGGTCGGCCCGCCTCTGATGAAGGTCGAACACAACGCCAATCCCAGCTTCGGCCTCAACCACCCCTTCAACACTGGTCTAGGCATCCCCATCGCCAGGCTGTCCGACGACGCTCAGGGCACCCTCGCGCTCCTTTTCCGAGAGGTGAAGGACAGCAACGGCCAACCTAGCGACAGGATCTTGGCGCTGACCAACAAGCATGTGGCCTCGGTCGACACGACCACCGATTACGAGTTGAATGAGGCTGACCCTCAGCATATCGTCGTGTGTGGCGACCGTCGTCTTACTCGTGCCGTCGCGGAGATCGAAGACACCCTCAACAAAGATGTACGCGATGCCGTGAAGCTCAACAATGAGTTGGTGGACTTGGGCGATCAGGTCTCCATGGCCGTAGAGCGCATGACGACCTCATTGAAGGAGAAGAAGGAGAACATCAGTATTCTGCAGACGCTCTTCGACGAAGTCCAAGCCAAGTGGATGGATGTGGAGGGCCGAAAGTTCGGTCTTGTCGACTGGGCTCCTGCGATCTCGGTCAGAGTCGATGACCGTCATTATACTCGCGATATTGCAACAATTTCGGTGGATAAGGAGAAGCTTGAGAACTTCGAGAGCAACATAGTCGATCTCGGTGCGTTCCGTTCCTTCATTCCAATCTCGCTTACTAACAACCCACTCTTCAGGAAGCGACTTTGACTCCAGTCAGCTCGAAGACCGCTTTTGGCCCATCGATGCTGTTCGCTGCAACAAGACAATCCCAACGAACCTCCAGCTCCCCATCCGTAGCGCTCTTCCTCGACGCCTCGTAATCAATCCCGACACAGAGGACAAAAACGGCGAGCCGCTTTATATCGTCGGCAAGTACGGTAATACGACTAAGCTTACCCTGGGTCGTTATTCGGGCATGGAGGCCTACACTTGCACCGACCTCGGACTCGAGTCCAGGGAGGTCGTCGTCTACAACTACAGCAAGAGATCCGGCGACTTCTCCGACCACGGTGACTCGGGCTCCCTCATCTTCATGGGCGACAGCCAAGGGCTCGCGATCCTGCACTCAGGCATGCCTCGAGGCATGCATAACCACGTGACCTACGCTACGCCGCTCTGGTGGGTTTTCAAGCAGGTCCTTGCCAAGTACCCCTCGGCCGACTTCTACGGCATAACCTACTCCCTCGACTGAGCGCAAAGCAAATCCAAGCTCCGTCCTCGTCGTCCCCCCGCACCCCTTCCCCTCACTGTCCTTTCTCCTCGTCTTCGGTTTTTTTTCTCTTTTTTCTTTTCTCGTTGGTTCAGACGCGCGTCTTGATTCTCGATCCGCTGCCAAACGTTCGTATCCTTTGCGTTCCATCCTTTGTGCTAGTAGCTGACAATCTTTGTCGTTTAGTTCTCTGGCAGATTGCACGCTCGGTCTGTTCCTTCGACGTCGTCTCGGCTCCCTTTCTCTCTTTCAGTCTCTCCGATATTTATTCGTCGCCTGGCTATCGACGGAGCTGGTGGATGTCTTGGCTGGTGAATCGTGCCCTGGTTCGTTCTCCATCTTCTCCTTCGTATCCTCGACTGAGAATAACCTTGGCGTCTAGGCATTGGATCGTCGACTTTTCGCTCAGGTATGTCTGGTCCCCTCTCCCGTTTCTCAATCCTTGCGGCTCAGAGCTCTCTTTTGTTTTTCGAAAGCCTCTCGTCGCGTTACTCGTAGTCTCGTCGGCCCGCATTGTATACCAGTTTTCTCGCCTCTTTTGATACTATTCTGCCCTCCCCTCCCCACTCCTGACCCTTACCCCCCTCCCCGATACATGTGATTTTGCTACGCCTTTGATAAGGACATTATACTGTGATTTTGTTGGTATACGCCGCCGAGTGATCAGTAAGCCGAACTTGGGGACAAGGTAAGACATTGATGACTTGTCTTCCAAAGACTTCAGTTGTGACCAGCAAGCAAAGCGAGCCTCATTGCGTGTAATATCTCAATATAAATAAGCTGTTAATTATTTTATAAGTGATGAGGACAAGGCGGCGAAGTTTTCGCCATTGTTAGTTGCAGTGCTTGGCCAAGACGCAGCTTACGCTCACTACAAAGCTCGCAGGGAGTTCCTGGTTGCTCTCATCCCACTGGCCGAGCGTGTGGAACTTGGCCTAGTTTCCGTCCTAGTCGCCGGGGTCAATCACTTTACGTTTCTCGCGATATCTGTCACTAGCGATAAGATGATATTCTCCGTTGTGTGCGTATAGTATATCCCAGTCTACGTCGATCCCGTCAAGACGTCATCTATTGAATGAAGGGAAGAGCGATATATTAAAATGGAAACAGTTTCTTTCGTTGACAAGAGGAAGTCTTTCTTTCTACTCGAGATCAGTGAACGCATCGCCGGGGACATCCTCCTCGGTCACGTCATTCCCCATCGAGTCCGCTCAAGTCCGTCCTCGCAGTCGGAGGGAGACTCAGGCACGACGGGCAGGGCGGCGAGGGACTCTCGAAAGCTTGCCTGGACTCCCAACGGACTCCTCTCTGCGGCTCTTGCCCTGGAATCACCTCCAACGTTGGTGGTCACGACGGACCTGGGCGTTCGCTTTGCCAGCCACTCTTCACGGAGGCGACGGTCCGACTCCTCGACGTGCCTCAATATGATCGTGCGCGAAGCCTGGTTGACTTCGTGCTTCAGGGCGTCGAACATGGCTACGAAGTCCGACACTTCCTGTGAGACGGACATGCTCGCAATCGAGGAAGTGCTTGGAGAATTGCGTGGAGCCCATGTTGGGTCGCGTTTCTCCAAGACCGGGAGCCTATGTGCCTCCGTATCAGATCCGTTCGATTAAATGACACAGCGAGGAGGGAGGAAGACGTACATGCTCGCTTGGCCAGCGCATTCTGTGTCGAAAGAGTCACCTTCGTATCTTGCTTCGATACTTGAGCACCCGAGCGATTTGATGGAACCGTTTCCCTCGGGACCCTCCGCGGGCCTGCAAAATCGAGTGAATTTTGTCAGCCGATACACACGGACGGAGTAATTAGAGAGACGTACTCATTCTCGTGGCTGGCACGGGCACGAAATCGACGTTGTGGCCTAGCAAAACTAGGGAACCGTTATCTAGAGCCTTTCCGTTGGTCATGAGATGAGCACGTACAAAGCTCTCCACGATCGACTTAGAAGGGTCATCGATTACTCTTTCATGTTGTGTCCCAAAATGGCTCTAGGAAGCAGAGTCGCCAATGTCAACGTCGACCACGGATATAAGCAATACGGACAGGCGGCAGAACACGTACTCGCTGCTATCCGTGACAAACATGGCGCTTGCATGGTCTGAAGACAGTGAGGCGACAGGTGCCGGACGCCACCCTGGCCTGCGCAGCTGATTAGCGACTCTCGGCATCAACGAGCCATGGTTCGAGTAGACGTACCGATAAATGTGCTCTGAATTTCTCGGACTTCTGGCCCTACTCGACGATTAAAAAAAGAGAATCAGAACGGGAACAGTACCACAACATACATTTCGATATCTTCGACGTCTGGCTTCAACGTCTCTCGGCCAAGATTGCTGCACAGGCGTTAGCATGGGCGACCTGAAGCATACTCAAGCAAGATTTCTTACCGAGGAATGATGTCGCTCCTCTGTTTCCCATCAGTGGACTCGCTTACGACATCCGTTGCACGAGAGCCCGCCATGTTGGGCCCGATAGTGTCCTCGACATCATCCCGATCACGGTCGTTGTTAGGCATGGTTTGGTGAATGACGGTCATGAGGTGATAAGAGGCCCACACGAACAGAGCCTGGAGGAACAGGTATTGATTGGCGAATGTGAACTGCCAGTGGATGACGATGCCAGCGACTGTGAGGCCAGAAGAAGCGACGGCGGTGATGCCATAAAAGGCTATGTTCAGCATCAATGGCCTCCGCGAATTGCTGGTAGGTTTGCTGGTAGGTCCGAAACTGATCATCACGACGGAGAGTGCGAACTGCGTCCATAGCATGAGGGACGGTAAAAACCAGAGGAACTCCAAGTCGAGGACGAAGAGGCAGGCGGCGCCGGATCCAAGGAGCAGGGCTTGAAGTACAACCGCTACGACGACAATAGCACGAGCAAACTTGATCCACCGGTCACACCTGTCCTTTATACGGTAGACTTCGAGGTTCTTCCCGAACGTCTGACAGTGAGAAAGCGAGAGAGCGAGAGAGAGAATGTGAGCAGGTCTTCATCCACGACGGACGGGGCATAGATGGACGACATACCTCGACGAGAAACCCGTGCAGTAGGCACACCACCTTGACGACGTTTGCGAGACGAATGTGCTCCAGATCACAACGAAGAAATAGAGCGGCACACGACAGCGTGTTGGGGATGGTGGCGAGCGAGGACGACGAGGCCGAACATGACGTACTGCTTGTTGAGAAGGAATCTTGAATCCCTGTTCGTCACCTTGGGCGGAGGTGTTCTGACGGCCAGGATGAGGTGAAGGAGAAAGGAGGCGATGGCCAGACACGAGGATGAAAGGGCTGGAAGGTTGGATATGTAAGATGTCGGGTGCGCGAAGGCCGGGGTTACTACTAAGCCTCGGCTTTAGTAAAATCCACTCACTTGCAGTAGTCGGAAGTTGGTCGGAAGTTACTTTTGGCAACTTACCCAGTCTTCGGGTGTCCCAACGAATGAAGTTCCACAGCAAACTAACCAAATTTCTGTTGCAATTATGTAGGGTTCCAATGGCCGAGCCTATTCGTTGGCGGAATTTCGGACGGTTTTAGTGATTATTGATTGGCACAGTCCCCAAACGTCAGTACCTTCACATGGATGAGATCATCCAGTACAGCATCCATGGCAAAGGTACTGGTCTCGCGAGAGTGATCACCGCGGGAATCAACCGTAGGAGGTGCCGCGTTGAGGATCATACAAACGAGCGAAGTGTATGCTCAGGTATACTAGCTCTCTAAGCGGGTGCGAAGGAGACTTACAACAACTCCCTGTCGACGTCTGACCCCAAACAGAGGCCACAATTTGACAATACTTAATTACCCATCATATGATATCGCCCGCGTTCACTCTAAGCCCCAATCACATATCCGTGTTCCTGTGGTGTGGAACCTATACTGTTCCGAATTCGATTGGCATGTGCATGACCCCACTGGCTGGTGAAGACGATCACAGGACCATGACAGGACCTAAACTCAACGTCAAGCGCGGTTTCTGCATTGACTATTTCAATAATTGAACTGTGGCATATCAAGTATAAGACCAACGAGTAAGGCCCTATCTGCTCCTCGACTACCACCTCAGACTCCACCATGCAGCATCTCACCCTCGCCGATGTTAGCCGCCTCCACAATCCTGCCAGGACTCCTCGAACCGACCAAGTGGCCAATAAGGTGCTCAAAGGGTGCGACTCCGCGTTATCCACGATGCTAACTTTTTGCAGACCAATGGCCCCGTGGCTATTGTTGGCCTGCTCAACGATGAACAACTCACCGTATCGCTGCGTTCCCTTGATTCTGGGAGCACACTTTTGGAGCGACAATGCACCAGATTCAATGACCAGGAGTTCAGAATCATTGGTGGCACTCCCGGCTACGCCCACGGATTCTGTGACGTTGTGGCGGGGGAGACGAATGAAGGCCTCAAACTCGTGATTGAGTCGCATCGGTGCTACGAGGCTGACCCGCAGGGCAACGCCTCTGTTCGGAAGGTACAGATGAACATCCACCACCTGGCGGATCATTGACCGCTCGAATGCAGAGGTTTCACCGCCATGCTTTCGTCTGCCGTGGCCTATCTCATACAAATATCGTCCCTTTCCTTGGTGTCTTTTCCAGCGAAAAGTTCCCCTACGCCTGTGTTTTCGAGTCGATCGGTAAGGAAAACCTCAAAGAATATCTCCTTGGCAACCCCGGTTGCTCAAGGTTAAAACTCATGTTTGCTAACACGCCGTTGTCTCGAGTCGGTTGTGCGTCTCCTCCACCTCGTGGAACCGGCCCGTCGGAGGCGGTGGTCCGGGCGCTTCTCACACGGTCAAGCAGCAAATGCCAAGACCGCTGACAAACCATGGCTACTCGAGACTGCGGGCAACATCCGGGATTAGCACTCCCTGGACAATTCGAGGGAATCCGTACACGATTTTCCCTGAGAGGTGTTCATTTTGCTAGCCTTCTCGAGGACCAAAGAATCTTCGAGCGCTAAACACAGGAATCGGTTGTAATCACTTGGGCGTGAACGTCAGCCTCTCGGTCAACGTCACTGTTCCGACGAGTAGAGTTTTCGGGTGTGATCAGTTCAACCTCTGGAGCGTGTGCGCACAGCACTGATTGTCTCAGTCTGTGGCAATGAAATGGTGTACTAGGATTGGGGTGCGAATAAGGGTTTGGTGACTCGGATCGAGCCGAGGGAGGAGGTCAGGCGATAGATGGAAGTGTGTCATACGGACGCGAGCAGAAGAACCTTAAAAATGAACCGAGACGTAAGGAACCAAAACCTAAGATTGAGAGTGTCGAATACATAGCTCTATTTGCAGTGCGGGGCGAAGGGCAAGGGCCATGCTAAACTTGGGGTTTACTGTAGGGGAGGGACAGGATTAAGTGGACGAGAAGCGCGCTGATGTGCAAAGGCGGTCGATTGTCGACAGTCACCGGATCCTCGCGCAGGATCATTTGAGACCTCACAAGGGTCACTTCGCACTTGATAGTCACAAAGTCGACTAATCGTGCTTGCATTTTTAGGTATTGGTAGCTGAAGGAAGAAATCATTGCGACGATATAGGCTTCCCAACACCAAGCCATAGCTCAGACACACGCCAACGCAGTACGCACATAAGAAAGGTTCTTGGGCTCGCTCATGTCGACAGGCAGCGCTCCAATTCCCAGTACACAATATCTGTCTCAGTAGGATCGAAGAGATCGCCGCGGATGCACTCCCGGGCGGACGAGACTACGCTGGGATGCGAGAAAGCTGTGGCCTGGTAAAGAGGAAACTCGGCGCTGCACTGCGGATAGGACTGGAAGATATTGGGCCTGTCCGCTGCGGCGAAAAATCTTCACAATGCGGAGGGAAGACATCCGCAATTGTGGGCGGCGGGGGATTGGATGAAACAACAGTCGGCTGGGGGACACGGGTGAAGTTTGAGGACCACCTTCAAGCTCCTCATCATATTGAAAGTGGGCGAGGTCCAGCTCAGGAGCCCTAGGGTGCTTGGAATGGTTTTGTGGACTGTAAACAGCTCCTTCACGCAACCCAACGACAATGGCCGAGAACCAAACTCCCGCGGACCACCATATCCTACAACACAGGGCCCAGTGGACATCCACGGGCACGCCACAACCCGTGAGATGAACCCACCCGCCCCGGATAAGGGGTACCCGTCGTTGTCGTCAGGTGTGGATTGTCAACCTGTGCGAAGCATCAAATGTCCGTGATAGAGGTGGGCAAGAAGCGTGATGGGACGGGGGCCAGTGGGCCAGCATCATCTATCTGGAAGGGGGGCACGTGGAGGGTCTCAACCGAATAGGTACTTCGTTGCACCTCGACAACGGGGGGTCTCGAGGATGATTAGTGTGGACTGTCAGCCTTTTCGACCGTGATTGGGCCTCATACCAAGGCCAGAATAACTTCTAAGGCCGGATTTGCAGCTAAACGGTCGGAGGAGGGGGGGATGGCGCGTTAGACAAAGGGGCCTCGTGTCGGAGGAGACAACGTCCGGAGGGCGTGTCAAATGTGGAAAGAGCGGTGGTGAGCAATCCGGAGGGCAACCAACTGACTGGTTCAATGGCCAAGAAATCGTGAGCACGATCAGCCCGGAAAATGCGCTCAAGCCCAGGAGGTTGTATAAGTAAACGCCTGCGATCGCGATTTCGAAAGGTGCCCCGTAAATGAAGTACATCCCCGAAGCGAGAAAAGCGATTTGGTTGGCATCACCGGACATCATGTTAACGACCTTTCCGACGTCTGCGCTGGACTTGGGATCGTTGGCTTTCTCTGCGCCTTTGTCTGTATTGTCTTTCCGAACGGTTCCAGAAAAGTCCTTCCTTTTCAGCGCTTTGTCGTAAATAGAGGCCATGAGGAGAGTACGGATCCTGACTTGAGCGCGACGACCGAACCACAGGTGCAGACAATCGGTTTCTGCCTGTGGTGGAGCAGTCAGTGAGAAATCACGCGCGCTGCGGCTTCGATGACGCACCTTCAACACCGTGGCCAAGAATGCGGCAAAAGCATAGATGTACGCCTTTGCGCGATTCTCAGGGGAGGGATGTTCGATTGCAGCAAGGATCCTCTGAAGGAAGAACGGGCCAGCGTAGGTAAAAGTGACACTGATGAGCGTCAAGAGGAAATCCCAAATCATGTCACCGGAATTGGCAGCCCATAGTTTCCAGATGATGGAGGTGTGGCCAAGATCTTTTGCCAAAGATGTGATCGGGCGGGAGGAGAGTGTTGGACTCAACTTCCAGACGTCATCCTCGTTCAAGGTATTGTAAGTGCCCTTCTTGATGAGGGGAACCACCCAATGGAAGGAAATCCAGTCCCATAAGGAACAATAATCTTCGGGCCCCACGCTCTTGCTTACGTCGTCTTTGTTGACTGTTGCGCTTGGGACAGCGAACGGCATGTTCGAAACTGTGGCAAGCAGGAGGGTGATAACGGAAAGGTTGACAACACGTGCCACCAATGAAATCCGGGAGGGCAACGGGAGCTCGTAGACGCTATAGTCGAAGAGCGATCCGCCCAAAATAATGAGCCCCGTCAGGAGATGCGCGAGATAGAGGACGAAGAGGTCGTAGAAGACGGTCTGGGACGGCAATATGATCGGTCGGAAGCAGGCGTAGAGCCAGGTTACAGAGGTGACGACGGGTAAAATTACATCCCAAATTCTGGCGTTGACGGCGAACGAATACGAGCCAAGTCCCAACCACGCGATGACCTGGAATAGCGCGAAGCTGGAGAGGATAACTGCATGGAAGATGGGAGTGACGGGTTTAGGAGTGTAGGCATCCGCGAAGCTACGCTCTTCTTTCTCGTACGCGGCTTCATACGCTTCGGCTTGCTCGAGAGTGAGGGAGTTCCTGAACGGGTGAGAGGCTCTTTGCCAGGCGCACCGGACCCGTCCTGGAGCCGGGATGAGGGTTGCACAGAAAAAGATGACTAGCGCGGATGGAAGGATGCAAGCCCATAACTCTCGGACGAATGGGTCTCCGAAGTCGAAGAGGTTCGTACCCATTACAGGGGGCGCCGAGCGTGGGTAGCCAGTTGGTAGGGGTGCGTGAAGGAGTTGTCGATGTTCCTCGTGGGGTGCGGAATGGTGATCTGGCGCTTACAAACGCACACAAGGCCCGGCGTTGATCCGTCCGGATTTCTCACATGAAGCACACCAAAAAGTAAGCATTCCTATCTTTACGCCACGAAAACGTATCCAGCACTCCTATAGTTTATACATAATATTTGTCTCAGTAGGGTCGGAAAGTACGCCGCTGAAATCCCTGATGTCTTTTTGGGTGGGCGACTCTACGTGGGGAGACAGGGAAATATTCCCACAGTGCATACGAAGGGCGCACAGTTGTCGGGGAGGGGGGAGAATGGAGCGACAGTCAGCTGGGAGATACTTCCAAGCTCCTCGTCGTATTGATAAGCGGGGCTAGGTCCACTTCGGAAGTCCTAGAGCGCTCGAGAATAGCGTTGTAGGTTATAAACAATTTCTTCACGCAATCCAAAGAAAACGACCGAGGATAAAACTTCCGCGAGCACTTCATCATGCATCATATCCCACAATCCAATGGATATCCATAGGCCCGCCGCAGTCCGCGGGAGTGAATCCGTGCGAGTCCACTTCATTGTTCGTCCCGAACAAGCGATACCTGTGGCTGGTCACGAGTAGCGACGGAACCATCAACCTTTTCGACCGTGATTGGGCCGACGCTAAGATCGAGATAGATTTTGAGGCGGATTGACAGACATAAGGTCGAATAAGGGGGAGATAGCAGGCCAAGTTGAGGGATGTGAAGGATGTGAAGCAAAGGCACTTCGTGTCGAAAGAGACGCCATCCAGGGAGAGCATTTCGGATACGGAGGGTTGTGGTAGGTAATACAGATACCAACCTCTTGTGAGATTCGGTTAAATGGTTATCTAACACTCCGAGGGGGGCGGAGCGTCCGTCCAAAGATTCATTCGAGGAAGAACTTCAAAGCATTGATCTGCCGACTGGGCCACCTCTTATGTCGAATAAGTGGGTTGGCGAACATGCGCCCAAAACGTAGAGCGAGCCTTTCCAAACGTTATTGAGAACTTCCGAGAGTATCGCTGTGATATGTCGTTCAGGGGCGGTGTAGGCATGCAAGTGGGCAGAGGTCCAGCAGCCCGATCACGCGTGTGGTGGCCATCCGTAACGTGATGTCGGGTGCGCGCAGGCCGGGGTTATTACTAAGCCTCGGCTATGGTAAATCCACTCACTTGCAGTAGTCGGAAGTTACTTTTGGCAACGTACCCAATCTTCGGGTGTCCCAACGAATGAACTCCCACAGCAAACTAACCAACTTTCTGTTGCAATTAGGGTTCCAATGGCCGAGCCTATTCGTTGACGGAATTTCGGACGGTTTTAGTGATTGTTGATTGGCAACTTAAGGTCCCCAAAATTCCGTACCTTCACAAGGATGAGATCATTCAGTACAGAATCCATGGCGAAGGTACTGGTCTCGCGAGAGTGATCAGCTGGGGAATCAACCGTAGGAGGTGCGTTGCGGATCATACAAACGAGCGAAGTGTATGCTCAGGGATGCTCAGAGCTCTCGAAGCGGGCGCGAAGGAGACTTACAACAACTCCCTGCCGACGTCTGACCCCAAAACAGAGTCCCCAGTTTGAAAATACTCAACCTCGAACGAGATGAACCTATGTGTAGATTTATAAACCGCAGATTTACAAAACACACCTCGCCCCAGACAACGGTCGAGGTCCTGATGGTTTCATTTTCAGCCAGGATATTCGACGTTCCGAAAACTTCGAGCGCTGGAGAAAATTACCCATTATATGATATCGCTCGCGCTCACTGCCAACGCCAATCTCATATCTGGGTCCGGTGGTGTGGAACCTACACTGTTCCGAATTCGATTGATGACCCCACTGGCTGGTGAAGACGATCACCTGGACGCGCGGTTTTGGATTGGCTATCTCGATAATTGAACTGTGCCATCTCAAGTATAAAAGCGACGAGTAAGGCCCTATCTCCTCCTCGACTACCGCCTCAGACACCATGCAAAATCTGACCCTCGCCGATGTTAGCCGCCTCCACAATCCTGCCAGGACTCGAACCGGCCAAGTGGCCAATAAGGTGCTCAAAGGGTGCGACTCCGCGTTATCCACGATGCTAACTTTTTGCAGACCAATGGCCCCGTGGCTATTGTTGGCTTGCTCAACGATGAACAACTCACCGTATCGCTGCGTTCCCTTGATTCTGGGAGCACACTTTTGGAGCGACAATGCACCAGATTCAATGACCAGGAGTTCAGAGTCATTGGTGGCACTCCCGGCCACGCCCACGGATTCTGTGACGTTGTGGCGGGGGAGACGAGTGAAGGCCTCAAACTCGTGATTGAGTCGCATCGGTGCTACGAGGCTGACCCGCAGGGCAACGCCTCTGTTCGGAAGGTACAGATGAACATCCACCACCTGGCGGATCATTGACCGCTTGAATGCAGAGGTTTCACCGCCATGCTTTCGTCTGCCGTGGCCTATCTCATACAAATATCGTCCCTTTCCTTGGTGTCTTTTCCAGCGAAAAGTTCCCCTACGCCTGCATTTTCGAGTCGATCGGTAAGGAAAACCTCAAAGAGTATCTCCTTAGCAACCCCGGTTGCTCAAGGTTAAAATCGGTGGGCAACCTTATTTCGTTTTGTGATAAACTTGACGTGTTAATCTCTTGTTCGGATCAGCTGGCGGAAGTTGCTCGGGGTCTCCATCACATCCACGATTTGGACACCGTCCACGGCAGCATCAGAGGCGTACAAATTTCTGATTCTCAGTGACCGCTCTGTACTAATTTAATGTGCCCCCAGGCGAACATACGCATCGATGAGCAAGGAACCGCCAGAATAGCCGGATTTGCCTCCGCCACGCTCCCCGATGTTGATATCACACCGGAAGATGTTGATGTGCTCGTCGAGGCGCGATGGTGCAGTCCAGAACTCCTGCAGCCGGGCGCAAATGGGTTAAACAAGGCAAGGGCAACAAAGGCTAGCGATATGTATGCTTTTGGCATGCTGGCTTATGAGGTGAGTTCCGGTTTCCGCACGGTACCCCGGCTTTACTCAATCTGGGCTCAGGTTTTCTCTGGTCAAGTGCCGTTCCACGATAAGCAAAACACCGTTGCGGTAATTACTGCGATCAGCACAGATGAGCGGCCTCCCCGTCCTACTCATCAGGAACTGTCTGACCAACTGTGGGAATTGATCGAAAAGTGCTGGCAAACGGATCCATCGCACCGTCCGACTATCCGGGAGGTCGTCGCATTCATGTCCGAAGACTCATACTGTTGTGAGGTTCAGGTCACACAATAGCGTCGCCAGCCTATGTATATAGTAAGCACCCGAACCCGACTACGTACTCCAACTACAAAGGTCTTGGCCGGCAGAGCCTGGAATCCTATCTATATCTCTCGATCTCGACTCGGACTCGTGCCCAGCGACGACCTTGGATGATCCGATTATCTAAGGCCCTTTAG
The DNA here is from genome assembly GCA_015956445.1 of Thelephora terrestris. NCBI lineage: Eukaryota > Fungi > Basidiomycota > Agaricomycetes > Thelephorales > Thelephoraceae > Thelephora > Thelephora terrestris. The sequence continues at coordinate 566,173 of WIUZ02000008.1, forward strand.
GCAGCCCACTTGCAATTGTCTTGAGAATCCTTTGCCTCAGGCTGTCAACCGCACAGATTGCTACTCATATTTGCTAACACGCCGTTGTCTCGGCTCGGTCATGCGTCTCCACCACCTCGTGGAACCGGCCCGTCGGAGGCGGTGGTCCGGGACAGTCAAGCGGCAAATGCCGAGACCGCTGACAAAACATGGCCACTCGAGACCGCAGGCAACATCCGGGATTAGCACCCCCTGGACAATTCGAGGGTATCCGTACACGATTTTCCCTGAGGTGTTCGTTTTGCTACCCTTCTCGAGGACCAAAAAATTGTCAAGCGCTAAACACAGGAACCGGTTGTAATCAATTAGGCGTGGACGTCAGCCTCTCGCGGACAGGGTCAACATCACTGTTCCTGCGAGTAGGTTTTTCGGGTGTGGTCAGTTCAACCTCAGGAGGGTGTGCGCACAGCACTGATTGTCTCAGTCTGTGGCAATGAAATGGTGTACTAGGATTGGGGTGCGAATAAGGGTTTGGTGACTCGGATCGAGCCGAGGGAGGAGGTCAGGCGATAGATGGAAGTGTGTCATACGGACGCGAGCAGAAGAACCTTAAAAATGAACCGAGACGTAAGGAACCAAAACCTAAGATTGAGAGTGTCGAATACATAGCTCTATTTGCAGTGCGGGGCGAAGGGCAAGGGCCATGCTAAACTTGGGGTTTACTGTAGGGGAGGGACAGGATTAAGTGGACGAGAAGCGCGCTGATGTGCAAAGGCGGTCGATTGTCGACAGTCACCGGATCCTCGCGCAGGATCATTTGAGACCTCACAAGGGTCACTTCGCACTTGATAGTCACAAAGTCGACTAATCGTGCTTGCATTTTTAGGTATTGATAGCTGAAGGAAGAAATCATTGTGACGATATAGGCTTCCCAACACCAAGCCATAGCTCAGACACACGCCAACGCAGTATGCACCATAAGAAAGCTTCTTGGACTCGCATTTTTCGACAGGGAGCCCTCCAATTCCCAGTACACAATATCTGTCTCAACCGCGGAAACACCCCCGGGCGGACGAGACTATGCTGGGATGCGAGAAAACTGTGGCCTGATGAAGGAGACATCGCTGCATTGCGGATAGGACCGAAAGACATTGGGCTTGTCCACTGCGGTGAACGATCTTCACAATGCGGAGGGAAGACATCCGCGATTGTGGGCGGCGGGGGATTGGATGAAACGACAGTCGGCTGGGGGACACGGGTAAAGTTTGAGGACCACCTTTGAGCTCCTCGTAATATTGAAAGAGGGGGAGGTCCGGCTCGGAAGCCCTAGGGTGCTTGAAATGGTTTTGTGGGCTATAGGCAGCTCCTTCACGCAACCCAACGACAATGGCCGAGAACCAAACTCCCGCGGACCACCATATCCTACAACACAGGTCCCAGGGGATATCCACGGGCACGCCACAACCGCGAGACGTATCCGCCCGCCCCGGATAAGGGTACCCGTCGTTGTCGTCAGGTGTGGATTGTCAAACTGAGTTGCATCGTCAGCCTTTTCGACCGTGATTGGACCTCATGCCAAGGCCGGAATAACTTCTGAGGCCGGATTTGCAGCCACAAGGTCGGAGGAGGGGGGGATAGCGCGTTAGACAAGGGGGCCTCGTGTCGGAGGAGGGGTTCGGTTGTGTGGTTGCCTGGGGTTATGAAGGCAGCGGGGCGTTTTGACTTCCTGTTCGAGGGAGAATTCCAAAGGCCACTTGTTTGTCTCAGGTGTGTGTGTGGGTTGACAAACATACGTGTGAAATGACGAGTGAGCCTTGAGGTTTCTTCAGGGCGAAGTGCTGTTCAAGGGCGGTGAGGAAGTGGTCACGGACTCCTTGCTAGTACTACAGCTCTGCGGCAACTGCCGATACGAGGCCGACAACTCACACTCGGCCACAATCAGAGCTCCGTCTCGTCAAATGCACACAACGTTCCTAACCGCTGCGCATTCATCTATGGCGACAGTCGGGTCACTGTTCCCCATCACCACCAGAGAAAATCGTGAGCGCCGCCCACAGACGCGTTTCATAGCATTGGTCGCCGTCACGTCGGTTCACAAGCCAGCTTGACTATGTCACCCAAATCCACCTTCCTCCAGTATTCGGAAGTTGCTCTTTCAAATGCACCCTAGGGTTGGATGCACCAAGATTAGTATCGAGATACTGTCAGCACACTGCCCAAAGTTCAATGTCGTATCCGGATTCTAAATACCTAGTTTGTTTCATAACCTAGCAGTCACTCTGGTATTCGTTCGCGGATGCCCTCAGACCAGGCAATCGAGGACTCTTAGGGATTTTGGCTGGTTCTTTTTCGCTTCATTCGGTCACAGCCTGCGCGGTGATCATAAATGAGCTTTGGATGTATCACCAAGTGCGATTTATTTCTGTATGTCGAAATGGGATTTCAACACACCGCCCCACGTACAAAAGAGAAGGATGGTACCACCACTCCAGCCTGAGTCCCCATGCAACCTTTCACCCTTGCCGACCTGACCCGCCTTCCCTCTTCCAACGTTGCTGGGACTCGAACCCACCAAGTTGCCAGAAAGGTATCCAATCATATGTCTCTGCGTTGATCATGATGCTGAAGTTTCATAGACCAACGGCTCCGGCCTTATCGATGGCGTTCTCAACAAAGGAGGGCTTACAGTATCACTACGCTCCCCCACTTCTAGAGAGACCCTTTTAGAGAGAACCTGCACCAGAGTCGACGAGCCGGAGCTGCGAATCATCGGTGACATCCAAGGCCATGCCTACGGTTTCTGTGAGGTCTTCGCTGGGGAGACGAGAGAAGGGCTCAAAGTCGTGATTGAGTCTCATCGACGCTACTCAGCTGACCCGCAGGGCAACGCTTCTGCACTCAAGGTATGGATGAAGATCTACTATCGTACATCTCATTGACCACTCGAGTACAGAGATTCCACCGTCAGGCCCTCATTTGCGTTGATCTGTCTCACAGAAACATCGCGCCTTTCCTTGGTGTCTTTTCTAGTGACAAGGTCCCCTACGCCTGCGTCTTCAAATCGGTTGGCAAGAGTAGCCTCCCAGAGTACCTCGTTGGCAACCCCGGTGCCGCAAGGTTGAAACTGGTTAGCGACCTTCTTTTCTTTCTGGCGTAAACTTACTGTTCCAACCCCTTATGCATGTGGGTCAGTTGGTGGAGGTTGCTCGGGGTCTCTACCACATTCACGACCTAGGCATTGTCCACGGTAGCATAAGAGGCGTACGAATGGTTCATTCTCAATGGTTGCTCCTTCCTCACTGTGCCACTAGACAAACATACGCGTCGACGACCACGGGACCGCCAGAATAGCTGGATTTGCTTCCGCCACGCTCCCCAATATCATATCGGAAGATGTTGATGAGTTCGTCGAGTCGCGGTGGTGCAGTCCTGAACTCCTCGACCCAGACGGATTTGGGTTGACCAGGGCAAAAGGGACCAGGGCTAGCGACATGTACGCCTTTGGGATGCTGGCTTATGAAGTGGGTTCCAGTTTCCGCGTGGTGCCTCGACGAACTTGCTCAATTTCTGCTCAGATTTTCTCTGGTCGAATGCCTTTCCACGATCTCCAAGGTGCTGCTGTGGTAATCGCTGTGGTCACCAGAAATGAACGACCTCCCAGGCCTCCTCATCGGGAACTATCAGGTCAGCTGTGGGCTATGATCGAAAGGTCATGGCAAACGGACCCATCGCAGCGTCCCACCATCCAAGAGTTTGTCACACTCTTGGAGGATAAGGATCGTGACGTTCGTTTACAGCTATACAACCATCGCGCGTAGCATTGTTCAGAATTCTCTATCATGTGTTTTTGTTTCACTCGGGCTCTTTGATGATAATCCACGTGGGTTTTTTGTAATATGATACCCCTCTCTGAGACGTCCTTCAAGAAGCTATTTACCTTACAGCACCATAACGTTGGGTCGAACGACCACGGCGACAAGCAAGATGCTGATGGCAGATGGCAGATGCTCAACAAGGGCTCGTAGTCGAAGGGCGAGTCCCCTAGAGAGTTACGAATTTAATTGCAAGATGCGACTGGGGATTGATAATTGAAGGAACGTATTTGGGGGCGTAGTAATACCGTGCAGTGCCACGCTCTTGTTTTTCGTACTCGGGAGCGACGGAGTTCCTGAACAGGCGAGAGGCCCTCTGCAAGGCGGACCGAACCCTTCCTTCGTGGAACGGTGAACGGGCGCTTAATAAACTACACCGAGAAAGCCGGATTGGAAAGGTCGCCATTAAACTCCCTGACGTGTTTTTTGGGTGGGCGAGTCTATGTGGAATACGGGGGAAACATAGCCTTGCGACCAGCAAGCCCCGGAGTCCTGACGCTGCGCCGCAGCATGCCGTGGGGCCAAAAGGCATCGAGCTTGTCCGCTGCAGCGATCCCCATAGTGCGAAGGGAAAGACGTGTACGATTGCCAGCGAAGAGGAGGATGATGAAACAACAGTGAGCAAGGAGGCATGAATGGAGGTTATGCACTCCCAAGCTCTTCGACGCAGACAACCCGGAAGCCCTAGGGCGCTTGACATTGATTTTTTTGGACAACCCCCTCATGAAATCCAGCGACAATGACCGGGGATAACTCCCCCATGGGTCCGTCATATATCATATCCATCAATCCAAGGATGTCCACAGGCCTGCTGCATCCTGCGAGTGTGAACCTGTGAGAGTCCATCGATAGTCCCGAATATCCGACACCCGTGGTTATCATCGGGCACATGCTATCAACCCGTGCAGTGCACCGAATAAGGTAAGGCCGATGTGGTGTCAGTTAACCATTCCCCTTATCTGGATTGACGTGCGACGTAGAAGGGAGAATTTCGGGAGCAGATGGAGGGTCGCGAGGTTGTCAGGCGTGATTGCTGGAATCCTGTCATAGAATTAGGCAAAGATTGCGCGCCACGCACAGCTCGAAGTCAGTTTTAAGGCGGGACTGGCAACCAAAAGGTCGAGGAACAGAGAAATAGCGCAGCAGGAGTGTAGGGGTTGAGGGCTGTGAATGATCTGAAGCAAAGGAGTTTCGCGTCGGAAGAGGCGCCCAGCAGGGAGAGTGACCGTCACGGTATAGTCTCGGACATATAATCAAGGATCGGTGGGAGACCGGGACCATATTCACAGGTGGGCGAGTTTGTCCGAGAGGTCGGAGAGAGCATAGGCGTTGAGTGGAGACCAGCGGAACTCTCTAAGAAAGTGGAGGCTATCTTTGGCGGCTGCGCATGTAACGAAGTCCACAGGCTCAGGCAGGATGTTAGTGTCCCCCTCCATCTGTGACAATTGCGGACTCTAGCAGGCAGACGTACCGCGGTGCATCGAGTCTGAGAGGGTTGCTGTGATGGTGGGCAACCCGGGCGACAATCCTGGAGGACGGTTCTGTGGCGTGGTCGTCTATAGCTAACATCCCGAAGGGAGCGGGGCTCGCCCGACAGTATTCTATTCGGCAGAAAATTCCGATCCTGTCGCCCTTCTATCTCGGATAAGTGAGTTGGCGAACATACGTCTAAAACGGAGAGCGACTCTTCCCGTCAGGTTGCTGCCAACTCCCACGGGGTGCCTCGTGGCACGCTTGATCGATTCATCCGTTACTACGCCATATTCGGATTCTTGATACAGGATTGTTCGCAGCGTACTTCACGATGCATACCTCGTTTTACAACTCGGGAGTCGCTCTATCAATCGTCCTTTTATGAATGTGTTCAGGCCAGAGAATCGGATGATCCGACCACGAGGGAGAGGGACTTGTTCTCACCTTGATCAAATGCTGGCTGCCCAATCCCCGCGCAAACCCACCTATGATAACTTGACATTAAGGGTTGGTAGGGAATGTTTCATTTGATCTGCCCCCAGGTCAGTAGAGCGGGAAGTAAGTAAATCTTTTGAAAGGATGATAAAAATGGGTACTTGCAAATGAAAATGTCGGAAACTGATCCGATAAAGAAACTTTCTCGTTCGTCAGACATTTGTAAAAGATCTCGTGCGCGGTGACGAGGGATTGGGTTACTGTCCCTAAGGTTACACTGGTGAATATACGTGGGCTGTTGCGGAAAGCCCAGAGAACCCGAGCGAGAGGCCAGGTCAGGACTCCACGCCACGAACTTACTCGCACCGGCGGAGACATACCAAGATAAGCTTGGACTTGGGGCACTGCGAAACTTTCCGTACCTTGGACTCAGTCAAACTCCACTAGTATCCAGTTCAGTTGTTTTTGGACTGAACCGGACCCAAAAAACTGAGGCGAAATAAATCGGCCTCATTCAGTTGCTATGGCTTTTACAGTGAGATGGCCACGCACTTCCAATGGCATAACAACAGAGTTTCTGGCTCCATACTAAGTCGCAAATATCTGAGGCTTCCCGGCTAAGTTCGGACAATTTATTGGTTTATGATTTGGTCCCAAAGGCTACACTGAGCGACTTCCCATGACGTCTGGAGTTGGGGCCAAATGGGGTGTCATTTTATGTCCCCCCAATACCTCGCTTCGACCCCCTGCATGCTTTCAGTATGGGTTTCGCCTGCTCGCAAGACAGAACGTGCCCATTACGGTTGATCTCCACGGTCAGCATGCTCACGAGACCCTGCGACGCCTTCGCTGTGGGTAAACTCCTACATTAGCTGCATGCGGAGGCGTCGTGTTGGCGAGAGGAGCCTGTCCACGCTAGAGGCAATGACGAACAGGAACTCTTGTCAACCTCCCAGTGACTGGCACCCCGATAGTCACGGGAAAACTTTCTATCTCGTCACGGAAAGTCACCTAATGCCGAAGGAGTATATTCACAGTGGACATCGGAATTTACTCTGATGCCCACTGTGAAGGCAGCCGTCATGGCCTCGACCATCACGTTGAGACACTGAGATAGTATCCAAACCCATCACCCAAAATTCATGAGTGTGGCGTCACCATCAAAATACACTGCCCGGTGGGGGTCTGGCGGGGCCCTTTCCTCGACTTGCCTTGACCCCCCAGAAGTGCGGGCTCCTCCTATCTGGTGTGCTGCCTCTCAAATGTTACTTCTTGCCCTGCCGAGCTTGTGAAGATCACACACGAAGGTACGAATAGAGTTGGCATGCTTGCCTCAACGTGAGCAGTGAGCCCGTTCTGTCGCTGGCGAATCTTTCACACATCATGCAAGCTCACCATCACGGTCTCTGTCACGCAGGGAAGAATTGTTTGGCCGTGAGGACTCTTCGGGCAGTCTCCAGATTTCTGCCAATTAGCGGAAGCTGTCTGAGAGGAATATATGATATACCCGAATCTCCTCTCAGGGACAGTCGCCCGCTATGTGGTGGATTGTAAATCCTAGGGGTTACTATTGGCGGCACGGGTTCCTGGTTGTTCTTGCCTCCACGGTGGACAACACCCTCTCGCCAGGGTCGCCTTCACACCCAGCTCAAGGAAGAGATCATTCATGGCGAAGGTGTGACAAGGTCTCACGAACACGAGGGAACCGTGAGAATCAGCCACGTTAGAGGCGCTGCGTCGTGCTGGACCGGCGAAGTCTGTGTTGAAAGCATACCAGCGGTCGAAGCGGGTGCTGGGGAACCATACGACAACACCCCGTTCGACCCCCAGCCGAAGACACGGTCTAGTAGGTTCTGGCAATTTACCTTTTCAGCCGGTGTGTTCCGCGTTTTGAAATTTCAAATGCGGTGGAAAGTCACTCAATTTGAGTTCAGTTGACACATCGAATGCTCGAGATCTACATCAATTCCTCTTCATTTTACCCCTTCTCACGTTCTGCGCTGTTTGACCGAATCAAAATCAAGACCGCTGGAGGCCGAAACACCACGTCGCGATATGTGGGTACTGACCTCTGCGAGAACTCTATGGAGGTCGCCGATTAGTAATCGGTGGAGGACGGCCGTGGATCCTGCCGCCGGCCGACTATATTGCTCGGGAACCGATTATGAAATTCATTTTCGCAAGGACCCGGCACTAGAAAATGCCGATATGGCGCAGCCAGCCCAAAGAAACATACTCGCGCGGCTCAAGTGTCCACCAACTCCGCGCATACCTTCCAGTCAGGCACCGTCAAGAAACCTTGGAAGCAACTTGGAAGCAAGGTAATTTGATCACGGCCCCACGTGACCAGCTCAATCATAGTGAATTCGAATCGGATTTCGAGCGTTTCCTGGACTCAACGTCAAGCAGAGTTTCTGGGTGTTGGGGTCGCAATTCAGCAAGCAGTGTTGTCTCAAGTATAAAAGCGAAAAATGGGGTCGCTACAGTCCTCATCAACCCTAAGCCCTTCACTCCTGCCTCAGACACCATGGAACACGCCGACGTTGGCCGCTTGTACCCTGCCAACGCTACCGGGATTCGACTTAACCAGGTTTCTAGCAAGGTGCCCAAGCTCATGGCTCTACGTTGTTTATTATGCTAAAGTTTCGCAGACCAATGGCTCCGTGAACATTGCCGGCGTTCTCGACGATAATAAACTCACTGTATCACTGCACTCATCTGGGGGTCCTCTTTTGAAGCGGGGTAATCTTTTGAAGCGAATCTGCCACAGGCTCAACAACCAGGATGTGCGGATTATTGGACACATTCCCGGCCACACCCACGGACGCTGCGAGGTTTTGGCCGGCGAGACGAATGAAGGCCTCAAACTCGTGATTGAGTCACATCGGTGCTTCGAAGATGACCCGCAGGGCAACTCCTCTGCCCAGAAGGTATAGACGAACATCAACCACCTGACGTCTTATTTACCATTTGAGTACAGAAGTTTTACCGCCATGCCCTCATCTGCGGCGACCTATCTCATACAAACATCGTACCTTTCCTTGGGGTCCATTCCAGTAACCAGTTCCCCTACGCTTGCATTTTCAAAGCGGGTGGCAAGGAAAACCTCAAAGAATATCTTGGAGGCAACCCCGGTGCTTCAAGGTTGAAAGCGGTAAGCAGCCTGCTTTCGTTTTGTGGTATACTTCCGATGCTAACCCGTTTTGCATGGGGGACCAGCTGGCAGAAGTTGCTCGAGGTCTCCACCACATCCACGATTTAGGCATAGTCCACGGTAGCATTAGAGCCGTACGGATGTTTGATTCTCCATGACCGTTCTGCGCTCACTCTGCCTCCAGGCAAACATACGCATCGATGACCAAGGGACCGCCAAAATAGCTGGATTTGCTTCCGCTACGCTTCCCAATATCACATCGGAAGACTTTGATGATTCTGGTAGATCCGACGTCTCGCGATGGTCCAGCCCCGAGATATGTCACGGTAACGGGTTAACCGAGGCAAGCGACGTATATGCCTTTGGAATGCTGGCATATGAAGTGAGTTTGAGTTCCCGCACGGTACATCGACCTTACTCGATTTGCTCCCAGGCTTTCTCTGGCCAAGTGCCTTTCCACGGTAAGGTAGACACCGCTGTGGTGATCGCGGTGATCAACGGAAATGAGCGACCTCCCCGTCCCGCTCATCAGGAATTGTCTGACCAATTGTGGGGAATGATCGAAAAGTGCTGGCAAAAGGAGCCTTCGGATCGTCCCACTATCCGGGAGCTGGTCGCCTTCTTGGAGTTGGAGAAATAATTATCGTTCACAGCGTTAGCCCAATTAGACTTCCTGTTCGGATACTATCTTGTTACAAGGTCCAGATCACACAATTAGTTTCTCTTGACTTTCACCTATTATTTCACCGGACGATGTAGCTAGTATATAGGGGCTCGAACCTATGTCCTGTAGCTACTATGAAATTCTTGATATAAATTTACTTAGACAATGAAAGTGGTGATCACAAACAAAACTGGACGAAACCGAAAAAAAAATTCACAGAAAAGGCCCTCCCTCCTCACCCTCCTCCTGATCGTAGTCTGGTCAAGCTGCGTCACGAAAAAGGATCCATACCGGCGCACACGCTGCCACATTGTCGCTCTTATGCTTCCTTCGGCCCGATTATTTGATTGTTGCGTCGGCACGATTATTTGTCTGCTGCAACTGGCTCCCCTGGCCAGTTGCCATTCCTCCCCTTCCGGTTATCCACCTAGCTACCCCTTGCCAATCTCCCTGGCTACCCGCGTCACCCTTCTTTATTCGACTCCCTTGTATAAGCACGTGTATACAGCGTTAACTTTAAATCAGTTGCGGAACAAGAGTCCGAAAACAAAACAAAAAATCAGGATACCACTAGTAGTTGTAGTTTGAAACAGCCGCAGTCCATCCCACTAAAATTGGCACCATCCCAAGTAGATTTGCGCTCGGATGCCTGTTCCCTGCCGCCACCGGTTGCACGTTGATGGCACGCCCCGGGCGTTGCGGGATCATTTCCTTTTATAGATTCCCAGCGCACTGTTTCCAGCCAGCACGGGGTAATTTGGCCTCCTTACTTACGTGATTACATGCAAAGTATTGAAGTGAAAGTTGCGCCAAAAACGGGCCAAAGCCTGCGCGGCACCATCTAACCCAATGTCCATTCCGACGCGTCAAACTCTATCGATCCCGCTGCTTTAATTTACATCTGCGATTGGATTGGATGTGATCATTTTTATTCCGTCAGCTCAGGAAAGCGACCATTGCGGGTCCCCATCTGGATACTATACTGATTCCTCTTATAGATATAAATCGGTAGCTTCGAGTACTCTGAGCAGACAGAGGAAAGAAAATCCGGTTGGTGTATTACCTCCATGCGCCACCCATCACACTGTTCCATAAATATTTCTGACGAGGCGAGACAAATATCGTGCGGACAGCTATGGCGGTGCCCGGACTCTCGACGCATCCCGACTCCGCGCGATCGATGGTACTGAGGTGTCGAATATGGGTAGGCAGTCGGCAGGCGTGCGTCGAGCTGTCAGTGGGATGATGTTCCGAATGGTCGCGTGAAAGTGGCTGATGCGGCTCGGCCGCTACAGTGATCTGTCCGGATCTCTCGCAATGCAAGCGCAGAGAGTGTATTCGTACAGGTCCTACACATTATCTGTCTCCGTAGGGTCGGAGAGAACGCCACTAAACTCCCTGATGTATTTCTGGACGAGCAAGTCTGCGCTGAGGTGCGGGGAGACCAAGACCTTGCGGAGAGCGAGCCCTACGTTCCGGCGCTGCGTTGCGATAGGAAGTAGGGCCGAAAGCCATTGGACCTGTCCACTACAGTTAATGATCTCCACAGTGTGGAGGGAAGGGCATGTGCGATTGTCGGCGAAGGGGGAGAGGATGGAATGACAGTCAGCTGGGAGACACGAACACAGTTTGAGCACTTCCAATCTCCTCGTCGCATTGAAAAGAGGAGAAAGGTCCAGTTTGGAAGCCCTAGGGCATTCGAGAGAGGTTTGGTGGGCTATAGTCAACTCCTTCACGTAATCGAACGACAATGGCTGAGGGTCAAACTCCCGCGGTCCACCATATCCCACAACCCAGTGGATATCCACAGGCCCGCAGCGCCCCACGAGTGTAAACCTGTGCGAGTCCATTGGCTGTCCCGAACAAGTGAGAACAGTGGTTGTCGTCAAGCTCAGGCTATCGATCTGCGCGAGGTGCCGAATGTTCGTGATGGGGGTGGGCAAGGTGCGGGATAAAGACAATGGAGGGCCAGTATCCTCTATCTGAATCAAGGTGCTACATGGGAGGGAGAGTCTCGAGAGGAGGAACTCCGCTGCATCTCGACAATGGATGGATATGAGATTGTTTAATGTGATGATAGGACTGTCAACCTGTTCGGTGGTGATTGGGCCCCACACGGAGATCGAGATGAACTCCAAGGCGGGGTTTGCAGCCAAAAGGTCGAGGAAGGGGGAGAATAGTGCGCCAGGAATGTGAAGGCTGAAGGATGTGAGGGATGTGAAGCGAAGGAACTGCGCGCTGAAAGAGACGCCCCCCAGAGAGAGTGATCGTATAGTTGACATGTCGCTGAAGAGTGGTGGGAGACAGGGGCAATATTCGTACGTGTCGCCAACCATATCGATAGCGACTTCAGTAATGACTGGCGAAGGTATCGTAAGTCTTGAGAACACATTGGACAACTCGCGGTGACCATACGCCCTCAAACGCAATGTCTTTATGCGCCTCAGGTGGGCAGATTCGTAGCAGAGGCGATACATGGTGTGGACGTTGAGCGGGAGGTCGCCAGACCTTTCCAGGAAAATTGAGGCCAGATTGAGCGGTTGATTAAGAATCAAAGTCCACAAGCTCGGGCAAGATGTTATGATCTCCCTCCACCTGTGGCAGAGGTGGGTGGACTTGAGCAGGCAGGTGTACCATGGCGTGTCGAACGTGGGGGAGGAACAGTAGTGGGCGATCCGGGTGATGACCTCGGGTGGGATTCGGTTGCACGGCTGCCTAGAGTTCCGAAGAGAGCGAAGCATTCGTCCGACGTTCTGTTCGAGAGAGAATTCCAAACCATCAATCTGGTCAAGGGGTTAATTTTCCATTTCGAACAGGTGGGTCGACCAACATACGTCCGAGATGGAGAGTGAGTCTTGTGTGTTTTCCCCAAACTGGTTGAGAGCCTCCGAGCGTAGCGCTGCGATATGTTGTTCAAGGGCAGTGTAGGCGTCCGAGTGGCCGGACATCTGGTGTTGTGGCTTTGGAATCCTGGGAGACGGTTGGACACGTCAACCACCGACGGCAAGCACCGATCTACGACTTGCCCTTTGCCACCATCAGAACTCCGTCTCGTCGAGTGCGCACAAAGCTCATAACCACCACGCGGTCATCTATGGCGACCGCCGGGGCGCTCTACCCAGTTCTGCCGAAAAACTCGAACGCTGCACATAGACGCGTTACATGGCTTCAGGCGTCCTTAACGTACCCGAGCCGGCCCCCAAATGCGCCCAACCATTGGCTGTGTCACAAAGACCCACCTTTTTCTTGTAGTCGGAGGCCGCTTTTTTACGATAGACCCTGGCTTTGGGGTTCTGGATATCCCAAGATCAATATCGAGAATACTGCCCTTGCAAACTTCCCGGAATTCAATGCCCTATCCAACTTCTGAACACCGGAGTGTTTGCAGTGCCTCCCACCATGTACTCAGGCTCGTTTCACAACCTAGGAGCCACTGTATTATCTGACTATGAAAACCAGATTCAATCTCCCTTGGTGATTCATTTCGCTTCCGAATTCGATCCTAGCCCCGTCGATCAAAAATTCGATTTTTGGGAAACCTGAGATCAACGCCGGGCACAATTTCTGAATATTGGGCTTGGAATTCAATAAGCTGTGGGATTTAAGTATAAAAAGGGAGGGGTGGGCTAGCCACAAATCCCATCCGTCTTTAACTCTTCCACTCCAACCTCAAGTATCATGCTACAACAACCCAACATGGCCGACGTTGCCCGCCTCAACGCCGGCAGGACTCAAATCGGCCGAGTCCAGGGCAAGGTGCCCAAATTCTCTGATTCTTCGTTGTCCACGATGCTAAAATCCTGCAGACCAATGGCCTCGGGACCGTTTCCGCGGTTCTCGGCGCTAAAGCGCTTACCACCTCAATGCGCTGCCCTGATTCCCAAAGCATCGCTTCGGAGCGAACCTGTGTCAGATTTGATGACCAGGAGTTGCAAATCCTTGATGAAATTCCCAGCAACGCCCAATCCTGTAAACTTTTCCCGGGTGAGACGAAAGAAGGCCTCAAAGTTGTGATCGAGTCCCATCGATGTTTCTCGGCTGACCCACAAAGAAATGCCTCTGCTCACAAGGTATGGGTGGATATCCGCTGACTGACATTTCATTGACCGCTCGAGTACAGAGATTCCACCTCCATGCCTTCATTTGCAGTGGCTTATCTCATTCAAACATTGTGCCGTTCCTTGGAGTCTTTTCCAGTAATCAGTTCCCCTGCGCTTGCATCTTCAAATTGGTTGGCAATGAATGCCTCAGAGAATACCTTGTTAGCAACCCCGGCGCTTCAAGGTTGAAATTGGTGACCAAGCTTTTGTTCTCTGGTAGACCTCGTGCTAACTCCTCATGCATGGGGGATCAGCTGGTTGACATTGCTCGGGGCCTCCACCACATCCACGATTTGGACATTGTCCACCGTAGGATCAAAGATGTACGAATGTTTGATTTTCATTGATCGCTCTCTACTCACTCTGACGCCAGACAAACATACGCATCAGCGACTCAGGGACTGCCATGATAGCTGGGTTTGCTTCCGCTACGCTCCCCGGTATCGCATCGGAAGGTGTTGACGAGTCTGCCGAATCCAACGCGTCGCGATGGTGTAGCCCCGAAATCATTCGCTCAGGTGGTTCCGAGCTTACCAAAGCCAGTGACATATACGCCTTTGGAATGCTGGCTTATGAAGTGAGTTCCACTTTCCGCATGGTACCCTGACGTTACTCAATTTCTCGCTTTGAGATATTTTCCGGTCGAATGCCGTTCCACGATAAGTTAGACACCGAGGCGGTAATGATTGTTACCACCACAAATCAGCGACCTCCTCGTCCCATTCATCAGGAATTGTCTGGCGAACTTTGGCATATGATCGAACGGTGCTGGCAAGAGGATCCATCGCAGCGTCCCACTATCCAGGAGGTCGTCGCGTTCTTGGAGAAATAAGTTTCGATCTGATACCGTTAGCCGACGCTTAGACTCCCCGTTCAGAAACGTATCTCGTTGTTTAAGATCAGCTCCTAGTGGTCTAGATATCCCCCGGAATGATCATGATACCTCTTTGTTTTTCCCCCATGATTTTACCAGAGCTTGGTACTCTTTCTCTCGTGCCCAAGACCCGTAGTGCGACGACTCCTGATAATCGGCCGAAATTATTTCAACAATGGGGAATTACGAGGTCGTTGATCGCCCAAATGTCGACACTTTCGACCGGGATTGTGCGCCGGTGACAGGGATCAGGGAAGCGAAGGAGTTTCGTATCGAAAGAGACGTAGAGCATGTCGAATGTGGGAAAAGAGCACCGGAGGGTAATCCGGGTCACAAACTCTGGTGGGGCTCGGTTACATGGTCCTCTAAAATAATTTGGTAGCCGTACTATGGCTTTTTGTTCCAAAGAGAGATCTGAAGTAAGTTATCTGGTGATAGCGGGTTAATGAACATAGTCCAAAAGAGAGGGCTGCGTTGTGGAATTTCCCCCCAGACTGCTCGAAAGCCTCCGAGCGCATCGTTGCGGTGAGAGTTCAAGGCGTCCGGTTGGTCAGACACTTGGCGCTGCAGCTTTTGAATCTTGAGACCAGTCGGACGGAGTGGACAAGTAACCCGCCGGCGGCAATTGCCGATGTGCGACTTCCCTTGGCCACCATCAGAGCTGACCACCACGCGTTCATGTATGACAAGAGGCGGATTGTATCTCACTCAGTACTACGGAAATCTTGACCGCCGCCCAGAAACTTGTTTCTTGGTATCGGTGGTTCCAGGTAACGTAATATTCAACCTCGGTTCAGAAGCCAATGTAACTCCTGGCTGCCTCACCAAAATCCAGCTTTTCCCAGTAGCCGCAACCTGCTTCCTGCAACGCATCCTGGGTTATGAATATCCCAATATTAATATCGAGAACACAGTCGCCCGCGCACCGCCCCACAGTACATGCCATATTCGGATTCCAGATACCGGATTGTTTGCAGTGTGTCTCACAATGTACCCTTGTTCGTTTCGCAACTCGAAAGCCACCTGTTTTTTTTTGTTTGTGAATGCCCTCAGACCAGATAATCCGATTGTCCTTGGACATGGCACCCGAGTCATTCTTCAATTCCGGAATCGATCACCATGGATGGTGTTGATCATAAGATTTTGGGATCCCGTGGGATCCTAACGCAGATCCGCCTCCTCACCTCGCCACTCCTGCGGCTTTGGGTCTTGGGCTAGGTCGTGTCGTCGTGGACAAGTTGATTACCGATACACGGCTTTCTCTCCGCGACAGTCAGGGCTCGTCTTGTCAAGATCATACAACTCTCGCCATCGCGCATTCACCTATGGCGACAGTCGGTTGTGTCACGCCGATTCATGAAAGCCGTGAACGCCTCCCCTAACCACGTTTCGTGGCGTCAGTCATCGGCAACGTAATATTGGCTCTCAAGCCAGTCTACGCCCTTGTTGTGTCACAGAATTCCAGTAGTTGCTTTTTGCAACGCACCCCAGCTTTTTCGATTCTGAGTTTCCCAAGATTTGCATCTAGAATACTGCCGCGCAGAGTCAATGCCATGTCTAGTTTTTGGTTTCTAGATTCGATCGAAGCCCTAAAATGAACCTGGAGTCGACCGTCTGGCGCAATTTTTGTACGTTGAAGTCGGGATTCAGTGAAGTGTTCCCCCTACAAAAAGGTGAGCGGGCCATCACACTCCCCATCTGCCTACGACCCAGGCCTCACACGACATGCAAGGTTTTATCTCTTATTACTTCAGCTTCCTGCACACTACCAACGCTCCCAGGACTCAAACCGGTCAAGTGGCCAGCAAGGTGCCCAGGATTATGATTCTGCGTTGACCGCGATGCTGAATTGTAGCAGACCAACGGCCTCATGACCAACTCTGGAGCTCTCAATGACGAAGCACCGACCGGTTCACCGTGTTCCTTTGGGAGTACCCCCCTGGAGCGAAGTTCCTCCAGATTCGACGACCAGGAGTTGCGGATTGCTGATGTTATACCTGAACACGCCCGCGGATTGTGTGAAGTTCTCGTGGACAAGACAAACGAAGGCCCGAAAGTCGGGATTGAGTCACACCGACGCTGGCCAGCTGACCCGCAGGGCAACGCTCCTGCTGTCAAAGTATGGATTTATATTCACCACCTGACGTATTATTGACCGCTCGACATGTGCTGGAACCATCGCAGCGTGCAACGATCCAGGAGTTCGTCACATTCCTGGAGGATACGGATCATAGCAACAGCCTACAGCCGCAGGATCGTCGCATGCAGCGCTAAGCAGACTCCCAGTTTGGAAATGTCTTATTTAGAGTACCTTTCGGTCCAATCCCTTTACCGCAAAATCCATCGCCTACGCCTGGTTCTCCGTTGGCTTTGTCAATTGTGCATCTCCCCCAATTCGTAGACTGAGCAATTGCCTGGGTAAGTATCCGCATCCCAAAGTGTGACACGCGGCGACAACTTGTTGTAGTGGTGCTTTACAATTGCAACCTGTTCCGACGCAAGATCCGGTACTATTAGAGTAACGATATGTTATAGCCGCGTCGATGCACCGTGTAACATCTGAAACTAGGTCATTGAGACTTATTCACCACCACTACTCCAGGTGTCAACATTGAACCAATCGTCACCATTCGCAATGTTTGAAAACCGTTCCTCGTCTAAAACCATGACCACAAGTCAGTGGACCCGTTTTAAAGGGGAGACCGACGAAGGGAAAGATGCACACCCAATGGGCCAAAATACCAGCCACGATATCAGGCCATGGCGCCTCGATCGTTGCTCTGGTACCCAATCTGGAGAGAAAAGACAGTTCTACGGACTGCCAATACTTGGCCCCGTCGCCGTTGTCGTTGATTACGAGGACAAAAAACATCCATTTGTCTCCACTCGTCAGGGCCCCACGGATGACATCCTTTCTGTGGTAAAATGATCGGTCAGAGATATACTACACCAGATTACGTAGGGAAAGAACTAACTTAAGTGCTTTGGCACAGCCATACATTTCAGCAACAGCCTGAGGAATGTGGTCTCTGAGACTCGTGGAAAACGACTTGGCTTCCGTCACCACGAGACCAGACGACATGATAGCCCTCAGATGATCGATGGATGGATCAGACCGAATGGCGCCTAATGGGAGTTAGCCAGATAAGGGACAGCCAGGGTAAACCAACGCTCTTGCCTGCTGTCTTTTTGGGCACTACTGCAGCTGTGTAATCAATATTGCCATGAAGTTTCGTGGAACCTGAAGGTTTGACAGCCGTGGGCTTGATGGGTAGTTCCTTGATGAGAACCATGGATTCCTCTGGCGGAATGGTCGCGGAAACGCGAAAGAAAAAGGCATCTATCCAAGCGCGAGCGGCTGCCTCATTCTTGTAAACCCAACCTAAGGTCAACGTATTCAGGGGGAAGTGGCGGTTACCCACCGACTTGGGGATGATCATTTGTAAGCGTTCGAGGTGACGATATAGGTTATCTGAGGACCAAATATCATCTTTCCCGACAGCCTGAACCTTCTTTACTTGCTCGTCGAGCGTGGTGCCTGTCTTAAGCTCGAGAGACCCCACCCTGCTGATGTTCAAATTCCGCAATCGTTCCATGGTCAAACTAGAGAACGGGAGGGACTGTGCGGAATGGTGGGGGAGGCCACCACTGTGAATCGGAGGCCATACCTGGGAACTCTCTAGTCGTTCCCTCATCATTCCGAGTAGGGTTTGTATTCCCCCTTCAAGGTCTTCTCTCCCGTCTTCCTTGGCGTCTTCATAAGGGAAGGTTTGATAGAGCTTATCGAGTGCTCCGTACGCATCTTGCAGTTCAAGTGGGTCGAATCCGGATACTATGCGCCTTTTCCCCATGATGGAAGTGGGAGTCAAGCAGGGAGTGATCTTACGTCTAGGGGAGGGTTCTCGTGGCGATTTGTCCGGACCCTCCAACCACCCGAAGGTCTGCCACCAGCGAATCTGGATGCCCAAGATACATTTGCTGCCCTGTAAGTGCAAAAGGATTGGCTGACGGTGATCTCGAAACGGAGGGCGGGATGTCAGGGGAAACTAATCAACCCCACCCTTCGTGAACCTTCCATTCTTTCACCTCAGGTTTTATTCGCTCGTTCGGAAGACCTTTGGCCTCTCTATCACAGCCGGTCATGCCACCGGTTGTGGATCTTACAGCCTAAAAGTGCTATACTTGCGTAGCGTTATGGGAAGGCTGCACTCCAGAGCAAACACGGTAGGCTTCCTGAACCTCGTCGGCAACAAGGCGCGGTTCAGAGCCAAGCAAACCCAGCGTAGGGGGGTTGCGCGCCCCGAGCAAAGCATATGCGGAATTGTTCATTGGCGTCACACAGCGCCCAGACATGTCCGGGAATACATAATAAGAAATCGTGAGATGCTCAAGAGGATGAAGCAGTGTCCAAGATCGTCTACGAGATGTAGTTCTAGCTATACGAGACTGCAGGAAACATTCCGTCAGACTCGGGGTATCCCCTGAACAACTCGAGGGTATCTCTGCGCGATCATCTCGAAAAGAGGGGGCGATCGTTGTGCTAACACCTGCGGGTCTTCCGCGAGACCAACGAATCTTCAAAGCGATAAGCACCAGAGGCACTGGTTGTAATCGTTTGAACTTACATCGTAGAAACGCCAGCCTCGATCGCAGACGTCAATGTCAAAGCTAATACAGATGGGGATCAATTGAGACTCGGCTCAACTCAGGAAGGTATACGCACAGCATTGGATTCCGATCAAAAATGCTAAAAGGATGACTGGAGCGGTGTACTGTCCTTGGTCGTTGTAAGCCGGGTGGGTGTCTGTTACAATTAAAGGGTCAATCCGCGTTTGATAGACACAAAGCCAACTCAGGATCTCACATTTGAGGTATAAGTAGCCGAAGAGGGAAGAAATCATTCCGACAATATACGCTCCCCAAGTCATGGCTACGGGCACACGTCAACGCTGCAAATCTCATAAGAATGCCCTTCAGCTCACTGATTCCAATGAGAGAGTCATTGACAAGTGCGTCGATCCCGCGATCTCGAAAGAGTCTCCAAGTATCCCTCGCGGCCGGAATATAGGGCTTTCCATACAGAGCTGGGGTGGACGGTTAGTATACGGTTGAGGCATCGTCCCGGGGGCGGCTCACCAATTTCAATATAAGCGTATCTTTACGGAAGTGTTAAACCATCGTCGCAGACAAGTTGAAACCACCAACCTGTTGAAGTACTGTATCATGGATTGGATGCACCCAAAGAAGCATTCAGCACAGCAAGCAAACACCGCTGCGATGGCTAGATTAACAAACGGATGAGAGTCTGAACGATGTATGCCGAGATCGAGTCTAACGGTTTTGGTTGTCGACAGAAGCTTGCCTCAAAGCTGACAACATGAGCCGAATTACGTCGAAAATGGCGACAACCAAAGAGCCGAACGCTATTGACCCTAGCGATGATGTTGAAGCCCGAACGAAAGCCTTCCTGGTGGGTTTATCGGGCTAGCGGGTTACAATATGGTTAATAGACGGATAAAAACAAACCAGGGTATAATACCATTCCTTGACCTTTAGGCCCGAAATAATACCACGCTATACGCCCAGGTGGGGGGTTTGAGTCAACCCTGACGGATCGTGTCGTGCAGTAGGACACTTACAACCGTAGGGCCCACCAGCAAGGGTGGCTAATACCACGTTGTTGATGACTTCGGAAGTCCAGTAATACGAGAAAATCTCGAAGAAGATAAGACCGGCGACTGTACCGGAAGAGCAGGAGGTTCCCGTGTTACAAGCTAGGATGATTTGTCAGAGACAGGCGTATAATTTGAACATTCGGCACCCACAAGGGTTACCAGGTGTCCACTTATTGTACCTACGAGAAGCCGGTTTGAGAATCGCGTTGCTTCTTCGTTGACGGAGGTACTTACGTAGCGATGGTGGTGAAAGTGAGCCATCTGATATTGAGATCAGCTCAGGATCATGAGGGGACAGATTTGGGCTCACATGTTTAGGGCGCTCTGAATCAACAACCCGACGAACGCAACAACGTATACGCTTTTGTGGTGTTCTGAGATGTCAACGACCACTTGAAGTAGCAAGGCTGCCAGAGGTATCCTCGATCGGAAACCAAAGTAGGAAAGGACAGAGACCACTGCGATTATTCCGAAGATAATAGCTCCGGCTGAAAAGATGTCACCCAGTTGTTATGACTGCCGAAGAAAGTGCTCCTACAGATATAGCCGGTATACACATAGTATCCAAAAACTGCACTGTGAGGGGGTCACATCAGATCCGCCGCGGCCGGCATAGTCGAGAAACTGACAGGTTTAGGGCGATTGATAGGAGAAGCGTAACGTGCATGACCATCTTCGTAAATGTGCGCGTAAAGACGAGGTAGAGGGTCGAGAAGGCCAACGCGGCGGCAGACACAAAAAGCAACAGATAGACCGTGTGTTTGTTGAGTGTAATAGACGTTCCAGTGTTGCCGCTACCCACACCCCCTCCGAGGCCATCTTGGCTGACCCACGTGGCAATTGCGAGCCCGGAGACTACGGCAAATCCTGCAAACTGTTGTAGGCAATAATCAGCACCTGTGTTTGTCGCGATTCGCACAATTCAAGACCTAAGGTCGTCCGGCGGTAGCCTATAACGTGAGAAAAGGTTCCCCGTGACGAATGCCATGGCGGCAGTAGCTGGATGGATCTTCACAAAGGGGATATGGCACACCTGAGCGATGAACAAGACCAAGAAGAAGGAGTCTCTAATCCTCTTGTTTGGTTCGAACCTACGGCCTCCATCGTACCCCTCGGCCTCGAAACCTCCTGCATATCCTCCGGTCGATCCATCTCCAGGGGCGTACGGGTCGTTTCCCTGAGGAAGCGGTCCGGTGGGATGTGCGTATTGAGGAGTGGGCCCCGGGTTATACGAGGACTTACCCCAACCATTGTTCTGCCAGCTCATGATGGAAGTGAATAGAGAGATGTTCCATTGAACCACTGCCTTCGGTCAGGGTGACCACCGCCACCGATCGTGACATTTCCAATCGGCACCCTATGACGTCACACGCCAAGTAACCTCTGAACAGTGAATTTGAAACGAACACTGGAATCCATTAACAGCTGATGATATCCGTGTGTATCCAGACGTGGGCTACAGTTCGTTATGTTTCAAAATATGTCGCCAAAAGCCCTGGTTAGAAGACTGAAGCGGGAGGTAATGAAAAGAAGAGAGGTCATCGTCTAAAGAGTCTAGGTGACTACGAGATCACTGTGATTCTTGTTCGGGAGGATCCCTCAGTCTGATCACAACCACAGTAACGTTGTCGTTCGAGTACCTGTTTTTGGCGTATTTGACGAGCTCTTCCACTGCCTCCTTCGGGTCCTTGATGTATCGGACGTGATCAACGGCTTCCTTGTCTTCTGCAATATCCCACAGCTAGGATTGAAGGGTCAGCCACATAAGAATCGCATTTTGTGGACCAGGATGTAACATACTCCGTCACAGGCCAAGATGATGAATTCGTCCTCTTCAGATAGCGCCGTTTCGGTAGTGTATGGTGCTCCGACCACAAACTCTTTCATGGAAGAATCACCCAAGCTTCGAGTGACCGCCAACACGCCGTTGACTCTTCCACTCATCACAAAGCCGCCAGCATCCATGATCCGTTTCGCCTCCTGTTTGTCTGAACCTTTGTGATCGTAAGTCAGCCTTATGGCCACTCCACCTCTGCATAACACCCCACGGGCGTCGCCCGCGTTCGCGCAGTAGAGTACCCGGCGGAGGTTAGGGTCTGTGGGTGTGAAAACATTCACGGGGGCGGCCGAGCTCGATGCGGGAGTGTTATTAGAGTTACCAGAGAGGGACTTGAGGGCGTTCTTGATTCTGCTCCGCCTGCGGGGCTTTTTTTCCTTTTCGTCAGAAGGGCTCTCGGTGCCACTATCCTCAACAGGGCCGTCGGTGCTAAGTTTGAGTTTGGCGGATGTAGGAGAGGCAGGGGATGGGGTGGTCGTGCGTTCGGGAGAGGCAGGTATAGTCGGATCGACACCGCGGTCAAGGAAAACTTGTTTTCCGTTGGGATCCTCGATTCGCAGGAAGGCGGTGACGGCTGTGCACCCGGAATGCATCTTTCCATCAGCGTCTTCGGCCAACTTAGATAAGTGGGAGTCAACATCATGGAACGTCTGATTGAGAATGTCAGGGATGGACGAGGTTGGATTGCTCTTGATCGCCTTCTCGAGGTACTGGAGCGATGAGACATAGGTGGAGAGGAGGGGGGCGCGATCGCGCACCAGTGAGGTCAGCATTCCTGCGTGCTTCCTCGAAGGGGAAATATACGTACTTCATGGAAATGTTGACCACACCACTCTGCGGCATGTTTGCCCGCATGACCGTCAAAGACGGAGAAAAATCCCTGTCCGTGGACTTGATTGAACGGGGCAATGAGGGTATGAGAGTCCTCCATGAACCTTCTTGGGCCTTGATTATGCGCGACTGCACATGTGTACTTGAGATATTTCGGCCAGTTCAAAGGTGGATCCTACGGGGGAGATTCGTTCATTAGCGTGCAAGGTAAGGAGAGCACACAGTGGGGGCGATCGTGCACCGTTTGGCCATCATAGAACTGGGAGACCTGGACGATACCGACTGGGGGCGAGGTATCTTTCGGGGGCATTGTTGGGAGAGAACCGAGGGAAAGATAGGGGCTGTTTGGGAGGAGATGATGAGAGAGAAAAGCAAGCGAGATTGTGACACAAGGTAGCGGCGGTGCCACTCCCACTCACCGACGTCTTTGTTCGGACGAGGCTGTTGGCGTAAAATCCACGTGGTTAGCTTTGACCTCCCTCTATTCGGAAAATTACCTTCGGGTGACATCTTTGGTTTCTGGGTGCACAGGAAACTACCTGAGGTGGCAAGAAATACAGTTGCGAATCTTTGTGGAGTGATCACCAAACTACGTCAGTCCCATGCACCACCAATTCTACTCCCCGTCAGAGGGCAATCTCAAGGGAAAACTCCTCATCGTCGTGAGTAAAACACACCCGTTTTTGAGACGCGAGCCTCAACGAACCCTTCAGCCTGTGGTTTCGACAGCCAACATTGGCCAACTAGCTGTTGATCTTCTCATATCCTCACTGGACCTGCATCGAATCGGAATCTTCGACCCGAGGGATCTCGTTCCTGTAGTTGCCGCCAGGGAAGACGACGAGCCTGGGATCACAACCCCCCTCGAACGTACTGTTTTTTTCCTACGGAACCCATCTATCTTACGCTTACCGTCTCAGTCTACGGCAGCCAGGATGCAAACTTTGTCGTGATCCAGCAAAGGTCCCCGGCGCTCAAGGTAATGCAACACCCCACAACATCTCAGAACATCCTGATACCATTCGTCCCAGAGCCGCAAGGACGAGTTCATTTCGGATTTGCACCGCTTCATCCAGACGTCCGAGTTTTCAGCGGTCATATTTCTCTCGGGGGTGGACACTTCGAGCAGGACAGATGAGCAGATGGCGTACGTTTTCCTCCATAGCGTTTCATTAGGCAGATTAACGCAACGTGTTCAAGCGTACCGACGTACAAACTCGTCCCCCCTGGGACCCCGTCATGGGACTCCTCCCCCCTCGCGATCGTTGCCCACCTTCCCCTCCCTACCTATACCTACATCTCTCAGCAGCCCTTTCCCCTTCTGCGGGAAGGGGGAACTACGGAAGCAGTACCTCTCATACCCGGAGGTGGTCTCACACGTCGCATCCTATCATCTTTCCCGCAACAGTGGTCAACTCCAGTACTTTCTCTTCTGCAGTTCGTTTTTGAAGGAGACAATCAAGCGGACGCCCAGTTACTTGCTTCCGTTGTCTGCAAGCTACTCGATGTATCGCTCACGAGGAACGGAGCGAGAGAGATTGAGTGGAAGCACCCAAAAAGCTGGAATGGTGGCCTGTTTGGAACACCGCATGATCAAACCCTCTACGGCTGATGGGGCAAAGCACTGGTTTCAGCTCTATCTTGCTATGAGTTGGGATACGTAGATATGTTGTATTCAGCTCGGATGGATTTTTTATACGACGTGGCGCTCGTGGAGACAAATTTCTCGACTGAAATGGGTCTCATAGTAGCAGATGACCGATTGTGAAGGTAAGAACAATAGGTGCCTTGCTGGAACGTCGCAGCTTAGTCGTTTTTGTCATGGAGGAAGCTCACCGTTCTCATAATCGAGGCCATAGCGTCCAGGCACGTACGGTGTCGCGGTCGTACTGATGTTCCCAAAGCCTGCAATCCCGCCCCTGATCTAGTTGATGACTCTCTCCTGATCAGGGCGATTATGGAAGTAGGCGCGGCCACGGCGGAGTCTAAGTCGCTACGTCTCTTGCACCCTTCCCCACATCTTCCGTGGCTGCCATCCAGTAGAGGTCGAAACTTTGAGCGCGTCAAGCGAGACCGATGACGTGGTAAACCTCTTTCAAGCTCGCAGATCATAGTTGATCTGCCTTCTCCGCCCAAATAGTAGGTGCGCATGTAACCCGAACGCGTATCAGCAGCGCGTTTTGGATAGCGATACTCAGTCGGCGCCAGAATCTTGGGCGAAGTTTACTGAGAGCCAGGATCTCGGTCAGAAGATATCTACACGCTCGTGGGGCTAACATGCGGAAGAGAACGATCAAAACACGCGACTCCTACTATCCAGCCAAGCAGTCGCGCGGAGGAGATAGTTGGAACTCTAGCATAATCTATACACAGCGAGAGGGGGAAGGTGTCTAGCACAACGTCATTGCGGTATCGCGACTAACTCCGGCCTGTAGAATGGAAAGGCTGCTCAAAGAGTCACTTGGACTTCCTTTCTTGTGACCGCAATGTGCAGACTACCGCTCGCAATAGAGTACCGATGTCACCACCATCCACCACGAGTAAGCTAAGCCTTAACCTCCCGTTTCTTCACAGGATGTAATGATCTGCCCTCCCTTTTCAGACACGCATTTAATCACTATTCGCTACAGACACGCGCCCGACACAGTGGAACGAGGCTAAAGTAATGGATGATATAGCCCCGCAGGCCCGGATCAAGCATTGGGGTGTTTCAATACGATTCTATTAATGCTGCGTTTTTTTTGTGGAAAATCTGTGCGTTTACGGACCTGCCATCCATTGTGGCGTATAGAGGAGAACGATAAAAGGTGAGTTCCTATATTGTGGAGCCAGAGACCTCTTCCACTTGCCAACTCACAAGCATGTGTTGCTTACAAGTCACAGACGCGTGCTCGAGGGCTAATCGTCGCGCCGTTCCGCTGGTCGGATCCCTTCGTCGACTCGGTTGCACGATCTTTCGAACCGTGATTCGCGGATCTACCCGCAAGGGGGCGGCCTGTCCACCACCCCCGCCGCTTTCACTATCCGAACGCAGCAACCCTCCCTCCCCCAATGATGATCTTCCGTGTCAACATCACTCGGAACTTGCTCGGAGTCTTTACCCGTCCTTGTCATCGATCTGCAACTGGTTTGGAGAAGATGACATACGTGTAGTCTGGGAGTTTCCTGTCAGCGCCGGTGGGTTTACGGACCTGCGGAAGGGGTCTCTAGAAAATCGCCAGGTTGCGATCAAGTCGTATCGACGTTATTTAACTGCCGACTCTTCTCAAATCTCCGTGGTAAGTTGGACAAGTCCTATCTTACGAGGTTCGTATCGTTGAAGCATCTTCTGTAGAGATTTGCGCAGGAAGCGCTGGTTTGCAGCCGCCTCTCACATAGACACATCGTGTCATTCGTCGGGATCTATAGCACCACAACCCACCCGCTCTCTCTCGTATTTAAATTTGCCGGGCACCTCGATCTCAGGCGCTATCTAAAGTCACATCCTACTGCTAAGAGGCTTGAATTGGTACGCCCCATTCTTCAGAGATCTCAAGATATTACAACCTGATATCTTCTTATCCACCAGCTGACTGGCATTGCTCGCGGATTGGATCATATGCATGATCTCAACATCGCTCATGGAAGGCTCGAGACTGTGAGGCCATCCCTGTGTACCCAATATACCTGCCACTCATTCATGTCGCTCCAGGAAAATATCTTGGTCGATTTTGACGGGACGGCGCAAATCGCTGGGCTTGGGTCTGCGCTCATCCTTGGCCATACAGCTTCACAGTCAGAGATGAGTGCCGGGCGGCTCTTCCGGGGCATCGCTCCAGAGTTGATGCGTCCCGAAGAGTATGGATTTCCTTATCCGCAAAACTCAAAGGCTAGTGACATCTATGCCTTTGGTGTGCTCGCTTTGGAGGCAAGGGATCTTCATCGAATCTTCAGGATCCCTCACTGAATTAATTCCGATAGGTTTTTACTGGTCATGTCGCGTTTTCCGGTCGTCTCGAAGTCCTTGCTCTACACATCATGCGGAACGATTATCAGCCCACACGCCCTGATCATCCAGAGCTCACTGACCAGGTATGGACAGCGATGGAACAATGTTGGGAGGGAGAACCATCAAAACGCACGACCATCAAGCAGGTCATCCGGGTTCTGGAAGCAGGACACATCTCTACTGTCGGAGCCCACAACTGAAAGAGACCGCACGCCACTTCATCATATATCCTATATCCTATCTATGCCATAGGTTGTTTATCTTATTTGTTCAAACCACGGACGTGATTACCGCTAGACGAGCCTTCGCTCGTTCTCTTACACTTATTCCGGATCTGTATCACTATAGCTTATTTGTTGCATTTACACATCGGCTATTATTGTGATTTATACTTGGTTTCATGGAAGCTTGCACTAGTGGGCTGAGATGCCAGGAACGCGCACCTCGGGATAGGTGGGCCAGATGAGCGTCGCAAGAGGGTGTATTTCTATCAAGAGTCTCGAGTGGTTAATCTTCGGGATCAATGCCCGCCTGGTTAACGTAATTTCCGATTGAGCGGGCTGGATGCAGTCGTGCAGTCGCGGGGGGAAAAGTGATGCCAGGAGCTATGCGGTCCAACTATCAAGGGGAACCAATTACTACCACCCCTCAGGAAGATTTTAATTTTGCGCTCCCAGCACCACGTCCATACACCTTTCTCCGTTGTTTTGTCATGTGTAACATCATCACAAGAAGACCTGGAGAATTCTGAGTTGGGTTTTGACGGGAGTTTAGTGAGAATACACACCTGGCCACCACACGACGAACATGAGTCCTCTGAAGTAATCCCAAGAGTTCCAAGATCCATCTTTGAAACCCTGGAGTGGGTTTGTCTTCGGGAGAGAGCTATAGATTAACAACGCCTCGCTTGAGGCGCCAAGTGGGTAGAGAATGTAAAAGGTAGTGTATCGTAGGTAGACCAGAACACCAGGGACCACGCCACGAGCCAGCGAAAGCGCGTAGAATGCATAACGGATCACTTCTGTCGTGGACCAGGCGAGAATCATGGTAGAATAAAGCGCATTTTGACTTGACTGGAAAGTGGACACGTGAGAGCGTGTGGCAAGAGTGGGGAGTTCCAAACTCACCTGGCCGTACTTCTGAGTAACGCCCCATACGAGGAACAAGCGACTGTACACCTGCATCACGGCGGTGGGGAGGGGGCTCTTTACCAGGCCAGAGAATGCGTGAACGATTTCGAGGGCAGCAGCGGTCTGAACGATAGCCACCGCATGTCCAACAACGCGATAGGTCGTAGTCATTCTACGATATATGCTCAAAAGTTGGGTTATGACTGTGACAATGGTCACCGCGTTGTGGGATGGAGTGAGCGCGCCTCTTGCCTCTTTGGTGAGTCCTTCGATGAGTTCACGGATGTAATTGACGAGGGCTTGGAATGAAAAGTGAGAGGAACCCTTAGAGGTTGGACTGAGAATTTCGGGGAATGGGACCGCAGCGAGGTGGAAGCATGTTATGACGAGGATGTAACCCCAGCCGAGGCATGAAAGTGTGTTGTACAGTATCAAGTAGTAATTCGTGGCGGGTGCTAGGGTTCGCAGTAGTCATTCAATGCCAGCGAAAAAAAAGCCGAGGGAGCGACTTACAGGACCGTTTCGTGGTAGGAATTGTCTTCGCCATGGTGGTGAAAGGTGGAGGACGGTACGGTCATATGAAGTCGATCGAAATTCGATTCTGATCTGGAGGTTAATACAAGAACAGGTACACATAAAGTAACTAAGTTCTCTTTTCATCCTTCTCCTTCTCCTTATTCTCCGTTGAAGAAGCAGTGAGTCGGGAAGGTTGGATGGCGGGAGGATTTGTAGTCAGATGAGGAGGAAGATTAACTTGAGGGGGTGGCTGTGGCATGTGTCCATTGGCGTTCGCGAGAAGTTGGGCCTGGTTGAGGGCCTGACGAAGAGCAGCATTTTCGATGCGCAGCTGGTCGACGAGAGCGCGACATTCCTCCCAACGCCTGTTTGCCTCATCTGCAGAAGCGAGAGCGGAATCCAAGAGCTGGGAACGAGATTCGAGAGCCTTTACATGCCTGCTGAGTTTGAGCACCGGCACATCATATCTCAAGGAAAAGATCGGGAACTCACGCGTCTCGCCGCTCACGAAAGGCTCGCTGGGCCTTACGATTTTGTTCGGCACGTTTGCTCTGTGCGAGGGCTCTTCCAGCCTTGGGGGTGTCTCCGTCCGATGGTGAGTTTGGACTTTGATCTGCTTGTTGGAGGCCTGAAGGAGATGGAACATTGACAGCGCCGGGAACGGGCATGTTCGGGATGTTCGGTGGGAGACCACCTGGAGAGTAGTCCACTGGGCCAAATGGGAACTGAGACATGTGGTGGAGATGGGGATGAATCATCGGATGGGCCAGTGGGTGGTCAGCTAGAGGGGAAGGGTCAGCAACCTTGCGCTTCTTGGAGGTTCGACCTGTCGTCGCCGCGGTTGTCACCGTCGGCGGAGGATCTTTCAGCCTGAGAGAGTGGATCGTAGTTGGGGAGTGAAAGACACCATTGTGTTCTTGCTCTCCTTCTCCAGTCGTTGTAGCTGTATACTGGGCTAGATTACCAATAATTAGTCAGCACACATCCACCGTTTATCGCACC
Organism: Thelephora terrestris; assembly: GCA_015956445.1. NCBI lineage: Eukaryota > Fungi > Basidiomycota > Agaricomycetes > Thelephorales > Thelephoraceae > Thelephora > Thelephora terrestris. The sequence continues at coordinate 595,703 of WIUZ02000008.1, forward strand.
CGGATACAAAAGCATCCCGTGAAAAAATCACAAATAAATAGAAGTAAATAAAAATGAAAAAATAGACTCACCCTGCATAGTGTTTACCGTCTCCTTTTCTTATAGATTATCGTTCCAGGATCCCTCAGGCTTATTTAAACCGCTAGAGGAGGGGAACACACAAAGGGTGGAATTACCTTATTCGGATTGCTGACTCAGCCACGTGGGTTTTGTAGTTCCACTACACTTATGTTTTATTACCGTGGGAATATCCCGCCGCGAATTCGTCGTCCCCTCTTCCGCCCTCGCTCCCCCACCCGTTCCCAGTCGTTTTCGGTGGCCGTCCCGTCCGCTGCTGTACGTGTAAACCAATGGCCTCGGAGTCAAAAGAGTCCACAAACCCTGTACGCCCTTTTTTGCCCCCCCTCGATGCCTATTTCCACTCATCTTTATGCAGAAGGGCAAGCAAACCGAACAACCCGTGACAATTGTCGAGGACACCCCTCATTGCGAACCAAACCAGGCTGTCCCAGATCCCTCCGACGCCCCTCCTCCCGAGCAGGCTTCCACCCAACAACAGCCAGGGCCGGTCCCGGCTCAGCAACCCACGACGACGACGACTATGACGACGACTAATGCCACACCCAAACCAAATACTTCCACAGACATTCCTACTGGGGATAAACACGTAGCGGATGAGAAGGACAAGGGTTCTCTGTCCACCTCCGCTGGTACACGTACCCATTCTGGCGTCAAGGGCAACAAATCCTCTTCTGAAGGCGCCCTATCCGCCTCAGACGCTACCGCCACCTTGCCTACCAGACCCGAAAAATCTACAAAAACCCAGACTAAGCAGTCGTTCCTGAACAAACTCGTTCGTGTCCTCATCCCGTGCGTTATACCGTCCAGTCGCGCCCATGATATCGAACTCCCGGGGGACGCCCAACCGACCACAGCGGCCCCAACTCTCAAAGAGAAGCCCGGGTCCATGGGCTCTACCAAAGAACCCTCGTCCCCGGCCCAGAACGGCCTTAGTACAGAATCCGCCCAGTCCTCCCACCAAGCAAACGAACCATCAACTTCGTCAATAACGACTCCCCCACAACCCATTCCGCGGTCGGATTCTACCTCAGAACCCGCAAAGGACGCGGCTCAGGTGGATCCCACGGCTTCCAACGACCCCACTGTCACCTCAACACCTTCGAAGACCCTGTTACCTGCTGCGGAGACGGAGGGCATGACCTCCGGGGCTGTTCAGGCCCCTGGGTCGAGAGGGGATGGTGTTGTGCATAACCGTACGCACTCACAAGACTCTGGTGATGAGTCTGATGCTACGACGACTTTCACAGAGGAAGATGATGTGGATGAGATAAACGGAATCGACGAGATGGAAGACGAGGAGGAACGTCTCATCATCAACGGTGGAGTAGGTATCCCTATTGGTCCCGTGAGTGTTCCTCCCCCTTCATGCGTCGTCACGCCTCATCTGTCAATCTTAGGATGGCGTTCCACGCCCCCTGTTACCTCCCCTTGCCCCTCAACATGCAGGTCGCAAATGTCTCGTTCTAGATCTTGATGAGACGTTACTTCACAGTAGCTTTAAAGTGCGTTGTTGCCTTCCCCTGCCTACAAACTAACTTACACTCCGCCTTAGTCTATCCAACAAGCGGACTATGTTGTCCCCGTGGAAATTGAGTACCACTGGCATAATGTTTACGTAATAAAACGTCCGGGCGTCGATAATTTCCTCAAGAAGATGGGAGAGTTATATGAGATTGTGGTTTTCACTGCGAGTTTGAGCAAGGTACTCCCACCATTTGCGGATACTCAGCTACGCTCAACAATTTGCTGACCCTTCGATAGTACGCCGACCCCGTTCTCGATAAGCTCGATGTGCACCGGGTGGTGTCCCACCGATTGTTCCGGGAGAGCTGTTATAACCACAAGGGAAATTATGTCAAGGTTAGCTCGTTTTTCTGTGTCCGACTATCTTGCCCGCGGGACTCAGTTCTTGGCCCTCAGGACCTGTCACAACTTGGTCGGCCCATGTCGGATACCATCATCCTCGATAATTCCCCAGCTTCCTACATCTTCCACCCCAACAATGCCGTGCCAGTGTCTTCTTGGTTCAACGACCCCCACGATACCGAACTAACAGATCTTTGTCCGTTTTTGGCCGATCTGAGGACTGTAGACGATGTCAGGGCAGTGTTGGATGGTGGATTATAGTTTTTTGTGTGTGGAGAGGTTCATAATCACCCGCCGCCTCGGCCCCGTCATCGCAGTCTATCGTCGATCGTGTTGCCGCAGGCTGTCCTTTCGACCTCGATAACTCAACTCCGTTCATTCTGCACACTCGGACCGCCTCACCTTCATTTGTGTTTGTTGTCGAAGATTGCCCACATCTACCCACATTGGTCCTCTGTTATATGTCATGAATGGAACGCTCTTTTGTTCTGTGATTTCATTCCGTGTTTTTCATGTTGTCCTGACCCTGGTATATACGGCCATCATCCAGTCAGCTTCCGACACTCATAGCTTTAGTTTCCTCCCCACCCCCTTTTGAATCGTCCTAGCTTCCTGATACCCCTCCTGGGCTTGCGTGCCGACTTCCTTCATGTGTTGTTCATATACAAAGTACTAGTACTTAGCAAGCATCCATTTTCACAACCTTTTTCACTTTTTCCTCCTCGTCGCATATAAGCTGGTGGTGTCCCTCGCTTTCCCTGTCGTTTCAATTCGCTGTCTCCTCTTGAAAGCTATGTCTTAGCTTCGCTTTGTCGTTGTTAAAACATCCTCTCCACATCCCTTATATCCTTTTCTTTTCCTCTCGCTTCCTATGCCAGAATTGGTTCCTTTTTTTCAGCTGTTCTTTCTCGGTCTCAACTATGATTATGATACGACATTCAATGGACTGAACATCGCGGCCTTGATCTAAACTTCCAGGGCAGGGATGCATCAGGCTTAGTATGTGCGACGCGGACGTAGGCGCTGGGGTTGTTATCTCACCCGAGCGTGGCAGAATCCCATACGGTGTCATCGAGGTGGCCGGTGCGTAAGGCATTTCTCCTCGTACTCAGAGCGATCGTACGCTTCGATTGACCAGGCGTTATCATCGAGATCAGGAACCGGAGGCCTGGGGGCGGCAAAACGCGTCGTGAATCAAGCTCGGAGGATTGAAGCAGCTGGTACCAGATTGAGACACCACCATCTCACTCGTCCGTAAAAATGACCCGACACCGAAGAGATATGGCATTGGAACGGAAGAGATGAGGAGCCCCTCGATCGCCTTTCGGAGCCGGGGTTCTGTAGGGTTCTGTCGAGGGCTCGAGAGTTCCAGTGTATCTCCTCGGCTGTAGGATAATAGATCACACAGCCGGTGAGCCGGTGACCTAAATTACCCAACATCAGACAGAAAGTGCGCACACTCCCGTCGAACCAGTTCCTCTAGCGGTCATGAAAGCGAGAAACTGGCGCGTACGTAGAACGAAACGAGTCAATTTCTTACTGTTACAACATCCAAGGGAAAGAGACCTTGCCTAAGGATCAGACGACTGTGTGTACCTGGCCGAACGGTGCTGGCAATCTCGTGGGGCCCAACTGCATCGCGAGATTGGGTAGTGTCCGTCTGCCTCGAACCAAGGATGACTCGCGAATCCACCGCCCAGAATCCGTTGTCCCGAGATTCGGCCGGTGTTTCTTAGTTTCCGCGAGTGGCAAGCGGGAAAGGGTGGCAAAACCCTGGCCCGGGGTAAAAGCTTGTCGTGGCGCTTCCCGGTCAGAGTCGGAGAGACTCGGGAACAACACAATCTCTCCAGTTACATATATAAGCTGGGGACCCTGGTACAACCGCAGGGTATTAGTCCACCAGAAAAGGACGGGAAGGAGTGATGCATTGACTTGGGAGGACCGATTTGAGTAGTCACCGATATCAGGAGATGTCAGATAGGTTATCATCGTCGCTGGATCTCCTAGATAAGTCACTTTACTCCGTGGGGGTCAAAGCAAGTGCGAGAATTTTTGTACGAATTTTTGTGATTTTTTTTGCCGGTGGGAACGGTCTGAGAAAGGGATAGCAGGAGGCGTGACGGGAACCGGCACGGTCGAGCGAAGGTCTCCCTCTCCCATCTTGATCATTCTCGGAGGCGCATTCGATTTTCTTTTTCTCGTTTTCTTTCTCTCTCTCTCCCTTCACGCCCTCGGTCTCGCGAGCGCAGTGAGGTCGATCCAGAGCTTCAAGTCTGCGCTCTCGAATAATCCTCGACCCGGTGGCCCACAAACCTCTGCCGGTCCGAAACACGGAGGATTGCTCTCCTTCTCTTTCTGGTTGTTCATGTCAATCTCAGTCACCGGCTTCACCCAATCCTCCTTCCCATCCCCCATCTATGCTCTCCTAGGGTTTCGGTCCATGGTATACGCAACAGTCTGCTTCGTTGCCATCCTTGTATTTGGTCAGTCACCTCCGTTCCGTTTTCTTGGCAGATCCCGTATTCTTATTTTTTCAATCGCCCGAGCAATCTCTTATTCTTCTGTGCGATCACTTCGTCTTTCGTTCTCTCATCGCTGAGGATCTACAGCATCATCGTCACTGACCCCATCTCGTTTTAGCCTACTTCACAAACCCCTCCGAGTCATCATTTCGTGCATATCTCGCCGAGCAATCCTTTCGACGCCATCTCACCCATCTCGACGATGAATCCTCCGACAAAGATCCAGATTTTCCGGGTGCCCATTATGCATCCCGTCGCAATGTCACCAGGGGTCCCAATACCGACTCTGCTCGCTCTCGAGTCCATTTCGCCAACCGTGCATCTGTAATCTTACGGACTCCCTTGCTCGCCTATCGCAATCTGGTCTTCTTCACGATTTCTTTCGTTGTTCCACCTACCGAATCAGATGCCAAGTCTCCAGACCCCGATCTCCCAGTGTCCGATATATGGTTCGTTGGCGCGTTTGGCGGATGGTGGAGAGGCGGGCCCTTGTACTCGTGGTGGGTAGATGCGGTTGCCAGGTCGAGGGACGAGGAAGGTGTCTCATCCGGTGTTCTGAGCGTTAAGACTCTTGACAATCTAAACGAATACGATGGTCTGTGTATAAAACAATGTCCAAGTGAGACCCGATCCTCATTTCTTTCCAGGCGTTTCTGTTCTGCCCTTCTCGTCCTTCGAGGCCAAAAAAGCTCGTAGCTCCCCCCCTAGATTGCGGAATCCAAGAAGTGAACCATCGGTCTGTGTTCAGAGAGTACAAAAAGCTCTCCCCTCTCGCAGTACTACACCTCCCCCCCTGCCTGCGACCGCGTCGCTACCGCTTCACAACGTTCAACAGTCAACGAAAATATCAGTGCCCCAGCCGTTTCATCCGCCAGCTCTTAACTCCGTCGCCACATCATCTTCGTCCCCCCCGAAGAGCTTTGACCAATCCCCCGTCATAGCGGACCTCCTCACTCGAATTTCGTCCACAAAGGCTGGGGTTCAAGACCTTCGTTCCCAAATTGCCGACTTCCGAGCCCACAGTTCTCAACAACGCGAAATTCTGACTCGCGAACTAGACGCTCATCGGGAGCGAAAGCGCGGGGAAGAACTCACCAGAAATGAGCTCAAGTCTAGAACAAAGTCGTTGGAGGATTCTAAGAGGGGCGCAGAAACCGCAAAGAGGGATGCCGAGAGAAAGCTCAAGTCTGCCGAGGCCAGGAGAGATGAAGTCGCCCGGAAGATCACGCACCTCCGTAACGAGATCACCAAGTGGAGGTCAAAGCTCGGCGACGACCATGAATTGGTCGCGAACATCCGATCGGGCGGTAGTTGCAACCATGGAAAGGGGGAACGAACATATCTCGAGGAGGAGTTGCAGAGGAGGAAGGCTGAGATCACGGTCGCAGAAAACGTCATTTCGGCTTTGACTGTCCGGGCGAATGAACTTGAGGATGAGGCTACGGATGGGAGGGAGAGGCTAAAAGTCGTTCTCGAGAACGCACGACAAGCAAGTGTCTCGCGACATTCGGAACAAGACCGCGTTCTCAATTCCCCTACCGATCTTTCGATGAGCGACAGGGGAGACGACCTTCCCTGGCCTCCAGCTCAAACTTCTGCCATAAACACCTCAGACCAACCCACTGCTTCGAGGTTCTCTGTTTCAGATGACGAAATTAGTCCCCATCCCTCGGCCAACTTCGCACCCTTTGATGATCTGACGTCCCTTGTGGTCGCAGACGCCGAAATGCCACAGTCAACGTTCCTAATCCCCAGCGGATTGATCAGTTCTCTTCCCGATGCAACCTCCGACATGGACCTCTCCCGTTCCTTCAAGGCAGACAACGATCCATTCATCATCAAACCGAATCGTCCCACCACGACGTTACGGAGAAGCAGCGGAGCAGACGCGCATGAAGCAATGAACGCTACCACACCGAGATTTGTCGATGACTCTCCGTTTGAACACGCAATAGGAAATGGATATAGCGGCGGGCGGATTTTCGGAAACTTCGATCCCGGCTTTCGTCCGCCACTCAGGGAAGAATCGCATCTGGATCAGCAACGTGCAAAACTGCGAACCACCGTCCCGGACCAAGTTTCGGTTTTAGATCCATTTTCATCGGTCCCCAACCTCGTGGATCCCCCGAGGGACTTTGAGGTGACCGCTGCTCCCAGACGTTGGTTCTCAGTCAAGGAGAAGAAGACACTGAACCCAGAGGCCGAGGCTTTCAACCTCCCGAGCACGAAGCCCTTTTTCAAGCCAACGGTTCCCGCCTTTTTCGACGCACTAAATCCCAGCAAGTCCGGGCTCGCTTCTTCCATGGGATCCGACGGTCCTTCCCGTAGCACCACGGAGAGCGTTGCCCATTCAACTTTCTTTTCCAAAGCCTTTGCGCCGTCGCCCGCGGAGCGGGCCGCCTTGGGAGCAGGAAGGTTTCACACAAGTTTGGAGAAACTCCCCAGCCTGAGCGACGTCCCTGGCAGTTTGCACACCTCTCCGATTCTTTCGCACACAACACCTCCCATCATCCAGGTTCCCGTGGTTCCAGGAAGCTCGTTTACGAAGTCGATGTCGTGGTTGAACTCTCTGCCGCGCAGGAAACCCAAGTTTAGTCCATGGGATGACGAAGAACACTGAAGTCGCCTCCAGATGTGGTTTTCGGGGGCAGGTTTGGTGGAGTGAGTCGGTGGGTGGTAGGATCGCTGTGTTGTAGATTGTACTCGGTTTGCGCTACGGAGCCGCGCCGCTTATGTCGCACCCTGAAGCCCCTTGAGTTGTAACAAATACTTGTGATGTCACCTATTTATCATGCATCCTGGACGAGCTCGTTCGCCGGAATTTGAAAGCCTGCCTCGGGTCATGTGATGGGGATTGAGATCGAGTCAAGATCTGTCAAGATCTACATACCCCGTCCAACCATCTCATAAAAAGCCCCAATAACGGGCGGGTCTTGCCCTAACCATGACTTTTCCTGCTCACGATTGTCCGTACCATATTTAAGCACCTCGCGGGTTAATCCCCACTCACCTCGTTGGATCTTAGTAACTACATCCTTCGACTTCCCTAAGGAGGAGGAGAAGGTCATCAAATTCTGGCGTGAAATCGACGCGTTCCAGACAAGCTTGAAGCTCTCGGAGGGCCGGCCAGAGTACACTTTCTACGACGGGCCACCATTTGCTACCGGGCTACCTCATTACGGACATCTTCTTGCGGGAACTATCAAGGTGTGCACTCGAGTGATTGAGGAAGGCGTGTTACACATCCCTTGACCTACTTTTCAGGATATCGTCACTAGACATGCTCATGTCAGCGGACATCATGTATCTCGGCGCTTTGGTTGGGATACCCATGGTTTACCTGTCGAACACGAGATCGACAAACGACTGGAGATCACCGGAAGAGAAGACGTTATGCGGATGGGGATCGACAAATACAACGCAGAGTGTCGTAGTATCGTCATGAGATACTCGGGGGAATGGAGATCTACCGTGGAGCGAATGGGCAGATGGATCGATTTCGACAACGATTACAAAACACTCAATCCGAGCTTCATGGAGTCGGTATGGTGGGCTTTCAGCCAGATGTTCCAGAAAGGACTGGTATACCGCGGTCTGAGAGTCATGCCGTACTCCACCGGTTGCCTCACACCCCTCTCGAACTTTGAGGCTGGTCAGGATTACCGAGATGTCAACGATCCTGCGGGTGGGGTCATTCATTGTATCAATTAGGCATCCCTGACCTGTGCTCAGTGACCGTATCGTTCCCACTGGTTGACGACCCCTCGACATCACTGCTTGCTTGGACAACAACTCCGTGGACTCTTCCCTCCAATCTCGCGCTCTGCGTCAATCCCAATTATACCTACGTCAAGATCGAGGATCAAGAGAGGAACCAGAACTTCGTTTTACACGAGAATCTATTACGGACGCTGTACAAAGATCCGAAGAAAGCCAAGTTCAAGATACTGGGTCGATACAAGGGCTCGGATATGAAGGGATGGCGTTATGAGCCTCTGTTTGACTATTTCAGGGAAAAGGTAGAGGCAATATCAACTCTTCGTGGGAGGCGCTTACCGTATTACACAGTATGCCGCCAAAGGCTTTCGAGTGCTCGTTGACAGTTACGTCACCGATGCTGACGGTACTGGCATTGTCCACCAAGCCCCCGCCTTCGGTGACGACGACCACCGTGTCTTGCTTGCATGTGGCGTGATATCCGCAGATGAGATGCCGCCTTGCCCCATCGACGACAGTGGAAGGTTCACGAGCGAAGTCACGGATTTCGTTGGGCAACATGTCAAAGTAGGCATCCTTGATTAGTGGACTCATAAAATCACCTCACCTCACTTCTGAAGACCGCAGACAAGGAGATTCAAAAATTCCTGAAGGCGAGGGGCCGGTTGGTTGTACAATCGACCATCAACCATTCATACCCCTTTTGTTGGAGGTATCAAACCTTCCCATCCGTTTGTTTGTTGCCCTGTTTGACCGCGAAATTAGGTCCGGGACACCGCTCATCTATCGTGCTATCCCTGTCTGGTTCATTCGCGTCCAGCCGATCATCGAACAACTTGTTGCGAACAATAATGAAACTAGATGGTTTGGTGTTCTTCCTCCTTACCTTCGCTCATGTTCTCACAAATTACGCCAGGGTGCCACAATTCGTGGGGGAGGGAAGGTTCGGAAACTGGCTGGCAAATGCGCGAGATTGGAACGTCTCACGGAATCGTTATTGGGGGACGCCCATCCCTCTGTGGGCTAGCGAAGATATGCAAGAGGTAGCGTGTTTCAACAACGTGCATGATGAGTTCTGACCGCTGTCGAATCAGATTGTCTGTGTTGGCTCCGTCAAGGAACTACAGGAATTATCAGGAGTTACTGGAATCAGTGACCTCCATCGCGAGAGCATCGACCACATAACCATCCCTTCGAAACAAGGAAAGGGGGTCCTCAAGCGCGTCGAGGAAGTATTTGATTGCTGGTTCGAGTCTGGGAGGTTGGTGCTCTCCCCTTTGCGTTGCTCCTCCCTTACAAATACACCCCTAGTATGCCTTACGCGCAGGTTCACTATCCGTTCGAAAACAAGGAAACTTTCGAAAAGAACTTCCCAGCAGACTTCATTTGTGAAGGAATCGACCAAACGCGAGGGTGGTTCTACACCCTGCTAGTTTGTTCTACACACCTTTTCGGCGCCGCCCCTTGGAAAAACGTCATCGTCACGGGTCTTGTACTTGCCGCGTAGGTTTTAGAATTAAGATTTCTCAACGATAAGGGCTGAAAAAGTTCATTTCAGGGACGGGAAGAAGATGAGCAAAAGTCTCAAGAACTATCCTGATCCCAATCTCGTTATCGACACATATGGTGCTGATGCTACGAGGTTTGTTTTTACTCCGAGACGTTGCATGTGCATCTACATATGTTTACCAACTACGCAGGATGTTTCTCGTGAACTCACCCATTGTTCGTGGTGACAACCTTCGTTTTCGTGAAGAAGGCGTCCGGGAGGTCATCTCTCGTGTTTTACTTCCGTGGCTCAACGCGTTTCGGTTCTTCCTTGGACAAGTCAATTTGCTTCGCAAAACAGCAAACTACGAATTCAAGTATAACCCCCATGCTCCCCTTTCCAACAACGTCATGGATCATTGGATCCTTGCAAGATGCCAGTCTCTCATTCTGCTTGTCAAACAGGAAATGGCAGCTTATCGGCTTTACACCATCATCCCCCGCCTTTTGGCTTTGATTGACGAGCTTACCAACTGGTACATCCGTTTTAACCGGAAGAGACTAAAGGGAGAGGATGGCCTGGAAGACACGGTAGCCGCGTTGAACACCTTATTCGAGACTCTCTTTACCCTATGCCGGACTATGGTATGTCGTGCACGCTCTCTTTGGGCAGTCAGCTGAACCTTGTGTTTAGTCGTCTTATACACCATTCCTCACCGAGAACATTTACCAGGGTTTGAAGCCCTTTATCCCTGAAGACACATCGACCGGAGATGCAAGATCTGTCCACTTCTTGCTTTTCCCCGAGGTGAAGGAAGAGTATTTTGACGAGGTTGTTGAGCGACAGGTTAAGAGGATGCAAACGGTTATTGAGTTGACAAGGAACATCCGGGAGCGTCTTAACCTGTCATTGAAGGCAGGTGAAATTCTTATCAGCGGAGGTGTTGAGCTAACCCTCAGAGTGTAGACACCTCTCAAAGAGCTGCTGGTATTCCACGCAGACTCGGAATGGCTAAGCGATTGCAGCTCGCTCCAGCGATACATTCAATCAGAACTCAACGTTCGAGATGTGGTATTCACTTCTGATGAGGCTACATCTGGGATACGGTACAAGGCGGTTGCCGATTGGGCGGTTCTTGGAAAAAAGCTCCGTAAGGATCTGGCCAAAGTCAAAGCAGCCCTACCGGATGTGCCGAGTGACGATGTGAAGGAGTACGTCAAGACAGGAAAGATCGTCGTCGGAGGGATCGAACTCGTAGAGGGCGACCTGCAAGTCCAGCGTTACATCGAACTCCCTGCAGGGCACGAGGGACAGTACGCAACCCACACAGACAACGACGTAGTTGTCAGGTTGGATATCAAGGCGTACCCGGAGCTGACATCTGAATGGCTCGTACGGGAGATGATCAACCGAGTCCAGAAGCTAAGGAAGAAAGGTGGCCTTCAGGCGACTGACGACGTTGAGGTGTATTACAAGTTCGAAGACGGGTCAGGGGCGGAGATAGTATCGGCCATGGAGCGACATGCTGAGGTGGTGCAGAGGACGGTACGCAATGTTCCTATCGATGAGAAGGAACGGAAAGGTGGAGAGACTTTGATCGCTGAAGAGCAGGAGGTTTCGGAGGTCAAGTTTGTGCTTTCACTAGTCAGACCATAGATTCGACTCATGTATATCTGCACGTTTTTACAATTCCATAAGCGTATAATGGACAAGCAGGTGAGGATCCCGAGCTTTCCATGGTAGGTGATCCAAACACCAGTTGCAAATCTGGCGGCATGGCCAAGATTGCAGAGACGAAGAGGCGGTGGTCAGAAGGGTTGGGTGAGAGGAGGAATATACCGTCTACTTTTTCGAGGAACCGAACCCGCTGAAACCCAGCATCTTCATCATGTCCTCCTCCTGCGGTGCAGCGGAATCCTTGACGAGCTCCGCGCGTACCTTCTCTTTCTCTGCTTGTTTCTGTTTCTTTTTATCTGCCCTTAAACTTGCCTCCTTTGCTTTGATATCTGCGAGTCGTTGCTCGAAGTCGTACGATTTGGCACTCGAAGCCTCCTTCGTCTTCTCACGGAGCATTTGTATCCGAGCGCGAACCTGCTCGACTGTGGATCGAGATATCTTGGTCGTCTGGCCGAGAGCACGTAAATCTGTTGGCCAAGGAGATTGACAGCTCGGTAGGCCTATCCGTGTGACAAATTAAAAGGGAAAACTCACGGGCCCTTCCATTGATATGGTCCAGGTAAGCATTGGTATCCTTGTACGTGCGTTTACAAGCTTCGCAATAGAAACCGGGGACACCAGGTCCGCGCCCGCTCGTATTCTGCACAACCAAGGTCTTGTTGAGGTTTTTCTCTAGCTCGAGAGGGGCTTCGCGTTGTTTCATCAATTCAGTGGGCTTTGGAAGATCATCCTTCCTGGCCCGTCTGGGTTTCTTTCCTGAGTACCGCGCATGTCAGCGAAGTAGGATGAGCGCAAGATCACATACCTTGCTTCATGCGTTCCTCATTTTCTTGCATTCGCTCCTTCTCATCTAAGTCCCTTTTCTTCGCCTTTTCCGCATATTCTTGTTTGTCCCATTTCTTTCGGAAGTCCGTGTCACCAGCTTTGCTTGTGCCGTAGGCGGACATGGAGGGGATGCCAGGAACGGTCGTGAGAATATGGGAATTACCCGAGCGTCCTTTGATGCTATACACGACCCCCGACAACCACAAAGGTCGTAAGGGTATACCCCATCCAATCTAACCTCCCAATCGCAGAACCCGAGCAAGATGGACGAGCGCTGGGCCCAAGATGTTCAATCCGCCGCCGTATTCCCGCTTCCCTTTCGTGTCCTCTTCCTCCTTTCCTCAGGTGTCCTCGCCTGGGCCACGAATCTGCACGGTCTTCACCAGCACGGAATAGACGGTCCCGGCGTTCTGCAACTGGAACGGTCCTCCCTGCCAGCAATTCGATCTCCCGGTTTCAAACAAATCATCGAGCCCAATCCATCGTATCGACCAGTCTATCGACTTTCCTTCTATTGCGCAACCTGGTGCCTTTTCGTCTGGGTTGTGTACCGATACTCGACCATAAACCACGTTGAATATGTCGATGTGTTCAAATACCTGCCAGCGGTCGGCGTGTTGGGCCTTGTGATTGGTCTTGTGTGTCCGTACGATGTGTTAGAGCTTCACGAGCGCGAGAAATTTCTATAGTATGTCGCTTTCCCAGTGTTTCGCTCTGCCAAACATGACCAAGTGTATGTAGCGCAATCTACAGGTGTATCACACCCCAGACATCCGGGGTAGCATTCTCCGACGTGGTTCTCGCAGATATCCTTGCATCATATGCCAAGGTTTTCGGGGACCTTTGGCTTTCCTTGTGGATGCTACTACCGGGAGGAAGCTTGCTCGTGTTGCCCCCTCAGGATGGATGGTTTCGTTGGGTCTTGCCGACCTTGATGAGGTTCGTTCACTTCGTTCGTTATCTCACTTCCCTACTGATGATTCGTTCCTATAAATAGTGTCCCGTATCTCATCCGGTTCAGGCAATGCCTCACAGAATATAGAGCACCGCTTAATCAAAGCCGGCGGCCACTCTACAACGCAATCAAATACGCGACATCTTTTCCTGTCATCTATCTCTCGGCAGCTCAACGAATCGTCGTATCGGAACTTGTGGCGGACGTAGGCGGCCAAGTCCGCAGCGAACCGTGGTATGGTGAATATCAACTTTTCCGACTCTGGTGCGTCCCCCCATCAATGAGATGATGGCTGCGGAACCAACCACGAACACCCATAGGCTGTTTGCAGCGTTGATCAATTCTTTGTATTCCTACTGGTGGGACATCACCAATGACTGGGGCTTTGATTTACTTCGTTCTAAATCCTCCCGAGGGGAGGGTGGACGGCCTCATCCGTTTGGTCTGCGGACCCGACTCCTTTATCCCTTGCCCTACTACCCTTTTGTTGTGCTTGCAAATCTCATACTGAGGTTGACATGGTCTGTGAAACTTTCTCTACATCTACACTCACATTCCGAAGGCAGTGGCATAATATTTTGGACCGAGGTTGCTGAACTGGCGCGGCGGTGGATGTGGGTGTTTTTGCGGGTGGAATGGGAGATCGTGAAGGGGAAACAGGAAAGTTTAGGGACTCGGGAGGGTGAGACGGGTTTTCGGGACGACTGAAGGATGTAGATATATGAGCGATTGCAAATTTTACCTTGGGCTCTACTGTTTCGTGTGAGGAGCGTCGGTCCGGCTTCTATAAGGGGGCGATAGCGGCCGTGGGATCTCAGGTCGTTGGATATCCTCCTTTCTTGCCAACCGTCATGAGGAAGATTTCCTACGTGACCGCATTCTTTGCTGCTGTGATAAATCTCACCATCGTACGCCATTCGCTGATATACGTTACCTGAATCCACAATCTCCTTGCCAGAGCGTGATCTCGACGGCCAGCACAAACTGGTCAGCGGCCTGACCATCTGGTGGAAGGAGACCAACTTCTAACCTCACGCTATCAATCAGGATTGTCGCAGTATTACCAACAGTGTTCGACGTTCAAACGACCATATACTACGGTTTCACGGAGAGGTGCCAGAAGTCCGAACTTCCTGACGGCGATTTGTCCCTCAAGTGTCGGCCATTCCCTGACAAAGATTCAGATGCGTGTGATCAAGCATACGGGTCATTTTGCACCCTTTGGTCTACAGCTAGCTACGTTTCCTGCCTTGCGATTGGATTTGGGGCGGTTGCGTGCACAGCAATCACACTGTAAAAAGCGTGGGAGCTGATATTCAGTACATTCAAGTACAAAGTGTACTATTCATTTTTTTCGTGTAATTATCCGCTATGTACTGAGTTGTACTGATCCACCATGTTATAATATCAGTACAGACAAGTACACGTCCGAGCCTATTCCGAAGAGGAAGTGTCCAAATCCATTGGGCTGCCATTCGCGTTTGCTGGCGAGGATCCTGATGTCAGCGAACCTTCTGACAAAGACCCGGGACTGGAGTCTGACTCGTCAGACGTCGAGAAACCAGTGACGTCGGAACACTGCGACGACGGCGGGCTTGCCATCTTCGCATGTGCTGTAGGTCCACTCCTGTCGACAAATGCCCAACAGCCCCGATCGCGAACCCTGCCGACGACGCAGGCAATTGTCTTGAGGTCCACAAAGTGTGGCGAGTGATTCATGGAGGTGTACTCCCAGAAGCCATCGTCGTTTTTTATCGCATTGCAGGTTCTGATGTGTGCGAGGACAATGGTTTCGTCTTGATAGAGGTGTAACTCCGAGGATTTTGGGAGGTCAAGCTGAACCACACGTTGTAGCTCGCCAAAGAAAGTTTCTTGTATGAGATCTTCGGGACCTTTGTTGTCAGCGTTGCGGTCAATGAGGCATTCATACTTCAATGAGGTTCGTGAGACAAAGGACAAGAGGGAAACATTTGGGGCGTACACGGACAAAGCATGAGTCCCTCGTTGAGGACTCAGGCTTGCGATGCGCCCGACCGTTGGCTCTGTCACCGGTGTCGTGTATTTGAACACCTCCCCATTCGGTCAACTGCCTTGGAACATATTTTCTGGCAACCGCGGCCGGTATCTTTCGATCGACGGAGTCTGGGCTGCACCTCGTCACAATCAAATCAATGAGCTGTCGGGTGAGAGCGGCGTCGACAGCGAGAGTCCGTTTTGGGTCCAGCATTGCATACTCCGGGTCTATTATGTGTTGTTAACCCACAGATTGGGATAGCAGGGGAAATAGACGTACAATTCGAAAATTTGACCTTTGAGGTGCGACCGCGTTTTGGCTTGAGAGAAAGCTTCTTCGTCAGCCCATACCTCATTTTCGCCATCTCCAGTTGAGTGGTTTCGAGGACCCGGTTGTCGATGCTTGTGAGAGCATGCTTCCTGCTTCTCACAGCACTTCGTTTCACCCAACCACAGTACCGTTCCATCACGAATGCCCAAGCCGCCCACACCGGTCCTGTGGCTTCAATCCCATCGGCGATATGCAGCAGACCATGGATAGTGACAGGACAGGCTGACATTCGTGACAGATTTTTCTGATAGAATATTCTTGAGGTGTGTCAGTTGATGGTATATCCAAACGGCGGGACATTCACTCACTCCTCGTACTCAAGGACCCATTCCTGAAATCCTTTCCTAATCCCTTCGACCTCACTCCTCTTCAGTTCGAAGGAAATGCACGTGTGGATTAGTCGAACGAGTTTGATGAAGTGATCGTAGTAACGGCGGCGTGAGAAGCGATTCCGAAGGAGGATGGGTGCAAGATACATTGACCAAAATGCCCACGCCTCAGCTGTCATGTGCGAGCGTTCCGTCTCGATGTTTGGCATTCGTGAGCCAAACGAGGAAGGGATCGTGTCACCAGTTTCTGAACCAGCTTTGCAGATCTCGGACCAAACTTCGCCTGAGAGTTTGTAATCTTCAACTCCGCTGTCTAGTTCCTTGAACGTCCCGGTGTAGTGTCTGACGAGGTTTGGGATCAAGTTTTCGAAGATCAGATGCATGAAGTCGAGGGGGAATGAGAATGGAAAGTTGAGTGTGTTGAGTGATGCGAGCAGAGAAACTCCTTTGATACCCGAATCCTTCGCAAGTCGTTCAGCCGCCGCGTTGGTGGGTGCCTCAAGTACTGAGGCGCCTTGTTTGAGAAACTTGTCATGCGAGCGCATCGGGAGGTTCGCCGGGTCAATGGACCCCTCAGGCCGGTACAGCGGGACATAGTGGATGTTCCCACCCTCGATGCGTATTCCAAGGATCTCGCAAAATCGGCAAGGGTGGAGTGCATTGTGGCCCTTCATCCGCGTTAGCTTTGCAATCCCTGGGTAATCGCCAAACCCCAGGATCAGGTAGACGTGTAGCCAGAACAACTCTTCTTCCCACGGATCCAACGTCGCAACTCCCTTTGCAAGTTCCTCGAGTTCGTCGTGGAGGGGGACAAGGTAAGAGTCCAGGTTTTTCACTGTGCCTGGGATAATACCGTAACAGAGAATGCGGTCACGGTGGGTGCGAACCTTTGGGGGTAGGTTGTAGTTGATGAGAATGACTGGCCACACCGAGCGCTGGCGACGGCTGAAGTAGGTAACACCATCAAGCGAGATGCCGAGAGCGACGTCACGAGGGTCCGAGAAATATTTTCTACCCTGGGTTTGGCCATCAACAACAACCGGTTTCTCGAGGAGATCACCATAGATCGAAGAGTCAAATATGTCCCGGATGATGTTATTGCTGTCGCTGGTACGGGTGTAGTTGTCTCGATACTTCAGCTGTTTTGCGACAGTCTTGTCCTTCATCATCATTTGGAGTTGATTCTTCACGGGCAAATATTGGAATTGTTTGGCTGAGACCCCAGGTGCCTTGTACCGGGATTTTCTGCAGTACGGACAAATATCCAGACTCGCATAGGACCCGGTAAAACAACAGCAACCGCCAGGACAGCGGTCGACTCGCCCCGGCTTCAATCCCGACAGAATTGCGATGCGCTTTCGTGTTCGCCAGCGCGATGCCAAAGTGACCTTGTGAGGAAACATGTACCGAAGTTTTTCGTAGCGTGCATTGGAGGTGCCTTCGGTAATATGAAAATTGAACGCACACAAATTGTCAAGGTCGGCCTCGTTGATGGAATGCCGGGCTGTGCAGCTCGGTTAGCCAGGGTCCATCAGAAATTTAAAGTGATTGGAGCTCACCAGCCCTCGCCGCATCAAGCTGAAACTTTAAACCCATCACCCCCGGTTTGCAAGTCCCTCGCTCCCCACTGTCACTATCCTCGTCGTCAGCATCACTCCATCCATTCCCCCCCTCAGAGTCGCAGTCGTACGCAGAGAGAGAATCACTTGCAAGATTCTCTGATTCAGAGAGAGAGTCATAATCAACGTGCTCGAGCTCGTTGTCAAACATTGTCCCTAGGCATGGTAAGTCCTGCTCATCAGCATCAGTCAAACTCGAGACTGACCTGTTACTTGTGAATCTTCCATCACTGTGGACGCTTCCAGATTGCTTGGTCCTGCATCTGGCAAAGGCCTTTTCGTCGATGGGAATGGGCGAGGTATGGGGACAGTGGACTTTGTCAGCTTGACGTTGACTGACGACCGCCACGCGCGCGTGTGCCTCGCAATCGTCTTGGGATTTGTCGAACCACAGCCATCAATGCATCGTCGGGCCGACCGCTTGTTTTTTGGCCCAGCCATTCGAGGTTCGAGGCCAGGACACAGCTGGATCAGCAGCGTTGGCTGCAAACGACGACACTCGATGCTGTTGCTGTTCCCCGCCCGATGCCCCTGTCTCGCACCTGGCGATGGAGTCGATGATGTCAGCCGAATGGACTTGTGCACAAAAACGGTCCACACCCCCCTACTGCGCCTCACCAACTCTTCTCTTCTCCCGCCATCATGGCGCCGACAGCCTCCACCAATAAACCATCAAAAGACCTTTCGAAGATGTCAAAAAGCGAACTCCTCCGCTTGCTCCAAACCACTATTTCTGAAAAGGAGGAACTTGACAAAAAACGCGGTCAGTATTCGCATTTTCCCGCCCCTTGTAAGCCCACAAGACGTTGACCACATCTCATGCTCAATACTCTCATATTAGAAAAATTTCAGAAGAAGTACAAACGTGCAAAAAAGGCCCTCGACACTGGCCAGCACTCCAACGAATCGGCGCCGAAGGAGCTGATCCCTTATCCCACCGGGAAGACTCACGGCCGCGGAGAGTTTAACCTTGCAGACGACCTTCTTTATCATTCAGAGGTCAGTAAGGAAGACTACAACACTTTCATTGTACGTCGTTCCACCTTGTTTGAGACCGCTCATCAATTCACCTCTCGGCCCTCCCAGGCATCAATCCATCAAGCAATGGCAGCCGCCGGCATATCATCTACAGCTACTTGGCAAGTTGTCCGGGTAGGACCACTGGCGGAAGTTCTTGACGTGGTCCGCCAATTTCTCACATCCACATGTCACATGCACGACTGGTTCACTAACTGATATTCACATAGGTCCGTGAAAAGTTCCCCTGGCTTGGGGGTTATGAAAATGATTGGCCTGCGACAATGGTCATGAAGCAGTACCTCAGGAACAGCCGCAATCACGCCAACCGCAAAGCTCGCAACGCCGTCGCCGCCGTCGCCGCCGCCTAGGGTGCATCGCTACTGTTGCGTGCCTCCCGAAGTCAATCGAACACTTTGTCCTGTATATTTGTCTTGTCCTCACAATGCACACATGTATGTAGTATTAGCTCGAATGGATTACCTGGTGCTATGTTCCAAATGCCTGCCCGACCCATTTCCCTTTAAATGAGTGACCTGATTAGTAGATTCGACACTAAAACCCATCACGAAGGTTACTGACGTTATGTGCTTAATTGTGTACCAAGGTTACTGATTCCGACGATAACATATTCAGTACATTCTTGCCGCAGACCAGTACTCACCATACTGATAATTCAGTACATTCGCAGTACATAAGGTACTTGCCGTACACTAAAAATGATTACATTTTCTTTTTACAGTGTCATCTTCGGAGTAAGTACCCATTCGAGGCGGAAGCGTATCTGGAAGGTGGCAGCGGTTATGATTGCGCTACACGGTAAGTCGGACACTCTTCATACACGTTTCAAACTAACAACACATCAGGGGTCTCGCAACTCGTGACGTTCATCCTGGTCACGGACATGTACCGCCTAGGAAATTTCCCACTTTCCGTGATCGCAAAGTCGCATCTCGGTAGGCTGCATCACCTCAACCAGTTGAGCCACACCATTTATTCTATGCTTCCAAGGCCTCTCGTGGTACCTCAACTTGCTGAGCTGGACCCTCTCTATGACCGCGACTGTAGTGATAGTATACACCGGGTTAGCTGCAAGTAGAGGTGAAAGGTGGGCAGCCGGGAACAGGGTTTCTTACGGGTCGATCTCTCGTTAAGACATATCCTGTGCGCTGTGGGAGCCATCACTTTACAAACAAATGAAGGATGGACTGTGTATCAGGGAGATGAATCTTGAGGGTGCTTTCGAGGTTTGCTGGCCAGTGGCCATACCTGGGAGTCACTCTCTGGGGTTACAGAATTCAATAAATCTCGCTTATTGCAGAGATGGCAGCAATGTGTGGTGATGGCAGAACCTGAGAAGTAGTAAGTTAGCCTATTGGGTGCTTATACCATTACAGGGGTCTGTCTTTTTTCATGCTAGAAAATTCACAATCCCGGTAGATATGAGTGTACTAGACCACTCTATACATCCATAGGAACACACCCCTAACTTGCTGCAGTTGTTGGCAGTGCAGTCTTTGCCCAGGAGGTCAACCTTTGTTGGACACCAGGGGAGTGTCACGACCATGGATTTTTTGTCGTATTTTTCCTTCAATTTTCCAAAACCCACGTTCACTAATCCTTTCATTATCTTATCCTATCCCATCCCCATCACATTCATTCAACATTCCATCTTACTTCAGACACCAAGAAATTCAAACGCTGTTGGACCCCAGGATTATCATTATTTATTTACGATTTTACACACAATTTATAGTCAACAAGTTGAACAATGGATTATTTAAATGATTAAAGAATTATTCAAGCCAGATAAGATTAGATAACAGAAAGTCTAATTATAATCCATTCTAGATAAGATAAGATAAGGATCCTAGAGATTAGATCAAGAGATCAGATAGCCACAGAAAGCCCTAGAACATCATGGAACTTCCTGGAACATGCTGGAAAGTGCTGGAACATGACGGACTATTATGGAACATTGTGGAAAGTGCTGGAATGTTCTGGAATATTTTTGTGTAAAATAGTATATATAGACCTCAACCCCACTTCTAAGAAAAAAACAGGTACCTACTGCTCAGGAGAAAAGCACAGTTTGCTCAGTGTCTCTTTTCCCCCCCACTTTACATCTACCCCCTCTCCCTCTACATCTACCCTCTAAAGTATCTACCTCAATTCCCTTAGGACTGTGTGGTTGAGTGATTTTGAGCAATCACATACCATATTTAGCCCTACCCTCTGTGAGAAGAAGTTCTAAGTCAGGGGAGCTGAATAAGCTTAGTACACTTGAGGCGTTGGAGTATTTGGTATCTGTTAGTACTGAAGTCTGAAACTTCAGGCAGATAACCCTCCACCTCAGAGAAGTGACTGACTGAGTGACAGCCAGATTTAGCAGTACCACAAGGACTTACGACATATTTTACGACATAGGTTTATTATCTGAAGATTATTGAAGACATATCAGTTAGACGTACTAGACGTCATCTGCAGCAAAGTTTAGGGTATCAGTTATACCCTCCCAGTTTTACGACATATCTTGTCACCTTTACAACATATCTAGCACAGCCCCAGGTGTAAGTGTACACCTTCCTTTTTAGGTCTAGTCACACGACACAGCCTCAACACAGCCTTAGGCACAGCCCTAAGCACAGCCTCAATACACAGCCTCAATACATAGCCTTAGGCACAGCCCTAAGCACAGCATCAAAGCACAGCATCAAAGCACAGCCTTAGGAATTCAGCCTCAAACACACCCTTTGAACATCCCTCTTTTCCCCTCCCCTTTGGTCTACCCCAGTAGATCATCCCCTCCACTCTTGATCTCCCCTTAGATCAGGAACTCCATTCCCATCAAATCACCACCAAACCCCCACACACCATATAAGCGTCTAATCAAGGAACAGGAACAACTGAGTGATATAGTACATCTGATTCCCTTGGAATAATACTGAAGGACACACTCACAGAGTAGATCCCTCAGCGAACTCATCAGGTCCGAGAGCCGGAAAGAGGAACCCTGCTCACCCTGTGGAGTTGTTAGTTGCGTTCATAGACTACTCAACCAGCCTGCTTAGTTTCTATACACTTAGTCTCTAAGCGAACCAACTGGGTCTAGTTATCCTCTGTATAGAACATAACACTACACCACCCACGAGCACGACAACGCGCAATCAATATTAAGTCCTGATGTAATCAAAGAACAAATGGCTATGTGTATGGACTAGGAGTTGAATCCTAGCCAACCAAGATGGATGCTTGGGCCCTTTCCCTCCCACTCACAACTTGACCACTTTCTCACCCTCTTGACCCACTTCCCACTCTGGACTCAGCGAACTCTGACAATCCACCATCAAGGAGAACAACAAAGCATCCCCATCCTCAGGACTCAGCTGAATGGCGAGTTCAAGCTGATAGGAAGAGATACCTTTGTAAGGTCCCACCAGATGACCCAATGCACCTGTTGTCCTCATCACCTCATTTGTGTCACGAACACGTGACATGTTGAGAAAGATCACACAGGTTATTCAAGATATTCATATCATTCGTGGTAATGATACAAAACAAGAGAGTAAATGAACTAAACAAGGAGGAAAGGGTCTATCTTACAAGCACACTGAGAAGTGAAAATGCAACAATGTGTCAGGGCCACTCTTCGCCCTTCAGGTACCAGTGCTGTTGGTGAGTCGCAACTCCAACCAACAAGAAACAATGGGGCAAAGGGGGAACGACTTCCCTATATCCACCCAAAGTCTACGTGGTCCAAAACGCGATGGACGAGCGTTCTCCGGTAGGTTGTCCGAATTCACAGCAGGAGTGCCGAGCCTCTATCAGATCAATCCCTATCGTCTTCTGAGGGCAGAGATAAGAGCCCGAGGATGGCGCCTCAAACTGGTGCTTGATTAAGAGAGCGGCGAGGAACTCCTTTTCGTAAGCGCGTTCGCCGATTCTTAACGCAAGGCTGAGAGAGAGAGGAGAGCGAACGTGTTCAGAGAGTTACTCGATAAGCTCTTCAGTGGCCTACAGCAAATACACCGATGCTGCAAGGAGAAGAGGACTTCCCGAGATATCAAAGATGGGGAGTCCTCAGCTACTCTACTGGTACCTATATAGGAGAGCGGCTGGGACAGAGATAATCCTATCTAATAATAACTCGGAGCAAAGAAGGGCCGAGAGTAAGCTGGGACAGTAAGCGGCCCGAAATAGAGAATAGAAATGATAAAGGAATGACTAATGGGTCAGGGTTCGTGAGAGAATAAGAAAGGGGTCATGACGTCGTGTGGGAAAGGAATGACAAAGGACAATATCACATGTGAAGACTGACCAATAAGAGGACGACGCGTCAGCTCATCCGATCGGGACAACAAAAGACCGAGTGGGACTTGAATGACTGAAGCGAATGTATGGGGAGTCTGGGCCGGTGAAACGATGGGCCGATCCAATGGCACATAGGGCGCGAGCGCTGTCGGTGGTCGAATAAAACGTAGCGCAAACCGGCCGTTGGATCCATCAAACTCCCTTCTTCTCAAACCAACAATCCTACCAACCAACTACTCATTCACTATGCCCATGATCTCCGATCGTGTCTTCCGTGCTGAGAACAGCACCGCTACCATCGAGTCCGCGGATCCTCGGTCCGTGCAGAACAAGGGTTACTTCCTTCCGAACGCCAACGTGGCGTACCCCAGTTATCGCGAGGTGCGACGTCACGTGTCGCCGTTTGCTTGCAACAACTGACATCGCATCGTAGATCTTCGCTGTTGCTGATAAGGTGGATGCTCGACAACTGGAGGCAACGATCGCCAGGCCTCCCCACTACTTGACCATGGATGACGAGTTGTGGTATCACAACTTGATTGATCACAAGTTACAGGAGTCTATGCGCGGGGTCACGTTTGACACCGAGTTGCGTATGCCATGGGAGACTCCGGTGGCGTCATCGTTGTGGGGTCTTCTGAAGATGGGAATCTACGACCTGGGAAACGGCGAAGGAAGGTGGCCAGGAGCGACTCGTTCGCAACATTACACAGCAGCCGTTGGTCACCGCCTTTGGTTCCTTTTGAGGACAGAACAGAAAGCGGTGAGTCGGTCTGTGCATCCCGCTTGTGGGATAACACTGACAGGCTTATAGAATGAGCGGCTGAAGCGTGAAGTGAAGGAAGCGAAGGACAACGCCCGTAGGATGTATTCGGAAGCGTTGGACATGAAGAAGACACTGCTCCTGATAGATGATACGCTTCGCGTGACATTTGAGAGCGAGATGCTGGCGATGCGTGAAGAACACAATCGGTTGGTTGAGTCCTTGAAGGAACGGGACGACACCATCCAACGGGACTTGATTGAGGTCGACCGACGGCTCAATCGTCACAGAAAGGCTCTGACAATAGTTGCAGCCCAGAAAATATATTTCTTCCTGTTGCTATCCACCCTCAAGGAATGAATGGTGGTGTCGGAGATTGCCATTTACAATTGCTCATTCGTTCCGTTTCAGAATTATAAATGGGGAATTGCGGTCATTTTGCATGGTCCATTGTTTCGGACAGAGGGTTGGCTGGGCCCATTGTTTTGGACCAATGGATAGACTGGGCCCTGTCAGGGTTGTAGGCCTGCTTACTGTTTGTGGGGCGCTAGAGGATTAGCAGCGGGATGAGGGGTGTCGGGTCTGGTTTTGAAAGGGGTTCCGGGTGTGGAGACGAGGGGAGGAGGGATATCAAGAGAGAGGGGTGACTCGGTCTGATAAGGGTGAACGGGCGAGTGATAGTCTTGGCAGAACTGGCTGAGTTGCTGCACAAACGGTTCGAAGTCTTGATCGCTAAGTCGCTCGAAGTTGACGAGATATTCTATGACAGAATAAGGTAATTCAGTTGGGATTTCCCACCAAAGAACGATAATAGCAGGGGAATGGGTGTGGATATTAGTCGTGAGATGAACACGTGGAGAGGGGAAGTAAAAGGCCGGACTGATACTGAAGTAGACCGTCGCAAGGACACTCTCAGTAAGATCTGAATTCCAAAGGAATTGATGATCGGCTCCTAGCAGAAATGGAGGAGTAGTGACTCTGGCGTCGAGAGCTGCAAAGGGTCGGTAGTAAGGAAAATGGGTAAGTAAACCGGCGGTTCGGTTTACTTGAAGACTTCTGATGAGCTTATACTCCCAGATAGATCTTCTGGCGTCAGGGATAACTGGTCGCTGGACGGGGCTGGTAGAGGAAAAAGGGTTAGGGGCACTGAACATACACTGGCAGGAAGATTCCTGCTGAAATGAGTCAGAAAAGGTAAGGCGTGAGGAGAATTCCTCAGCTTACTTTTATTCAGGTTGTGGATAGAGGAGTACAGAAGAGATTGAGAATGGGGGAAAGAAAGGAGCGAACGCTCTTCCTTATATACCCAATTCTCTACAGGAGTCATTATTTTACAACGAGTCAAACAGGAGTCAACATGGTCTGTGCGTAGTTTAGGGTAGGGTAAATGAGTCAGAGAGAGAGAGGACTTAGAACGACAGATGGTAATTACTAATACGGGAACAGTAGAGGCGCGGGTCGATGGAAGCATTCGGGGATTTCTCGTGTTTCATGGTAGTAATAGAAGCGTGGTGGGGATTTCTCATGATCGATGGGGATTTCTCAGGGTTTGATGGGATCGCGATTGGGGCTGAGGGTTTGTTTATCCTAATTAGGATCTTAATGGATAATGGGTTATTGTTTTCTCTTTCCGGCTCTTCCCTTGAGTCAGGATGTATTTAAGTCAGGGGGATTAATGATCGTTTCCTCCATCGCCTCTTTTCCACCCACAATCACCAGCACTACTCTCCTCTCTCAAATATCATTACTACTATGTCTGCCTTCGTTGCCAACAACGCCGTGCTCAGTGCTGCCGCCACCCCCTTTACTCCGTCTTTCAAGACGAATTGTCCCCACGATGTGGAACAACACTTGTACGACTCCCCCGCCAACATCGCTCATGACAACCAGGTTGCCATTAAATTCCTCACCGCCCATAACGCCCCCGCCGAGTTCTGGGAGCAAGCTGGGTACAAAGACCCCAGGCTCTCTGGGCCTGTAGTTCGGGCTCAACACCCTGGAGCCGTTCTTTTATTGGACGCCATGGAGAGGGATAGGGAGGATCGGATTGCGAAGTTGGAGAAGCGGGTGGACCTTATGTACGTCATCATGAACAGTTTGAATGATGACTTCTCTCATTTTGCTTTGGAACATTGGGGACCTTTCCAGGCATCTCTCTTCAGATATTTCGGACACCAGTGTCACGGGGCTTATTGCACCGACCCCCCTTGCAAGTCCCCAGTCATCCCTTCGCCACCGCCAGGATCAGGGCGTTCCTCTCCCTCCATCCCCTCCCTGGAGTCCTGCCCCAGTTCACCAGATGGTGGAGAGGTCCCTGAAGAAGAAGAACCGCAAGAGTCCGATGACTCGTTCTGGTCAACGTTGTCGTCCCTCCGACAAGTCACGTCAGGTTCGGATGAAGTTGAAGGTGGAAGTGGCGGGTCTCCAAGACCGCTATGGGTTCGCCTTAGTGAGCGCAGCCTTGTCGGACGTGAAGCGGGAGATGTATGATAGTCTATCTCATGATGTGTTGGGGTGTAGGGAGTGTTGGCAGGATCCGGTGACGCGAGAGTGGTCTTATTGTCCTGAGAGTATTCATAACCCTCACCACTTCGCTCATCGTTGCCCCCTTCCTCAGAACTGTTCATGTGATATCGACCCGTTTGTCCTGGTCTAAGTTTGTAGTTCTTTTTAACCACTCTTGTACTATTATTACTGCAAATGAGACCAATGTCTTGAATTAAAGGGTGACTTAGGACTGTGAGTTAGAACAACAACATTTAATCTCCCCCAGGAAGTCTTGAATATCATAGAGGACATCTGTGGGATCAATCCCCACCCACTCTGAAGAAAATTGGCGGACCGGTTTTTGAGATATTTCCACATCTTTACCAGGAGGAAAAGTGTCTTCTGGGCAAATGTATGAGTGCATTAGAGTCCCATAGTAGGGTTCCCTAGACTACTATAGGGCCAAGGAGGACCCTCCAGGAGAAATCCAGAATTTTGGAGGTGTCCTGCATGATTTGACTTTGTGCCTCCTGTGTGTTGGGGAGGAGGTGACTCAAATGGTTCCACAATGCTCTAAAAATCACAGAAGTAGACACATACACCTTGTAGATGCTCATAAGGATGGGGGAGAGGGTTTCAGGATTTTTGGGCAAAGGTCTGGACCTCCTGTTTGGACATTTCCACATGCTCCCTAGGGTGAACTGGGCAAATGTATGAGCACATCAAAATCTCATGTTTGCATTTCCCAGACTACTATAGCACCAAGGAGGACCTTCCAGGCAAGACCTAGAATTTTGGAGGTGTCTTGCATGATTGGACTCCCCCCTGTGTGTGGGGAGGGGGTGACCCAAATGGTTCCACAATGCTCTAAAAATCACAGAAGTGGACACATACACCTTGTAGATGCTCATAAGGATGGGGGAGAGGGTTTCAGGATTTTTGGGCAAAGGTCTGGACCTCCTGTTTGGACATTTCCACATGCTCACTGGGGTGGACTGGGCAAATGTATGAGCACATCAAGGTCCCATATCTGCATTCCCCAAGCTACTATAGCACCAAGGAGGACCTTCCAGGAGAGATTGAGAATTTTGGAGGTTTCCTGCATGATTGGACTCCCCCTGTGTGTTGGGAGGGGGTGACCCAAATGGTTCCACAATGCTCTAAAAATCACAGAAGTGGACACATACACCCTGTAGATGCTCAGAAGCATGGGGGAGAGGGATGCAGGATTTTTGGGCCCAGACCTTTCCCACTGAGATGGGTGGGATGAATGGTCAGGAGACATGGGGGTGGATTTGAAATGCCGCACCAGTGAGCAAGACACAGAGCCCATCACACAATTCCAAGCCCTATGTACAGAAGCCTGGATAGACTAGAGGTTGTCCCACACTTGTTGGCTGGGAGAGGAGGGGTGTTGGATGACTGGGCCTTGGCAATTCATTGAGGGGGTTGGTTATGAGGGGCACTAGTTATCTGCACAGGATACAACTGGAGAATGCAGAGGCATAAAGTCAAAAACATGATGAGTTTAGTGTGGATATTTTCCCATCCGGCTCTCCTTGAGAGGGTAAGGTGAGATGATTCCACAAAGGACTAAAAACCACAGGAGTGCATGTACACACTCAACAGACCTTGCAGACTGCGGTGACAAACAATCCAGTGGTTTTGGACAAACATCCACTCTTCCATCTCCCACCCCACCCACCCCCACACCCAGGGGGTGGGGTGGGTGGGGTGGGAGATGGAAGAGTGGATGTTTGTCCAAAACCACTGGATTGTTTGTCACCGCAGTCTGCAAGGTCTGTTGAGTGTGTACATGCACTCCTGTGGTTTTTAGTCCTTTGTGGAATCATCTCACCTTACCCTCTCAAGGAGAGCCGGATGGGAAAATATCCACACTAAACTCATCATGTTTTTGACTTTATGCCTCTGCATTCTCCAGTTGTATCCTGTGCAGATAACTAGTGCCCCTCATAACCAACCCCCTCAATGAATTGCCAAGGCCCAGTCATCCAACACCCC
Organism: Thelephora terrestris; assembly: GCA_015956445.1. Classification (NCBI taxonomy): domain Eukaryota; kingdom Fungi; phylum Basidiomycota; class Agaricomycetes; order Thelephorales; family Thelephoraceae; genus Thelephora; species Thelephora terrestris. The sequence continues at coordinate 623,727 of WIUZ02000008.1, forward strand.
TCCTCTCCCAGCCAACAAGTGTGGGACAACCTCTAGTCTATCCAGGCTTCTGTACATAGGGCTTGGAATTGTGTGATGGGCTCTGTGTCTTGCTCACTGGTGCGGCATTTCAAATCCACCCCCATGTCTCCTGACCATTCATCCCACCCATCTCAGTGGGAAAGGTCTGGGCCCAAAAATCCTGCATCCCTCTCCCCCATGCTTCTGAGCATCTACAGGGTGTATGTGTCCACTTCTGTGATTTTTAGAGCATTGTGGAACCATTTGGGTCACCCCCTCCCAACACACAGGGGGAGTCCAATCATGCAGGAAACCTCCAAAATTCTCAATCTCTCCTGGAAGGTCCTCCTTGGTGCTATAGTAGCTTGGGGAATGCAGATATGGGACCTTGATGTGCTCATACATTTGCCCAGTCCACCCCAGTGAGCATGTGGAAATGTCCAAACAGGAGGTCCAGACCTTTGCCCAAAAATCCTGAAACCCTCTCCCCCATCCTTATGAGCATCTACAAGGTGTATGTGTCCACTTCTGTGATTTTTAGAGCATTGTGGAACCATTTGGGTCACCCCCTCCCCACACACAGGGGGGAGTCCAATCATGCAAGACACCTCCAAAATTCTAGGTCTTGCCTGGAAGGTCCTCCTTGGTGCTATAGTAGTCTGGGAAATGCAAACATGAGATTTTGATGTGCTCATACATTTGCCCAGTTCACCCTAGGGAGCATGTGGAAATGTCCAAACAGGAGGTCCAGACCTTTGCCCAAAAATCCTGAAACCCTCTCCCCCATCCTTATGAGCATCTACAAGGTGTATGTGTCTACTTCTGTGATTTTTAGAGCATTGTGGAACCATTTGAGTCACCTCCTCCCCAACACACAGGAGGCACAAAGTCAAATCATGCAGGACACCTCCAAAATTCTGGATTTCTCCTGGAGGGTCCTCCTTGGCCCTATAGTAGTCTAGGGAACCCTACTATGGGACTCTAATGCACTCATACATTTGCCCAGAAGACACTTTTCCTCCTGGTAAAGATGTGGAAATATCTCAAAAACCGGTCCGCCAATTTTCTTCAGAGTGGGTGGGGATTGATCCCACAGATGTCCTCTATGATATTCAAGACTTCCTGGGGGAGATTAAATGTTGTTGTTCTAACTCACAGTCCTAAGTCACCCTTTAATCAGCTGTAATCTTATCTGGCCTTAATCCAAATACCGTAGCTAACCAACATCTAACCCAACTTCACCTGGCTCACCAGCAAGTAACTGGGCTACAGGAACACACTGTGAGCTGCACTATCCCATATCCTGTATCCAACTGTCACTCAAACACAAGAACTGTGGTGGACCTACAAGTTAGTGGACCCATAAGCCCACAGACCCACAAGTATAGGCTGCTCACTCAGTGGAGACATCTGTTATCCAACCTCACCCACGTACCACCCTCACCCTGTGTTCTGTGCCAGAGTGCAACTTCACCACAGCTCAAGTTCAACTACCTGGCTAAACCCATGTACAATCAGGTCTACAAATCCATGGATCCATAACCAACAGTCTATCAACCTGACTTGCAGGTTCAGCCAGGTGGTTGAACTTGAGCTGTGGTGAAGTTGCACTCTGGCACAGAACACAGGGTGAGGGTGGTACGTGGGTGAGGTTGGATAACAGATGTCTCCACTGAGTGAGCAGCCTATACTTGTGGGTCTGTGGGCTTATGGGTCCACTAACTTGTAGGTCCACCACAGTTCTTGTGTTTGAGTGACAGTTGGATACAGGATATGGGATAGTGCAGCTCACAGTGTGTTCCTGTAGCCCAGTTACTTGCTGGTGAGCCAGGTGAAGTTGGGTTAGATGTTGGTTAGCTACGGTATTTGGATTAAGGCCAGATAAGATTACAGCTGATTAGAAGAGATAAACTCAAGTTGCATCAGTCTAGGTCAGGTGAACCACTTTAGGTTAGGTTGGGTGATCTGTGGTGGACTAGGCTAAGTTGACTATGTCAGGTTAGGTTGGGTCTAGGGTAGGTAAGACAGGATAAGATAGATAAGATAAGATAAGATAAGATAAGATAAGATAAGACAAGGCTGAACTAGGCCAGGTCAGAGTTAGGTTTAGGGCAGGTTAGGTTTAGATGTAGGTTTAGGTTTAGGTTTGGTGCTAGGTTAGGTTTAGGGCAGGCTGGATATAGGGCAGGTTAGGTTTGGGGTTAGGTTAGGTTAGGTTAGGTTTAGGTTAGGTTTAGGTTAGGTTAGGTTAGGTTGGGTTAGGTTAGGTTAGGTTGGGTTAGGTTAGGTTAGGTTAGGTTGGGTTAGGTTAGGTTAAGGTTAGGTTAGGTTAGGTTTAGGTTAGGTTAGGTTAGGTTAGGGTTAGGTTGGGTTTAGTGTTAGGTTAGGTGTAGGTTTAGGTCTAGGTTAGGGTTAGGGTTAGGGTTAGGGCTAGAGTTAGGCTAGGTTAGGTTAGGTTAGGTCCAGGACTAGGTTTAGGGCTAGTTTATGACCACAAACTGGTCTGTACTTCATGATATAATGAATATTATGGATATATTTCTATTTTCCTATTTTGATTTATTTTTTTGGGATTTTTATGAATTTTTTGGGCAAAAAATATATTAATATTACAATTATGGGCTATTCAATAAACCAAAAAATTGAAATAATTTTTATAAAATATTTATCTATATTCTGGAATTTTTCATGATTTTTCCAGCCAGAAAAACAATTTTCTGGATATTTCTGGGAGTAATTTACCATTTTGGGCACTTTCTAGACCTGTGGGAATTTTTTCGATATTTTTTAAGATTTTTCTGGCATTTTTCCGATTTTTCTGGCATATAATTTCCTTTTTTGGTAATTTTTGCCAAAATCATTTTTGAGTTGCTCATGTAAGCCATCAAAATTTCCTTTTTGGAAACTCTTTCCCAAAAAGGAAATTTCCTTTTTCGGTAATTTTTGTGAAAAGCATTTTTGAGCTGCTTATGTAAGCCATCAAAATTTCCTTTTTTGGTAATCCATCAAATATTTCCTAAAAAGGAAATCCTTTTTAGGAAAGACCCCTCCAAAAGCAATTTTGAGACGCTTATGTAAGCCATCAAAACTTTCCTTTTTTGGATGGTCACATGACCTGATTACATAAGCAACACCCACTTTTTTCAGTCACATGACCTGCTTATGTCAGCCATCAAAATTTCCTCTTTGGGAAATTCAATGCCAAAATCATTTTCAAGTCGCTTATGTAAGCCATCAAAAATTCCCTTTTTTGGTCAGTCACATGATCTGCTTACATCAGCAACTCCCACTTTTTTCAGTCACCTGACCTGCTTATATAAGCCATCAAAATTTCCTTTTTTGGAAAAATCACATGACTCACTTATATAAGCACACCCAGTCACTCGGTGCTACCACATTGTCGGCTCCTGCCTAATCAGGAGTACCGAGCAGCTGGTATTGCAACTGCCACAGGCAGCATTGCAATGCCATTGAGCATTGTAATCACTACGAGTTAAAGTATTACAATTTTACGAGATCTGGCAGTAAATTGTACACAATTATGATAAGGACTACTGTAGCACTAGATTCGAAGGTCGCGCGAATAGACGGCGGGTCAACGGGCGAGCCTAATGAGGTGCCTACGCTGGATCTCGGAGGCGACCTGTCGGAGTGGTCGGTTGACGCTGTATCGGAACCGTCTTCCCTCATCTCCACGAGACTCGTCACCATCTGAGCCACCTGGAAGATGGTAGGGGTGAGAAGCCTGCATGCGATGACCGTGACCACGCTTGCTGCGTTGACCCCGTCTAGTCAAACGCACCTCTACGGATCTATCCTCCGCCTTGTCAACCTCCATCTGTCAGGGTTGAAGGCCTGCTTACTTTCTGTGGGGCGCTAGAGGATTAGTGGGATAGGGAGTGTCGGGGCGACAAGGGTGATTGAGTGGAGTTCCTGGCGTAGGGAGGAGTTGAGGGGGGAGGTCGAGAGCGAGGGGTGACTCGGTTGAATAGGGGTGGATTGGCGAGTTGTAGTCTTGACAAAACTCGAGGAGATGTTGGATGAACGGTTCGAAGTCTTGGTCGCTGAGTCGTTCAAAGTCGACAAGGTAGTCTATGATAGCAAAGGGAAGGTCAATAGGTATGGACGTTGGTGGTGAGATGAACTCGAGGGGTGGGAAAATAGAAGGAGGGACTGATACTAAATAGACGGTGGCTAGCACGCTATTAGTAAGTTCCGATCTCCAGAGGAATTGATGATCCGCTCTGAGAAGAAAAGGTGAAGTGGTTACTCCGGCGTCGAGAGCAGCAAAGGGACGATAGTCACTGGGGGCAAGGGAGTACTTACCCAGTGGGTGCATTGTGAGTTCATTGTGGGTTTTGAAACCATTTGCCCAGTTGTTACCCACCAGGTACTTTTTGGGTACTTTTTGAAAGATACCCATCAATTTGCCTGCATTTTACCCACTGGGTACATGGTGGGTACTTTGTAAAAGTACCCATTCAGGAACCCAGTGGGTACTTCTTGAGCGAAACCCCTGGGTTCTTTCACAATTTACTTTCCAAAGTGCCCATTACAAACCTGAGCCACTTGTTGAGAGTTCTTTCATAAAGTACCCACTGTTCTGATCACAATGTACTCAACCAGATACTCAATGGGTTCTTTGAGAGTTTGTGATGAAACTGAGCCACACTGTAAGTTCTTTGTGAGTTCTTTGAAAAAAACCCACTGGGTACATTGTGATCAGATTGGTGGGTACTTTATGAAAGAACTCTCAACAAGTAGCTCAGGTTTGTAATGGGCACTTTGGAAAGTAAATTGTGAAAGAACCCAGGGGTTTCGCTCAAGAAGTACCCACTGGGTTCCTGAGTGGGTACTTTTACAAGGTACCCACCATGTACCCAGTGGGTAAAATGCAGGCAAATTGATGGGTATCTTTCAAAAAGTACCCAAAAAGTACCTGGTGGGTAACAACTGGGCAAATGGTTTCAAAACCCACAATGAACTCACAATGTACCCACTGGGTAAGTACCCCCTTGCCCCCAGTGTCAGAGGTCCAGCATCGGTACCTCACTCGGCTCGCCATTGCTGATCCCACGAGGGGTCCGATGAGGGAGACAGAGGGTCGCTTGCCAATTACGTTGACAGCGCTGCCGAGCAATCACCCGGTGTTGGAGATGTGGAACCAAGTGTTCCAAAGTTCGGTGACATCTGGGCGGCTGATGGGTCCCTTCAAAGGAGTCTCTTTGTATCGACTTGAACTAGTCGTTCAGTTGAGTGAGGAGGATGGGGACGCCATGTGTCAGGGTTGTAGGCCTGCTTACTCTTTGTGGGACGCTAGAGGATTAGCGGAAGGGGTGAGGGTACGGGGTCGAACTTGGAGAGGGGTTCCGGGTGTAGAGGGGAGATGAGGAGGGATATCAAGCGAGAGTGGTGACTCGGTTTGATAAGGGTGAACGGGCGAGTGGTAGTCTTGGCAGAATTGACTCAGTTGCTGTACGAACGGTTCGAAGTCTTGATCGCTGAGGCGTTCGAAGTTAACGAGATATTCTATAACCGAGTAAGGTAGTTCAGTTGGCACTTCCCACCAAAGGACGAGGATAGCGGGAGAGTGAGTATGAATGTTAGTGGTAAGGTGAATGCGAGGGTTGGGGAAGTAGAAAGCTGGGCTTATACTGAAGTAGACAGTCGCTAGGACGCTCTCAGTAAAGTCTGAATATGGGTTAATAAACCGGCTGTTCGGTTTACTTGGAGACTCCTGATGAGCTTATACTCCCAGATAGATCTCCTGGCGTCTGGTACGACGGGACGTTGGGTGGGGCTGGTAGAGGGGAAAGGGTTGGGGGCGCTGAACATACACTGGCAGGAGAATTCCTGCTAGAATGAGTCAGAAAGGAAATAAGGCGTGAGGAGAATTCCTCAGCTTACTTTGTTTATTCAAGTTATGGGTAGAGGAGTACAGAAGAGATTGAGAATGGGGAAAAGAAAGGAGCGGACGCTCTTCCTTATATACCCAGTCCTCTACAGGAGTCATAATTCTACAACGAGCCAAACAGGGATCAACATGGTCTGTGCGTAGTTTAGGGTAGGTCGAATGAGTCATGGGAGTGGGACTTAGAACGATAGGGGATGATGACTAATGTGGGGACAATAGGGGGGAACAAACTGATGGAAGTATTAGGGGATTTCTCGTGTTTTACGGTAGTAATAGAAGCGCACTGGGGATTTCTCATGATCGATGGGGATTTCTCGGAGTTTGATGGGATCGCGATTGGGGCTGAGGGTTCGTTTACCCTAATTGGGACATTAATGGATAATAGGTTATTGTTTTCCCCTTTCGGTTTTCTTTGAGTCAGAATATATTTAAGTCAGGGGGATTAATGATCGTTCCCTCCATCGTCTCTTTTCCTCTCCCACCAATACCTCAACCACTCTCACCTCTCTAAACATCCCTTGATTTACTATGTCTGCCTTCGCTGCCAACCAAGCTTTGCTCAATGCTACCACCACCCCCTTTGATCTTTCCCCGTCGTTCGAGACGGATGCTCCCTATGAAGTGGAGCAGCACCTATACGACACCCCTTGTCAGGGTTGTGGGCCTGCTTACTGTTTGTGGGGCGCTAGAGGATTAGCGGATGGGTGGGGAGTGTCGGGTCTGGTTTTGAAGGGGGTTCCGGGTGTGGAGACAAGTGGAGGAGGGATATCGAGAGAGAGAGGTGACTCGGTGTGATAGGGGTGGACGGGCGAATGGTAGTCTTTGCAGAACTGGCTGAGTTGCTGCACAAACGGTTCGAAGTCTTGATCACTAAGACGTTCGAAATTGACGAGATATTCTATAACAGGATAAGGTAGTTCAGTTGGAATTTCCCACCAAAGAACGATAATAGCAGGGGAGTGGGTGTGGATATTAGTCGTGAGATGAATGCGTGGAGAAGGGAAATAAAAGGCCGGGCTGACGCTGAAGTAGACGGTCGCTAAGACGCTTTCAGTAAAATCTGAATTCCAGAGGAATTGATGATCTGCCCCTAGTAGAAAAGGGGGAGTAGTGACTCCGGCGTCAAGAGCTGCAAAGGGTCGATAGTAGGGGAAATGAGTAAGTAAGCCGGCTGTTCGGTTTACTTGAAGACTTCTGATGAGCTTATACTCCCAGATAGATCTCCGGGCGTCGGGGACGACTGGTCGTTGGACTGGACTGGTAGAGGGGAAAGGGTTTGGGGCACTGAACATACACTGGCAGGAAGATTCCTGCTGAGATGAGTTAGAAAAGGGGTAAGGCGTGAGGAGAATTCCTCAGCTTACTTTTATTCAGGTTTGTGGGTAGAGGAGTACAGAAGAGATTGAGAATGGGGAAAAGAAGGAGCGAACGCTCTTCCTTATATACCCAATCTTTTACAGGAGTCATTATTCTACGACGAGTCAATCAAGAGTCAACATGGTCTGTGCGTAGTTTAGGGTAGGATAGATGAGTCAGAATGAGGGGACTTAGGACGACAGATGGTAATTACTCATACGGGAACAATAGGGGTACAAGTTGATAGAAGCGTTCGGGGATTTCTCGGGTTTCGTGGTAGCAATAGAAGCGTGGTGGGGATTTCTCGTGATCGATGGGGATTTCCCTGGATCAATGGTAGTAATAGAAGCATGATGGGATTTCCCGTGATCGATGGGGATTTCTCTGGATCAAATGGTAGTAATAGAAGCGTGGTGGGGATTTCCCATGACGGATGGGGATTTCTCGGGGTTTGATGGGGTTGCGATCAGGGTTAAGGGTTTGTTTATCCTAATTCGGACTTTAATGGATAATGGATTATTGTCTTCCCTTTCCGGTTTGTCTTGAGTCAGAATGTATTTAAGTCAGAGGGATTAAGGATCGTTTTTCCCTCATCGTCTCCTTTCCACCCCCACAATCACCACTACCACTCTCCTCATCAAAACATCTACTATGTCTGCTTTCATTGTCAACAACGCTACTCTCAACGCTGCCGCCACTCCCTTCACCCCATCTTTCGAGACGGATGTTCCCTACGACGTGGAACAACACCTATATGACTCCCCTGCCAACATTGCTCATGACAACCAGGTCGCCGTCGACTTCCTCACCGCCCACAACGCTCCGGCCGAGTTCTGGGAGCAGGCCGGGTATGAAGATCCCCGACTTGCTAGGCCTCAAGTTGAGGCTATGCATCCTGGAGCCGTCCGTTTGTTGGACGCCATGGAAAGGGATCGGGAGGATAGGATTGCGAAGTTGGAGAAGCGTGTGGATCTTATGTACGTCATCATGAACAGTTTGAATGAAGACTTCTCTCATTTTGCTTTGGAACATTGGGGACCTTTCCAGGCGGCTCTCTTCCGACATTTCGGACACCAATGTCGCGGCGCCTACTGCACCGATCCCCCTTGCAAGTCCCCAGTCATCCCTTCGCCGCCACCAGGATCGGGGCGTTCCTCTCCCTCCATCCCCTCCTTGGAGTCCTCCCCCAGTTCGCCAGATGGTGGAGAGGTCCCAGAAGAAGAAGACCCGCAAGAGTCCGATGACTCCTTCTGGTCAACGTTGTCGTCCCTCCGACAAGTCACGTCAAGTACGGATGAAGTTGAAGGTGGAGGTGGCGGGTCTCCAAGACAGGTATGGGTTCGCATTAGTGAGCGGGGCCTTGTCGAGCGTGCAGCGAGAAATGCATGACAGTCTGTCTCATGATGTGTTGGGGTGCAAGGAGTGTTGGCAGGATCCATCGACGCGAACGTATTCGTATTGCCCCGAGAGCGTGTATAACGCTCATCATTTCGCTCATAGATGTCCGTATTGGCAGGACTGCACTTGCGATGTAGACCCATTTGTCCTTGTTTAACTTTATCTTTCTTCTTAGTTCCTTTTGTATTTTATATCTACGAATAAGACCAATGTCTTGAACTATCTGTGTGATCTTGGCTACTATGTCACGCGTTCGTGACACCCCTGCCAACATCGCCCACGACAACAGAGTTGCCATGGATTTCTTGACCGCTCACAACGCTCCCCCCGAGTTCTGGGAACAAGCGGGGTACGAAGATCCCAACAGAACTGTGATGCGGGCTCCAGGTGTTCCTCCTTTGTTGGATGCCATGGAAAGGGAGAGGGAGGATCGTATCAGAAACCTTTCCAGGAATCTCTCCTCAGGTACTTCGGCCATAGGTGCCATGGAGCTTACTGCACCGATGCAGCTCCCCAGTCCCCCGTCGTCCCTCCGCCACCAACACAATCGGGGAGTCCCTCTTCCTCAGTCCCCTCCCTGGAGTCCTGCTCCAGTTCGTCAGATGGTGGAGAGGACCCAGAGGAAGAAGGATCGGAAGAATCCGATGACGCGTTCTGGACAGCGCTGTCGACCCTTGGACAAAGCTCGCCAGGTCCGGATGAAGTTGAAGGTGGAGGTCGCGGGTCTCCAAGACCGTTATGGGTTCGCATTAGTGAGCTCGGCGTTGACGGACGTGAAATGTCAGGCCGACGCGACCTCTACAGTTCAATAGCACTCTTGCTATTCAAACCTATCACTTTCAGGGGTTAAACACACAGTTATAACCCTGTAGCAAACCCAGGGATATCGGAAGTCTCTTCACAGACTAGATTGAAAGAGAGGAGAAAGAAGGAGACTAGGGTCTTCAGGCACTCTTGCTCTAAGCACACAGCAGTAGAGGTCACGGAGAGTCTGATGATAACAAATCTAAGGAGTACAGGCTAAACTACTCTGAGTATATATACTACTTAGATTTGTGACGTGACAGTGACATGTAACTACCCTAAAGATACAAACACAGACAAACATGGTCCGTGCGCAGCACTGCATGGTCTGTGCGTTACGTGGTGACTAATGCTACAAATTATCAGCTGATAAACAAAAGTGTGGCGGCCAATAGCAATTTGAGAGCATTACAAAGCAGTTACAAAGCATGACGTAGCCTGGGAATGTTCGGAAGGAATGTGGGTATGACTGACTAACAGCCAATGGCAAAAGGGGAGCATATGACTAAGAAATAGGGGCATATGATGTCATGTGGGTCATGCGCAGTAAACAATAGAAATGATGACTCAACTCCTGAGTCGTGGAAGGGGCGTGGCATTTGGTATATAACCAAAGGGGGTTGGATGACTGGTCTTCCAACAAACCCACCTTTGTTACACACAGCCAACATGCCTCGTGCTCAAACTCGTGTTCCCACTCGCCGCTCTTCTTCCTACTCTCCTGTTCAGGAGAACAACTTCAACATTGACCGCTTCTCTCATGCCCGCCGTGATGCTTCTCGCCCTTATCCCACTTTGGGAAACGTCATGGACCGGACCGCCACCGCCGACCCTAATGAGGGTTTCACCGACTTAGGTTCGGGATGCCGGTTGACATATTTAGCGTGTCTGCTGACGTTCTGCTTTAGGATTTAGGGATTTCATTTAGGCTTCTCGCAGGGTGTCTCGGCGCAAGTTGGCGCGTATCGAGACGAACCCTTATGCGACCGAACTCCTTAACAGGGGTGTCGAGTTCGTCACTGAGACCAACGAGACCTTCAACTCTGTGTTGGAGGCCAGCGTTATCCATACGGGTAACGTTGGGTCCATGTTGATGGATGAGATTGCTCATGTCAATGAGCGAGTTGATGGTCATCGAGAAGAGATCGAGAAGTTGGAGAAGGAGTTCCTTGGATGTCATGAAGGCATCTTGAAGATCGAAGATGAGCAAGAGCAGCATGGTATGGCGATCGATAGGTTGAAGGTAAGAAAGTTTGGGTCAGGAGTAATTGACCTTTCTAACTCAAACTTTCTTTTAGGGAGAGGTGATCACTTTGAAGGACCTGGTCCGGAGTCTCGTTGCGAAGACCGGGGAATTGGAAGACGATAAGGTACTGGGACTGGGATCGAAGATAGTTGTCATCTTCTAACCCTGTTCCTTTTAGGTCCGCCTTACTCGTCGTGTTTCCGAGTTGACTGGAGAAGTCCGGGATCTCCAGAGGAAGTGTAACGAGCCGGAGGTCCGAGTCGAAGAAGAGGAGCCGGAAGTTCTGTATCGGGCCGGGTCGCCGATCATCCCTAACCGGGCTGAGTCGCCGCCCGCTCGTTTGTTGGTCCGTCACGAAAACAGGTTGGTTCCCATCGACGATGAGGTCATTGAGATCGGGAGCGACGAATTCTATCAGAACGTAGGAGTCGTCCGTAGGGACACTCCTCGTCCTGAGTTCGTTTCTACTCCTTGGGGTAGTCGCCGTCAATGGCCTGCTCTGGAGTATGATCCGTACGCCGAGTTCGTTCCCAATAGTGAACCAAACTCTGATACGGAGCTTCCAGATTATGATGACTTGTCGGACGTGGACCCGAACGAGATCCGGGAGCAGAACTGGCTGAACGAGGAGTTGGTGAGATCGGCATTGGAAGTAGTACAAAGGATCCGAAGAGATATTGATTAGATAACTCTTTTGTACTGTTGACTTCCAATGAATCTTCTTTCTATTTTGTCTATTGCGTATGATCCATGAGTCGTAAAGCATAATGGTTTTCATAAGTCCAATCCAAGGGTCAGATTAATAAGCCGGTTGACTTCTGCGAGAGGTCAGCGCGCGTCGCTTATTAATACATCCCTTGTTGTCGGTAGCCTGAATATCTACTAGTCGTCCAGGGGCAACGGAGGGCCAGGTAGGGGGGAACTTCATATGAAGGTCCGCCGGTACATGTTCACGTATTATACCTCGGGTCTTCTGGGGTATCTTGACTAGTAGCACGTTCCACGTATTGGACTTTGAGTCGTTAAGCATAGGGCATACTGCATAATAAACAGTTTACCGCCGTGTTTAGGGCAGGGCACCAACTGACTTAGTGGTGATGAGGCGTTAAATAAAGGAAATGAAAGGGGGTAAACGGCGAAATCATCACATGAAACGCGAGATGCAGGATAGCCTATTTCATGACGTATTCGGGTGTAGGGAGTGTTGGCAGGATCCTCAGACGAGGATTTATTCATACTGCCCTCAGAGTGTTTACAACCCTCACCATTTCGCTCACCAATGTCCTTGTGATCAGGATTGTGCCTGTGATGTGGATCCTTTCGTACTTGTGTAGTATCTCTAGGATTCGTTTCCGTTTTTATCCTTTTTGTATTATTACTACGAATGAGACCAATGTCTTTGACTATTTGTGTGATCTTGAGTACTATGTCACGTGTTCGTGACACCATGTTTGGAGAGTTGCCCGCAGGGAGAGGAGGTTGGCCGAACCGGGATGGAACCCTTGAGCATTGGGTGCCCATAGAGGATACAATCGACTACTAGCTTTGGACTTCTGTGGTACTAGTCACTGGGGGCAGGGGCACCTGGAATCAGTGATTACATCTTGATTACATGGTGAGTTCATGTGCACTTTCCAATGATTGTAATCACCGATTCCAGGTTGATTACATTTCAAATGTTACCTTGACATGTAATTCAACTGTGCCCACCAACTCCATCTGAAATTTCCTCAAAATGTTTCCAAGCAATGTTTCCTGAATGTGCCCAGTGGGTACATTGTGAAAACATCTCATGTTTTTGAGCGCATTTAAATTACATCTCAGACGATTGAAGAACATGCTGATTACATTGCAGTATCATTTTTGCCGACAGGTCAAAAGCATCCCAGAAACATTTGTTGAGAACATTTCAATTGGAATTGGTGGGCATTGGTTAGATTACATGTCAAGGTAACATTTGAAATGTAATCAACCTGGAATTGGCGATTACAATTATTGGAAAGTGCACATGAACTCACCATGTAATCAAGATGTAATCACTGATTCCAGGTGCCCCTGCCCCCAGTCAGTGTAACGTTCCATTTATGCCTTGAACACACTGTGCATTTCGTTGTTTGGATGATGGGGGAGTGAAGGATAAGGAGTGTGAGACCTTTGAACAATAAGAAAGGTAAGAAAGTTTGAAGAAAGAGCGTGTTATAAAAAGTTGAAAAATACCATGTTCCTGACAGTCAACAGGTGATGGCAAGAAGTTGTACCACAACCACAGGATCTTATCTCATGGTCTGGTCAAGCTTGCTGGCACTGCTCAAGGATTACCTCTGTTCTCACACAATGAACCTCTGGTTCTTAGACTTGCTTGTTCCAGAGTTTCAGCTGCTTGCATATTTGAAACAATATGGTCTGGAAGGTGAGTATATTGCCTGCCATGGAAGGTAATCCCCTGAGAGGGTGGAGCTGGAGTGCGTCGGTTTTCAGGACTGCCCAGATCACAGGCTTCTCTTTCATTTTGCCGCAATCGTGATTGATGACACTGAGGTGTGGTAGGTTCCCTTACAAATGAGTTCAAATGATTAGTTTCTCCCCAAAGTTGGAGAAAGTAAAGTCACTCACATAAGAAATAGTTCTCCTATCAACTTCACAAGTAAATGGGCCCAACAGGGATTACAGCGAGATGTACATCCTCCAGGCAGAGATCAGAGGTGGTATTAGAGTGACCAAACAGCCAGTAGTTATGTGTAGGTGCTGAGCAGGCAGAAAGGCAACAGATATTGAGTAGATGGTGAGAGATAGCAGCTGATTAGAACTTTCAGAGCTTAATATTGTCAAATTTTCTTCAAGTTCTTGTCTAGAGAGAGCCCTTTTGGATAGCTGGTGGTTGTAATTTTTTCAGATTTTTTCGATTTTTTCCTGGATTTTTGTGTCCAGATTTCTCCAGATTTTTGTATGTTGGCAGATATGTTGAGGTCAACAGGTGTTGCAGTCAGTGTATGCTTAGCCGACTCACAGAAATTAGCTAAGCAAGGTCTATTACCAAAAAAGGAACTACGGTCGCTGACATAAGCTAGGCTTTTTGGACACCCTAAGCAACCTAGAGCCTCACAAGCTCGGCTAACCAGGAGTTCTGTGGCCTGGCAACAGGTTTAACAGGCCACACTCATTTCAGCAATAGCCAATGCCATGCCGGAGGTGCCGAATAAGCAATGTGAGGAACCAACATCACATAACCAACATCACATGGCTCAACTATCCCATCAGTAGATAGAGACCAGATCACTGGGTAACACACACACAAGTTGCAGGAATCTGACATAGATACAATCAGTCATATGATGGGCAGTATTCCTTAAGCCACTGTTACATGTCACACTATACAGCTGTGACTAATGTGGTAATGTATGTATGCAAGGACACTCAGTCAGTTACAATCAATCAAACACTTCTCTTCCTTTGACTGCTTGCAACAATACCTGAAGCTCTCCCCTTTAGTAATGTTTAGAGTGCCCTCATAGTAGGCGAGAATATACCACTATGTGTAACAGGGCTAGATGTGCACCCAGAGGAATGGAAAGAATCCACCTGTGGGTCATTCTGCGTAATCCAGGCAAACAGTCCTACAAAAGGAACCTAAAGCCTACCATTTAATCACACTCTTGGACACACTAGGAAAGTTATCCTTGCTGATTATTATAGATGATTTTGGCCATTTTGTGAAACCAGGAACATCTTCCATCCTGAAGCACCTCTGAACTGCAAGGTATATACATGAAGCATAGTGCGGGAAAACAACATAGGAGTTGCCTAAAAAGAGGATAGTGCAGATATGAAAGATGACATAGTATGATGGGCATTACCAAATAAGGAACAATTCATTATGGAAAGTCACAGGAAAAATACTTTTCCAATACAAGGGCTACTAATGCACACTACAAGGCCGGTGAATCTCTCAATCTCAATGCCTACACCTACATTCCTCCTCAATAACCTATTACAACAGTGATACCATAGGCCTTGACAACCTAACTATTGCTCATGGTGCCATGCCCCCAGGATTCCAGACCAAGTTACCAGATACTAGACAGGATCTACAATGCCCTTGGAGACTTCCAGGCCAGGGAAAAAAGATGGGAGTGATGGATGTGAAAAAATGGTGTTAACACAGGGGAGCAAAGTTGAACTTGTGTGGATGCATGGACACAAGGACATCAAAAACCTAACACTCATCCAATGGACTGACACCCCCAAATATGTCTCAAATAACTAGTCTGAGGTCACCTACTGTTATCCAGGCTCTCCCCCACGCTCTACTGTTGTCTGTTTGACCCACTCCCACACAGACAAACAATGGATAAAATTATATGGGGATATAAGGAAAAAAAGAAGGGACGTGCTGGAAGGGCTCACCACCAACCACTTTGGGCCCGCGGCAAAAGCCCCCCATCAACAGCACCAATTGTTACCTCCCCTGCCATATCTTACACCACCTACACAACCTACCCAACCACAAAGTGTGTAATGTGTACCACAGCCCCTGCACAATAAAACTAGTGGCAAAAAGGAACAAACATGCTTCCATTACTCAAAGAGACTATGACCTCCTTGTAATCTGCTTGACCACGCAGATGGCCTGGGAGGGCTGAGATGCTTTCAGCTGTTGGAGTTAAGGTGATGCTTGCTAGGAATGTCTGGGCAGGGACATCAGATCACATGCTCGTAAGCCTGATTCCATGATGTTGGAGTCATGAAAGGCCTCCAAGAGCAACAGTGAAAGTGACTATTTGTATCATGGATCTACCTCCCAATTTCAACAGGGGTGAAACCTAACCTAACATCAACCGAGCCTAACTGTAACCTGAACCAATACTCGAACAAAATTATAGAACCGAAAACCTAAACCGGAACCGAAATCCCAACCTAAACCAAAAACCCAACCAAAACCAACCAAAACCAAAAACCCAACCTAAACTGAATTAAAGCACCGAAAACCTAAACCTAACTTAACCTATCTGAACCTAAAACCTAAACCTAACTTAACCTAGCTGAACCTGAAACCTCAACGATAAATTGTAATACTGTTTATGGGGGAGGTTTGGGAGCCAGTGTAGTACGTATACCGCAATGGCAGGGCACTAGCAAAGGTTGCCAGTGTGGTACGTGTACCGCAATGGCAGGGCACTGGCAAAGGTTGCCAGTGTGGTACGTGTACCGCAATGGCAGGGGGGGTTCAGACGTTTTTTTGAATGGTTCGATAACCAGTTCCTATAGATAGGTCACGTGACCTGTTAGATTGATGCAAGAAGGGTTATTACGTAACTGTGGGTCCGATCATTTGATTGGCGCCCGTAGGTCCACATCAGTGGGCGCGGTGGGTCCAGTGGGTCCGTGGGCGTTTGTGGGTCCTTAGGGGTCCGTGGGCGTCTGTGGGTCCGTGGGTCCTTGTGGGTCCTCGAGCACCTGTGACTTGGGGAATTTTCGACTTTGACTCCTGTGACGTCATGCTGACTAATCGATCACCTGCCCTCGGGCAGGGGGCCCTTAACCGGGTACCGGCTAAGCGATCGGTTATAACTTGACCGAGCGGGCCGACGGGTTGATTCTTTCCCGACGATCGGGGCGCTCGTTCCTAACGGGGATTCATCGGATCAACTTAGGTCTGATCCACCCGCGGCCTAGAACTGATGGCCTAAGGTAGTGACAGTGACGTAGTCGATGACGCCTTGCGGCGTTAAAGCTTAATATGACGTCGCGATCAACGCGCGTCCGTTAGGATCACGGCTATGGTTGAGCCGGTCCGGCGTTCGGTTTATTCCGGCGAGTAGCCAATTTTGCGTGGGAACTGATGAGACTGTACAGTCGAAAGGGATTATATAGCGCTCGATCGATCGCCGATCGAGTTCTATATCACTCTTCCCTCAACCACCACCATCTCCAGGTCGCCCCACCCCCTCAATAAAACTCAAAAGTTTTATTTTTTAATCGGTATGCCCTTTTTGTCCACCCGCGACCTGACGGCCGCGGGTGGATTAGACCTAACCTAACCTAACCCTAACCTAACCTAACCTAACCTAAAGTTACCCACAAAGACCAAGAAGCACAAAGGAAAGCAGGATGAAGACTTCAACCAGCTAGTGGACGACCTGAGTAACCTCAAGATTGATGACCCCAAGTACTGGGTCAAATATGTACACTTTGCTCAGCAGTACCCACATCTCCAGAATTACGTAGAACCTCCTCCTAACCGAAACTCAGCAAGACCAAATCAACCTAGAAGACCATTCCAGAGGGATCTACCACCTCATCAGAACTTTGGCAACCAACAATTCCCCAACCCCTGTCAGGAACATGGTATTTTTAAACTTTTATAACACGCTCTTTCTTCGAACTCTTCTTACCACTTCTTATGTTTGAATGCTTTACACTCCTTATCCTTCACACCATTCATTCAAAACACACAAAACGCGCATACATTCACGGCAATACGGAACAACATGGCTATACTAATGCTTATACAACGTCCTCAAAAGTCGACTCTATCTACGGCAGGCCTCATGGTCATCACCCTTCCATCCCGGAGATCGAAGTGCTGGCCCCTCCTTGCGAGGACCTCCCCAAACATGGCGTCACCATCTTCGGCACTCAGCTGAACGACCAGTTCAAGCCGATAGGAAGAGATGCCTTCGAGCGGACCGATCAGCCTCCCAGATGTCACCGAACTGCGGAACACCTGGTCCCACATCTCCATCACCGGGTGACTGCTCAACAGCACTATCGACGTAGTCGGCAAGCGACCCTCCGTCTCCCTCGTCGGACCCCTGGGCGGAATCCTGTCTTGCGAGTCGAAGCTGGTGGCGAAGCTGGATCTCCGACTCGACCTGTCGGTAGGGGCGGTTGATCCGATAGCGGAACTCTCGTCCCCTATCTCGACCAGACTGGTCACCATCTGACTCAACTGGACGCGGGTATGGGTAAGCCGATGGAGCCATGCGATGAGCAGGACGGCGTCGAGAGCGTTTGCAACGTTGCCCCTTAGTCACCGGACGTACCTTGGCGACCCTCGGAGCATCTTCAGCTCGGTCAACCTCCATGACCTCATCCTCAATCTTCACCAACTGATGGATCGGCTGCAAGACGCAGCGCCCACAGTTCTCCTTGTCGGAAGCGGCCAAGGTGGAAGCCGGACCTGGAGTCAGAACGGGAACCGCGTTCTCGATCGGAGGCGTCGCATAGGACGACGGAGTAGGAGATGGAAGTACCACCTCGTCGGCGTACTCCAACTCGAACGGAACATCGGCGGTCCCCTGACCAACCAATTTGGGACCCTTCTGGCAGTTGCAGGTTTTGTCCTGCAAGGACTCGACCTGCGCTGTCAACACAGCCACCACGTTCTCGAGTTCTTCGGTCTAGGAAATGTCAGCTTCTATCATTTCAAGCAATGATGAAAGAGGCATTACCTTTTCATCCCTCCTGGCCAACGCCCCCTTGATGTTGTTGTCACGAACCTTCAACCCTGCGATCAACTCCTGATGATTGGCGACCATTGCCTCCAACGCCTCGTTCGTCCCTTGTTGGAAGGCTGCCAAAGTCTCCTTCATCTGAAGACCCTCCGCTGACAGACGAAGGACGTCTGCCTTCGCCTCTTTCACTTCGCGCTCCAATCGTTCAACCTAGGCAGTCTGATTAGTCGAGAGTCATACTCGAATATTCAGACAGAAAACCTACCCGGTTTTCTCCTTCCCGAACGAGCGACCACAAAAGACTAGTGGAAGCGGTAGCATGGCGGACAGCCCGAGGAACGGTCGCTCCGTGCTCCAACAGATCCTGATCGTAGATCCCCCTCTGCAGGGTGTACCAGAGTTCCTTCTTGATCGGATGCTCCAGCTCCCCGAACCTACCCCTCATCTGGAAGGCCACCTTCTCGGCGATGATCGTACGGACCCAAAGCTCATCATCCCAGGTTAACCCCTTCAAATGAGGCATCGTCTCCCTGAGACGTTCGGCGTCCACTTCCGTGACAACCTCCAAGATCTAGAAGCCGTTAGTCTGACATCAAACGCCAAAAGAACGGACCTCTACCTAGAGGAAGGCGTTAGTGCGAACACACGAAGCTCTAGGTCTCCCCCATACCTGGTCATCCGTGGTATAGGGAGTCCCAGCCGCACAGGCGTAGGTCTTGCGAGCGGCGGCACGACGGTCGATACGAGAAATGGTGGAGAGACCATTGGCGACTTTGTAGGTATGGTTGTTGGGGAAGGACATGTTTTGGTAAGATGATGGGGAAGTTGCTGGTGTTGCTGATCAAGGATGGCTCCAAGAAGACGTCCTTCTTATAGCCTAGATCGGTGATCCTTCACGTGACCTACCTCGACGAACCTCATTGGTCCGGGTCACATCAACTTCCGCCCCTGTACCATCATCGTTGGCTTACTACATCAAGCTGACACCTCGGCCCGCGGGACGGCCTTGGAAGAACTTCGTTCCGGAACGCCTAGAACGCGCGCGCATTAAAAATAGGTCTCAAGACCCTGATGACCCCTTTATGACATCATGAACCCCTTTTCACGACCCCTCATGACTTTACGATTACGAGCAACCCTGAACCCTGGAACACACACGTGGGCACGGGGTATCAACATTTGGACACTGTGCTTCTAATCGGATAGTAACCCTATCTGATCTAGTTGTGCTTTGGAAGCAGAGTAGGCCCAAGCCGAGAACGGCGGCCGAAGAATATAATCCCTGGTGCCACTTAGGAAGAACGATATTCCCAGGTGCTATGCCTAATCAAGACTGGGTCTGATCAAGCGATTACGGTTGCAACTCCCAGGTTACTGCCTGTCCGTTGGTATCATACCACCTACCGACAACAAGGGATGTGTAGAGTTCCTTCGATCTCTAGCCAATCACAGAAGCTCAGAGACGGTGCTCACCTGACCCTTGGGTGTGGTCTAGATTCAGGTACGAACTTTCATGACCCATGCCCCTATTTCTTCTAGGACTAGTGTTATCTTTACCCCTATGTTTCATGCGGACATTCATTATCTTTTATGCAATCCTTCACACGCTAGTAAGGCCCTTTGTCCTTTATTCTCCCACGCGTCACATTTGTTCGCTTCCCTTACTTAGCGTTCTCACACTCTTTATCTCCCTTTGTTCTGGACTTGATAAGGGTATATTAGGGTATTGACGTCATGGCCACTCCTTTAGTATAAGTAGCAACTGTGGCTGTATCGTAGTACCTTAGTTTTGTTACCTCAGGAAATCCTCTGCCCTTCTCAGCCCAGTTGCAGTTAAGGACAAGTCAGAGTTTCTTGTTTGATCCAAGACATCCCCATCTGCTCTCCCTCCCGCTCTGCGCGTCAACTGCGCCTCGTAACTATAGACTCCCAGCAGTCATATTAGAACACCTCGAGCGTCCAGTCGATCAACTGGTGGAGTCATCAATCCTGTTGTAGGGATAAACCCTTGCTTGTTAAACCGAACGAAGTGCGGTTTAGGTTGGGTTTCTCTTTAGGATTTCGACCTGACTTGTAGTGACCTCGGACAACCTACCGGAAGAATAGAGACGTGATCGTTCTCTCACAAGCTAGTTGGACTAGTGAGTACTCCGCGGAGTCGGCTCAGTGAACTGGTAGTTGTTGGGGTAGAGTGGCCCTGACAAAGACCCAGCAGAGCTAGCTTCGTTTTCCGTAATGCAAGATCCGGCTGCAAAGGTACTTCCACTCGTTTGTGGCATCGATGTTCTGACCTCTCCTATAGAATTTCATTTTCAAACTTCGTGTTCACCTCCTCAGCCGACTTCTCGGGAAAGGCCTTAATGGTGACGATCCATGCCTGTTCACAGATGAGGAACGAAACTCCGTTCGGATCGTCGACAACATCATCTATTCAGTAAAGCAATTGTCCGTCAACTATACAACGTACGACGTCCGCCGTGACCGGGATACAGTAAATACCAGCAGCCGTCCCTACATCATGGTTTGGTCACCCGAATCAGGGGGTACCCACCCATACTGGTACGCCCAAGTTCTTGGGATTCATCACACCCTTGTGTCAACGACCCATCCGGCGGCCTTGAAACATTCCGTTCAGCACATTCAATTTTTGTGGGTCCGATGGCTTGGCGCTGAGCCGGGATACCGTTCTGGATCGCGGGTGGCTCTCCTTCCAAAGGTCGGCTTTGTTGAGATTGAAGATGACGATGCGTTTGGGTTTTTAGACCCAGACCTTGTAATCCGAGGCACTCATCTCATTCCTGCGTTTCACTCTGGACGTACGACCAATCTGATGCCATACAATGGACCCACCATTGCACGCCTCGCTGGGGAGAAGGATGACTGGGAGAACTTTTATGTGAACATGTAAGGGTTTCTCCTGATCCAATCTTATGTTAATTCTGACTTATCTTCAGCTTCGTCGACCGTGATATGTTCGTACGGTATCTTGGGGGAGGCATCGGTCATCTTGAACAGTTCCCTGCAGCAAACAATGACAATGAAATTACATACGACTATGAAGATAACGAAGGTGATACAGCTAGAGATGACAATGGGGCAGAGGAAGGCAGAGATAATGAAGGAGAGGAGGGTGGTGAGGAAGATGAGGATGGCGAGGATGAGGACGGCGAGGATGAGGACGGTGAAGAGAGCGAGGAAAGTGAGGAAGATGAGGAGTCCGAAACCGATGATGCTGGGGGTAGTTCCGACGAGGATATGGGGAACTCGTATTAAAGTATTTATTGTGTAATATATTGGTTGTCAGAACGTCGAAGGGCGTGATCGGGTTGCTTCTCCCAGTCAGTCACTCTCGAGCGTTGAGTGATGCCCCATTCCGCACGAGTGACTGGCACAGCACAAGTTCCCCTCTCTTTCTACTTGCTCCCGTGCGCATACAACCCAGGTCGTTTCTCCAAGCTCAATCCTCCCCCCCAATGCGAGCCCGCACGCAGGTGGTGCCCCACGTTGTACTCCCTCATCCGGTTCCCGCACTTCCAACCAAACTCTTCTCGCCCATCACAGACAGGAAGAGCTTGGACAGCTGGGATAGTTCCACCCACGAAGACAATTTCGCTACAGAACGGAAGCCAGAACACATCCCAAAGTCCCGAAGAGTATGCACCCTCCTCCGATTTCTTGCATTTTGAGCCGTGAATTAACCTCCCCCTCCCCTCTATTCTTATCTCACGTTTGGACAGTCATCGGACATGTTACCGTCCCATCTACTCACAGGAGCTCAGATGGCTGGATCCACCCATATACTCGTCGGTCACCATTTGCCGTCACCCGATACCTCGGCTCCATCCAGACACTGGTCCCTCTTGAACTTGTTCATCGACGATATCTATTGCCACTCACTGGGGGCAGGGGCACCTGGAATTGGTGATTACATCTTGATTACATGGTGAGTTCATGTGCACTTTTCAATGATTGTAATCACCGATTCCAGGTTGATTACATTTCAAATGTTACCTTGACATGTAATTCAACTGTGCCCACCAACTCCATCTGAAATTTCCTCAAAATGTTCCCAAGCAATGTTTCCTGAATGTGCCCACTGGGCACATTGTGAAAACATCTCATGTTTTTGAGCGCATTTAGATTACATCTTGGACGATTGAAGAACATGTTGACTACATTGCAGCATCATTTTTGCCGACAGGTAAAAAACATCCCAGAAACATTTGTAGATAACATTTCAAATGTAATTGGTGGACATTGGCTGGATTACATGTCAAGGTAACATTTGAAATGTAATCAATCTGGAATTGGCAATTACAATTATTGAAAAGTGCACATGAACTCACCATCCAATCAAGATGTAATCACTGATTCCAGGTTCCCCTGCCCCCAGTGACTGAAGCTCAAGACACCAATATCTCCAAGCCGCACTACGACTGCTTGATTTGTTTGCCCGAATTTGGACGTCAGTGCGACGCAGGGAAGGTTCGACAAGGGGTATCTTGATATCGCTTTGGAGGACGTTGAGAACGCGAGGGTGAATCTCGCCGAGGAGAACGATGTGCTGAGGAAGTTGGTTGTGGATTGTGTGAATGGAGCTCAGGGGTTGTTGCATAGGATCAAATATCGTGGTGACGAACGACATATGGTCGACGAGGTACGAGATTCAGCTCGACCGCAACTTTTGGTCACGAAACTGACCCCGTATCAGCCCACTCCTGTGACCGAGGCACAGTTGTTCCCATTGGCCCCTATGAACGCCACCCGGGAGGCATTCACACTGGGGGCAGACCCCTACTTACCTGGCAGGCAAATTGAGGGTTTTTTGAGAGTTTTTCAACAATTTACTCAGATTTTACCCAGTGGGTTAATTGTGAACAAATTCAAAACTTACCCACCACTTTGCCCACACTTTGATCAGTGGGTAAGTTTTGAATTTGTTCTGAACAAGCTCATCAGTTTGCCCATGAGGTACTTCTTTGACAAAGCTTCAAGGGTTCTTTCACAAATTGTACAAAATGTGTCCACCACATTATCTGAGCCACTCACCCAGAGTTCTTTCACAAATTACCCAGAAATTTGCCCACAACATGTTTAATCATGTATGCAGTGGGATTGTTGAGAGTTTGTCAAGAAATTGAGCATATCAAGAGTTTGTTGTGATTACATCAAAGAAAACCTGGTGGGTATGTTACTGAGTATGTTGTGAGCAAGTTTTGAAAGAATTCTTGATGAGTGGCTCAGAGCATGTGGTGGGCATATTTGGTGGAATTTGTGAAAGAACCCTTGGGGTTTGTCAAAGAAGTACCTCATGGGCAAACTGATGAGCTTGTTCAGAACAAATTCAAAACTTACCCACTGATCAAAGTGTGGGCAAAGTGGTGGGTAAGTTTTGAATTTGTTCACAATTAACCCACTGGGTAAAATCTGAGTAAATTGTTGAAAAACTCTCAAAAAACCCTCAATTTGCCTGCCAGGTAAGTAGGGGTCTGCCCCCAGTGTCAAGGGAATCTTGCATGCTGTCGGCGACACGATAGAGAAGCGACCGGATAACATCCCCGATCCTAGCGATTCACGTAACGCTGACGTCGCCAAGCTTAACGCTATCGTCCAACATTTGCGAAATGAACCTGGTAAGCTATCACTCCCCTCTGAGATTGTGCTTGATCTAAGGTGTCGCTCCTTCACAGATCAAGCGCGATGCCACACCTCTGATTACGCCAGTCAAGCCCGATCACTCGTGGACAAGTTCATAAAGGGCCAGGATTCTTCGCGCGTTCTTTCGAGCTCTCCAGACGTGGACTCGGAGACAACATCGATAGAGAAGAGGCGGTTGCAGGCTGAGCGTGATGAACTCG
Organism: Thelephora terrestris; assembly: GCA_015956445.1. Classification (NCBI taxonomy): domain Eukaryota; kingdom Fungi; phylum Basidiomycota; class Agaricomycetes; order Thelephorales; family Thelephoraceae; genus Thelephora; species Thelephora terrestris. Next base: position 647,757 of record WIUZ02000008.1, read on the forward strand.
ATGAGGATCGTCGTAACCTCACCGAAGCCGCCTTGAAGCTTGGCCGGGAGAGGGCAGCGCTTGAGGTTCAGCGGTTAGAGTTCTTGGAGGATCGACGGGCGTGGGACGTCAAGAAGATGATTGATGACCTTCCGCCTTCACCCAAAGCCACAGGAGCGCCTATGTCGTCCACAGTGGTCAAGTCTGCGTTGAAGGAGAAGCTGGCTTCTCCTTCACGCAGGAAATCGACGCTCTTCCTCCCTTTCTTGCCAGCCCCCGCAATGATCGACGTTCCTCGTTTCTGCCTCGAGGCTTGGGTTTTCAACGGGATTTCAAGTTTGGTTCCCCTCCCAAGAAAGTAGCTCCAATGCAGACATTGGATACCGAGCTAATCCCCTCTTCCCTACCCCCGCCCTCGAGAGAGACCATCGCCCGCATGACGGGTGTGGAGGATCTATTGGCTTCTTGCACCCAACCAAAGGAACTTGTGACTACAGAGTTTGTCGTCCCTCCGCGTTCGCCTCAGTCATCACTATCCCCACCTTCAAAACCCACAAGCCATGCCCCCTTCAAACTTTCTGCCCCTTCCATTGAACTGCTACTATCCGGGTGGAGTCGGGACGCGACCAGAATAGCAGAAGTGGGGGTGAGGGGTCGCCGGTTGTGCAGAGGTCGGGAAGGGGAGAGAAGCTAGACAGAGGAGAGGGAACCACGGTAGGTCGCGACATTGTCGGGACGAGAAGGGAGAACTTCGTACTAGCAAACTCCTGCTAGACGATGACGATGGGCTAGGGGGCTAGTGGGCGATGGGCTAGTGGGCTAGGGGGCTATTGGAACTATGGGGCTAGTGGAATCGATGTCAGAGCGAGGGGCTGGAGGTTTTCGATGATCAGTTCGTTCAGGCAGAAGGGAGAAGAGGTGTGAAGAGGCCCGGGGGTTTCTTGTTTTGTCAACTAGCTAGTACAGGGTATTTATAGGTGAAGACGGTGCGATCTACGCGAAAGAGATGGGAAAAGTAGCGAACAAATGGAGAAACGGTGGGAGAATAAGAACAGGTAGATAGAAGGGGATAAACGAGAGTCCGACGCAGGGTAGGGAGACGAACGGTTCGTCGGGAGGCCGGAACGAGGCTGGGACAGGTCTTACCGAGAGGATGGAGCGATCGTGAGGAACAGAACCAAAAGGGGAAGTCTACAGGTTCGAGGTCAAAAGATCGTAACCGGGCGGGGGAGCGGGAGCAGTTGAAGATGATTGACGAGCGAGAAGGAACGAGTCGGCACGTGTCTAGACTGAAGGGAACCGGACCGGGGGAGGGGACGCGTCATCGCGACGAGATAAGGGATCGGGAGGCATCGGCCGATCAACACGTCATGTGCTGTTCGGGGAGGACGGCCACGGATGCGGAAGCAGTAGGCGATGACGCACGTCGAAGGGATCGCGAGAACGGTTTGATGATCGGGACGTCAAGTGGGCGTGACACCCCTGTGACCGATCGAGGGGTCGTCGGCTCGCGTAGTCAGTAGCTAGCGGGGTAGGGAGACAGGGACTGGGGACTAGCACTAGATTTGAAGGTCGCGCGAATAGATGGCGGGTCATCTCCTCGAGACTTTAAAATTCAACCACCCTTGGTTGCATGAGGTCGCCATGAGGCAAACGTGAGGCGTCCAAATCGGGAAGGCCGCACGGAAGCAAAACGACGAGATCGCGGTTTCGCCAACTCATCACTTTTCTTTTCTGACCTCTGCCATGTCTTCCTCTTCCAAATGGACTCCTCCTCCTGCTGAATCAGACGTGGCCGCTCGTGTACGAATGCTGCAGCACGCTGTCGCCTACATGCTCCGTGCTCGTGAGATGTTCGCGAGATCCACGGGCAGATATGCGGGATATGAAGATGACCTTGACCCCGCGGAGGACGCCATGATGAGCGTGGTTGGGGAGACCTCGCGGCGCATTCGAGCTGAGTTTGGAGAGGGTCGTGACTGCAGAGGTGACGGGGCATAGTCCAAGGTAAGAGTGAATCAGCTGGTCATTGATGCGCAACTGCGAAGAAAAAGGGGTTGTAAAGATGATGAAAGAAGGACAGCGGGCAAAGGAAACGTGGGTGTCTAGAAGCTAGATCGAAAGTGGGACAGCGTTAGAATCTTAGAAGGAGGCGGTTGCGAAAGTAAATAGAGAGGTGCATAGCTATAGTCCAGAATAAATACGAGACAGGTTGGTCTGTCCTAGAACGAAGGGGAGGGAACCTCACGATAAGATCCAGCAGCGGGGTTCAAGGAATCGAAGAAGTGGACATCTTCAGGGTCTTCACTGGTGGGGTCCTCGTCGTCGGGAAGAGTCGCGAAGCTTGGGTCGCGAGTCTCTGTACGAGCAAGGTAGGGGATCAGACGAAACCCGGCTACCCTGAGCTGAGACTGGGCGCCGTCGAGTTCAGCGACGACGTAGGAGGGGCCAGCCTTCTTGCGAATGACGACATAGGGGCCATTGTACCGGGGCTTGGTCTTGCGGTTCAGAGACTCTTCAATGCGGGAGTTCCGAACGAGGACCAGGGATCCAGGCTTGAAATCGAAGTCTACAATCTGTGAACCATGGCGCTTCTCAAACCGCTCTAGGTTCTTGACGCGGGAAGCGGTAACTGTCTCCTGCATCTTTTCGATATCTTCCTCACGCTTCGCGAGCTGACGAGCCCGGATTGCGATGAGCTCTTCGGTAGAGATGCCAAAGTCTTGGGCAGGGACAAGGTAAGTGGCTTCGAGAATATCGAAAGGAAGGATGGGGTGGACACCGTGGACCATGTAGTAGGGGGAGAACCCAGTCGCCTTCCGTACAGTGACACGCTCGGCCCAGAAGACCTGTGGGAGAACCTCGTGCCATCTGGACTCGTTTCCATGGCAGGTTTTCATGACAGCTTCGCGGACATCGAAGTGCTTCGACTCGACGATCCCATTGGCTTGGGAGTTGTAGCCAGAGATGCGGATGTGTCGGATACCGTATCGCGACGCGAGGATGTCGAGGGCGGCGATATAGGAGGAACCGTTGTCGGTGACAATCTCGGCGATGCCACCCCATCGACATAGGAGGTCCTGGAAGATGAAGTCGGTGATGACCTTGGCAGACTCGGAGGTAGTTGCCCGAGCTTCGGGATAAGACGTAAGCGCATCGCGAGCGTGGATGACGTATCGGTAGCTTCCAGTCCTGGGCATAAGAAAGGTATCAATATGGGCTTTCCAAAACAGGCCGGGAACGGTCGGGACGGTTGGCAGGATGTAGAAGTACTCGGTTTGGCGCAGCTGACACTCGTGGCATGTCTTGACGTACCATCGGACGTTCTCACTGAGGCAGGGCCACCAGAAACGCAGAAGGAGGTTGGCTGTCGTCGCGAAGGCTCCCTTGTGGCCGAGGTTGTCGTGGGCAAACCGAATGAGGCGGAGGCGATCTGAAGGAGGAGGAACGAGCTGTGGGCTACCCTTGCGATTCTTCCGGAACAGCTTGTTGCCAACGAGGAAGTAGTCTGTGGCTTGGCGGATGAACTGCCGGTAGTCGTGGTCAGAGAGGTCTGGAGGGCGCTCCAAGTCGGACAGGAGCTTCTGTATCACGACCAGCCGTTCTTTGCGACGGAGGCCTTTGGGGGACTGGGGGATCGCGACATCGGTCTCAGAATCCGGTGAGGAGGATCGCGACGGAGCGGCAGAGTCGTCGGGAGGTTCTGGAGAGGGTCAAGGGGAAGGGGAGGAGGCATGCAGAGCTGGTTCGGGTTCAATGGCGAATAATATAGAAGGTGCTGGGTCTAGGGGGGATCGAGGTGTGTTGACTTCAGAGCCCCTTCAGCTATCTTTTCTCCATGGGTCATGGACCATACATCGTGACAATTCTCCATGGGTCATGGGCTATGCAACGTTGTACAACGTGTTGTACAACCCATGACCCATGGGTAATGGAATAGTATCTGTTGCCCATGCCCCATGGGTTGTACAACACTATCCCTTCCCCATGCCTCATGGGTTGTACAATGCTATCCTTTCCCCATGGGGCATGGGTTGTACAACGCTATCCAATTCCCATGCCCCATGGGTTGTACAACACTATCCATTTCCCATGGGTCATGGGTTGTACAACACTATCCAATTCCCATGCCCCATGGGTTGTACAACGCTATCCATTCCCCATGGGTCATGGGTTGTACAACGCTATCCTTTCTCCATGGGGCATGGGTTGTACAACACTATCCATTTTCCATGGGGCATGGGTTGTACAACGCTATCCTTTCTCCATGGGGCATGGGTTGTACAACACTATCCATTTCCCATGGGGCATGGGTTGTACAACACTATCCATTCTCCATGGGGCATGGGTTGTACAACACTATCTGTTTCCCATGGGTCATGGGTTGTACAACACTATCTGTTTCCCATGGGTCATGGGTTGTACAACACTATCTGTTTCCCATGGGTCATGGGTTGTACAACACTATCCAGTTCCCATGGGTCATGGGTTGTACAACGCTATCCAATTCCCATGCCCCATGGGTTGTACAACGCTATCTGTTCCCCATGGGGCATGGGTTGTACAACGCTATCCATTCCCCATGCCTCATGGGTTGTACAACACTATCCATTTCCCATGGGTCATGGGTTGTACAACACTATCTGTTCCCCATGGGTCATGGGTTGTACAATGCTATCCATTCTCCATGGGGCATGGGTTGTACAACGCTATCCATTCTCCATGGGGCATGGGTTGTACAACACTATCCATTCTCCATGGGGCATGGGTTGTACAACACTATCCATTTCCCATGGGTCATGGGTTGTACAACACTATCCATTCTCCATGGGGCATGGGTTGTACAACACTATCCAGTTCCCATGGGTCATGGGTTGTACAATGCTATCCAATTCCCATGCCCCATGGGTTGTACAACACTATCTGTTCCCCATGGGGCATGGGTTGTACAACGCTATCCATTCCCCATGCCTCATGGGTTGTACAACACTATCTGTTTCCCATGGGTCATGGGTTGTACAACACTATCTGTTCCCCATGGGGCATGGGTTGTACAACACTACCCATTCTCCATGCCCCATGGGTTGTACAACACTATCCATTCTCCATGGGGCATGGGTTGTACAACACTATCCAGTTCCCATGGGGCATGGGTTGTACAACGATATCCAATTCCCATGGGGCATGGGTTGTACAACGCTATCTGTTCCCCATGGGGCATGGGTTGTACAACACTATCCATTTCCCATGGGTCATGGGTTGTACAACACTATCTGTTCCCCATGGGGCATGGGTTGTACAACACTATCCTTTCCCCATGGGGCATGGGTTGTACAACACTACCCATTCTCCATGCCCCATGGGTTGTACAACACTATCTGATTCCCATGCCCCATGGGTTGTACAACACTATCCATTCTCCATGGTGCATGGGTTATACAACACTATCTATTTTCCATGCCCCATGGGTTGTACAATGCTATCCAATTCCCATGCCCCATGGGTTGTACATCACTATCCAATTCCCATGCACCATGGGTTGTACAACAGCATCTTGTGCCCATGGGGCATCAGTTGCAGAATGGTGTCCTTTCTCCATGTCCCATGGATTATATCACTATTCCAGGAAAGGAGATACTTTATAAATCAACCATTAGCTGTGTGAATTTGAAAAAATTAGACTCTGTTTGTATGCATGATAGACCATATATCAGTATGTGGCTCTAACCTAATGGAAACTAAACTTAACCTGATAATAGCCACAACCTAATCCTCAATCTAACCTGAGCCAATGTAAACTTGACCCATGAACCTAAGCCTAACCTAATCCTAAACCTGGTCTAATCCCAAATCTAACCCTAACCTGACCTGACCTAACCTAACCTAACCTAACCTATACCTAGACTAACCTATACCTATACTAACCTATACCTAACCTAACCTGGTATGGGCAAACCTAACCTACCTATCATGACCTGTTCCAGCCTAATGTCATGTATGCCAGCCAAGACTAACTTCACCCAGTTGCAAACATATGACTTGGGTCACAGGACCATAAAGCAAACTGCAGTCCCCTCACTCTGTGCCCAACCATCCCATAAGCCCACAGACGCACATATATATCATCAGCAACCCAGCATCATGCTTATCACCCATGTTCAACCACAAACCACTCTCACCCTTTGTTCTGTGCTATCTCAAAGCCTAACCATAACTCTAGCTCACCCACCCATATTAATCCTTGTGTGGAATATGTTATAAGTCTATAAACCATATGTTTGTAGGCCACTTGCTTGTGGGCCCAAGGAGGTGGATGAACTTGAGTTGTGGTTTGTCTGTGAGATGGCACAGAACAAAGGGTGAGAGTGGTTTGTGGTTGAACATGGGTGATAAGCATGATGCTGGGTTGCTGATGATATATATGTGCGTCTGTGGGCTTATGGGATGGTTGGGCACAGAGTGAGGGGACTGCAGTTTGCTTTATGGTCCTGTGACCCAAGTCATATGTTTGCAACTGGGTGAAGTTAGTCTTGGCTGGCATACATGACATTAGGCTGGAACAGGTCATGATAGGTAGGTTAGGTTTGCCCATACCAGGTTAGGTTAGGTATAGGTTAGTATAGGTATAGGTTAGTCTAGGTATAGGTTAGGTTAGGTTAGGTTAGGTCAGGTCAGGTTAGGGTTAGATTTGGGATTAGACCAGGTTTAGGATTAGGTTAGGCTTAGGTTCATGGGTCAAGTTTACATTGGCTCAGGTTAGATTGAGGATTAGGTTGTGGCTATTATCAGGTTAAGTTTAGTTTCCATTAGGTTAGAGCCACATACTGATATATGGTCTATCATGCATACAAACAGAGTCTAATTTTTTCAAATTCACACAGCTAATGGTTGATTTATAAAGTATCTCCTTTCCTGGAATAGTGATATAATCCATGGGACATGGAGAAAGGACACCATTCTGCAACTGATGCCCCATGGGCACAAGATGCTGTTGTACAACCCATGGTGCATGGGAATTGGATAGTGATGTACAACCCATGGGGCATGGGAATTGGATAGCATTGTACAACCCATGGGGCATGGAAAATAGATAGTGTTGTACAACCCATGCACCATGGAGAATGGATAGTGTTGTACAACCCATGGGGCATGGGAATCAGATAGTGTTGTACAACCCATGGGGCATGGAGAATGGGTAGTGTTGTACAACCCATGCCCCATGGGGAAAGGATAGTGTTGTACAACCCATGCCCCATGGGGAACAGATAGTGTTGTACAACCCATGACCCATGGGAAATGGATAGTGTTGTACAACCCATGCCCCATGGGGAACAGATAGCATTGTACAACCCATGGGGCATGGGAATTGGATATCGTTGTACAACCCATGACCCATGGGAACTGGATAGTGTTGTACAACCCATGCCCCATGGAGAATGGATAGTGTTGTACAACCCATGGGGCATGGAGAATGGGTAGTGTTGTACAACCCATGCCCCATGGGGAACAGATAGTGTTGTACAACCCATGACCCATGGGAAACAGATAGTGTTGTACAACCCATGAGGCATGGGGAATGGATAGCGTTGTACAACCCATGCCCCATGGGGAACAGATAGTGTTGTACAACCCATGGGGCATGGGAATTGGATAGCGTTGTACAACCCATGACCCATGGGAACTGGATAGTGTTGTACAACCCATGCCCCATGGAGAATGGATAGTGTTGTACAACCCATGCCCCATGGAGAATGGATAGTGTTGTACAACCCATGCCCCATGGAGAATGGATAGTGTTGTACAACCCATGCCCCATGGAGAATGGATAGCGTTGTACAACCCATGACCCATGGGGAACGGATAGCGTTGTACAACCCATGGGGCATGGGAATTGGATAGTGTTGTGCAACCCATGACCCATGGGAACTGGATAGTGTTGTACAACCCATGCCCCATGGAGAATGGATAGCATTGTACAACCCATGAGGCATGGGGAAGGGATAGCATTGTACAACCCATGAGGCATGGGGAAGGGATAGCGTTGTACAACCCATGCCCCATGGGGAACAGATAGCGTTGTACAACCCATGGGGCATGGGAATTGGATAGCGTTGTACAACCAATGACCCATGGGAAACAGATAGTGTTGTACAACCCATGCCCCATGGGGAATGGATAGCGTTGTACAACCCATGGGGCATGGGAATTGGATAGCGTTGTACAACCCATGGGGCATGGAGAATGGGTAGTGTTGTACAACCCATGCCCCATGGGGAAAGGATAGTGTTGTACAACCCATGCCCCATGGGGAGAGGATAGTGTTGTACAACCCATGACCCATGGGAAACAGATAGTGTTGTACAACCCATGGGGCATGGAGAATGGGTAGTGTTGTACAACCCATGCCCCATGGGGAACAGATAGTGTTGTACAACCCATGACCCATGGGAAATGGATAGTGTTGTACAACCCATGCCCCATGGGGAAAGGATAGCATTGTACAACCCATGCCCCATGGGGAAAGGATAGCGTTGTACAACCCATGCCCCATGGGGAACAGATAGCGTTGTACAACCCATGGGGCATGGGAATTGGATAGCGTTGTACAACCCATGACCCATGGGAACTGGATAGTGTTGTACAACCCATGCCCCATGGAGAATGGATAGCGTTGTACAACCCATGACCCATGGGGAACGGATAGCGTTGTACAACCCATGGGGCATGGGAATTGGATAGTGTTGTGCAACCCATGACCCATGGGAAATGGATAGTGTTGTACAACCCATGGGGCATGGAAAATGGATAGCATTGTACAACCCATGACCCATGGGAACTGGATAGTGTTGTACAACCCATGGGGCATGGGAATTGGATAGCGTTGTACAACCCATGCCCCATGGGGAAAGGATAGCATTGTACAACCCATGAGGCATGGGGAAGGGATAGTGTTGTACAACCCATGGGGCATGGGCAACAGATACCATTGTACAACCCATGGGGCATGGGCAACGGATACTATTCCATTACCCATGGGTCATGGGTTGTACAATGGTATCCTTTCTCCATGGGTCATGGGTTGTACAATGGTATCCTTTCTCCATGGGTCATGGGTTGTACAACGCGTTGTACAACATTGCATGGCCCATGACCCATGGAGAATTGTCACGATGTATGGTCCATGACCCATGGAGAAAAGATAGCTGAACCCTGTGGACTTCAAGGAAGAATCCTGCGCCGAGGTCTATCCACTCTTCTAGTTCGTCCGGATCATCGGGAGGCGGATCCTCAGGGGCGCGAGGACGACGGGAGAGACCGTCAGCTCCAGTGTGCTTGTCAGCGGGGACATGGACGAGTTCGAAGTCAAAGAGCAGGATGGCGGATATCCATCGGTTCACGGCATCGTTGGGATGGAGCGTAGGGTTATTGAGCATCCCCTTGATAAACTTGGCATCCATTTCCACAGTGAGTTTCTTCACGCCGATGGTGTAAATTTGCATCTGCTTGAGTGCGCGAAACAGCCCGAAGAGCTCGAGCTTGGCCTGAGAGTATCGCGACTCGCGATCGTTGAACGTGATGGACCCGAATCGACTGGGGTAGCGCTTGCCGTCTTCACCGACCTGAAGGAGAATGAAACCAACACCGTTCATGCAGGAGTCGACAGCTAGGATGACTGGGCGTTGCGACTCGTAGTCGATGGGGCGTAGAGCTGGTGAGTTTACGATCGCGGCTTTGAGGTTCTCAATAGCTGCCAACTGCGGGGGTCCGATTTCGAAGGGTTCGTCTTTCCGTGTTAGCTGGATGAGGGGCCTCGCGACGAGAGTGTAGTTCTTGATGAAGATTCGAAGGACTCCACAAGTTCCCAGAAAGGCTCGAACCTCTGAGACATTCGTCGGGACGGGCCAATCCTGGATGGCCTGGATTCACAAAGGATCTGCAATACGGCCTTCATAAGTACAGATGTGTCCGAGGATATCGGCCTGAGGTACTCCGATGAACGCCTTCTTCCCGCTAAACGTAGCTCCGTAGGACTTGACGCGCTGGATGATCCGGTGTACTGCTTGGAAGTGCTCCCAGACGAATCGTCGTATGCCTGGGTTTTCGGGGATGGTCTCATACGTTCCGTCGGGAAGCTCGTATCGCGACTTTGGGCCTTTGATGGGGACATCGTCGGCGAAAGGCTGGGTCCAGTGCGGGATTTCGGGTCGAAGGATGTGGGAGACGTCTCCCTGTAGCGCGGCTGGGGAGTTGGTCCAACCCATCGGTAGAACTGTGAGTCGGAACGCGCCGAGGGGAGTGTTGAACGTGGTCATGTCGCGAGAGTCGGGATGAAGCTGGCGCTGGTCGAAGGAAACGTATAGGTCGAGCGTGGTGTAGATGGAGCGACCAGCGAAGTCTTCGGCAACCACATCGGTGTAGGGAGGCATGGCAGCGTTCTTGATCATAACGGCGTTGAGAGGTTCCAAGGAATGAACCAGACGTAAGGACTTCCCATCCTTCTTGTAGACGCAGAACCATCTACTGTTGTAGGAGGAGGACGAGGGTTCGTAGACACCGGACTGCCACTTGTTCTCGATGATCTGGGTGACCTCAGAGAGGATCCCGTGAGGGATGGGGCCTTGTCTGAGTACCCAGGGCGTGTGCGCGATGTGCGGGATCTCGATGGGGGCGAAGTACTTGGGATCAAATGTCCCTCTCTCGTCGTCAGTCCATGCGAATGCCGTGTGATGGGTGCTAACAATCCACTCCGCGAGCTTCACCTCTTCTGGTAGCAGAAGTCCTTTGCCAAGCGCCATTTGCTTCCGGCGTTCGGGAGTGAAGCGGGGGACGGGGGTGTATTCGGGAGGGTGCGTAGGCAAGGGAGGCATGTCGGCAAGGGGGTCGGGATGGTCGTGCCGAATGATCCGAAAGTTCTCTGGCAGGGTGGTGGCGACGGGTCGAGTCTTGTTCGCTACTTTCTTGTACAGGAATGTGGATCCACCGAAGGTCTCGCTAGCGAGCGGGATCTGGGAGTAGAGCTCCGATAACCACATGCTGGCTGCTCGTGCGGGAGTAAGAGGGTTGAGAGGGGGAGATGGTAACTCTTCGCGAAGGGCTGCAAACTCTGTCGAAAGATCGCGACGGGCGGGAGCATTACCCATCGCGAGGAAGAAATGTTCTAGGCGTTCTGACGAAGTTCCTGCCACTCCGAGAGGCGGGTAACCGTCTTGGGTGTCTGCATTGTTTTGGGGTGATCCTTCCGTCACACTCGATCTGAGAGCTCTGTAGACCTCTAATGCCAGGTGGCGGGTGAGAGCTGGTGTCGATGAGGTGGTCGCGACGTTGGGAGGATCGGGGATATCGAGAGTGGAGCGATCCAGTGGGGTCTCAGGATGGCCATCTATAGAATCGTATCCTATGAAGAAAGAGGAGAAAGGAGTGGGGGCAGCATAGTAGGATGATATGGGGAAAGGAGTGGAGGGGAGAAAAGGAGAAAGGACGGAGGAAATCGAGACAAGAGGAGGTGGGAGAGGAGACATAGGTGAAACTGACGCAAGTTCTGGTAGAGGGGACCGGGACAGGGAGGTATCATAGGGTATCCGATGTTTTGCGGCCTGCAGCTTGGCGTGCACTGCAGACACTGGGAGTCGGTTGGGTCGGGACGCGGGAGTAGGTTCAGACGGCTCCACGAAGATGTGGGGCTCTTTGCGCGAGAGCGGGGGAGGTTGGGGCTCTGTTGCGACCGTAGTGCCGTCTGCTAATGAAAATTTACCGCTTCCTCGGGATTTGGTCGAGGAGACTTGTGGATTCGGGGCTGCGTCGCGAACACGTAGAGCTTTCCCGTTTTCGGATCTTTGACGCGGATCTTGTGCTTCCCTCCTGCGCTGCTGACTTCGGAGCAGCTGATGACATCGAAGAAAGGTCGTCCTAAAAGAACCTCGAAAGGCGCTTCTTCGACGACCTGGATCTGGAGATAGATAGTGATGGGACCGAGCTGAACTGGGTGGTCTTCAATAAGGCCTAGCGTCATGGTGGTGCTTGCGTTCGCCGACTCCATTGGCATAGCGCGACTCGCGACGATGGGTGCTTGCAATCGGGACCAAACATCCTTTCTCATCACCACGACCTGAGCACCTCCGTCGAGAATGCACTCGGGTTCGACACCCGGCCCAAACGTCGGGTGGATGACGCGAAGGGGAAGGGAGGAGGCTGCTGCGGAGGATGAGGAGTCGTACTTCACGAGGTCCAAGAAGACTGAGGGGGGTTCTGCATCGAAACATCCAGCTAGGTAAGCATCCACTTCATCGACTTCTACCGTGTTGGCCGAGATCTTCTTGCTGGTGACAATCTCCCTGACGTGTTTTTGAAGGTCGGGAGCGACGGCCAGAAGTTCGCGAGCGCTGAGGTTGACCTCACTGGGGACAAGGGCACAAATACCCAGTGGGTACATGCTGAACACATTGAGATTACAGTCAACAAGTGATCACAATGTGCCCAGTGGGGAAAATTTGAATACATTCAAAATGTGCCAGGCCATGTGTATCCAATGTGCCCACTGGGCACATTTTGATTGTGATCACAATGTACTCAGCAATGTGATCTCAATGTGCCCAGTGGGCACATTTTAAATTCTTTCACAAAGTGCTCAGCAAAGTGTTCACAATGTACCCAGCTCATTACATGATGGTTTCTTTCAAAATGTTGTCCACAATGTGTCCAGTATGTGGCTGAGCCACTCATTCAAACTTCTTTCACAAAGTATCCAGTGATGTGTCCAGAATGTGTGCAGCCATATACATGATGATTTCTTTGAGAATACATGGTGAAATTGAACAATATTGTGATTACATTGTGATTACTTCAAAAAGTACCCCCTGGGGACATTGTGGACACATCACTGGATACTTTGTGAAAGAAGTTTGAATGAGTGGCTCAGGCACATGCTGGACACATTGTGGACAACATTGTGAAAGAAACCATCACGTAATGAGCTAGGTACATTGTGAACACATTGCTGAGCACTTTGTGAAAGAATTCAAAATGTGCCCACTGGGCACATTGAAATCACATTGCTGAGTACATTGTGATTACAATCAAAATGTGCCCACTGGGCACATTGGATACACATGGCCTGGCAAATTTTGAATGTATTCAGATTTTCCCCACTGGGCACATTGTGATCACTTTTTGACTGTAATCTCAATGTGTTCAGCATGTACCCACTGGGTATTTGTGCCCTTGTCCCCAGTGCCTTGGAGTCGAGCACACGATGGACTATGTCGCTTGTCTTCATGTTGTGTTCGACTGGGGCCTGGAAGCGATACTTGGAGTCGTCGGGAGGTGGTCTGGGTGGATAGGAGACTGGTCGCATCGGTCCTTGGGGGCGCTGTGTCTGGCGATCTCCCGCTCGAGCTCCAGGCTTTCCGGAGGTGTTGGCGGGGTTCGTCTGGGTCTGGGTAGGAGCAGGAGTGGGCTTGGACGGTCCCGACTCGCGACTGGCTGGGGTAGGGCCCGTAGGGGCAGGTGGTAATCGTCCATCCCTTCGGGGTGGGCCCGTCCTTCTCGCGATCTCGACACCGTCAAACCTGACTTTCTTGGGGCCAGTCTGCAGGGCGTAGATCTGGGCGTTGCGAATGGAGTTGAGCTGGGCTTGCATCAGTTCGACTTGTTCTAGTGTCTCGTCGTCATACTTGGAGAGGGGGGTAGGAGCGTAGCGATTCTCGATGGGAGTGTGTGGTATGCTGGTAGTCGCGTAGTCCTCCTGGTCGGGATCGTATTCCTCCTCGAAGAGGTCGTACTGTTCGTTGGGATGGGCGTAATACTCTTCGGCAGGGGGGTCTATGTCTATGGTGAACACACACTCGTCTGGGCCTTCCAAGAAGTTGGTTGCAAAGGCGTCGCGACCTTGTCCTTCGTCGAGGCCCTCTGATGTCCAGTAGTTGTCGATACGTTCGCGAAGGTTCTTGCCGGGGATGTTGCGTGGAGGGTAGCGGCCATCGGGTAAGGATAGCTTCCCGTAGCCGTTCTTGATGACCTTTCCTTGTACAAGGTAGTCCGCTGCGATGGGGCAGTCGCAAACGAAGTGGTCATGGGCGCTACAGAACACGCAGTTCTGGGTGTACTGCTCTGGGTTTAGGGTGTTCCACCGGGGGACGTTTTGAAATACTCCTCCCGGAGTAGTCTGGGAAGTAGCGGGACGAGGGAGGCGTGGTGGAGGGGCAGAAGGAGGGGGCCCACGGCGAGGCTGTACGTTCGCGGTGAAGACCCGAGTCAGGTTTGACATCGCCTGGATGAGCTCGCTGACGCTCCCCTGCTCTGCGGGCTCCGTCTTCGGGATGACAGCTCGAGAGTCGGGGTTGTCGTCGGGAGCGCGTGCGTTAAGGATGAACAACGCAGCCTCGTGGACATCAGAGAACTGGTAACCGTCGTCGGGAAGGACGTCAGGCTTCTTGATCGACAGTCGATGCAGGATTCGTGCGCGGATAGGCTGGGGGAATCCCCTGAGATAGGCGGCGTCACGCTCCCGAGCGGTGTAGCGTCCCTTCGCAATGAGGTACGTGGAATAGGTAAGGAAGGACCGGTGGTAGTCGCCGAGGTCTTCGCGACTCATGTCCCGGTACCCGCGAGTGCGCTCCAGGAGGGTATCCAGATCTCGAGTGGTCCAGCGGCGATCCGCTTGGAGGTGGGAATAAAGATGTCTAACCTCGATCTTGAACTGAGCCCAAGTGGCGGGAGTGTGAGCGAGGACGTCCGGGTGCAAGCAGGGAACGTGCTCCCAGGATTCAGCTGCCCGACCGGCGTAACGCTGAGCCCAGTCGATCATCTGTGCGTCGTTTAGACCTGCGCGCTTGGCTACTTCCTCAAGCTCGTCAAAGAAGGTCTTGAAGCCCTGCTCGGTATCGGAGGCGAACCGAGGAGCCTCGCGACTGTGCGTCAGGGGCATGTTCGCCGTCATTGCTGGATAAGATACGGGTGGGTGGGTGGGAGAAGTTGGTGTCGTGATCGGGAGGGCCTGCGCGAGTCGCGACGGGGAGTCTGGGGGAGTGGGCGATCGTGACGGCGGAATGGTGCCTGGCAAGTCGGTGGGTGAAGATAGTGGGGTGCGGAAGAAGGTCTCGTCTTGTTCTGGATGCGGGAGAGGGTTGGTCGATGAGGAGGCAATCTGCCGGGCTACGATGGCGGAAACGACGTTGTCGAGTAGGGAGAGAGTCTGGCGAGTGTCGAGAATAGCCTGTCGGGCTTCCCGAACGTCTTGGTTAATCTCGGCTGGAGCTTGCAAAGCCAGGAGCCGAGCGCGAGATCGCGTCTGAGGGGGGGAGAAATCTAGCGGGATAACCTTTTGCGCACGACCTCGTCCGCGGGGTGGAATGGCTGATAGCTTCTAGCCAGAAGTGACCTCTGAACCGGTCTCGGCGTGGGTTCCAAAATGAACTGCTACTATCCGGGTGGAGTCAGGACACGACCAGAATAGCAGAAGTGGGGGTGAGGGGTCGCCGGTTGTGCAGAGGTCGGGAAGGGGAGAGAAGCTAGACAGAGGAGAGGGAACCACGGTAGGTCGCGACGTTGTCGGGACGAGAAGGGAGAACTTCGTACTAGCAAACTCCTGCTAGACGATGACGATGGGCTAGGGGGCTAGTGGGCGATGGGCTAGTGGGCTAGGGGGCTATTGGAACTATGGGGCTAGTGGAATCGATGTCAGAGCGAGGGGCTGGAGGTTTTCGATGATCAGTTCGTTCAGGCAGAAGGGAGAAGAGGTGTGAAGAGGCCCGGGGGTTTCTTGTTTTGTCAACTAGCTAGTACAGGGTATTTATAGGTGAAGACGGTGCGATCTACGCGAAAGAGATGGGAAAAGTAGCGAACAAATGGAGAAACAGTGGGAGAATAAGAACAGGTAGATAGAAGGGGATAAACGAGAGTCCGACGTAGGGTAGGGAGACGAACGGTTCGTCGGGAGGCCGGAACGAGGCTGGGACAGGTCTTACCGAGAGGATGGAGCGATCGTGAGGAACAGAACCAAAAGGGGAAGTCTACAGGTTCGAGGTCAAAAGATCGTAACCGGGCGGGGGAGCGGGAGCAGTTGAAGATGATTGACGAGCGAGAAGGAACGAGTCGGCACGTGTCTAGACTGAAGGGAACCGGACCGGGGGAGGGGATGCGTCATCGCGACGAGATAAGGGATCGGGAGGCATCGGCCGATCAACACGTCATGTGCCGTTCGGGGAGGACGGCCATGGATGCGGAAGCAGTAGGCGATGACGCACGTCGAAGGGATCGCGAGAACGGTTTGATGATCGGGACGTCAAGTGGGCGTGACACCCCTGTGACCGATCGAGGGGTCGTCGGCTCGCGTAGTCAGTAGCTAGCGGGGTAGGGAGACAGGGACTGGGGACTAGCACTCAGTAGTCCTTATCATAATTGTGTACAATTTACTGCCAGATCTCGTAAAATTGTAATACTTTAACTCGTAGCGATTACAATGCTCAATGGCATTGCAATGCTGCCTGTGGCAGTTGCAATACCAGCTGCTCGGTACTCCTGATTAGGCAGGAGCCGACAATGTGGTAGCACCGAGTGACTGGGTGTGCTTATATAAGTGAGTCATGTGATTTTTCCAAAAAAGGAAATTTTGATGGCTTATATAAGCAGGTCAGGTGACTGAAAAAAGTGGGAGTTGCTGATGTAAGCAGATCATGTGACTGAAAAAAGTGGGAGTTGCTGATGTAAGCAGATCATGTGACTGACCAAAAAAGGAAATTTTTGATGGCTTACATAAGCGACTTGAAAATGATTTTGGCATTGAATTTCCCAAAGAGGAAATTTTGATGGCTGACATAAGCAGGTCATGTGACTGAAAAAAGTGGGTGTTGCTTATGTAATCAGGTCATGTGACCATCCAAAAAAGGAAAGTTTTGATGGATTACCAAAAAAGGAAATTTTGATGGCTTACATAAGCAGCTCAAAAATGCTTTTCACAAAAATTACCGAAAAAGGAAATTTCCTTTTTGGGAAAGAGTTTCCAAAAAAGGAAATTTTGATGGCTTACATGAGCAACTCAAAAATGATTTTGGCAAAAATTACCAAAAAAGGAAATTATATGCCAGAAAAATCGGAAAAATGCCAGAAAAATCTTAAAAAATATCGAAAAAATTCCCACAGGTCTAGAAAGTGCCCAAAATGGTAAATTACTCCCAGAAATATCCAGAAAATTGTTTTTCTGGCTGGAAAAATCATGAAAAATTCCAGAATATAGATAAATATTTTATAAAAATTATTTCAATTTTTTTGGTTTATTGAATAGCCCATAATTGTAATATTAATATATTTTTTGCCCAAAAAATTCATAAAAATCCCAAAAAATAAATCAAAATAGGAAAATAGAAATATATCCATAATATTCATTATATCATGAAGTACAGACCAGTTTGTGGTCATAAACTAGCCCTAAACCTAGTCCTGGACCTAACCTAACCTAACCTAGCCTAACTCTAGCCCTAACCCTAACCCTAACCCTAACCCTAACCTAGACCTAAACCTACACCTAACCTAACACTAAACCCAACCTAACCCTAACCTAACCTAACCTAACCTAACCCAACCTAACCTAACCTAACCTAAACCTAACCTAAACCTAACCTAACCTAACCTAACCCCAAACCTAACCTGCCCTATATCCAGCCTGCCCTAAACCTAACCTAGCACCAAACCTAAACCTAAACCTACATCTAAACCTAACCTGCCCTAAACCTAACTCTGACCTGGCCTAGTTCAGCCTTGTCTTATCTTATCTTATCTTATCTTATCTTATCTTATCTATCTTATCCTGTCTTACCTACCCTAGACCCAACCTAACCTGACATAGTCAACTTAGCCTAGTCCACCACAGATCACCCAACCTAACCTAAAGTGGTTCACCTGACCTAGACTGATGCAACTTGAGTTTATCTCTTCTAATCAGCTGTAATCTTATCTGGCCTTAATCCAAATACCGTAGCTAACCAACATCTAACCCAACTTCACCTGGCTCACCAGCAAGTAACTGGGCTACAGGAACACACTGTGAGCTGCACTATCCCATATCCTGTATCCAACTGTCACTCAAACACAAGAACTGTGGTGGACCTACAAGTTAGTGGACCCATAAGCCCACAGACCCACAAGTATAGGCTGCTCACTCAGTGGAGACATCTGTTATCCAACCTCACCCACGTACCACCCTCACCCTGTGTTCTGTGCCAGAGTGCAACTTCACCACAGCTCAAGTTCAACTACCTGGCTAAACCCATGTACAATCAGGTCTACAAATCCATGGATCCATAACCAACAGTCTATCAACCTGACTTGCAGGTTCAGCCAGGTGGTTGAACTTGAGCTGTGGTGAAGTTGCACTCTGGCACAGAACACAGGGTGAGGGTGGTACGTGGGTGAGGTTGGATAACAGATGTCTCCACTGAGTGAGCAGCCTATACTTGTGGGTCTGTGGGCTTATGGGTCCACTAACTTGTAGGTCCACCACAGTTCTTGTGTTTGAGTGACAGTTGGATACAGGATATGGGATAGTGCAGCTCACAGTGTGTTCCTGTAGCCCAGTTACTTGCTGGTGAGCCAGGTGAAGTTGGGTTAGATGTTGGTTAGCTACGGTATTTGGATTAAGGCCAGATAAGATTACAGCTGATTAGAAGAGATAAACTCAAGTTGCATCAGTCTAGGTCAGGTGAACCACTTTAGGTTAGGTTGGGTGATCTGTGGTGGACTAGGCTAAGTTGACTATGTCAGGTTAGGTTGGGTCTAGGGTAGGTAAGACAGGATAAGATAGATAAGATAAGATAAGATAAGATAAGATAAGATAAGACAAGGCTGAACTAGGCCAGGTCAGAGTTAGGTTTAGGGCAGGTTAGGTTTAGATGTAGGTTTAGGTTTAGGTTTGGTGCTAGGTTAGGTTTAGGGCAGGCTGGATATAGGGCAGGTTAGGTTTGGGGTTAGGTTAGGTTAGGTTAGGTTTAGGTTAGGTTTAGGTTAGGTTAGGTTAGGTTGGGTTAGGTTAGGTTAGGTTGGGTTAGGTTAGGTTAGGTTAGGTTGGGTTAGGTTAGGTTAAGGTTAGGTTAGGTTAGGTTTAGGTTAGGTTAGGTTAGGTTAGGGTTAGGTTGGGTTTAGTGTTAGGTTAGGTGTAGGTTTAGGTCTAGGTTAGGGTTAGGGTTAGGGTTAGGGCTAGAGTTAGGCTAGGTTAGGTTAGGTTAGGTCCAGGACTAGGTTTAGGGCTAGTTTATGACCACAAACTGGTCTGTACTTCATGATATAATGAATATTATGGATATATTTCTATTTTCCTATTTTGATTTATTTTTTTGGGATTTTTATGAATTTTTTGGGCAAAAAATATATTAATATTACAATTATGGGCTATTCAATAAACCAAAAAAATTGAAATAATTTTTATAAAATATTTATCTATATTCTGGAATTTTTCATGATTTTTCCAGCCAGAAAAACAATTTTCTGGATATTTCTGGGAGTAATTTACCATTTTGGGCACTTTCTAGACCTGTGGGAATTTTTTCGATATTTTTTAAGATTTTTCTGGCATTTTTCCGATTTTTCTGGCATATAATTTCCTTTTTTGGTAATTTTTGCCAAAATCATTTTTGAGTTGCTCATGTAAGCCATCAAAATTTCCTTTTTTGGAAACTCTTTCCCAAAAAGGAAATTTCCTTTTTCGGTAATTTTTGTGAAAAGCATTTTTGAGCTGCTTATGTAAGCCATCAAAATTTCCTTTTTTGGTAATCCATCAAATATTTCCTAAAAAGGAAATCCTTTTTAGGAAAGACCCCTCCAAAAGCAATTTTGAGACGCTTATGTAAGCCATCAAAACTTTCCTTTTTTGGATGGTCACATGACCTGATTACATAAGCAACACCCACTTTTTTCAGTCACATGACCTGCTTATGTCAGCCATCAAAATTTCCTCTTTGGGAAATTCAATGCCAAAATCATTTTCAAGTCGCTTATGTAAGCCATCAAAAATTCCCTTTTTTGGTCAGTCACATGATCTGCTTACATCAGCAACTCCCACTTTTTTCAGTCACCTGACCTGCTTATATAAGCCATCAAAATTTCCTTTTTTGGAAAAATCACATGACTCACTTATATAAGCACACCCAGTCACTCGGTGCTACCACATTGTCGGCTCCTGCCTAATCAGGAGTACCGAGCAGCTGGTATTGCAACTGCCACAGGCAGCATTGCAATGCCATTGAGCATTGTAATCACTACGAGTTAAAGTATTACAATTTTACGAGATCTGGCAGTAAATTGTACACAATTATGATAAGGACTACTGTAGCACTAGATTCGAAGGTCGCGCGAATAGACGGCGGGTCAACGGGCGAGCCTAATGAGGTGCCTACGCTGGATCTCGGAGGCGACCTGTCGGAGTGGTCGGTTGACGCTGTATCGGAACCGTCTTCCCTCATCTCCACGAGACTCGTCACCATCTGAGCCACCTGGAAGATGGTAGGGGTGAGAAGCCTGCATGCGATGACCGTGACCACGCTTGCTGCGTTGACCCCGTCTAGTCAAACGCACCTCTACGGATCTATCCTCCGCCTTGTCAACCTCCATCTGTCAGGGTTGAAGGCCTGCTTACTTTCTGTGGGGCGCTAGAGGATTAGTGGGATAGGGAGTGTCGGGGCGACAAGGGTGATTGAGTGGAGTTCCTGGCGTAGGGAGGAGTTGAGGGGGGAGGTCGAGAGCGAGGGGTGACTCGGTTGAATAGGGGTGGATTGGCGAGTTGTAGTCTTGACAAAACTCGAGGAGATGTTGGATGAACGGTTCGAAGTCTTGGTCGCTGAGTCGTTCAAAGTCGACAAGGTAGTCTATGATAGCAAAGGGAAGGTCAATAGGTATGGACGTTGGTGGTGAGATGAACTCGAGGGGTGGGAAAATAGAAGGAGGGACTGATACTAAAATAGACGGTGGCTAGCACGCTATTAGTAAGTTCCGATCTCCAGAGGAATTGATGATCCGCTCTGAGAAGAAAAGGTGAAGTGGTTACTCCGGCGTCGAGAGCAGCAAAGGGACGATAGTCACTGGGGGCAAGGGAGTACTTACCCAGTGGGTGCATTGTGAGTTCATTGTGGGTTTTGAAACCATTTGCCCAGTTGTTACCCACCAGGTACTTTTTGGGTACTTTTTGAAAGATACCCATCAATTTGCCTGCATTTTACCCACTGGGTACATGGTGGGTACTTTGTAAAAGTACCCATTCAGGAACCCAGTGGGTACTTCTTGAGCGAAACCCCTGGGTTCTTTCACAATTTACTTTCCAAAGTGCCCATTACAAACCTGAGCCACTTGTTGAGAGTTCTTTCATAAAGTACCCACTGTTCTGATCACAATGTACTCAACCAGATACTCAATGGGTTCTTTGAGAGTTTGTGATGAAACTGAGCCACACTGTAAGTTCTTTGTGAGTTCTTTGAAAAAAACCCACTGGGTACATTGTGATCAGATTGGTGGGTACTTTATGAAAGAACTCTCAACAAGTAGCTCAGGTTTGTAATGGGCACTTTGGAAAGTAAATTGTGAAAGAACCCAGGGGTTTCGCTCAAGAAGTACCCACTGGGTTCCTGAGTGGGTACTTTTACAAGGTACCCACCATGTACCCAGTGGGTAAAATGCAGGCAAATTGATGGGTATCTTTCAAAAAGTACCCAAAAAGTACCTGGTGGGTAACAACTGGGCAAATGGTTTCAAAACCCACAATGAACTCACAATGTACCCACTGGGTAAGTACCCCCTTGCCCCCAGTGTCAGAGGTCCAGCATCGGTACCTCACTCGGCTCGCCATTGCTGATCCCACGAGGGGTCCGATGAGGGAGACAGAGGGTCGCTTGCCAATTACGTTGACAGCGCTGCCGAGCAATCACCCGGTGTTGGAGATGTGGAACCAAGTGTTCCAAAGTTCGGTGACATCTGGGCGGCTGATGGGTCCCTTCAAAGGAGTCTCTTTGTATCGACTTGAACTAGTCGTTCAGTTGAGTGAGGAGGATGGGGACGCCATGTGTCAGGGTTGTAGGCCTGCTTACTCTTTGTGGGACGCTAGAGGATTAGCGGAAGGGGTGAGGGTACGGGGTCGAACTTGGAGAGGGGTTCCGGGTGTAGAGGGGAGATGAGGAGGGATATCAAGCGAGAGTGGTGACTCGGTTTGATAAGGGTGAACGGGCGAGTGGTAGTCTTGGCAGAATTGACTCAGTTGCTGTACGAACGGTTCGAAGTCTTGATCGCTGAGGCGTTCGAAGTTAACGAGATATTCTATAACCGAGTAAGGTAGTTCAGTTGGCACTTCCCACCAAAGGACGAGGATAGCGGGAGAGTGAGTATGAATGTTAGTGGTAAGGTGAATGCGAGGGTTGGGGAAGTAGAAAGCTGGGCTTATACTGAAGTAGACAGTCGCTAGGACGCTCTCAGTAAAGTCTGAATATGGGTTAATAAACCGGCTGTTCGGTTTACTTGGAGACTCCTGATGAGCTTATACTCCCAGATAGATCTCCTGGCGTCTGGTACGACGGGACGTTGGGTGGGGCTGGTAGAGGGGAAAGGGTTGGGGGCGCTGAACATACACTGGCAGGAGAATTCCTGCTAGAATGAGTCAGAAAGGAAATAAGGCGTGAGGAGAATTCCTCAGCTTACTTTGTTTATTCAAGTTATGGGTAGAGGAGTACAGAAGAGATTGAGAATGGGGAAAAGAAAGGAGCGGACGCTCTTCCTTATATACCCAGTCCTCTACAGGAGTCATAATTCTACAACGAGCCAAACAGGGATCAACATGGTCTGTGCGTAGTTTAGGGTAGGTCGAATGAGTCATGGGAGTGGGACTTAGAACGATAGGGGATGATGACTAATGTGGGGACAATAGGGGGGAACAAACTGATGGAAGTATTAGGGGATTTCTCGTGTTTTACGGTAGTAATAGAAGCGCACTGGGGATTTCTCATGATCGATGGGGATTTCTCGGAGTTTGATGGGATCGCGATTGGGGCTGAGGGTTCGTTTACCCTAATTGGGACATTAATGGATAATAGGTTATTGTTTTCCCCTTTCGGTTTTCTTTGAGTCAGAATATATTTAAGTCAGGGGGATTAATGATCGTTCCCTCCATCGTCTCTTTTCCTCTCCCACCAATACCTCAACCACTCTCACCTCTCTAAACATCCCTTGATTTACTATGTCTGCCTTCGCTGCCAACCAAGCTTTGCTCAATGCTACCACCACCCCCTTTGATCTTTCCCCGTCGTTCGAGACGGATGCTCCCTATGAAGTGGAGCAGCACCTATACGACACCCCTTGTCAGGGTTGTGGGCCTGCTTACTGTTTGTGGGGCGCTAGAGGATTAGCGGATGGGTGGGGAGTGTCGGGTCTGGTTTTGAAGGGGGTTCCGGGTGTGGAGACAAGTGGAGGAGGGATATCGAGAGAGAGAGGTGACTCGGTGTGATAGGGGTGGACGGGCGAATGGTAGTCTTTGCAGAACTGGCTGAGTTGCTGCACAAACGGTTCGAAGTCTTGATCACTAAGACGTTCGAAATTGACGAGATATTCTATAACAGGATAAGGTAGTTCAGTTGGAATTTCCCACCAAAGAACGATAATAGCAGGGGAGTGGGTGTGGATATTAGTCGTGAGATGAATGCGTGGAGAAGGGAAATAAAAGGCCGGGCTGACGCTGAAGTAGACGGTCGCTAAGACGCTTTCAGTAAAATCTGAATTCCAGAGGAATTGATGATCTGCCCCTAGTAGAAAAGGGGGAGTAGTGACTCCGGCGTCAAGAGCTGCAAAGGGTCGATAGTAGGGGAAATGAGTAAGTAAGCCGGCTGTTCGGTTTACTTGAAGACTTCTGATGAGCTTATACTCCCAGATAGATCTCCGGGCGTCGGGGACGACTGGTCGTTGGACTGGACTGGTAGAGGGGAAAGGGTTTGGGGCACTGAACATACACTGGCAGGAAGATTCCTGCTGAGATGAGTTAGAAAAGGGGTAAGGCGTGAGGAGAATTCCTCAGCTTACTTTTATTCAGGTTTGTGGGTAGAGGAGTACAGAAGAGATTGAGAATGGGGAAAAGAAGGAGCGAACGCTCTTCCTTATATACCCAATCTTTTACAGGAGTCATTATTCTACGACGAGTCAATCAAGAGTCAACATGGTCTGTGCGTAGTTTAGGGTAGGATAGATGAGTCAGAATGAGGGGACTTAGGACGACAGATGGTAATTACTCATACGGGAACAATAGGGGTACAAGTTGATAGAAGCGTTCGGGGATTTCTCGGGTTTCGTGGTAGCAATAGAAGCGTGGTGGGGATTTCTCGTGATCGATGGGGATTTCCCTGGATCAATGGTAGTAATAGAAGCATGATGGGGATTTCCCGTGATCGATGGGGATTTCTCTGGATCAAATGGTAGTAATAGAAGCGTGGTGGGGATTTCCCATGACGGATGGGGATTTCTCGGGGTTTGATGGGGTTGCGATCAGGGTTAAGGGTTTGTTTATCCTAATTCGGACTTTAATGGATAATGGATTATTGTCTTCCCTTTCCGGTTTGTCTTGAGTCAGAATGTATTTAAGTCAGAGGGATTAAGGATCGTTTTTCCCTCATCGTCTCCTTTCCACCCCCACAATCACCACTACCACTCTCCTCATCAAAACATCTACTATGTCTGCTTTCATTGTCAACAACGCTACTCTCAACGCTGCCGCCACTCCCTTCACCCCATCTTTCGAGACGGATGTTCCCTACGACGTGGAACAACACCTATATGACTCCCCTGCCAACATTGCTCATGACAACCAGGTCGCCGTCGACTTCCTCACCGCCCACAACGCTCCGGCCGAGTTCTGGGAGCAGGCCGGGTATGAAGATCCCCGACTTGCTAGGCCTCAAGTTGAGGCTATGCATCCTGGAGCCGTCCGTTTGTTGGACGCCATGGAAAGGGATCGGGAGGATAGGATTGCGAAGTTGGAGAAGCGTGTGGATCTTATGTACGTCATCATGAACAGTTTGAATGAAGACTTCTCTCATTTTGCTTTGGAACATTGGGGACCTTTCCAGGCGGCTCTCTTCCGACATTTCGGACACCAATGTCGCGGCGCCTACTGCACCGATCCCCCTTGCAAGTCCCCAGTCATCCCTTCGCCGCCACCAGGATCGGGGCGTTCCTCTCCCTCCATCCCCTCCTTGGAGTCCTGCCCCAGTTCGCCAGATGGTGGAGAGGTCCCAGAAGAAGAAGACCCGCAAGAGTCCGATGACTCCTTCTGGTCAACGTTGTCGTCCCTCCGACAAGTCACGTCAAGTACGGATGAAGTTGAAGGTGGAGGTGGCGGGTCTCCAAGACAGGTATGGGTTCGCATTAGTGAGCGGGGCCTTGTCGAGCGTGCAGCGAGAAATGCATGACAGTCTGTCTCATGATGTGTTGGGGTGCAAGGAGTGTTGGCAGGATCCATCGACGCGAACGTATTCGTATTGCCCCGAGAGCGTGTATAACGCTCATCATTTCGCTCATAGATGTCCGTATTGGCAGGACTGCACTTGCGATGTAGACCCATTTGTCCTTGTTTAACTTTATCTTTCTTCTTAGTTCCTTTTGTATTTTATATCTACGAATAAGACCAATGTCTTGAACTATCTGTGTGATCTTGGCTACTATGTCACGCGTTCGTGACACCCCTGCCAACATCGCCCACGACAACAGAGTTGCCATGGATTTCTTGACCGCTCACAACGCTCCCCCCGAGTTCTGGGAACAAGCGGGGTACGAAGATCCCAACAGAACTGTGATGCGGGCTCCAGGTGTTCCTCCTTTGTTGGATGCCATGGAAAGGGAGAGGGAGGATCGTATCAGAAACCTTTCCAGGAATCTCTCCTCAGGTACTTCGGCCATAGGTGCCATGGAGCTTACTGCACCGATGCAGCTCCCCAGTCCCCCGTCGTCCCTCCGCCACCAACACAATCGGGGAGTCCCTCTTCCTCAGTCCCCTCCCTGGAGTCCTGCTCCAGTTCGTCAGATGGTGGAGAGGACCCAGAGGAAGAAGGATCGGAAGAATCCGATGACGCGTTCTGGACAGCGCTGTCGACCCTTGGACAAAGCTCGCCAGGTCCGGATGAAGTTGAAGGTGGAGGTCGCGGGTCTCCAAGACCGTTATGGGTTCGCATTAGTGAGCTCGGCGTTGACGGACGTGAAATGTCAGGCCGACGCGACCTCTACAGTTCAATAGCACTCTTGCTATTCAAACCTATCACTTTCAGGGGTTAAACACACAGTTATAACCCTGTAGCAAACCCAGGGATATCGGAAGTCTCTTCACAGACTAGATTGAAAGAGAGGAGAAAGAAGGAGACTAGGGTCTTCAGGCACTCTTGCTCTAAGCACACAGCAGTAGAGGTCACGGAGAGTCTGATGATAACAAATCTAAGGAGTACAGGCTAAACTACTCTGAGTATATATACTACTTAGATTTGTGACGTGACAGTGACATGTAACTACCCTAAAGATACAAACACAGACAAACATGGTCCGTGCGCAGCACTGCATGGTCTGTGCGTTACGTGGTGACTAATGCTACAAATTATCAGCTGATAAACAAAAGTGTGGCGGCCAATAGCAATTTGAGAGCATTACAAAGCAGTTACAAAGCATGACGTAGCCTGGGAATGTTCGGAAGGAATGTGGGTATGACTGACTAACAGCCAATGGCAAAAGGGGAGCATATGACTAAGAAATAGGGGCATATGATGTCATGTGGGTCATGCGCAGTAAACAATAGAAATGATGACTCAACTCCTGAGTCGTGGAAGGGGCGTGGCATTTGGTATATAACCAAAGGGGGTTGGATGACTGGTCTTCCAACAAACCCACCTTTGTTACACACAGCCAACATGCCTCGTGCTCAAACTCGTGTTCCCACTCGCCGCTCTTCTTCCTACTCTCCTGTTCAGGAGAACAACTTCAACATTGACCGCTTCTCTCATGCCCGCCGTGATGCTTCTCGCCCTTATCCCACTTTGGGAAACGTCATGGACCGGACCGCCACCGCCGACCCTAATGAGGGTTTCACCGACTTAGGTTCGGGATGCCGGTTGACATATTTAGCGTGTCTGCTGACGTTCTGCTTTAGGATTTAGGGATTTCATTTAGGCTTCTCGCAGGGTGTCTCGGCGCAAGTTGGCGCGTATCGAGACGAACCCTTATGCGACCGAACTCCTTAAC
This sequence comes from Thelephora terrestris, assembly GCA_015956445.1. NCBI lineage: Eukaryota > Fungi > Basidiomycota > Agaricomycetes > Thelephorales > Thelephoraceae > Thelephora > Thelephora terrestris. The sequence goes on from WIUZ02000008.1 coordinate 674,967, forward strand.
AGGGGTGTCGAGTTCGTCACTGAGACCAACGAGACCTTCAACTCTGTGTTGGAGGCCAGCGTTATCCATACGGGTAACGTTGGGTCCATGTTGATGGATGAGATTGCTCATGTCAATGAGCGAGTTGATGGTCATCGAGAAGAGATCGAGAAGTTGGAGAAGGAGTTCCTTGGATGTCATGAAGGCATCTTGAAGATCGAAGATGAGCAAGAGCAGCATGGTATGGCGATCGATAGGTTGAAGGTAAGAAAGTTTGGGTCAGGAGTAATTGACCTTTCTAACTCAAACTTTCTTTTAGGGAGAGGTGATCACTTTGAAGGACCTGGTCCGGAGTCTCGTTGCGAAGACCGGGGAATTGGAAGACGATAAGGTACTGGGACTGGGATCGAAGATAGTTGTCATCTTCTAACCCTGTTCCTTTTAGGTCCGCCTTACTCGTCGTGTTTCCGAGTTGACTGGAGAAGTCCGGGATCTCCAGAGGAAGTGTAACGAGCCGGAGGTCCGAGTCGAAGAAGAGGAGCCGGAAGTTCTGTATCGGGCCGGGTCGCCGATCATCCCTAACCGGGCTGAGTCGCCGCCCGCTCGTTTGTTGGTCCGTCACGAAAACAGGTTGGTTCCCATCGACGATGAGGTCATTGAGATCGGGAGCGACGAATTCTATCAGAACGTAGGAGTCGTCCGTAGGGACACTCCTCGTCCTGAGTTCGTTTCTACTCCTTGGGGTAGTCGCCGTCAATGGCCTGCTCTGGAGTATGATCCGTACGCCGAGTTCGTTCCCAATAGTGAACCAAACTCTGATACGGAGCTTCCAGATTATGATGACTTGTCGGACGTGGACCCGAACGAGATCCGGGAGCAGAACTGGCTGAACGAGGAGTTGGTGAGATCGGCATTGGAAGTAGTACAAAGGATCCGAAGAGATATTGATTAGATAACTCTTTTGTACTGTTGACTTCCAATGAATCTTCTTTCTATTTTGTCTATTGCGTATGATCCATGAGTCGTAAAGCATAATGGTTTTCATAAGTCCAATCCAAGGGTCAGATTAATAAGCCGGTTGACTTCTGCGAGAGGTCAGCGCGCGTCGCTTATTAATACATCCCTTGTTGTCGGTAGCCTGAATATCTACTAGTCGTCCAGGGGCAACGGAGGGCCAGGTAGGGGGGAACTTCATATGAAGGTCCGCCGGTACATGTTCACGTATTATACCTCGGGTCTTCTGGGGTATCTTGACTAGTAGCACGTTCCACGTATTGGACTTTGAGTCGTTAAGCATAGGGCATACTGCATAATAAACAGTTTACCGCCGTGTTTAGGGCAGGGCACCAACTGACTTAGTGGTGATGAGGCGTTAAATAAAGGAAATGAAAGGGGGTAAACGGCGAAATCATCACATGAAACGCGAGATGCAGGATAGCCTATTTCATGATGTATTCGGGTGTAGGGAGTGTTGGCAGGATCCTCAGACGAGGATTTATTCATACTGCCCTCAGAGTGTTTACAACCCTCACCATTTCGCTCACCAATGTCCTTGTGATCAGGATTGTGCCTGTGATGTGGATCCTTTCGTACTTGTGTAGTATCTCTAGGATTCGTTTCCGTTTTTATCCTTTTTGTATTATTACTACGAATGAGACCAATGTCTTTGACTATTTGTGTGATCTTGAGTACTATGTCACGTGTTCGTGACACCATGTTTGGAGAGTTGCCCGCAGGGAGAGGAGGTTGGCCGAACCGGGATGGAACCCTTGAGCATTGGGTGCCCATAGAGGATACAATCGACTACTAGCTTTGGACTTCTGTGGTACTAGTCACTGGGGGCAGGGGCACCTGGAATCAGTGATTACATCTTGATTACATGGTGAGTTCATGTGCACTTTCCAATGATTGTAATCACCGATTCCAGGTTGATTACATTTCAAATGTTACCTTGACATGTAATTCAACTGTGCCCACCAACTCCATCTGAAATTTCCTCAAAATGTTTCCAAGCAATGTTTCCTGAATGTGCCCAGTGGGTACATTGTGAAAACATCTCATGTTTTTGAGCGCATTTAAATTACATCTCAGACGATTGAAGAACATGCTGATTACATTGCAGTATCATTTTTGCCGACAGGTCAAAAGCATCCCAGAAACATTTGTTGAGAACATTTCAATTGGAATTGGTGGGCATTGGTTAGATTACATGTCAAGGTAACATTTGAAATGTAATCAACCTGGAATTGGCGATTACAATTATTGGAAAGTGCACATGAACTCACCATGTAATCAAGATGTAATCACTGATTCCAGGTGCCCCTGCCCCCAGTCAGTGTAACGTTCCATTTATGCCTTGAACACACTGTGCATTTCGTTGTTTGGATGATGGGGGAGTGAAGGATAAGGAGTGTGAGACCTTTGAACAATAAGAAAGGTAAGAAAGTTTGAAGAAAGAGCGTGTTATAAAAAGTTGAAAAATACCATGTTCCTGACAGTCAACAGGTGATGGCAAGAAGTTGTACCACAACCACAGGATCTTATCTCATGGTCTGGTCAAGCTTGCTGGCACTGCTCAAGGATTACCTCTGTTCTCACACAATGAACCTCTGGTTCTTAGACTTGCTTGTTCCAGAGTTTCAGCTGCTTGCATATTTGAAACAATATGGTCTGGAAGGTGAGTATATTGCCTGCCATGGAAGGTAATCCCCTGAGAGGGTGGAGCTGGAGTGCGTCGGTTTTCAGGACTGCCCAGATCACAGGCTTCTCTTTCATTTTGCCGCAATCGTGATTGATGACACTGAGGTGTGGTAGGTTCCCTTACAAATGAGTTCAAATGATTAGTTTCTCCCCAAAGTTGGAGAAAGTAAAGTCACTCACATAAGAAATAGTTCTCCTATCAACTTCACAAGTAAATGGGCCCAACAGGGATTACAGCGAGATGTACATCCTCCAGGCAGAGATCAGAGGTGGTATTAGAGTGACCAAACAGCCAGTAGTTATGTGTAGGTGCTGAGCAGGCAGAAAGGCAACAGATATTGAGTAGATGGTGAGAGATAGCAGCTGATTAGAACTTTCAGAGCTTAATATTGTCAAATTTTCTTCAAGTTCTTGTCTAGAGAGAGCCCTTTTGGATAGCTGGTGGTTGTAATTTTTTCAGATTTTTTCGATTTTTTCCTGGATTTTTGTGTCCAGATTTCTCCAGATTTTTGTATGTTGGCAGATATGTTGAGGTCAACAGGTGTTGCAGTCAGTGTATGCTTAGCCGACTCACAGAAATTAGCTAAGCAAGGTCTATTACCAAAAAAGGAACTACGGTCGCTGACATAAGCTAGGCTTTTTGGACACCCTAAGCAACCTAGAGCCTCACAAGCTCGGCTAACCAGGAGTTCTGTGGCCTGGCAACAGGTTTAACAGGCCACACTCATTTCAGCAATAGCCAATGCCATGCCGGAGGTGCCGAATAAGCAATGTGAGGAACCAACATCACATAACCAACATCACATGGCTCAACTATCCCATCAGTAGATAGAGACCAGATCACTGGGTAACACACACACAAGTTGCAGGAATCTGACATAGATACAATCAGTCATATGATGGGCAGTATTCCTTAAGCCACTGTTACATGTCACACTATACAGCTGTGACTAATGTGGTAATGTATGTATGCAAGGACACTCAGTCAGTTACAATCAATCAAACACTTCTCTTCCTTTGACTGCTTGCAACAATACCTGAAGCTCTCCCCTTTAGTAATGTTTAGAGTGCCCTCATAGTAGGCGAGAATATACCACTATGTGTAACAGGGCTAGATGTGCACCCAGAGGAATGGAAAGAATCCACCTGTGGGTCATTCTGCGTAATCCAGGCAAACAGTCCTACAAAAGGAACCTAAAGCCTACCATTTAATCACACTCTTGGACACACTAGGAAAGTTATCCTTGCTGATTATTATAGATGATTTTGGCCATTTTGTGAAACCAGGAACATCTTCCATCCTGAAGCACCTCTGAACTGCAAGGTATATACATGAAGCATAGTGCGGGAAAACAACATAGGAGTTGCCTAAAAAGAGGATAGTGCAGATATGAAAGATGACATAGTATGATGGGCATTACCAAATAAGGAACAATTCATTATGGAAAGTCACAGGAAAAATACTTTTCCAATACAAGGGCTACTAATGCACACTACAAGGCCGGTGAATCTCTCAATCTCAATGCCTACACCTACATTCCTCCTCAATAACCTATTACAACAGTGATACCATAGGCCTTGACAACCTAACTATTGCTCATGGTGCCATGCCCCCAGGATTCCAGACCAAGTTACCAGATACTAGACAGGATCTACAATGCCCTTGGAGACTTCCAGGCCAGGGAAAAAAGATGGGAGTGATGGATGTGAAAAAATGGTGTTAACACAGGGGAGCAAAGTTGAACTTGTGTGGATGCATGGACACAAGGACATCAAAAACCTAACACTCATCCAATGGACTGACACCCCCAAATATGTCTCAAATAACTAGTCTGAGGTCACCTACTGTTATCCAGGCTCTCCCCCACGCTCTACTGTTGTCTGTTTGACCCACTCCCACACAGACAAACAATGGATAAAATTATATGGGGATATAAGGAAAAAAAGAAGGGACGTGCTGGAAGGGCTCACCACCAACCACTTTGGGCCCGCGGCAAAAGCCCCCCATCAACAGCACCAATTGTTACCTCCCCTGCCATATCTTACACCACCTACACAACCTACCCAACCACAAAGTGTGTAATGTGTACCACAGCCCCTGCACAATAAAACTAGTGGCAAAAAGGAACAAACATGCTTCCATTACTCAAAGAGACTATGACCTCCTTGTAATCTGCTTGACCACGCAGATGGCCTGGGAGGGCTGAGATGCTTTCAGCTGTTGGAGTTAAGGTGATGCTTGCTAGGAATGTCTGGGCAGGGACATCAGATCACATGCTCGTAAGCCTGATTCCATGATGTTGGAGTCATGAAAGGCCTCCAAGAGCAACAGTGAAAGTGACTATTTGTATCATGGATCTACCTCCCAATTTCAACAGGGGTGAAACCTAACCTAACATCAACCGAGCCTAACTGTAACCTGAACCAATACTCGAACAAAATTATAGAACCGAAAACCTAAACCGGAACCGAAATCCCAACCTAAACCAAAAACCCAACCAAAACCAACCAAAACCAAAAACCCAACCTAAACTGAATTAAAGCACCGAAAACCTAAACCTAACTTAACCTATCTGAACCTAAAACCTAAACCTAACTTAACCTAGCTGAACCTGAAACCTCAACGATAAATTGTAATACTGTTTATGGGGGAGGTTTGGGAGCCAGTGTAGTACGTATACCGCAATGGCAGGGCACTAGCAAAGGTTGCCAGTGTGGTACGTGTACCGCAATGGCAGGGCACTGGCAAAGGTTGCCAGTGTGGTACGTGTACCGCAATGGCAGGGGGGGTTCAGACGTTTTTTTGAATGGTTCGATAACCAGTTCCTATAGATAGGTCACGTGACCTGTTAGATTGATGCAAGAAGGGTTATTACGTAACTGTGGGTCCGATCATTTGATTGGCGCCCGTAGGTCCACATCAGTGGGCGCGGTGGGTCCAGTGGGTCCGTGGGCGTTTGTGGGTCCTTAGGGGTCCGTGGGCGTCTGTGGGTCCGTGGGTCCTTGTGGGTCCTCGAGCACCTGTGACTTGGGGAATTTTCGACTTTGACTCCTGTGACGTCATGCTGACTAATCGATCACCTGCCCTCGGGCAGGGGGCCCTTAACCGGGTACCGGCTAAGCGATCGGTTATAACTTGACCGAGCGGGCCGACGGGTTGATTCTTTCCCGACGATCGGGGCGCTCGTTCCTAACGGGGATTCATCGGATCAACTTAGGTCTGATCCACCCGCGGCCTAGAACTGATGGCCTAAGGTAGTGACAGTGACGTAGTCGATGACGCCTTGCGGCGTTAAAGCTTAATATGACGTCGCGATCAACGCGCGTCCGTTAGGATCACGGCTATGGTTGAGCCGGTCCGGCGTTCGGTTTATTCCGGCGAGTAGCCAATTTTGCGTGGGAACTGATGAGACTGTACAGTCGAAAGGGATTATATAGCGCTCGATCGATCGCCGATCGAGTTCTATATCACTCTTCCCTCAACCACCACCATCTCCAGGTCGCCCCACCCCCTCAATAAAACTCAAAAGTTTTATTTTTTAATCGGTATGCCCTTTTTGTCCACCCGCGACCTGACGGCCGCGGGTGGATTAGACCTAACCTAACCTAACCCTAACCTAACCTAACCTAACCTAAAGTTACCCACAAAGACCAAGAAGCACAAAGGAAAGCAGGATGAAGACTTCAACCAGCTAGTGGACGACCTGAGTAACCTCAAGATTGATGACCCCAAGTACTGGGTCAAATATGTACACTTTGCTCAGCAGTACCCACATCTCCAGAATTACGTAGAACCTCCTCCTAACCGAAACTCAGCAAGACCAAATCAACCTAGAAGACCATTCCAGAGGGATCTACCACCTCATCAGAACTTTGGCAACCAACAATTCCCCAACCCCTGTCAGGAACATGGTATTTTTAAACTTTTTATAACACGCTCTTTCTTCGAACTCTTCTTACCACTTCTTATGTTTGAATGCTTTACACTCCTTATCCTTCACACCATTCATTCAAAACACACAAAACGCGCATACATTCACGGCAATACGGAACAACATGGCTATACTAATGCTTATACAACGTCCTCAAAAGTCGACTCTATCTACGGCAGGCCTCATGGTCATCACCCTTCCATCCCGGAGATCGAAGTGCTGGCCCCTCCTTGCGAGGACCTCCCCAAACATGGCGTCACCATCTTCGGCACTCAGCTGAACGACCAGTTCAAGCCGATAGGAAGAGATGCCTTCGAGCGGACCGATCAGCCTCCCAGATGTCACCGAACTGCGGAACACCTGGTCCCACATCTCCATCACCGGGTGACTGCTCAACAGCACTATCGACGTAGTCGGCAAGCGACCCTCCGTCTCCCTCGTCGGACCCCTGGGCGGAATCCTGTCTTGCGAGTCGAAGCTGGTGGCGAAGCTGGATCTCCGACTCGACCTGTCGGTAGGGGCGGTTGATCCGATAGCGGAACTCTCGTCCCCTATCTCGACCAGACTGGTCACCATCTGACTCAACTGGACGCGGGTATGGGTAAGCCGATGGAGCCATGCGATGAGCAGGACGGCGTCGAGAGCGTTTGCAACGTTGCCCCTTAGTCACCGGACGTACCTTGGCGACCCTCGGAGCATCTTCAGCTCGGTCAACCTCCATGACCTCATCCTCAATCTTCACCAACTGATGGATCGGCTGCAAGACGCAGCGCCCACAGTTCTCCTTGTCGGAAGCGGCCAAGGTGGAAGCCGGACCTGGAGTCAGAACGGGAACCGCGTTCTCGATCGGAGGCGTCGCATAGGACGACGGAGTAGGAGATGGAAGTACCACCTCGTCGGCGTACTCCAACTCGAACGGAACATCGGCGGTCCCCTGACCAACCAATTTGGGACCCTTCTGGCAGTTGCAGGTTTTGTCCTGCAAGGACTCGACCTGCGCTGTCAACACAGCCACCACGTTCTCGAGTTCTTCGGTCTAGGAAATGTCAGCTTCTATCATTTCAAGCAATGATGAAAGAGGCATTACCTTTTCATCCCTCCTGGCCAACGCCCCCTTGATGTTGTTGTCACGAACCTTCAACCCTGCGATCAACTCCTGATGATTGGCGACCATTGCCTCCAACGCCTCGTTCGTCCCTTGTTGGAAGGCTGCCAAAGTCTCCTTCATCTGAAGACCCTCCGCTGACAGACGAAGGACGTCTGCCTTCGCCTCTTTCACTTCGCGCTCCAATCGTTCAACCTAGGCAGTCTGATTAGTCGAGAGTCATACTCGAATATTCAGACAGAAAACCTACCCGGTTTTCTCCTTCCCGAACGAGCGACCACAAAAGACTAGTGGAAGCGGTAGCATGGCGGACAGCCCGAGGAACGGTCGCTCCGTGCTCCAACAGATCCTGATCGTAGATCCCCCTCTGCAGGGTGTACCAGAGTTCCTTCTTGATCGGATGCTCCAGCTCCCCGAACCTACCCCTCATCTGGAAGGCCACCTTCTCGGCGATGATCGTACGGACCCAAAGCTCATCATCCCAGGTTAACCCCTTCAAATGAGGCATCGTCTCCCTGAGACGTTCGGCGTCCACTTCCGTGACAACCTCCAAGATCTAGAAGCCGTTAGTCTGACATCAAACGCCAAAAGAACGGACCTCTACCTAGAGGAAGGCGTTAGTGCGAACACACGAAGCTCTAGGTCTCCCCCATACCTGGTCATCCGTGGTATAGGGAGTCCCAGCCGCACAGGCGTAGGTCTTGCGAGCGGCGGCACGACGGTCGATACGAGAAATGGTGGAGAGACCATTGGCGACTTTGTAGGTATGGTTGTTGGGGAAGGACATGTTTTGGTAAGATGATGGGGAAGTTGCTGGTGTTGCTGATCAAGGATGGCTCCAAGAAGACGTCCTTCTTATAGCCTAGATCGGTGATCCTTCACGTGACCTACCTCGACGAACCTCATTGGTCCGGGTCACATCAACTTCCGCCCCTGTACCATCATCGTTGGCTTACTACATCAAGCTGACACCTCGGCCCGCGGGACGGCCTTGGAAGAACTTCGTTCCGGAACGCCTAGAACGCGCGCGCATTAAAAATAGGTCTCAAGACCCTGATGACCCCTTTATGACATCATGAACCCCTTTTCACGACCCCTCATGACTTTACGATTACGAGCAACCCTGAACCCTGGAACACACACGTGGGCACGGGGTATCAACATTTGGACACTGTGCTTCTAATCGGATAGTAACCCTATCTGATCTAGTTGTGCTTTGGAAGCAGAGTAGGCCCAAGCCGAGAACGGCGGCCGAAGAATATAATCCCTGGTGCCACTTAGGAAGAACGATATTCCCAGGTGCTATGCCTAATCAAGACTGGGTCTGATCAAGCGATTACGGTTGCAACTCCCAGGTTACTGCCTGTCCGTTGGTATCATACCACCTACCGACAACAAGGGATGTGTAGAGTTCCTTCGATCTCTAGCCAATCACAGAAGCTCAGAGACGGTGCTCACCTGACCCTTGGGTGTGGTCTAGATTCAGGTACGAACTTTCATGACCCATGCCCCTATTTCTTCTAGGACTAGTGTTATCTTTACCCCTATGTTTCATGCGGACATTCATTATCTTTTATGCAATCCTTCACACGCTAGTAAGGCCCTTTGTCCTTTATTCTCCCACGCGTCACATTTGTTCGCTTCCCTTACTTAGCGTTCTCACACTCTTTATCTCCCTTTGTTCTGGACTTGATAAGGGTATATTAGGGTATTGACGTCATGGCCACTCCTTTAGTATAAGTAGCAACTGTGGCTGTATCGTAGTACCTTAGTTTTGTTACCTCAGGAAATCCTCTGCCCTTCTCAGCCCAGTTGCAGTTAAGGACAAGTCAGAGTTTCTTGTTTGATCCAAGACATCCCCATCTGCTCTCCCTCCCGCTCTGCGCGTCAACTGCGCCTCGTAACTATAGACTCCCAGCAGTCATATTAGAACACCTCGAGCGTCCAGTCGATCAACTGGTGGAGTCATCAATCCTGTTGTAGGGATAAACCCTTGCTTGTTAAACCGAACGAAGTGCGGTTTAGGTTGGGTTTCTCTTTAGGATTTCAACCTGACTTGTAGTGACCTCGGACAACCTACCGGAAGAATAGAGACGTGATCGTTCTCTCACAAGCTAGTTGGACTAGTGAGTACTCCGCGGAGTCGGCTCAGTGAACTGGTAGTTGTTGGGGTAGAGTGGCCCTGACAACCCCCAGTCACGACAAGGACCAAATCCCTCCTATCGACCACCTTTCCATCCATCACCCCAGAGAATGTCTCAACCCCCTCCTCAAAGTTTCTCCATGGCAACAGGCCCCAACGCAATCAGACAGAACTACACCTGTTTTGGTTGTGGACAGCAAGGTCACCACATTAGGGCATGTGAGGAAATAAACAAATTGGTAAAAGCTGGGAAGATAGTAAAGGAACCAATGTCAGGACGGTTACAGTGGCCTGACAACTCAAGAATCTACCGAGCACCTAATGAGACATGGATACAAGCTATTACTAAACATGTTGCAGCTGAAGTCCATTATGCTGAAGCCTTGCCATACAACCCTACTTTGGAAACTGCATGTAACTACATAGGAGTGGATAGGTATGAAGACGATGCTGATACTGATGAACAAGAAGCGGAATTAGGATGGACCTCTGGGGAGGTAGAACACTGTCAAGCTTTTGGTGTTGAAAGGACCACCCAAATCAGCAAGGAACACAGGAAGAAGGTACAGCAAGTCTTACCTAGCCGACCCCAAGGGATGGAGAAGCTCCCCAGGAGCAGGGAAGCAAAGAGTCCTGGTAGGCCACAGCACCCAATCAAGAATCACGTCAATCTTAACAGCAACCAGACGGGGAACATCCGGTCTGCCTCTAACCCCAACAAGGGCGTAATTAAAGGTAAAACGGACAACCAGTTGCTTCCAATGGAGGTTGACCAGGAGGTCACTGCAAAGCCTACTAACTACAATAGGAAGGACTCGGTGCATTTGGAGCAAACCAATGGTCCCAAAGTCACTAATCCCAGGACTACCAAGAAGCCAGACAGTTCAGCAATTGCCACTAAAATACTAAACACCAACATTACCCTAACTGTACAGGAAGCAATCGATGCTGCGCCTTCTTTGCGACGAGGCCTTGTGAGCGCAATGAAACAAGGGCATGAGGTCTCTGTCCCAACGCAGCAGAAAATTGGCCTCCTCGCCGAGGTGATTGAGAAGGAAGAACGACCACCATTTCAAGCTATAGTCCAGGAACAGTCAGAAGATGAAGAAGACTATGATCAGGAAGACGGAACAGACCTTGTGGAGCCTACAGTAACAGTGCCCAGGGATGGATTGATCAAGATACCAGTCAATGTGGCAGGGACTATGATGACTGGAGTCTTTGACAGTGGATCCCAACTCAACATCGTTAATCAAAGGTTAATAGAAGCAGCAGGCATACCTTGGTCCAACGCCGAGAAACACAGGATTCCGATGATGTCAGTTGATGGAAATCTCTCCCAATGTGCAGGAATGATACCTTGTGCAGAAATGACAATGAAGACTACAAAAGGAAGAGTTATGGCACCCGGAAATCTCTACGTAAAGAAGAATGCAGGATTTCAGCTACTGCTTGGAAGAGAATGGGGTGTAGACCATAAAGCCACTTGGATAGAAGATGGTAGGAATTCTCATTTGAGAATTATTACCAATAAAGGTTGGCGAAAAATCAGACCCCTTCCCTCTACATACGGATCTCGAGACAATGAAGAAGACAACAAGAATTTTAGGTATCAACCACAGGACTACCAAGCAAGAGTATACGCAATAGGAGGAAATAAAGAAATTGAAGAAGGCGAGGTACCGGATAGCGAGGAAGAAGAAGGAAGCCTCGTGATCGGAAGCAATATGGCCGGCGTCGAAACGGAAGCCCTGGAGGAAAGAGAAAATGATTTTATTTACTCACCAGTAACGATCGCGAGAGAAGACCCGCCGACGCCCGTGCAACGACGCGAAGTGCTGGTGCTTGATGAAGAAGACAGGAGAAGCGAGACGGACGATGAGATCGGACGGATCGGGACGGAAAAAGATCTACGGAAGCCGGAGGAAACACGCGCGGAAAAGGAGACAGAAGTATATTCGGACGAAGATATAAATAAACAGTCGAATGAAAATACCATTAGAGCGGACCTGTACGAAACATATATTAAAATGGTTCGGGAGGGAGCTTCCGATAAGGAATGGAACGCATTGTGCGCACTCGAAAGGAAGAAGGCCGCGCACGACCAGAAGCAATGGTCGCCATTATACAAAGAAGACTCAGATATGGAAGGCATGGCCGCAACAAACGACCCTGCCCCACACGAAGCCGAACTATCTACGCAACCCGACCCTGAAAGCCCTCAACCCTCTCAAACTCTCGCTACCCCTGAACCGCATCCGCCCTCAACCCTACCAACCTCCCGGAAACGAAAACAGAGCCTGAGGAATGAAGATCAGCCTACCATCGCTAAGGTAACGCGAAGACAGCGTACGAGACGACTTACCGAGAAGGCCCAAGGAGACGAATTCCGAAGGTACATGCGATCGTGTGAACGAAGGGAGCGCCAGGAACAAAGGAGAACCGGAGGCCGTGAACGATCAGTGGCTGTAGAAGCCTGCGTGTTCGCAACAGAAGCAGTACCGGGGAACCAGAATGCAGACCTAGATAGCGAAGACAATGAGGTAGAAAATGAGTGGGAAATAGAATTTGACAAAACCACACTTACCGAAGTGAAGAAAACCCCGGAACTGAGAGGAATGGACACGGATAGGTCAGACGACCTGGAATCTAGCCTGAATAGCCCTGGTGGGCCAGACGAAGAAGACGACGAAAGGTCTAATCAACAAAAAATTACCGATCACGGAAAACACAAAAATGACATATCCGAACTTACTGACACAAGAAACGTATGGAGACCGATGGGAATGGAAAGAGATGGGTCAAACGACCCAGGATCCAGTCCGAATAACCTTGAGGGACCCAGCGTTGACGAAGAAGAAAGTTCTGTAGGAACAAGAGTCATCAATCACGGAAAACATGAAGAAAACATATCGGGACTTACCACGCGGTACAAGAAACTTGAGACAATTCAAGAAGAATGGAATAGGTCAGACGACCCAGGATCCACGCCGAATAGACCTGAAGAGCCAAGCACAGACAAAGAGGAAGAATCCGGAAATCAATGGATCACTGATCATGCACGAAAGAAATACCGGTCCGCAATTGCAGCCTCAATTGAGAAAGCAAATGAAGTACAGAAGCAGCTGTCACAATTGACAGATCAGATCAATGCATTCGAAGAGAAGCTTGATCAAGTTCAGGCTCGAAGTGACTTGGACAGTGTACCTTTATCAGAAATCACATCCCTCAAGTTCGCCATCGGACCCAGCGTCGAACACCAACTCAAGCAACACGGCCTCGAAATTACCGCCCTCACCACTCGTTACCAGCAACTCTATCAAGTCGCCCTTCACCTTCTTTACCCGGACAACGCCGCCAACTCGAACGCAAGCTACGCCACCCATGCAAACCACCCTTCCTATGTTAACAATAAATCCGTCGGCGTTTTCTAAAGTAAGAACGAACTCGTAATCTCCCAGCCCCATCTCTGACGTTTTCATTATCGCGCGCGCCATCAAAACACTTATTCTAATCTCAGTCACCCGGATCGGATTCGGTCAAACCTCTGATCCGAACTCCGGTTCCTGAACCCGTCTTCCGCTGGTAAGCGAAAAGTCTTGCCCTCCGCTCCCCACATCCCTCACCTTTCTCTTTCCTCCCCTCCACTATCTCTCTCTATCCCCTTCGGAACCTGGCGAACCGACTGGCCGTTCAAACCTACATCGTTTCCCGCCCTCCGCTCGACCTCACGTTCGCTTGTTTATCCCCGGTACCAACCTCGCGTCGACCGCGTCACGCCTCAAACACACCTTGCCTCTCGACCTTCGACACCTCCGCCTTTACCCCTGCCTCCCTCAAAACTCTCTTTTCTCAATCCGCCGACCCCAACCTACAATTTCCAACCCTTTTCACGCCGAACGGCCGCCTCCAGCAGCACCAATCCCTCTCTCCTCTCCCTCTCTCTAATCTTTGCCTACTCCCCTTGCCTTTCTCTCTCCTCCCTCTCTAAGCTCGCCTCTTCGCAAGAATCGGCAACCTCTCAGCCCCTGGTCACCCCACCATCTTGAAGTCTAGCAAAAATTTGGAGGGACAGCGGGTCTCCGCTGAGTAGATCTTGCCTCTTTTCTCAATACCCCCTCTTTCTCTCTCTCGTCCCTCACCCCGTTTCAAATTGCCTCTCGCGTATATTCTGATGTCTATTACTTTCCTCCTAGCCTCGTCCTGACAAGCGGCGAGCCTCTCCCACTTTCCCCAGACTCACCAACCTCCGCAACGTCAAGACTCGTTGCCCCGCAAGACCCCCCCTCTTTCTCTCTCGACTGGCCGAGTTCTGCGAACCCGCGCCTCAACACCGCCTCCTCCACTCTCTCTTTTCCGTCGACCCCGCCTTATCTTCCCGCCACCCGTATACGCCGGCCGCTCCTTTCTTTATACCCCGAGCGTTCACTTCCCTTCCGTATTTTGATCTTTTTTCCTTACTACCTACTTCCCCACTCCCACCTCTCCTTTCTACTTCTGTCGCTTGACCGACCGTTCCACCGCTTACATACCCTGTGCGTCTCGTACTCATTTTATTTTTCCTGGACTCTACCCCACCTCCATCAATCGATACACTCGTGTTCCCTATCCCATGTCCCGATTTGTTTTACGCCCGCCCCTCCTCTACTTACTATCTTTTCTTTGCGTACGGTCTCAAGCGTCCCCGCCGGACCTTTATTTAGTTTGATACTATCACCGCTATCTACCTGCACATCACTCGAAGAAATTTAGCCTAGTTCCCTCTACCTTCGACTGATCAGTGTGCGACCCGTCAACTTACCGGTAAGTTTTCTCCTCTAAAAAACTTTTGGAACCAGTGAACTTTGACTTCAAAAAAGTTCCCCGCGGTTACACACTATCTGGTATTTTATTTTTTCTTACTACAGTTAATCTTATCTAAAGGTAACTTCACTCCGAAAAAGTTCCCGCGGCCTCATTCTTGTTCCTCCCCATTTTTTTTCTCACTCTCGATTTTTCCCGCCCTCTCCACCTTACCTTTCCCTCAATCAATTTTTCCCACGACTGCTACACCCTCCGATCAACGCGCTGTTTCTTCAAATTCTGTTTAAATTCGCTCACTCTCTCCCTCAATTAAATTAGACTACATCCCTCCCACCCACCCTTTATTTTTCCCTCCCCCCCTGCACTTTATATCTTTTTTTTTTCTTCTCTTTCTTTTTTTTCCCGTTTCTTGTGGGTACCTGTTGGTACAGGTGATTTTATAGAAAATATTACTGGAGTCACCATGACCCACAAGTTCGCAAAACCAATACTTCCCAGGAAGAAGGTATGGGTCAAACCTATATCTTCTCTACCAATTATCCCTTCAACAAATATTCCCTCCGACTTCCCATTGCAATTAGCCCAGGACATGAATTCTGGTGAAGATGACTCTAACCCAGACTTTGAAGATAGCCTACCTGACCTACTAACTCAGGAAGATGATTCTGACCTGGAATCTGATCCACCCTCCGACTACCATCAAAAACCCTGTGCTGTCTTCAAATACAAGAAGGTCAGTCAGAAAGTTCGACCAGTTGCCATACAGATCCCAGAACACCAAAAACCTCAACGACAAATCCCAGGTAATCCCCTACAAAACCTTCCTATCCTACCCCATCATCCCTCAAACTTTATCCCTACCACCAAGATCACCGCTGAACGAATGGATGAACTAGCCATAGACAAGCATGACGAATTGTGGCCTGAGGAACGGAAGCTACTACAACAGGTGCTCTGCCTAAACGAAAGAAGCATTGCTTTTGATGAAAGTGAAAGAGGAACCTTCCGTAATGACTATTTCTCAGACTACGTAATTCCGACTATTGAACATGAACCCTGGATTGAGAAGAACATCCCTCTAGCCCAAAGCAAATATGACCAGATTATTAGCCTTCTCAAGGAAAAGGTTAAGGCTGGAGTGTATGAAAGAGCTCACACAGTCTACAGATCCAGATGGTTTTCAGTTCTGAAGAAGGATGGCAGTTTACGTCTTGTTCATGACCTCCAACGCCTTAATGGAATAACCATCAGAGATTCAGCAGTTCCTCCTATTATAGAAGAATTTGTGGAAGCCTATGCTGGACGAAGTGTTTACACTGTCTTAGACATGTACTGGGGTTTCCATGCAAGAGTATTGGATGTCCACAGTAGAGACTTGACCGCTTTCCACACCCCTTTAGGATCTTTCAGATTAACCTCATTACCCATGGGATATGTCAATGCTCCGGCGGAATTCCAAGCTTGTATGATGTTCATTCTACAAGACGAAATTCCAGACAAAGCAGGTGTATTCATTGACGACATTCCAATCAAAGGACCACCAACCAAGTACCAAGGACCTGATGGTAAGGAAGAAACCATCCCAGAGAACCCAGGAATCAGATGATATATATGGGAACACCTTAATGACGTTAACAGAATCCTTCATAGGATAGGAGAAGCAGGTGGAACCATTTCAGCCAAGAAGATGCAGCTTTGCCAAGCCGAAGTAGAAATTGTTGGACACAAGTGCAGTGCCAAGGGACGTCAACCAGTAGACAACCGTACCAAGAAAATTGAATCCTGGCCAGTACCTATTAACCTAAAGGAGGTTAGAGGATTCCTTGGTCTATGTGGAACTGTCCGGATTTGGATAGAAAATTTCAGCCTAATTGCCAAACCTTTGGTACATCTGTCCCGAAAAGGAGTAGATTTCACTTGGGGACCAGAACAGCAAGAAGCTTTTGATTGTCTCAAGAAAGAAGTATCCAAGGCCCCAGCGCTACGATCAATTGACTATACCAGTGACAAGCCAATCATATTATCTGTAGACACCAGCGAATACGGAATTGGAATGATACTTTCCCAGGAAGATGAAAACGGACGACGTGCTCCAGCCAGATATGGATCTATTCCTTTAACAGGATATAGTCTAAAGTATGGACAGTCAAAGTTAGAACTCTATGGATTATTCCGTGCCCTCCACAGATATAGAGCCCATATATCTGGTGTCAAGAATTTGATTGTGGAAGTTGACGCTTCAAGTATAAAAGGAATGTTAGAACGCCCAGACACCCTGCCAGCAGTATTGAACCGATGGATAAATGGAATCCAGCAATTTACCTTCAAGCTAGTACATGTTCCAGCTCACAGACACAAGGGACCAGACGCTTTATCTAGGAGAAGACATGCCACAGATGAAGAAGATGACGACCCTGAATCAGATGCGGAAGAATGGATCGACAGTTTGGTACTAGCAAGTGAAGTCCACAACCCCCCTCAAACATCAAGACCCTCCTTCATAACCCCTATACCCTCCTTTCCCCCAGCTCAAACCCTTTCCCTCCCCAACTTAGGTGATAACACCTTCCTAGACGACAATATTAAATACTCGTATGCAGTTGCCACCACCCATCAATACTCCAACCAGGACCTTGACAACATTCTCAGGTACCTAGTCACCAAGGAAACGCCCAAGTTCAGAACAGCCAAGCAAAAGAAGTTGTTCCTCAGCAAAGCCAGACCTTTCTACCTGAAAGGGGCCCATATGTACAAGCAACGTCCAGGAAAACCTCCTCAAGTAGTAATCTTCTCAGCAGAACGACAGAAAGAAATTCTATGGGAAGCTCATGAAGACATAGCTCATCACGGAGTCTGGGCAGTGGAGCAACACCTTACCCTACGATATTACTGGCCTGGTATGAAAGATCAGATCAAGGAACACGTACGCAGTTGTCACACCTGTCAAATCAGAAGTACCAAGAAGATGCACATCCCGGTCACAATCTCCCACCCTCCAAACCTGTTCAGTAAAGTACATGTGGACGTTATGAGCATGCCTCACGCAAAAGGAAAACGATGGCTCATCAGTTGTAGGGATGACCTTTCCGGAGTCACAGAATGCAAAGCTATAGCAAGAGATAAGGCCAAAGTCATGGCTCGCTTTTTCCTCAAGAAGATTATCCTCCGTTATGGGATAGTTCAGGAAGTAGTAACAGACAATGGACCCTCATTTGGGAAGGAATTCTCTGATCTTCTCCAGAAGTATGGAATCCGTCACATCAAAATTTCTCCCTATAACTCCCAAGCCAATGGAGCAGTAGAACGTGGACACTATAACATCCGTGAAGCCCTAGTAAAGTTATGCAAAGGAGACCTATCCAAATGGCCTCTCTTTGTTCAAGCAGCTAACTATGCTGATCGAATCACGGTTCGAAAAGCGACAGGATATAGCCCATACTACTTGTTACACGGAGTCCATCCCTTGTTACCAGGAGACCTCACTGATGCCACGTTTCTAGTAACAGACTTCAAACCAGGAATGACCAGAGATGAACTAGTACAAGCCAGAGCACGTCAGCTCTTAAGACTCCCAGAAGACATGGCTAGAGCACGCAGAATTCTTAAAAAGTCTAGATTCCAATCAAAGAAGGCTTATGAAAAGAAGTTCGCTAGACGAATAAGGAAAAAGTCATATCAGTCAGATGACTTAGTCCTAGTACGCAACAATCGGATTGAAAATAGTGTGTCTATCGAAAGGAAGACAGCCGACAGATAGATGGGACCATACCGCATTGTGAGACAAACCAAAGGAGGATCATACGTCCTTGAAGAAATGGATGGCAGTGAACTATTGGACCACGTAGCTGCCTATAGATTGATCCCTTATGTACAAAGACAAGACCTAGACCAATGGGCAAATCGGATTATGGAAGATAACGGAAATGACAGCAATATCTCCCAGGAACCATCAGATGACAGTAACCAGGAAGCAACCCAAGACTCTGATTCGGATTCATCCGCTCATTAAAATCACTTTTCCCTCCTTCTCCAAGATTCATTACCCTATGGCTCAATGCAAACACCTTACACGAAATTCCCTCCACCAAACCCATGAAGATAGGTCAACGTATGCCCAACAGAAGAACACCATCAAAGAAACACATGGAATTATGTCAAAAGGTTATGTCATTCAGTCTAATCTAAATGGGGTAATCACCGCCCGATCACAGAACCTTATCAAAACACGGAGCGCTCAGACGGCAACATAGAGCTCCGGACGGTGAACTCAAACTCCAGTTCACCTCCTGTCAGGGTTGTGGGCCTGCTTACTGTTTGTGGGGCGCTAGAGGATTAGCGGATGGGTAGGGAGTGTCGGGTCTGGTTGCGAAGGGGGTTCCGGGTGTGGAGACAAGTGGAGGAGGGATATCGAGAGAGAGAGGTGACTCGGTGTGATAGGGGTGGACGGGCGAATGGTAGTCTTTGCAGAACTGGCTGAGTTGCTGCACAAACGGTTCGAAGTCTTGATCACTAAGACGTTCGAAACTGACGAGATATTCTATAACAGAATAAGGTAGTTCAGTTGGAATTTCCCACCAAAGAACGATAATAGCAGGGGAGTGAGTGTGGATATTAGTCGTAAGATGAATGCGTGGAGAAGGGAAATAAAAGGCCGGGCTGACGCTGAAGTAGACGGTCGCTAAGACACTTTCAGTAAGATCTGAATTCCAGAGGAATTGATGATCTGCCCCTAGTAGAAAGGGAGGAGTAGTGACTCCGGCGTCAAGAGCTGCAAAGGGTCGATAGTAGGGGAAATGAGTAAGTAAGCCGGCTGTTCGGTTTACTTGAAGACTTCTGATGAGTTTATACTCCCAGATAGATCTCCGGGCGTCGGGGACGACTGGTCGTTGGACTGGACTGGTAGAGGGGAAAGGGTTTGGGGCACTGAACATACACTGGCAGGAAGATTCCTGCTGAGATGAGTTAGAAAAGGGGTAAGGCGTGAGGAGAATTCCTCAGCTTACTTTTATTCAGGTTTGTGGGTAGAGGAGTACAGAAGAGATTGAGAATGGGGAAAAGAAGGAGCGAACGCTCTTCCTTATATACCCAATCTTCTACAGGAGTCATTATTCTACGACGAGTCAATCAAGAGTTAACATGGTCTGTGCGTAGTTTAGGGTAGGATAGATGAGTCAGAATGAGGGGACTTAGGACGACAGATGGTAATTACTCATACGGGAACAATAGGGGTACAAGTCGATAGAAGCGTTCGGGGATTTCTCGGGTTTCGTGATAGCAATAGAAGTGTGGTGGGGATTTCTCGGATTGATGGGGATTTCTCTGGATTGTTGGTAGTAATAGAAGCGTAGTGGGGATTTCCCGTGATCGGTGGGGATTTCTCTGGATCAATGGTAGTAATAGAAGCGTGGTGGGGATTTCTCGTGATCGATGGGGATTTCTCCGGGTCTGATGGGGTTGCGATCAGGGTCAAGGGTTCGTTTATCCTAATGGGGACGTTTAATGGATAATGGGTTATTGTTTTTCCCCTTTTTGGTCTTCTTTGAGTTAGGATGTATTTAAGTCAGGGGGATTAATGATCGTTTCCCTCATCGTCTCTTTTCCACTCCCACAATCACCACTACCATCCTCTTCACAAACATCTACCATGTCTGCTTTCATTGCCAACCACGTCGTTCTCAATGCTGCCGCCACCCCCTTCACTCCATCCTTCGAGACGGATGCTCCCTACAACGTGGAGCAACACCTATATGACTCCCCCGCCAACATCGCTCATGACAATCAGATCGCCGTCGACTTTCTCACCACTCACAACGCTCCGGCCGAATTCTGGGAGCAGGCTGGGTACGATGATCCTCGCCTTGCTGAGCCTCAAGTTGAAGCTATGCACCCTGGAGCCGTCCGTTTGTTGGACGCCATGGAGAGGGATCGGGAGGATCGTATTGCGAAGTTGGAAAAGCGCGTGGACCTCATGTACGTCATCATGAATAGTTTGAATGACGACTTCTCTCACTTTGCTTTGGAACATTGGGGACCTTTCCAGGCGGCTCTCTTCCGATATTTCGGACACCAATGTCGCGGTGCTTACTGCACCGATCCCCCTTGCAAGTCCCCAGTCGTCCCTTCGCCGCCACCAGGATCGGGGCGTTCCTCTCCCTCCATCCCCTCCCTGGAGTCCTGCCCCAGTTCGCCAGATGGTGGAGAGGTCCCAGAAGAAGAAGACCCGCAAGAGTCCGATGACTCGTTCTGGTCAACGTTGTCGTCCCTCCGACAAGTCACGTCAGGTACGGATGAAGTTGAAGGTGGAAGTGGCGGGTCTCCAAGACCGGTATGGGTTCGCATTAGTGAGCGGGGCCTTGTCGAGCGTGCAGCGAGAGATGCACGATAGCTTATCTCATGATGTGTTGGGGTGCAAGGAGTGTTGGCAGGATCCGTCGACGCGAGAGTATTCGTATTGTCCCGAGAGCGTGTATAACGCTCATCATTTTGCTCATCGCTGCCCGTATTGGCAGGACTGTACTTGCGACGTGGATCCGTTCGTCCTTGTTTAACCTTGTTGTCTTTTTTAATTCCTTTTGTATTTGTGTATTTACGAATAAGACCAATGTCTTGAACTATCTGTGTGATCTTGGCTACTATGTCACGCGTTCGTGACACCTCCTCTCCTTTCACCTTCACCAATCCTTGTCAACACATAGTCGTGTTGGCACTCTCGCGTATATTGAAAGCAACAATTCCATTGGTACGTTACCAGACATTCCAATCATTACCCCCTCATTCAACCTCCGTCGTTTCAACAGACAAACAGACCCTCCTTCCCCCACTTCAAGTTTTTTCCTACCATGTTCCCCAAGACCCTCCGTCGTTCCCAATCAACCCTTGCCTTCCCCACCAACGCCGACTTCAAAACGGAAAAAGAACTCCTCAAATACTACTACAAAAGTAAGGACGCCCGCCTCGCCCTACTCCAGGCTGTCCAACAAGAGCAAGGCAACACGGAGGCCATCGTTTATTTTAACCACCATCTCCTCTATTCTCCCATCACAATCTACCCCGATACGACCGAAGACTATGTAAAGGAACTATTCGAATACCAACTGTCTATACTTGAACCTTGGTTATATATCTAGATGTATAGTCGGTAACCCTCCTCTATCTAGATACAAAACTGCTCCCCCATTAAATCTATGCGTATATCCCACCATGTTAACGCCACCAAAAGAACGATCAAATTAAAATGGAGAAACGATGAGTTGTCATCATGATGACTCAATATATCGGCCAACCCAGAACGCCACGTCACAACAAACAACCTCTCACGATTTTCGTCTTTGTGGCCACCTTTCATATTCCAACTCAGCGCACCCAGAAAACCTACACATCGGAAATCATGGGAGTAAAATTGGTTTACTACATTCAAGATCCCAAAACACATCAATGGGAACTAGCGTAAGCTCTACGCTATGCACAACATTTTGACACTCTGACCTCAAATCGGCCCCAGTATCAACCCTACCCCACCAAGCTCAGACGAGTACAACCGATACGACACCGTACCTCTCATCGATTACATGGGACAGGGCTGGAAGACTGACGTCGAAGCCCTGGAGTACTTAAAGACCAAGAAGAGCGCCCGAAAACTGATCTCACGTCAAGCTTGGACCTACATGTATCAAGGAGCAGGAGTAATGTACATCGTCCACCCCCTTTTCGAGGTACCCCTAGTCCTTGGCCCCCATGACAGCGAGGAAAGTATATTACGCAAGGTTACTATACGGCTGGATACTTTAAAGAGGGTAGCAGACAAGTACCCTGGGAACGTTTAATTACCCTATGTACGGTAGTCCCTACTTCGCCACCCCCTATATTTACGATGCCCATTATTCCCTTCCCCTTCGTTCGTTCAATCAAGGAATAAACGGACTTTTAATCATTCATACATTTCATCATCTCATCATGGGACTTCCAATGATGACACCCTTCTCCAGTTCACCAGCCATCAAACTTTATTTTTAGTATATCACAACATTTCGATCGAGACCCTGGTGCCTCCTTCTTTTCGGCACCGGATCATTACTTATTACATATATGGCTTCCTTCTTCCCCACGTTTAATATTTGTCATTCGCATTGCTTCACCAGCATGTTCCTCTCGCTTTCCTTTCTCTTTCTCCCTGCCCCTGGTTCTTATTCCCCCCCCCAGAACACTGCTTACTCTACGGTGTACCCCATGGACACGCAACACTGCTTCATTTTAGACCCCTGCACCCACCAATGGAGAAGCACGTATGCTCTTTTTCTTACGTATTTTTTATCAAGGTTTTGACGCGCACTCAGCCTTTCCTGGGAAACGCCCTGGAAGGTACACCACCACCCCTATTTCTATGAAGAAATCCTTGTAGTCGACTACATGGGATTAAACTGGGCAACCCCCGAAGACGTCCTCGAATACCTCCAGCAAAACCAGAGCGCCAGGCGCCTCCTCCGTAAAATATCCGAAGACATCCTGCTCACAGGATGGGACACTACCTACATTGTCCACCCCCTCCTTAACCCACCATTACGCCTTGATATCTACCTCAGTGATGATGAGTTCATAGATTTAATTAACGATAGGCTAGCCACCGAACAACGAGTCCGCGCTGGTTAGGAATTATGCACATGTACTTCGCCTCACCTAACCCACCATGTTGATGACATCGTGAGAAAAAGCTCACCCAAATAAGGAAAGACGGACACACCAACTGTTATAACCCAAATCGGCATCTCAACATGATTGGACCCACAGACACAAACAAATTGACGTGATTGCAACCGAGTCTGCCAGCACATCGCCTTCAACAGCAAAACCATCTCACTATCACACCCTACCTCCCCTTCAGTATGCGAGTCATCATGTACTACGTCATCCCTCAAGGACTGGATACGTATTGGACAACCGCCCTCGAACTCTACTGCTATCTGTATAGCAACAAAAGCGAACGAACCCGCTTACAAACCATGATCAATCAGCTAGGAGGCCAACACGGCCAACAATTCATTATCTACCACCGCTGCGACCCCTTTTCCATACGCCTCACAGTTGGGCAAACCGACGAATCATTCCTACAGCACATTGAATGTCTCCTCCAAGGCGTGGGGTTTGTAATCCCTCAAGACTATTCCATTCAAGGTATTTCAGCTACCTTATGTGCATTATCATAAATAAGTCATTATTGTTCTAGACTAGTTGGGATGATTGCGATCAGGGACGATCGTTTAAAAGTTCCCCGCGGATGTCGGACATGAGAACAACCATGTCATTATTTATGATAATTCACCACAACAAGATTAGATTAGATAAGGACAAGAAACTCATGGAATGTTACAGAATGTTACAGAAAGTTCAGGAACATCCTAGAATGCGCTGGAACATCCTGGAACTTGCCGGAATGTTCTAGAAGGTGACGGAACGTCACACCCCATGTGACACCGGTCACGCTTTTGTGACAGTTTGTCACATTTGTGACATCTGTCACTCCATTAATTACCATAGAATACAGTAGAAGGCCATAGAACATTCTAGAATAATCTCACATGAAAAAGTATATAAAGAACTCACCCCCAGTTCTAAGGAGAGGCAACTCACCCATAACCTTTTACCCCTCTCTCTCTCTACCCAACAGCTGTTGGCCACTGGCCAGTAGTTGCCCCCTCTATCCCCTCTTCTCTCTATAACTCACCCTCTTTTTACTCTACCCCTTTTCACCAAGACCCCTACTTTGCCTCACCTCCTTAGGCCTGAGTGGTTGAGTGATTTTCAGTAATCACATACCATTTTGAGCCCCACCTCTGTGTGAATAAGTTCTAAGTTTGGACTTCTGAATAAGCTTAGTACACTTGACTCTGTGACATAGCAATATCCTTATCTCTGTTAGTGCTGAAGGCAGACCCTTCAGGCAGAGAGTATTCTACCTCAGACTAGTGACTGACTAGGTGACAGACAGATTTAGTAATAGTACCACATTGGTATCCGACGTATCAGTATCTCAGACATATCAAGAAGTTTATCTTATCAAGACAGGTTCTCAAGTTTCAGCAGTATCAAGTTATCAGACGTATCTCAGCAGCATTTGGACGTACCTCAGCAGTATATTGACAGATCATCAAAACTACTCAGACATATCAGCACAGCCTCAGAAGTATTAGCACAGCCACCCCCTTAACACAGCCACAGCACAGCCACTTACACAGCCACAGTGCACAGCATTCTACACAGCCTTCTTCACAGCCTCATACACAGCCTCGATCGTATCAGTTTCACACATCATTATCTCCATTCCCGATCATCAGCGTAGATCAGGAACTCCATTCTTATCAAGATCAGCAACCCCCTTTACATTCTTACTAGGTGTTTGGACCAGGGAATATACGTGCAGTAGTGATAAAGGTTACTGAACCCCTCTGAACACATCTGAAGGACCTACAACCTCCTTCAGCGAACTCATCAGGACAAGGAGCCGGAAAGTACGAAACCCCGCCCACCCTGTGGAGTTGATAGTCGGGATAACTAACTTCTCAACCAGCCTACTTAGTTGTTAACGCTTAGCTTCTAAGTAAACCAAGAAGGACTAGTAAGAGTTCTTATAGACCTCTTCACTACAACCTCAGCTAACTCGACAGCGCTCCATCCTATTGAAGTCCAGTCAGCCATGTTCCCCTCCTCCTAGTCTGAAGCTTTTGCTCTAGTCCCCTCGTCGTCCCCAGTGTCTTCTTGCTTTCCTCAGTGTCTTCCCCTAGTGTTCTCTGCTCCCCTCGTCGAATTTTCCCTTCGGAACCCCTCGGAACTCTTTCGGAACTCTCATGATCTCTCTGTTCTTCTTGCTTTGTCTCTAGCTCTCTTCTGGTATCTTCACCTTTGCGCTTTCTTCACAACTGTTCCCCAGTCGCTGCTTGGAGTTCCTTGACACTGTACAACCTAGGACCCACCTTCACAGGAACTCTCTGGGCCTTGATCCTCTGCCACCACGGAGGCCCCCAAGCAGATCCCCTGTTCATCGGGAGTCTCGTTTTCCCGGTTTTCTTCCTCTCCCGCTTTCTCATGGGATCTGGACGAGCACAAGACGTAGTTACGCATGAAGGCATGAGTGTGTGATTTTGTGCAGAACGAAATGGGTCCATGATGCAGTGAGTATTGAACGTGTTGAGACGAGTGTGAAGGGAGAAGAAAAGTTGTCGCTCCCAGAAAGTTCACCTTTGCTGACCACTGATCTTGGTGATGTGATCATTGTCCGGAGTAAATGCGCGTGGCACCAGAACATCCCATACGAGGCAAATATAGCTCTGAGGATGAAATATAGCAAAAATCAAATACTAGAAAAATGCTGCCTTTGCGTCGGCAGAAACCTTGCTTGGTAGGCCAGCTACCTATACAAAGGTGAGTAGTAGTTAAAATGTGCCACAAAAACACAAATGCTTGCGATAGAAAGTGTGAAAAAGAAATATAACACTGACCGTTGGCGTTGTCAAGCCTGAGGAACCACCCGGTTGAATGAATACCCCGGGCCGGGTATGTTTATGCCGAAACAATGCCAGCTCATGCGCCGACGCCTGCCAAGTGACATTTGTACCGTCAAAATGTGGGGATTTCCGGCGACACGGCGCTTATAATTTCGGGGGTCACAGACACCCCGCAAGCAAGGTAATTGTATACACATGTATTGATATCTATGTTTCCAGGCGGTCCAACTCATTAAATCCTTAAGGCCTTATCTCTCAAGGCCCTTCAAGTTAATCACCCAGGGGCCAGTAGTGCGCCGGCGCCGCTCACTCTGACACTCAGTTTGGCCAGTTGCTCACGTGCCTACCCGTCGGACCAGTTGGTGATCGGACCTGAATACATGTTAACATCTCGACGGTCAAATTGTTCAGTAATACGGAGGTGGCGCTTATAATTTAGGGGGGTCGAAGAAACCTTGCAAGCAAGGTAATTCTATTCCAGCGGTAGAGATATGGCTGAGTTACTGGGCCGTCGTTGCCAGCACGAGCCGACAAAAGAACCGCAAACGTCAGTGGTCACCGGTCAATTAGAGTCTCAACGCCATGCCTAGCGTCGTTTCAAGAATACAAGTCGAAGTTTCCTCTACGGAGCAAACCCAGTTTCCTCCACTTAAGAATGAATTAATGATTCATCAGGTTAGAACGTCGGGTCCGTGAGTGAGAGGGAATCCGGATGATATGTTGTAATACGAGTTCGCGCTCTGGTGGAACTGATCCGGTTGATCTACTACTAGTAGTCGACTAGTAGCTAGCGCAAATCCATCGCTGCCGTCGCCCAGTTGATGTGCGCCACGGGAGCTCTTCTCCTCTTGAACACCCTCCAGTGGCATTAGGTGAATCCTTTGCGAAGTTGTCAGAAAGACCGAGCGGTTTCTCAAAAGTGAGCCCAGTTCCCAATGGCTCCATCCCCGTACCCTCGCCCCCAAAACCTTTTCCCAACGCGACTGGGTATCTTCTTGAGGGTTTCTTCACATGTTTCCTCAATCCCTTGCGATCTTGTTGGGTCTCGCTACCCTCGTGTCCGCCAGCTCGTTTCCCGTTGTGATGCAAACGAACCCTGCCGTCGGCGACTGGTGTGCTGGGTTGGGAGGTGGCGTCAGTGCTACCCTTGATAAAAATTCTTTACTCTCTCTCCGCGTGGAACCCTTCTGGCAACAACCATAACGCCACCAGTGTTCCTCTGGTCTTATCCATCACCGGTTCCACGGCGGGTTCTTCAACTCACACCTGTGCCGTGAGTGTGCAGGGAAGGCGGATTCAGACCCAAAACTGATATGCCGCAGACATGGGACTCATCACCCCACAACGATTGGCCGACTTTTTACGATGACGAATTGGGGAATTGAGGCAAACGGACCTGGGAGGAGTGTTGCTGTATCTGCCACGGGTGGATCACCCGTCGTCTTTCTCACAAGGAACGCCCCTCCTCAGGAGTTCCTGCCGAAATGTTTTGTGCTGTTGTGGGTGGCTCACCAAATGTTATGAGGGCGCCCCTGATCGTTAACTTTTCCCAGCCCAGCAACGACACATCTGGCAGAAATCCTGTAAGTGCGAACTGCCCGTTCTTCTATTCCACCTTCTTCAACTAATCACTGCGACTCTAGTATCCTCATCTCGCCGTTCATGGACACCATGACAAGTGGTTCCTCTGCGCGAAGGTTTACCGACCAGATTTGATCACCTGGAGGGTCGTGTAGCCTATGATGTTACTCCAGGAGTCCCATCGTACGACTAGGCTGTGGACACGTGCTACAGCGTGCTGCTGAACATCGTGGTCTAAACAGACATCGAGCTTCTGGTCACAATCACTTCTCGTTCATGATGTCTGCTCCAATATGCTGACCACATCACCACAGCTTGATTTTCGTTTCCTCTGCAACGTAGCCTACTTAGTTGGCGCCGCGGGCCGCCGAAATCTCGCTTTCTCGTTCGGGTTATTTGGGGGCTTACCGTGCCTCAGCACGCGAGGGTCGGAAATGGGAGAGAGTGCATGAATCATCGTTCGTGTGATGGTCTTCTGCGACGCGGCTGCATCGGTGACAGTGAACACCGGCAATTTCTGTAGAGCGCACCCCGCGCTACCATACGCATATGCCAGCCTCTACATTTTTATTGGCTGGTTCCTTGTGCGACGGTGGTTTAGACATTTGCGATGAGATATGGTATGAGTGAATCATTGTACTCCCTACGGCCCGATAAGTCACCCGGTGACGCAATTCTTACACTGCAATCGATGGGGGTGGCGAGGACTGCATGGCTCGTCTGACTCTCTCCTGCTTCCCGTTGTGCGAACGAGGTGAGTCCAGGGAGTTTGAGTCCCCAGGTTAGGCAGAGGAGGGAGGGGGTGACGGAGTAACGACCTCGTACGTCGATTCACTTGTGTCATTGTGGAACTTGGTTCATTCTCAGGGTGTCTTCCCCAATCACATCTCTTGCAGAAACCCCGCCCTGGGTGATGAAAGCGCAGTCTTGATCCCTCAAGTCGGTGACGCACTGGACCTGTAGGTTGACGCGAAAAACGTTCAGTTGCCGCCGGCGCATATTCAATGCGTCTGTCCCGTAGTGTTGATGTACATGGAAATTGGAGATATCTTCGTCAGTGACTGTATCACGAACTTCAGCCGTCCTTCGGGGAAAACTCCAAGCACGAGTAAGGTGCTTAGAATGCAACTACACGGCGGGCGAGTTTAACAGAGGAAGTACTGAATCCACAAGGAGATCGAGTTCTGCAGGTGTGTTCTGACCGTAGTGATCTTGGGAAACTTGGACAGATCCACGCTTTTTCAGGAGTGCGTCGTCAGATCTGAAGAAAACACTTTGGGTTGAGAAATGTGGATGAGGCGAGAACTATGCGTGCGCGCGAGAACGGAGACTGTGACCAGTGGTAGCGAGACGAAGGCGAGCGACGACGGTCCCGCCTTTGCGCCGAAACGACTGAACAGGCTCGCAGACGAAGGAAGGAAGCGATTGTCGGTGGTCTCGTTGTTAAAAATACGGGAGGAAAGTGACAATAGACAACAACAGGTGCTGGAGACGAGGGTCCCAAGGAAGTATTGTGACTTATAATTATCAAAATGGGGCCGATGCACGGGGCTCTAGTCCCTCGGGGAACTGAAAATTGGATGATCAGCAAATACTGGATAGGAGTTGTATGGGTTAGGAGAATCAGGGAATCGATGCGTTTCAGCAAGTTCTCAGGCCCGTCCCTCGTTGTACGATGAGGGAGTTTGGTGTAGGTCGAGAGACGTTCGTGTCCGCCCATCGGAAATTTTCATCAAAACACAAAAGACGGGACGACACTCACAATATGACACGTCGCGATAACAACCCGAGTACCATCGACTCCCTACAGAATATCGAAGGGTTAGTGACCGGGGAAACAAAAACAGAGGATTGGATTCAGACAAGGCTGAAATTTGATTATGCTTGTCCACACGATTGAGTCGGAATGTGGTGAAGTATGATTCGAAAGATCATCACAGAAAATTATCAAGAGGATTGAAAGACTCACTGAAGCTAACTCCAGAATCCGGAGGATGGAAAAAAGAAAAGAGACGGATCGGAGTTTGAAGCTTGAAGCCTGCAACCTGATCTCACTCCATGGCCGTCTCAAATCATCCGCAACACCTTTTCCTCCGTCTCTGATCTCTTTTTTCTCGACCCAAATGGACAGCCTCCTCCGCTGGTCTGTCGAACACTCCACGCCCCGGAGCGCAGATGACCCCCCTCCGGTCCGAAGAGATATCGACCCCGGAATAATCGATCATATTCTTGGCAAGCCGGACGCGGTCTTGATGAAAGAGGCCCTCGAGGTCGCCCTCGACGAGAGCCGCGATGATGATACTCGGATACAAGCCCTCGACGACTTCGAGATGTTCGTCGAACAAATCGATAATGCTAACGGTACGCCCATGCCATACGTCGCCTCCAGCGCTAGGAGTTTATACCCATGTCCCTAGATCTCGAAAAGCTGAAGATGTGGGATCCGTTGCAATCCCTCTTGACATCTCAAGACTCGTCCGATGAAATCAAGGTACACACACTTTGGATCATTGGCACCGCGGTACAAAACAACCCTACCGCTCAAATCTCCGTAGGCGTTTAAATTTCTTCAGAGAATTCGCGGGCTGGACCTGATCCACGCTAGTACCTCGCCCTGAACCCGGTACCGGTAGTGATATCGTTCCTTTCGCCGAGCGTACGATCCGCCAAACTTAGGTCAAAGGCTGTGTATGCGCTATCCGGCCTTTGCAAACACAATTCCAGGGCGGTGAAACAGTTAGATGAATCGGGAGGCTGGGAGGCGCTGTCCGCCGCACTCGAAGGTTGAGGCACCTGTTCTTCCCCCTACACGTCGTATTGACGCGGGTTGGAAATAGACTCGGATATCACCGTTAGACGCAAAGTCGCATTCCTCTTGAACGCGTTGCTGATTCAGAATGACTCTGGGCTGACAGGCGAACCCTCGAATCTGCCAACACCCGGCTCCTCATCTGCACCTGCCCATCCAAATTCGCATGCACCCATGGTCAGCGACCCCTCTTCGACGATGACGTCGCAATTTGCCGTGAAAGCATTGGAAGATCGTGGGCTGCTGCAAGCCCTTGTCAGGGCATTGGCCTCCCCGGTTCCTTATGGCCAAGATGGAGAATTGGACGGCGATCCGGACTTCGAAGAACAGGTTGTTCGGTGAGTGTTCGGGCTGTGTTGCCTATACCGCTCATCTCTGACAGCCTCGTGCTTAGGACGCTTTTGGCCTATCTGACAGCCCGCGCTGGCAGGTTCCCGCGTGGGGTTATCAGAGACGCTGATCTGAGCGCTCTGAAAAACTTTGTGGCTCAGCACCCAGCTCTCAGCGAACGATGTGGGATGACGGAGGATGAGATGGGCTTGTTGACAAGGGCAGTGGGGGGCGTTTAGAGCATAACGTGGCTTCCAAGTAATAACTCGACTGAATGGGAGGGACCGCCCGTCATCCTGGAGAACCGTTGAGCGGTGACCGTTTCCGGCAACTTTAGATCGGGCGTAATATCTGTTACTTATCTCCTGAATCGAGCCACGCCTCATCTGACCGAACGAGCCCAGCTGATTCGATGATGTTTCTAACAATCTTGTACA
Organism: Thelephora terrestris; assembly: GCA_015956445.1. Classification (NCBI taxonomy): domain Eukaryota; kingdom Fungi; phylum Basidiomycota; class Agaricomycetes; order Thelephorales; family Thelephoraceae; genus Thelephora; species Thelephora terrestris. The sequence continues at coordinate 706,281 of WIUZ02000008.1, forward strand.
AAATCGCGTTAGTCGAGGGGGCTGTTAACAAACCCCCGCCTTTCTTTTCTCCCATTGCCATCGTCCCCACCGTCGATGGCTGCACTCTACTTGCATCACGCTCTTTTCACACCCGAGCCTTCCCCCCTACTTCCCCAGAGGAACCCAAACTCGGACACAGAGCTCCCGCCTGGCCTGTCCGCTGTGAATTTGCGAAATTCGTCGTCAGTTTCCACCGTGACCCTCCGCGCATCCGATTCCTTCAAGGGTTCCCATCACTCCGAACCTCTACTCGATCCTGGCTCGCAAGAGGCCACCACCGCGTTTCTGGATATCCCAATCATCTCGGCTAGGAACCTAGACCACCCCCCAGATTCTGGGCCGGGGTGGTTGAATGGTTCACGCTTCGAACGCGATTTCTCGAGGCAATCGAACAGGAGGTGGCCGTTGGATGGCATCTGGCGCCGTCTTAGACGTCTCAAGTTGCTTTATGCTCTCGCTTACACCCTCATAGGTGCGGGGCGCCCAATTCACCTGACTTCCCGCTGTTGACCATCACCCATAGTTGTCTGGGCGACCTACAACACCATTCGATACTTCCTATCTTTTTCTGGCTTTTTCTCTCGGCAACGACAAATCATCTCGCTTTGTCTGGGCACCTCTACGATTCTCTGTGTTGCTGTTCTCGTTTCCTCCCTTCTGCTAGCCGTCCTGAACCCTTGCGTCCACGACACCCCTTCCAGCCTGTTCGAATACACACGAGGCGTCCTCTTGCCATATTTGGCTTCGTTTCTCCTCCTCGCCCCGGCCATCGTTAACTTCGTCCTCGTAATCGTGTGGAGGGCTTCTGATGATCCCCAGATTACCCTACGCGGTCGATGTCGCTGGGACATTGATGTCGTGTGGTCTGGCGTCGGCCTTGTTTGCGACCGGTCCCCCTCTTTCGCCAGCTGGATCGGCGGTGCAGTCTCGCGTCTCTGCATTACCATTATGGTTCTAGTACGTCTGCCGAACTGTATCCGCCCAGTCTGTTCCGCTTCCCGCCATGTGTACCGTGCTGACACTCCCTCCTGTCCAGGTAACCTACCTCGTGGTGCTGCACAAATATCGCACGGTCTGTCGAGCCGCAGAGATCATCGACAGAGGACCGTATACTTGGTTCCCAAAGTCTGTGTACGCAGAGAGACGCAAGTCCGTTACGACTGTCGGCAGTGGAAGAACGAGAACGTCCCGGCCTCAAAGCTTCCTCGATCGGGCCGAATCCATCAGTCCCCCACCCAGCGTCCACACCCACCCCGAACCTGCGGGTCGCACACAACCGAGTATCAGCTGTGACACCGTCCAGACCTTGAGGTCACCGCGCGACGAAACCGGGATGCCGGAAGGTATCGCGACTTCGTCATCCTCTGGCTCGATGCCACCTGTCACGAGCGTAGACTTTTCCAATTATGAAGACGCCGAGCTGCACACCTTTGTCACCCAATTCAGACGAATGGTCGATCAAGTCTCCAGGGACACGGACGAGGGCTTGGGTCATCTATCGCCTGAAAGCTCAGAAGAGAGCCGGGAGTATCTGGGCGATCAGCACGAGTACGACCCCTATACCGAAGGAAACCTCTTGTACGACACGAACGGCCGCCTTGTCGAGATTTCCGTCGAGCCTTCTCAAATCCAAGTGTTCGGAAGGATGGTGCATCGCATGCCGACGATCACCTCGATCGGTTCTGGTGAACGATCATCTCGAGCACCCAGTAGAGCGTACAGCAGCTACCCTACACCGGGAGAGAGATCGCTGCCGAGTTCAAGGTCAAACACGGTTGAGAATGACCTTGCTGGACAACCGCACCCCCGTCAAGGCGTTCACTAAGGATGGACGGACCGGACGTTCGTTTAGTTTCACTGACCCCCTGAACTGACTATGTACACATTATCACTGCAACGCATTTCATTACTGCCTGTACTACTCATACGTTAGGAATTGTACTAGACCGGAAGGCAACGGGATATCACCGGATGTGGTTTCACCTCTTCCTCTTCTTTCGTGAGCTGTCCTCTGGGACGCCTGTGAGTTGTGTGGGACTGTCCTTTGTCCGCTTCTTTTGTTCGACTACATCGCTTTCGACGACGGTGTCAACAACAGGTTTCCTCGGAGGCTGCGAGAGTTGGGGAGGCGCCTCTACGTCCGCGGGCTTGATGAAACCCGTTCCATGACTGGCGGCGCGTCTCGTTGATGCAAAGTCAACACCGACATCCGCGTCCTGGTATATCAAACTGCTTGCGGGAAGGATGGGTTTCTTACCCGGAAGCCTTGAATTGGAAGAGGAAGTCGCCGGCACTGATGACTTGAAGCCCGAGATGGACACCGGTTTTTTCTCTTTCTTGGGCTTGATCAAACCCACGTCACGATGACTGCGGCCAGCGCCAGCCTCGCCCGACACGGAGTCCGACTCGAGCTTGGTAACGGGTGATTGTGGGGAATCAGAGGATTGCACCGGTTCGGGTTGCTGCGAAGACGTCCGAACGAAAAGAGCGGGGATTAGTCGCGATGATCGCGCATAGCGCTGTAGCGTAAAAAAGACAAAACAGACCGGAATGACTTCCTTGCCGTGAACAAAGGATCGCCTGCCTTTGAATTGGGGCGATGCCTTGTCCTCAGCACGGAAGAGGAACGGCAGATATGATTGCTCGGAAACCTCAGACCTGGATCAAGCGTTCTGCTTTGTGATATAACGGTCGGGAATGGAGGGATGGCGCCTCACGAGTTGGAATTGGTCAGAGATGGACCGTCCGAGCTCCACGTATCCCTCACGTTCTGTGGGACGTGCCACTCAGCGTCATCGGCTGGACCCCCTTTCTCAGGCTTCGCTTCGGATGGATTCTTACCCCGCTGAGCGTTTTGCATGAAACGCAACCCGAGCGTGCCGTTGCTCAACGTCTTTGACATCGCGGAAGGAGGATGAGAGTTGACTGATCGCCGATCACTCGCATTCCATTCGCTGACGAGCATCCGCGTGGCCGACCGAGGGTTCTGCTTCCAGTAGTCGAATGACCGTATACCGCCGCCGGCCGGCACTCCGAGCTCGTCTCAAGGAGTTTTCCTCATGGTCTCTCTTGAGTTTTCCCACGAGGGGCATGCTTTGGCAAACGAGGGGAAAGCCGTCGTAGCGCAATGGTAGCGCGTCGCTTTCCTAAGGCGAAGGTTGCGAGTTCGATCCTCGTCGGCGGTAAGTGGTCTTTTTCGCAAATGAGAACCTGCTGCAATCCGCATGTGGGGGAGGGTCAAAGTTTTGATTATTCATCTGAGTCATCGGAATGAATTAGAACACATCTAACGGGTTTCTGATGGACTGTGGGACACTCGCATAGCGTGATTTTAGGGTCATGAAGGTTTTGTCTTCAGGGCTTCCGAATTGAAGGAGAAATAAGCTATTTGGGTTCAATTGAGGCAACCCCTCTGCCGCTGAGACAGTTCATGGAAAAAGTGAGCTTCCCAGAACGCTCTTCATTTATCGGACCTCACACATCATAATACTGGTGAGTTATGGAGGCAGTCATCGAGAGGGGATTGCCTATAATGAAAGGGGGTGGCTGGAACGTCCCTGCCAGCGCTACGTTATTCGGACATTGCAGGCCCGGAGGATTCCACCAACCTCCCCTGCACGAGGTTTATGATCCGCGTCACGTTCATAAGACCCACAGGACGCCTCACGGGATTCCCGTTCGGAAGCTCGCCCTGGACCCACAAGGAGAAGCGGGGGGTCTAGTGGGATGGGGGGGAATACGAAAAACGCGGAGAGTGTCATTGTTCAGCCGCCTTGGGGTTGTATCCAGAGAAGATACATGGAATGGAAGCCTGCAAGGCCAGTGAAACGGGGTGACAAATTAGGAGCATTCCATGAACTCGGTTGATTCCGATGTCATTCCGCTGAATGATACGAAATCGGTCTGGGAGGGGAAGAAAGTGAGAGGTCTGTGGTCATGCCGATAAGACGAATGAGGTGCGAACGCAAACTGAGTGGGGGACCGATGAAGAGTGCAGAGACGAGAAGAAGCCGAAGAAGGGTTTGCGGTTGCCGCGCATCCCGAGGCCGAGAGCTGACAACTTCCCGTGGGTTATGGGCGCTTGTCAACGAGCGAAGACTGCAAGCGGACAGACATAAAACAATTGCTGGTGAGGGCCTGGGGTGTCATAAACCAAGCATGAAAAAGGGGGATGAAAGGCAAGAAACGAACAACGGCTATCTGGCTCTCTCACGATCATGCATGCGAATCCACGACCTCACCCTGTACGGGTGGAGAATCATCCCGGTGACGAGGTTAAGCAAAAACATCTGATCCGATATAGGGGTCAAACCGCCACCGTCTAAACCGCAGCGGGAGGCGAGCCGGAGGCCGGTGACCGTTCTGAGGACGCGTTCGGCAGCCCCAGGAGAAGGCTATACCGCGCCACCTTGGCCGTCAAGCGCGTTCGAGGGTTCCCAGTCCGTGGTACGAAATCAGAATGAGCGCGTGGGAATAGAGTGATCCTTTAATCTCTTGGATGCCAATTCCCATTATGTAGATTTAGAAAAATCTGAAACACAGTTCCCGCACGAGTCGGCATGTCGCCTTCCTGCGAAGGCACTGCCACGACGCTCTGCCCCTTTCTATAAATTCAGGCTGTCCCCGCCACTAGCTCCCTCCCAGACCACCGCGATCGCCCATGATGAGCTCCCAACAACAACAGGTCAGCTAGCCCATTCACTTTCCTCCCACCAACGTTCTCACCCGCTCCTCAGATGTACCCACAGCAGCAACAATACCCTGTTCCCGACTCAGCCGAGCCCATTACCCCTAGACGAACACCGATGGCCTGCCAGTTTTGCCGAGGTTCGTCTCGTTTCTCAGGCTGTGGTGATATCGACCGAGAGAACCAAATTTAGGTCGGAAGATCAAGTGTGACGGCAGGTCCACTTGTGCGAATTGCAATCGCCGCAATATTCCTTGTGTATATGTCCCAGTGTGAGCTTTTTTCCCTCGCTTCCTCTCTGCCACCCAGAGCACTGACCGGCGGTCTCACCGCTCTCCAGGGCAGCTCAGGGCAAATAAACGGACACTGCAATATCTTAGATCCCCCCCATCACATCCTCTTTGCTTTCTTGTTTTCTTGCACCTCTAGCATACGCACGTTCTGGTATAATCCTGTTTATATAATGCATATATAGCAGGCGATATTTTGTCACCGATAAAAGGAAACCGCCGGTACGTAATTACGCTGCACGCCCACCGCTGCTGCTGCTGCTTTGTCGCTTCTACCGCGTCGAGCAAGAATCGGGTAAGGTACAATCGATCTCCCAAGAAATGCCCTTGTGAGACCACCGTGTCCGCATATGAAAATGAATCTGGCGGTGGGAATAGACGGACCGAAGGCACCTGAGACTTGACACAGATGGGCTGTGTCCGTGATCCCGTCAGCGAGGCACTCTCCGCTGGAGGGAAGCACCTGCGGCTCAGTCGATCGTTGCCGGGAACCTCTTGGAGGCTTCTCTCTCACGCCCCCTTGGGATTGCATCCGGGCCTGCTTGTTCATTTCTCCCACGTGTGCTCCCGCCGGCTCGTAAGCGATTTCTGCCTTACCGGATGTGGGTAGCGCAGGCAGCCCCCTTCCTCCATCTAGTATACGCTGGAATGTTTATCTGGCAGTTCATCATCCCACCTCTCTGCCGTCTGTGATTAATGCCGTTTTCACCAAGCGAGCTACCACATCCTCGCACCATACCTCGACCTCGATGGGGCCCGAGACCGATCTTGCCCGAATCGACACTACGCCAAACCAAGATCCCGCCGATACGGCCCAACTTATTGTCATGTTCTCAGAACGTTCCAACTGTCCCTGGAAGACCCACCGCAATATCCGGGCAATATCCCCCATTTATATCGCCCTTATTGCACGTACAACTCCTGAATGCAACTGTCACCAACAGCTTAGCGCTTAGCACTCACTCCGTTCCTTGCGTCCCCGGTACACATTTAACCGGTTCCGTTCCAACCCCTCTACCCCCGACCGCTCACTTACGTAGCCAAATCTCGAGCGCCAAATGGAGACCAAGAAACTATTATGATCAGCCTCATGGTAAGTTAGGAACCCCAATGCGATCTCGCCGCCGTCTACATTCTATGCTACGGTTCTGGGTCTACGTTTGATACCACGATCCTGTTCGCCAGCGCAGTTAAATTTGCGTCACTGATAATCACCGCCGGCACATATTCGACACCAAAGACCTGCTTGATCACCGTCGAAATTCGCCTCGCCTGACGTTCTGACCAAAACCTGAAATCGTCAAGATCGCGTAGATCTGTGTCGAACGCAGTCACATCCTGTCCTTGTTGACAAGATATCGGGATGAGAGACGGATCGGAATCCAGACATAGAGGCACGATCCTCTTGAGACAGTTTCTGACCGAATCAAAGTCCAGCGTCTCCGGCACATCAACTAGAGACAGAGTGAGTTGGTGGCAGAGATGAGCCTGGTCGAAAACCTACCATATACTTCTATCGGCTCTGTGGTAGCCATAACGTTGTATTTCCCATCGTGGTGATAGCGGATCTAACGCCAGTTGGATCACACAACACGGTTTCATGCAGAATCATACGTACCTCGTAGGTTCCAGTTTTCCACGGCAACGCCCCACCCCTGAAAACGACTTCCCCGGGCTCAGAGTCCATGGTTGACGTTCCAACCTCAACAGGTAGCTCGCCGCCGTCCCATTCGTCGCTATGTACAGGCACCCACATCCCCATCGAGGATACTTTCGTCACAGACTTGTCCTTGTTTGCCCCAACCTGAACGGTCGCAGTCATTATACAGCTCTAGTCACAAACAACAAACGCATACCCTGTAGATCCCGATCCAGTCTTTCCTAGAGTGGTTTGCAGGTGCTCTCCATTTCACCCTGATCACCTCTCCAACATGGAATCGATTGCGACCTCCAAGTTCACTCGGAACCACCGATATCTGGTACTGATCACTATCAAAGCCCGCAAGATCATCTGCTACGCTCCTGTAAACGTCCGTTGTCAGCCACATCTCCGACACCACTCCGAGGAAGACGTAACATACGTGATGACCAACTTCTCACGGCTCTGCTGTAGGAGCACTTTCGTGTCATGCATCACCTCCGTGATCTTTGGTGTAGCTGATGCGTACTGATCAACACACGCGACCGTGTGTCAGCTGGACGAAAAAACGTACACTTGGCCAGAAACTCTTCCAACGCTTCGGCAGTTTCCTCGTAGACCTTATCGATCGTGCCTTTGACCTCTCGGGCCACCCGCCGCAATCCCGGTGTCGTCTTCTTTGCGACCCGCTGAGCATTCCGACTCGCAACCTTCTTGAATACCTTGACGAAACCTGCTTCCTTGCGAATCGAATCACCGTAAAGCTTTGTCATATGCGGACTGCGATCATTCATCAGCGGTTCTTGACTCACGCTCACGAGTTCCTGCGTTGCTCACCTTTCCACATGGCGCAAGAACCACCATTGAGCGAGGTGTTTAATGACCGTGATGATGAACACGAGCTTGTTCCCGCTGATAAATGACAATCCGAGGTAGCCGGCTCCGTTCATCACGTCTGGATTGTTCAAATATCTCCACGCCAGCGTCAGTATGCCCCGTGACCGCTTCTGTGGACAGATATTGCCCACCGATATATTCCCGTGTACTCGAGATGGGCTGGGAAATCTTCTATGAAGAAATCGCCGTAAAACCATCCTCCGGGGGTGTCAGCGGCGGAAATCAATTATGAGGTGGGAAGAAGAAAGTACCAAAGACACCAAGGACCTCCAAACTTTCGGTCGTGGCCCAGGCGTGAAGGCCAATGAGAGCCTAGGTCAAAAAAAGATGAAATGATGGTACGTAACACCAAACGCACAACTCACAGCCCCAAGAGTATGTCTCAGCAACTCAGTTCCGACGGTCCAGTTGCTCGGGATCGAGTACGTCTTCCAGACGAGACCTAGGAACGAGACTTGGGAATCCCCGCATCAGCGCCCGGACTAGACATTGAACTCAGGTTGACGTACTATACGACATGCACAGGCTGAGGTTATACAGGCGTTTCCAGTTTTCAAACGCCTCACTGGCGGCGGCCTTGCCTAACGAGGAACTCTTCCCGAACTCCGAGTGCTGCGGATACGGATAATGTTTCAGAAAGTGACGGACAAGCATCTTATTCTTGCTTTGACCCTGAAGGAGAAGGCCAAGCCCGAACGAATGGAAGAGGCACCACCCCAAAGCATGAACGAAGTGGAGCACAAGGACGGCCTTATTGGAGAGTTCACGCGGCAACAACGTGAAGATCGAGACATACGATATCAACAGCAGCAACTGGAGGTCCGAGGTCCTAGATGCGAAAGGAACGATTAGTCGGCGTACACCCGAACGCTCGGCGAGCACATGGGTGCCATACCTCATCCAGTCAACGTTTGATAGGAAGACTGTGTCCTTTCTGAAATAGCTGTTCATGAGATCATGTTGAGACGCGGGCAGGGCAAGGGCATTCCCCTCGTGGTGTTGGCTGCGGGGCAGCTGTCCGACAGGGGAAGGTGTTAGTCGCGCTGGCGAGACGATGTCTGTTTCAGTATCTGTCTCTCTCTCCGTTTCAAACTCTGTCTCAGTGGCACTGTCGCCTTCCGTTGGTGCAGGCGTCGGCAAATCAGCCTGATCGGATGTAAATGAGGACATTGAGGAAGTCGATCCCGTCGGTGTATGACCTCTGTGCCTGGAACTGGAGGTAGGGGTTCCGAACTGCTCGTCAACACTTTCCGACTTTTTGTGGCGGGGCATCAAGGGTACACGCTGCGCGAGGAGTTTTCGTTGACCATAGGTACGCTCGATATCTACCGAATCTGGTGAGAATGACCGCAGCTCGGGAACGAAAAACGTACGAGGGTTCTCGAAGAATTGCAAGAAACCGAATTGGGCCGCATGCCCCGCAATGCTCACGAACAGGACAGCGTAGCTCCCTGAAATCAGAGACAGGCCGTAGTACCCGGCGTAGCCTGAGAAATATTAGGTGGTCTGTACCGCTGCTTTATAGTTGTGACCCACCAACAGAGTACATGGGATGAGGGGCAAACTCGAACACCCCATCGAACACCAGGGCACCACGTTGAAAAAACACGTCACCCCAGTACCAGCCATAGTCCTTGACGACGTCGTGAGCTTCAGTCTTTACCCACAGGTTGAACCAAATTAAGGCTATCCCAGCGAGCCACCTACGAAAAGTCTTAGTCGAAGGAATTCAACTACGACAGGGTCGAAATACCTAGCCACATGCATTCCAAACGAGAGGCCCTCCGGAATGCGAAAGCAAGCAAACGCGAACATGCAGTACGACAAGAAGTCACTTGGATGTACATTTTATCAGCCAAAAGCTGACACGGGAGGCACGGAGACGTACTTGATCAAAATTACATCGACAACCTGTCGGAACAGAAGCCAAGTATTGTACTCGAGAGGCAAATCCTAGCATTTCATTGTAAAGATCTGGTCAGAATCCGACCGGGGTAGACCTTACGTCGAAAGAATAATCTTTCCCCATCTTCCCGACGAGCTGATTCTTGATCCATTCTCGTACTAAAGGTCGCTTTTCTTGGTCAAGCCACCCACGACGTTGAACTTCCCGGACGATCCATTTCCGTTTGCTCTGTTTGGTCAAGACCCAGCCTAACCCAGCGTCGTATGCAGCCCTCCAGAAGATAAAGTAGCAGAAGAAAAGAGGTTTCGACACCGTTCTCGGCAGCGAAAGAAACAAGATAATCTGGAGTCCAAGCAAAGCGAGATTGAGTATGTCGAAGTGGGATTTAGGATGCGAGGGGTGGAACAAGGCGCTCAAAACATCGTGGGTGGTCGGAACCTTGAAAACTGGATAAGGGAAGGCTCATCAGTTGACTTGACTATGACGGTAGATAATTCTATACATCACCTTCCCCGCCTGGCGTCTTCCCCCAAACTACTTCCTCGTCTTTAAACTTCGGAGAGGGAGGTGGAGAAGATTGTCGGTGACCAGGACTTTGCCCTCGTCGACGAGTCCTCAAAGAATTCTCTCCCATGCTTTGCCACGTCTTCGTGGGGGGAGAAAAAGGTCGGGAAAACGCCAATTGGGGTTTTGTTGTCGAGCGCTAGCCCAATCACGTAAAGCTAACCCTAACCCTACTAGCCCACTGCGCAATCATTGACGCACCCCACCACCACTGGCTAGCGTTAGCTCGTCGCTCTCCCCCATCTCTCAACCCTTTTCAGATGGCCCAAGGGGTGCCTAATAGGGAGCCTGACGGCGGCGAGGTCTGCTGCGCTGATTTCACCAAGGAAATCGAGGAGAAGAGGCACGAACGAAGATCGAAACCACAGCCCTGGATCCTCCTCAAGTTCGCCATACTCCTCACCCTCGGAATCATCGGCTTTGCCACCTATGTCTACGTCGGCAGGTTCTGTGTTCCGATGCTTGCTCGCAAACCGGGAGCAATGGGAGATCGTGTCTTCGGAAGTAAGCGAGAGTTCCGGAAGAGACTGACTGGACATTAAAGACTCGGCGTTGACCCTTTTCCGTCACATCACAGTTGTATTCCTCGCTGTGTTTGGTATCTTTTTATTAATGATGTTGTGGGCCTACGCAAAGGTATGGTTCGCCACCCTCTCCTGCTATGGCAAACTCTCTTATGCCCTCAGGTGTGTTTGACATCTCCCGGATTTGCAAAAGATGTGGGTGCTATCATTTCCACCCGTGCGTGCCCTGCCGCGTGTTGATACACGCCTTTTCAGTATGTACAACCTACACCCCGCCCCGAGGATCCCTCGCGGGACGACGCGCACAACATCGGCGGGTCTCCGTATCACAACCATTCTTCGTCCAGTTCCCCCACACAACCTACTCCGGCACGACCACCCCCTGTTCACCACATCACATCTCTATCTTCGAGTGACCATTCGCCTCCCCAGTCAGAAGATACCACCTCTCCCTCTAGAACAAAGGCTACCGGTGAACGACACCTGTCAGGTCCGGGACGCAGACCCCCCTCCACGCCCGTTTTAGCTCCAGCCTATAGATATTGTGGAAAGGAGGGGTTCGTCAAGCCACTTCGAGCCCATCATTGCAGAGCTTGCGGAAAGGTCTGTGTAGTCATCGGGGAACTACCACGCGCTGTCACTGACGGTTTCTCTGATAGTGTGTGCTGAAGTATGATCACCACTGCCCTTGTGAGTGTTTATCGAGCCTGGTTAGAGAATTGCTTGCAGATTTTGGATCCAGGGATTGGCCAGTGCGTGGGTGCTCGGAATCACAGGGTGCGTTGTTAGTGAGCGGACCGCAATCTCTGGACTGATGTTGTACCCCCGCCAGTTCTTTCTGCAATTTGCGTTCTGGACATTCATGTTCTGCGTCTGGACCTTCTCAAGCCTACTCGGGTTCGTCGTACTACCCAGGAATCGCGATAATCTAGATATCCTGATGGCCGTTATCATCGCACTGTACGTGAAGGGGCGCCAGAGAACATGTTGGTGAAAGTTCACAATCTCGTTCCCCTTAGGTCCGGGTTGTTTGGGGTATTCGGATTCATCATGTCCGGAACACACATTCGCCTCATTCTACTCAACCTGACCACGGTCGAACAAATGAAGATTCGAGATATGAAGGATCGCGAGTCCGATACGCTCGCTGACATGTACTCGATGTGTGCGTTTACCAAGAAGCGAAAGATGCGAGCGCGGTGGGATGAGGAGTGGGGTCGATTAGCGCTCGAAGGAAATATCTGGTGGCTGGGAAGTGGGAGGAAGAATTGGGAGAGCGTGATGGGAAAGTCGATATGGACTTGGCTTCGTGAGTTATGCGAGTTGATCGTCTTCCTGTCGCTCAATTGACCCATCGTTTGTATACTCAAGTCCCAGTCGGCAAGGCCGAGAATGATGGCCTGGATTATCCAATCAACCCGCGGTTTGATAACAAGGGTCGGTGGCGAAGGCGAGCAGAATGGCCAGCGCACCTGAGGTGACGCCTTGCTATATATACTTCTCGACTTGCCCTGGAGCCCCTGCACTTACCTCCAGACCGGAGATGTGGTTTATTGTTCCCATCTACTATAACACAAGCGACTCCAATTGTACATGTTAGCTAATGGATTGTACTATACTTGCTCATGCGCCTTGATTGAACCTGTGGGCACTTACTTCATGACTTGGTACAGTTTCTTGGTCACGTGGAACCGTCGAAATCGATTCGACAAAACGCATGACTCATTCGCGGGCCGTTGTCATGAAGAGAACGAGAGTGGTGACAAGGGCGAGTACGGCCGGAGAGTTGGTCGAGTACCATGGAGACATGATCACCGTGCTCAGTTGGACCAAAGAGGCTTTTGAATTCATTAGCCGGGCGGTCAATCTGAATCTGCCTAAATTGACGTGATGTTACTTATGAGGAATTCGTTCTCACCTGTCAATCTTTGGCGTCGGCCCCCCATCGGGGTCTGGAACACGCCCTGGCGATTGTGCCATTCGGAACGCCTCCCCGATGAGAAAAATCTGACGAGAGAGACCAGGTTGGTTTCCCACTGATTTCCAGAGCTACGTTTCGTCTGTAACGATGCCTGAAATCTTTACGTGAGGATTATGAGCGGCGCCTTATCGGGTATCGTGATGGTGATGCGGGGGGATGAATTATGGACAGGCCCTTCGGAGGGCACTTCTGATTCCACTTGCGTCGCCGTGCACCACATGCTTGCGACGTGGAAGCTCGACAACCGAAGTCACAGGAACTTGCTATGCCGGAATTCGTGAACCCGTGGTTCCCTCGTCGGTTCGGCAAGGCGGCTGCCGTTGGGAATAGAAGGAAATGATGATTCTCGGCGGGGAGGTTGTACGTGGGCTTACACACGTACCAAAGGCGTTCCCATGTCATTCACGACATTTGGTCTCGAATTGGAAACCGCCCTATCTCGTTGTTGTTGGACACCTTTGTTCTCGTTCTCAATCTTCCTGTCAGCGTGCGCCGATCGTGGGTCCTGAACCAAGCTTTACGGACGTTAAGGGAACTGGAAGTGCAAGTCAAGTCAATAGCGGAGATATGGAAGGGAGTTGGCTTCGCCTATCTTTCAAGGATTCCTTTCTCTGGGCAACTGTACGTTTCCTCGACGGCAGATGGGACCATATTGGGGGATCTAGCCGACTGACGGAATCGCCGTGCGGGGAACCATCCTCTCGGACCACACAGATATCTCCTCCAGACCAGGTAAAGACTCGCCTGTGCTGTTACGACATAGCGTTTGACAGTGTGTGACGATCGTGTTCTCAGACGGGGAGGTCTCACTTACGACTGGCAGAAGCCGTAATCTTATCCACATGGAGAGCTCTACCGTCTCGACATCCCGAGATTTCGCAATGGCACGGAGTCGGCTCCCGAGACTGCCGTATTCACATGGGCGCCGTCTCCCATGTGATCGATGAAGTATTGGAGGCTGGAATGGACCGCTGGAGGCTCTCGTTTCACCCCCCGGAAGCAGACGGTGAACTGGGAGGGAGGAGGCGAAAGGGTCCGATGGATTCATTCCTTTGAACGGTTCAGCCGACTCAGCATTGACACCGACGTTCGGCGTGGGCGACGGAGGAACAGTGGGCCATTGAACGGATACAATAAACGTGGATCTTGGGAGAAAGTTGGTGAGAATGGAACAAGTGAGTCGTATTCCTGTGTGAGTGATCGGGCAGATGGTGGGTTGCCGTTTCCGTTCCTTGGATGAAGATGGACAAGTGTTGCGGTGTGCCCCGATCAGGAACGAGAGGAGGTGTACGAGATTGTGATTGACACATATCAGGGGAACAAAGTCCCCGGACACGGTTCCATAACTGATCTGGACAAAAGTCGACGGAAGTATAAAGGGAAGGGGGCCGGTCACGTGGTCAAATTTGAAATTCGGACGGAAGGGGATCAGTGACATGGGGACATTTACTCAACTCAGGACCCAAATCGGTTTTGATCGTCCTAGGTCATCAACGCGACGAGAGGAAAAAAGAAGAGAAGTCAACCGCAAGCGCTGGTATCTCGATCGTTTACGGTTTAGCCCGGCCGAACCGGGTTTGGCCAAATCAAGAATTCGAGAAGGTACGTTTACAAGATGCGAAACCGGAGCACGTGGGAATTTCATAAAGGCTGGAACACAGTTCAGGTTCACAGCTCTGGGTCAGATCGTCATATAAATAAGCGCAAGGCCGCTCTCACCTGCACGATTCCACCTCTGCCCCCCCACGCTGATCGCGCGATTCATCATCTGACCATGGCCACCGTCGCACCACCACAACGCCCGTCCAGTCGAGACGCAGGTCTCCATCTCATCCGTGAGCTAAACCTCAACGGCGAGCGACAATTTGGCTTCCCGACTCCGTTCACCGGCCACGAGCTTATGGAGATGTGGCCCGCCCTCGCCCCTCAGATGCCCGATCTCCGCAGTTCGACTTACTTCCGCTCTCAAGAACGGGCCTTCTTCTCTCGAGAAAACTCGTTTTTCCGATTCCGAGTCCCAATCGATATCGATGCACCCTACACTCAGGGTGGTTCGATAAAGCAGGAAAAGGGTAAGGCTCGAGCTGAGCCTCCACAGCTTTCCGTTATCCCACGCCCGCATCATCAGCAACAACATCAGCCGCCATTGCGACAACCCTCACCTTCTTCATCATGGACCATTTCCCCTCCATCTCAACATCAGTCACCCACTGAGCGACGGAGAACGCATGCTCCACCACAATCGCAGAAACTTCATCGTTCGCAAACGATTCCGATTAACCCCCTCCCTGTTTCCGCCGGCCCGACGAATAACCACCACACAGGCCAATATCAGTTGGCGGGACATCATTCACAATACCCATATCCACCGCCCGAACTTAGACACAAATCACCAACCATCATCGAAGACGATGCCTGGCGACGCCCTACGCCCTATTCTGAGCGAAGGAGAGCCGGGAAAGCCCCGAGGAGGAAATGTGATTAGCATGTATATCTCTCCCCTTCTTTTCCGCGGAGCGTGCTTCTCCTCTTTGCATTCTTTCACCTTTTTTCCTTCTCCCCTCCATTTTGTAAAATCACATCACACCTTGCACCTGTTACCATCATCCTCGCGCTGATTCGTCGATGCTCCCTTCCGTTGCATTTCCTCGTTCATGATTTTTTTTGCTGTCTCCGCACTTTTCCGTGTTGATTATCGATTACGCTATGAAAAATGAATTGTGATTGCCTGCACCGCCTTACAGAGCACTGTGACAAACGCTGACCAGTTTCAAAGGTCAGGGGGGTGGCACTTGATTCATTTCGGAATGCGGCGCGCGAGATGTATGTGAATTGACGAGGTTGTAAAACTCGGAGTATCCGAAGTACCGCTGGTGTTCTGTTTGGATGGCGCTTATAGTGAGGAGCGAGGGAAATGTATTCTTCGGATCGATCATGATCGATAGGGAGGAACGGGCGCGTCCGTACTTGGTTCGCGATTTCCAAACTCCTTCCAGGGACGAGAAGCTACCAAAAATTGCTCCGCTCCTCGGGCCACTATTCCCAAATGGGGATTCCGTTCACTTTCACGTCCTGAGGATGTGCGTAAGTACACATGCGATCGTAACGGAGACTAACTTCAACGGGGCCAATTAAAATCGCTGTTCGTGGCCAGAGAGGATCGGGTGCCCTCCCTCGTTGACTTCTCGAGAAGGGTGAATAGGTTTCCCCGTTTGCAAATGAAAGGCAACAAGTTCATTCCCCGAGGTTGGCTTTCGATTCGAACTCTCTTGGATGCCGAGGGAATCCGAACCGCCAAGCTCTGCGGGCCTTTCTGTGACCGTTCGACAAGGGTGACACATCCACAAGCCTGCCTTTTTACGCTGGGACTGCGGAGAGGAGAAAGTTAAAGCCTTCACAGAACTTCACGCGCGTGTTCGAACTCGGGAGCCATCCTGGTTCCCGAGTCTAACGTCATCCGGCGAGATATAGATCATCTCCGCTCGTGTTGAACCAAAACCGTGTGCAGCATTCGGCCATCTCCACCTCCACCCGACCCAAAAACGAGGACGATGACGCAGTTCGCTCAACGTGTTTCCCTCATGTGATATGTGTGATATCTACTGTTTTAAATTGAATCCGACATATCGCGCCTCCGTGTCGGTGCGGAGAAAAAGAACAATAATAAGTTCCCGAAATGGAACAATCCTGGGAGCGAAAACGCGGGAGACAACGGGGAATCGTTAGAAAACGTTGAAACCTCGAGGCCGCACTTTCGGAAGTCCAAGTTCCGTTCTGACACTGTTTTCGGGAACGTCGACGACTTCGGACCGTCTCATGAATCTTTGCGATCAGGCTTATCAGCCAACTCGGTGATCATGGTCACGACCACCAACACGGCTACTGCTCTCCCGCAGCCGACTCCGAACTTTAATTTCAGTGTTCTCTTCGTGTCGTACGACCCCAGCTCCACGAGTTCGAGATTGACGCTTTCTCGTTCGGTCCAACAACTCGGGTCGTGCATACGTAGAGTGCGTGGGACAGGTGATTTCCGTCCGGTTATCACCATCAGCGATCGATGCAGATTGTTCTCATGAATACGATGATGTATTGATTTATGGTGCGACCCTGTAGTACATGTACATGCCCCCGGGTCACAGGATTAGGGCGATAGACAGGACGGCTCAGAGGTTTTTGGTGGTGATGACAGGTGTACACGGCCCTGGTACATCTCACTCTGGCACAGGACTTCGTTGACTCACGTCCGAGAAACGGGGCCCTAAGAGCCACAAACAGACCAAAGATGACCGTCACTCTGATCCTGATCAGTGGTCACCACAATCACCCATCAGACTCATCCCCCCTCGACCCACAGCGCCTTTTAGTTATCGAAATAGTGGCATCGTGAGAGGAAGGGAGGGTGCTCGGTGAGTGGTTAATACAGTGATACAGCCAATCCGAGCGAATCAATCCAGAACACCCCCCTGAAAAGGTGATTCAGTGTGTACCGCAATAGACTGCGCAGAAGATGCGGGATCATTCGCCTTTGTGGTTTGTACTCACAAGTTAAGCTGTATACATCTGAACTTCAACCCACGGCCTCTATAACCCTTGCACATACACTCATCATATTGAGTGCGAGATCCTCAGGCGGACCATCGAGGGAAATTTCAAATGGCCATCGATATCGAAGCCCCGTGTATGTGGAATACCAGATTGGAGCGCCTCGAGGGGCTTCATACCAAAAACGAACCCTGGGCACTGGGCAAACCTCGCCCTTCTGTGTTGATTACATCAAGTTACTCACCAGTGAATTCTCCTCTCCTTCGACATCCATTCCTCGGCGAGTACTCTGTAGTCTTCTCGAGTCCCGGTGTCAGAGCAATGCGGCCTTAAGTAGGCGAGGAAATCCGAGCGTCTCGCTCTCAAAATGGCCGGAACTGGTGGCCCGCAGTGAGCCTGTGGTGGTGGCAATAACAGAAGACACCGGCGACGCCACGAGGAATGTATCACTCCGAGAACTAGGAGGTGAATGAGTCCGAACCCATCGTCACATGCGCACGCGCGCCATTTGACTGTATCGATGATGGTCGGCAGTTTCCTTTCAACAGCTTTCCAGGCCGTCAAAAGGTCATCGGGGACCAAACCGTATTCTGCCACCCGAGTTCTTGGGATGCTTCTGCACGTCAGAGAGCCTATTTCCCAACAGCTCATGATCACGCGCCATGGCCACTCGGGCCCTGGGCTCCTAGGATACCAATCAGTATCCTGGATTGGAAAACGGATAATTCTGATAACCGCAGGCTTCGATAGGCTTCGATTCCCAGGGGCCATAGGTTAGGATGAATCGCGATGAAATGCTGTGAGGCCCAAAGCGGGCAGAGCGCGCACTCCCTGAGAAAAAACAGTCATTGGAGGTGGGTTTTGATCAAATGAAGTGAAACCCAGAAGCGATCAACGGTTGAGTTATCCGCTCAATGACAAAGATGGCGATTGGGACCGAGGGTCAGGTATACAGACTAAACCGTACCCGCAAGTTTGAAAATCATCGAGGATAAGCCGAAAGTTTTGCGGCGTGCGCATGGCGAGATCCGGTACTAAAGCAGGAGGAGACAAAGCAGGATAAAGCCGCTTGAGGTGCCGTAATTTCGCATGCGAAGAGAAGGCATTGAACTTAACTCCGCGAAGTTCATAAGCGGGACGCCCTTCCGGCCCGCTGGGTCTTGACGGATTATACCCCGCCTGCTCGTCAGGTTAACGAGAGATCACGACGAGCGAGTAATTGGGAACATATCTTGTTGATAACCGACAAAGGTGATGTGTACGCGAGTCGCTGCAGTTGGCTCCCGACGACCTCTCCACGAAGTCGCGGAGCACGTAAAGATCGTGAGCCGGACATCGGTGTGGGTGTTCGCAAGAGAGCAAGAAAGGCCCGTGATGGCAACCGCCGCAGATGCTGGCATCGCGCTTTGACAGTGGCCACTTAAACAAGTGCAGATTTTAAGCATTAAGCATTTTCTTTTGTATTTTCGTTCGTGCTCCACTGGTGTCCAATGAGAGAAAATCGGGCTTTTATCCTGCGCCGCAGTGGCCGATTCTGGTTCCGTCGCCACGATCCCGTCGATTAACGGCGACGTGCATACCTTGCTCTCACTCTTCGTCTTGCCCTTACTCCTCCTGTCGCATCTCGTAACAGATGGTGAACCGTTCCTCACAATCAAAAACGCCTGATTATAACCTTCCGCTCGCTCAACAGTCAAAGAAATCAAAGATAAGTGAAGATCTTATCGCCCAATTCTGTGGCATCACGGGTGCATCGTACGTCCTTCTCGCCTATTCTCGCTCTCCCGCCTGCCTCGTGAACTCGCATCGTGGTTAACCTTATTCTTGATCCTTCTACAGTGTCAAATCGGCCAAGAAATACCTTGGGGACCACAAACGCATCGACAGCGCCATCGACGCATATTACACCGAGGGTGGAGAGAGCTCCTCATCACGGGTGACCCCTAACGCGGTGGCCGATCCCCAGCGATTGAACCAGGTGTACGACGTTTACAAAGGTCTGTTCTCAAGGTCCCATCCCCGAATCCCTCTCACCTCACTCGTGCATAGACTCTGATGGGGATGAGATAACCGTTGGGGGAGCGTTAAAGTGGTTTGAAGCTTTAGGCGTCGACCCAGAAGACGTCGTCCTCCTCCCCCTCGCTTATGAGCTCAAATCACCTACTGTCGGCTCTTTTCCTCGAAAACCTTGGATCGACGGATGGAAATCATTAGGTTGCGATTCTATCCCCACCATGAAAGAAGCTCTACCCAGGCTCCGCGACAAACTCGCAAACAACCGATTGTACTTCACCTCCGTGTACAACTATACCTTCGAGTTTGCCAAGACGGGTGGACAGAGGAGTATCGGCGTGGAAACCGCGATCGCGTTCTGGGGATTACTGATCCCGCACGGGTTGACTGGACCAGCTCTTGCACATGACTCCGATGAGGGAACGGACGACGACGATGACGACGAACCTATGGGGGCGGAGGAGGGATGGCAACCGAAGTTTACTGACTGGTGGTTTGAGTTTTTGACCACCAAGGGCGGCAAGGGTGTCAGCAAAGACACATGGGCAATGGTAAGCTTCAGCCTTGTGCTACCTCTTACCCCTGTAACCGTAAGGCGCACTTCTCTTCGTTCGCAGTTCCTTGACTTTGTCCGGACGATCGACTCCGAGTTCAAGAATCACGATTACGACGGTTAGTTCGCCCTCTCAGCTGCCCGGTGTAAACGCCTCGTCACTGAAAGGTTTGGTCCAACAGCTGCCTGGCCCTCTTCAATCGACGACTTCGTAATGTATGTAAGGAAAGAGAAACTTGGGTTTGCCTAGCCGGCCCGCCGTTCGGTCGGTGGCATTAAATAGATAAACTTGGTGCACTACGACCTGTAATCGCGATCTTTTGGCAGTGAAATTCCACTGCTAAGTTTCCGCTTAACCAGGCCTATTTCCTTCCGTAGTTATCTAGTGGAGTGGAAACTTTTTTGGTCAATCGCAAGTGTTGTAGAGCCTCCACCGGCAGCCCTGCCCTTAACTCACAGTCCTTGGCTTTGCCTGTTCAGTTGCTCATTTTCAGCGTCACACCTCATGGAAGGAGAAAACCATCTATTGCGCCCACCAACAGACAGGTATCGTCTACGGCAGCAAGGGCGCCGATCCTCTGCTTCCTAATGATACCCGTTCTTGCGGGGGAGGGAACGAGGGAGGTCGTTGAACTGAACACCTGAGAAATCATGGCATACAGGTAAACCAAGCTGGGGCTCAGAACCGCCGCAGTGTAGGCTGGAATCCAGCCTCAAATACAGAGCCGGGGGATGCTCTACCGCAGACGGGTATCATTCCTTCAATACTTCTACGATCTAGAATCCCGGCCTTACCTTGGCAGCCATTATACCTTCAACACGGATTTACACGTCGACCGTGTTGCTTACTCTTATTCTTTCGAGGCAATTCCCCCGGATGAATGTCTTCTTCTACTGGACCGACAATGGGAACGAATGTCTACCCCGATCGTCCCATTGATCTCAGACTTAGAGGGTTGTCGCCCACTGGAAGGGGCCTAGTGTGCAACCCACCGGCTACTTAGCTTCTGCCGTTGGGAGCTGGATGAAGCCAAGTGTATGCTCACTCTCCTTAGCACGGAGATCATTCTGGGTAAGGAACATTTTTTGGGGGGTGGCTTTCCCGTCTGGTTCAGTCCGTACCCTTACCACCGCCATATGCATGACTGCATCCCATCAGCTACAACCCTGGGCAACACAGCCCTTCGACTTTGTTGAAGGGCGAACTGGAACACCTCGAAGATCACGCACCGAGTACTACAGCTACCGTTAAGCCGGTGCTACCGGGTTCTCCGAAGGAGACTAGAACCGCAGGTTATTTTTGCCCTTGTCTAGGGGCGGTTCGCAAAGAAATGGCGTATCGAAAATGGGGCAGCTAGAGAAACTCCTTCGTGGACTTGTGTCCTCAAGAGTAATCGCTGAAGAAACGTGATCCTCCCATCCCGCCCTCCGTTGACCTGCCGCTTCGACCTTCCCTAGGCAAGTGTGCTCTGTTCACCGGACGGTTGTTTGAGCCAGTCGTCCCGTTGACCATCGTACGGAATCGTTTGTAGGTCGTACAGGTTATTTCGGAAAAAGCTCCGTGGTTCGTTCGCTTCCGGCACATTTATCGAGCTTTCTCTACCCAAGCCCCGTAGGGTCAAGACTCCAGGGCTGAAGCGCCGAAGTTCGACTGCAGATGAGGTCGCGTGGAGGATGTTATGCTGCTGCCTAAAATAATGAACACCCAACGGTAAACGTCGCCTTCTCAAAGCGCAGCGAGGTCTCGTGTCCTTCTCCCGTCCACGGGTCATCGGGCGCCGTCGCTGGAATATATTTTGCCTGTGTGTGGGCCGGAAACTCTTCAATGACCTCGGCCCGCCCTAAGGACGAGAAGAGATTGTTTGGGCAGCGGTCTATAACCAGGCCCGTATTTTATCGAGTTTGGGTCGGAGCTTCGGCGCTTCACCGATGTAGTTCCTGGAATATCGGGCTAATTGATTCCGAGCTCAGGCTGGCCGTTGAGGCCTGAGGCTTGGCTGAGGCTCAGGCTGTGGGCCCTTTATCTAATCACGTGCTGAGACTTAAGGGGATACGTCACTGACGGACACGCTTCAACGATTCTTTACCGTTAACCTCATCCCCAACCTCCACTTCCACGCCCACTTGCCATCTCAGTTTACACGATGACGATCTAGTGAGGCATCTTCCCCTCTGACGCTTTCTCTTGTTTGCTCACCTTTCATTGAAGCTATACGCTCACCTTCTTCCTGATGGTGGCCGAGGTCGTCACATTCGGCGTTCTCGTCGCACCGCTCCCACACAAAATACGCAAGGGCTTGTTCAATTGGCTTTCCACTTCTGCAATTGTTGCAAAGATTGCCTATGGACTCAAAATATCTTTCATTTTCATTGGGATCTTGTTTGTCGATGCGTTGCAAAGGATGCAGCGCACAGCTGCAGAGGCAGATATCGCGAAGAGCGGTGGTCAGGGGCTTCAAGACGCCCGCACGGAGACGAATCACGCAGCAAAGAAGTTCTAGTGAGTCTCTTCTTGCCACCAACTACCGCAGTTAGCTACGGGCTACGGCGATCGTGGCCGTTTCATGGGCGTCCTGGTTTTGCTGATGACGTGTTTTCACACCGCGCAGCGCCCAAAGAAACGTGTACTTGACAGGCTTCACCCTCTTCCTATCCCTGGTTCTCACCCGGGTGTTCGTGATCATCCTCGATCTCATTGAAACCCAGGCCGCATACGCTACACTCAAACAACAGGTATGTCAACTCCGTTCCAATCGCAGTGTGGATTTAGGTTAGGCTCGTCGTCCTTAACCATCCTTGTCTTAGCTTGCCAACAATAACCGACCTGGAAATGATGCCCTGACAAAGGAGGTCGAGGATTTGAAGAAGAAGCTCGCTTCGAAGACCCAAGATTTTGGTACTTCCTCGTATATCTTGCACTCTACGAGATCTTTCTTTGACAGCTATGAACAGATACCTTGAAGAACCAAGCCGCTTCGCAAGCTGCTGAATACACCAGGCTCTCTGACGAGTACAACAAATCCACCGGCGCTCCATCACGGGGTAAGAAGGATTAGGCTTCCTTCTGGTTTTTGCGGGTCATCACCGAATATTTCGATGTTGTAATCCTACCGAACGGTCGCGCCAATTACCTGTTATGTTACACTCTATCGTCTTCATTGTCAATCGTAATCCCTCACGCTCGGCATGAAGTACATCACCACCTACGTCTACGACTGTATCCGCCCCTTCCACTCTCTTGTGAGACGCTACCGGACTATGAAGTCGCAACTTCTTGAAAGGGCCCCGGCTGTAAACAAGCAAGGAGCGAAACCAAGAACTTGGACTGTTGCTTGACTGAAAACTTGACTTGATCTTGAGAATAGGCTATGGCAGCGAGCAAGCTGTCCTTTTGCCTGTAATTGTGGGTTAAGGAGGGGTTGCGTGAAGTTAAACAGGAAGGAAGGTTACGCCGGGTTCACTCTGAGTACTACTTGAGCAATTTTTCCGGTTGACTGAGGCATGCCTTGGCAGTCAAGGAATGCAAGGATGTCGACGTACGTGGAAGCCGTCTGGCCGCACACGCTTGAGAGAGAGGACTTGAGAGCGTGTTGGACAGAGAGCTCGTCCAAGATCTGTTTGTCGGAGGTAGAATTCACGGACACGAGAAGATAATCCATGTTCCCGTCCGCCCTAGGGTGGAAGTATGTAATCAAGGATCTTCGTCGGCTTCCCGATCCCCGTCAGTTCCCAGTCATTTGGAAATTATGATGTCCGCTCTGCGGGGACTGCGCTGGGAATCTACTGGTACATTATCTTGAGCAAAGATGCGTGGGCATACAACACGAAAACTAAAAGTAGTCCATCCCGCTCTGTGTTGAACCGCCTTTTCGCGGTGCAAGGTCAGCGATGATCACGATTCTTCTGTTTTGGCTTTCTTTGACGTTGACCTGACCAGGGGTACCGCGGCACCTCTGACGCCTGTGTCTGGACCACCGTCGGGTTCAACAGCACGTTTCCTCTTCTCGCCGGCCTGTTCGCCACTAAGAGGCTTCTTGTCAGCGGCCTTTTCTTTGTCCTTTTGTTTCCAGTCTCTTCCACCGCCTCGACCTCCCCCACGTCCACCACGTCCACCACGCCCGCCGCGCCCACCCCGGCCGCCGCGGTTGGATTTTGAATTCGAGATAGAGACAACCCTAGAAGCTGCAAAGTTTGCTCGGTTGATTTGGAACTCGTGTTCTTCGTCCTCTGATGAATCCATTTGAGCACGACGGCAGTAGGGGAGAGACGTAAGGGTTATGGGTAAACGCACCTGGTGGAACGCTCCACTTAATAGTCTTTCCTTCGATTTTACAGCTTTCCTCAACAAATTGAATATCCTCCTTCTCCAGCTTCTTATCGAAGCCCAAGAGGCCCCACGAGTCTCCGCGGTTGTGTTGTATGTACGGAACGCGCTCGAAGCGATCCCGAAGAGGGTCCTAGTCGAAGATGTCTAGAACTGTGCGGGGACGTCGCGAAGAGTTCGTCGCACCTTAATTTGATTGAAACTGACATCTCCAACGTCACCCTCAAACTTGAGCGTAGCACCCTGGACGAATGGCACGTCCTCCTTATTGATACTCCCAACGCCATCTTCGACCTGGACGGTTATCTTCGAGCCCATAAAGTCGAGTTTGATGCCCGGTTTTTCCGCCTTGGTGGAAGACGAGGATGTGCCTTTGTCTTTGGCCATTTCACGGAACGCATTGAAGCCGCGCTTCGCGATGGTATCCTTCCGGACGGCAGCCGACTTTCCAGTCAGGCCCTTCTCTTTGATTTTCATCTCACAGTATGCCTCCCTGAGATTAACAACTGAGTAACTGACGATCTGAGATGTACCGGATACTCACTTGGTCATAACGAGGAGTTCTTTCCCTTCCCAAGTAGGCTTGGGGTCGGCGTTCACGAACTTATCGACAGTTTCAAAGTCAGTGAACTCGACGAAGACGGAGCCTTTGAATTCCTTTGACTTGTCGACCCGGCGCATGCGGACTGCATTTATGTTCCCGAACTTGGAGAAGAAGGCTTCGAGTTTTTTCTGGAGGTCGGGCGCGTCCGGACCGAAGCCTTTCTAAGATAATGGATTAGATTGGCTTCTGCTATGGGTGTAGGTACGGGTAAGAGGCAAAGACGCGATCGAGAATGCACTTACTGCATAAACAGAACGCTCGTGTTGACCCTTGGGTTCTTGAACTTCAGTTGTACGACG
Source organism: Thelephora terrestris (assembly GCA_015956445.1). Classification (NCBI taxonomy): domain Eukaryota; kingdom Fungi; phylum Basidiomycota; class Agaricomycetes; order Thelephorales; family Thelephoraceae; genus Thelephora; species Thelephora terrestris. The sequence goes on from WIUZ02000008.1 coordinate 731,125, forward strand.
CACGTTGGTCGCGGTTTCGTCTACCTCAAGGAGGGTGCTAAGTTTGCGTATGGCGCTGACAATCCAGTCTTTGCCGAACGTCTGGAACTCCTTCATGCGCTTAAAGGACGTGACCGTCTCCAATGGTACCCAGTGTTCGTCGTTGGCAGAATGGAGACCCCACATGAACCTGAAGGGTCATCAGCATTACGCTGGGGATATGTATGATGCCTCTCACTTGTCGAACGGCAGATTGGAATCCGCGAAGTAGAACTCGACTGTCGGATAAGTCAGATATTTCTTCGCGGGGGAGAGGACGAAGGGGACTGACCTTGCTTCACCGCCCTTTCTGTCTTCGCCTCTTCGGACTCGTCCATGGTAGCGTCCTCAGAAACGGAGGGAACAATCTCTTGTGGGGAAGCATCCTCGACAGCCGTTGCCATTTTGTTTTATTTTACTTTTTTAGCGGCCAAAGATCGAAGTGCCTGGAGAGTGTTATGCAAGTGTTATGTCATTCATGTGATCTTTTGGCCGGCGATAAGGCACGTGGTTTTTCAATGGTTGGGCTGTGATTGGGAGTTCGGTCGGGTGGGTCCGGAACTTTCGGAGGTCGGTTACCGAGACGTTGACCTGTACAAAACCCGATCCGAGCCATTTTTACTTCCTTCACCCCAACCACCACCTTTATCCACGCTCAAATACATCGCCGTCGTCGTTTCCCACTCCCAACGACGCGACCATGTTGACTATCGCAAACCGTACCGCGACTACCCGGCGGTCAGCCCAACTCGTCGCCGCCGGGATGGCTACCGCTGCCCGCATCGGGGACACAAAGGTTCCAATGTCACTTTTAGAACCCGGCTGGTATATCAACTATCAACGTATTGAGGATAACTTGACCGTCGTTCGGGAAAGGTGCGAGATTTCTTATTGGCCCTCTTCTTTGCTTTGCTGTTGCTCAAGTCCCTCCTTCAACACTTAAGGTTAAAGCGTCCTCTCACTTTGTCTGAGAAGATCCTCTACGGTCACTTGGATGACCCGCATCACCAAGACATCACTCGTGGTGTCAGCTATCTCAAACTGCGCCCAGACGTGAGCTTCCATCTCCCCACGCGTCTGATGTGGCTCCAACTGACGTAACGTTTATTTGCGTCCCAGCGGGTTGCCTGCCAGGATGCCACCGCACAAGTAAGCTCTGTTTTTGGTTTGAAGTTCGGCGAGTTGCTCACTCTCCGTCTCTTGCGTAATTTTGCTTATCTAGATGGCCATTTTGCAATTCATGTCTGCTGGGATGGATAGCACTGCCGTCCCCACAACCGTTCACTGCGACCACTTGATTGAGGCCCAGATTGGCGGTGTTCCCGATCTCCAACGCGCCATCGATATCAACAGGGAAGTTTACGACTTTTTGGGTACTTCCACCGCGAAGGTGACTCTCAACCACATGTGTTGGCACGCGATCATTAACACAACTCCCCGTTCGTCCACACCATAGTACAACATGGGATTCTGGAAACCTGGCTCTGGTATCATTCATCAAATTATTCTCGAGAACTATGCGTTCCCCGGTGGATTGATGATTGGCACTGACTCCCACACTCCCAACGCCGGTGGTTTGGGCATGATTGCTTGCGGTGTTGGTGGTGCCGATGCAGTTGATGTCATGGCTGGCATTCCATGGGAGCTTAAGTGCCCCAAGGTCATTGGTGTCGAGCTCACAGGAAAGATCGGGGGATGGACGACCCCCAAGGGTGCGTTTGCGTTTGCGTATGATTTGCCTCGATTTGTTGCTCACGTGTTACGCCCAGACGTTATCCTCAAGGTCGCCGGTATCCTCACCGTCAAAGGCGGAACCGGGGCTATCGTCGAATACAAGGGCCCTGGTGTCGAATCCATCTCTGCCACCGGAATGGCCACCATCTGTAATATGGGTGCTGAGATCGGTGCCACGACTTCGTTATTCCCCTTTAACCATCGCATGGCCGATTATCTCAAAGCCACCAATCGCTCTGAGATCGCTGGCTACGCCAAGGCCTTCCAGCATAACTTGAAAGCAGACGAGAGTGCAGAGTACGATCAGACAATCCACATCAACCTGTCCGAGCTCGAGCCTCATATCAATGGTCCTTTCACTCCCGACTTGGCCACCCCGATCTCTAAGTTCGCCTCCGAGGTCGAAAAGAACAATTGGCCTCCTGAGCTCAAGGTTGGATTGATCGGTTCCTGCACCAATTCTTCCTACGAGGACATGTCACGTTCTGCTTTCATTGCCAAGGAGGCCGCCGACCACGGTTTGAATGTCAAGTCCAAGTTTACCATCACGCCCGGCTCCGAGCAGGTCCGCGCTACCATTGCCCGTGACGGACAAATCGAGACTTTCGAGAATGTTGGAGGCTTGGTACTTGCCAATGCATGCGGCCCCTGCATTGGACAATGGGATAGGCAGGACGTCAAGAAAGGCGAGGTTAACTCGATCATTACTTCCTACAACCGTAACTTCACTGGACGCAACGACGCTAACCCTGCCACCCATGCCTTTGTTGCCTCCCCTGACATCGTCACCGCCCTCACTTTCGCCGGTGATCTTCGATTCAACCCACTCACGGACACCCTCACCGGTGCTGACGGCAAGCCATTCAAGTTCTCGGATCCGACTGGCCATGAACTCCCACCTCGTGGTTATGACCCCGGCGAGAATACCTTCCAGGCCCCTCCACAGGACAGGGCTACCGTCCAGGTCGCCGTCTCCCCTACTTCGGACAGGCTGCAACTCTTGAAGCCATTCAAGCCATGGGATGGAAAGACACCGGAGGACCTACCAGTTTTGATCAAGGTGAAGGGTAAATGCAGTACGTCGTTTTTCTTCACCGAACAGAGATCGCACGCTCATTCTTTTCCCAGCCACCGATCACATCTCTGCTGGCGGACCCTGGCTCAAGTACCGTGGTCACCTCGAGAACATTTCACAAAACTGCCTGATTGGCGCTGTAAACATTGAGAACGGCGAGGCGAACAAGATCAAGAACCAGATCACCGGTGAATGGGGGGGAGTCCCTCAGACTGCTGCCTACTACCGCGATAAGGGCATCAAATGGGTTGTCATCGGTGATCACAACTATGGCGAAGGTTCCTCTCGTGAACACGCTGCTCTCGAGCCCCGTTTCCTTGGAGGATTGGCCATAATCACTCGTTCATTCGCTCGTATCCACGAAACCAACTTGAAGAAACAGGGGATGCTCGCGTTGACATTTGTTGACCCCGCTGACTATGATAAGATTCAACCCGCTGACAAGGTCACCATCGAGGGCCTCGAGACCTTCTCCCCTGGCGTCAACATGACTTTGGTCGCTAAGCACCAGGATGGTACTCAGGACAAGATCGCTCTTGCTCACACCTTCAACGAGGGTCAGATCGAATGGTTTAAGGCTGGATCTGCGCTGAACTTGGTACGTTGCTCATGTCGTACACAATGCACAATAGTTGCTTACCACCGTCTGTAGATGGCTGCGAAGGCGAAGGCACAAGCCTAGGTACTCGTCGGAACAAAAGAGGATCATTGCTATGGTACATTTAATTGCTATCTTCCCATTTATCGTCCACCTTCCCACTTTTTCGTGTTACCATTACAATCTCTGGTGGAATGAATCAAGTGTACGATTGATCGATTTACGCTCAAATCTTGACTTCACCGAGACAAACGTTTGCTCTCCTTGATTTAATTGAAAACTGTGCAGGCGCGAGCGGTCTGTAGATGCACCCCCGCGCAGGACCTGTAGTAAGATGATCATATACATCGATGTGCGCAGTTGATATCCCTTGCTCGTGCCGTATTCAGCCAGGAAAGTGACCTCGCACTACCGCGTCCAAATCCTCCCTCCCCCGAGTTACCCTTGAGAAGAGCGTTTGTTCGCGATTACAGTGCAAGTTCAGGGTACTAAAACTTCAACAAAATGAAGGTCTCCTCATTTTCAGACCATCCTCAATAAAAGAAAGCGCGGATAGCTGCTTTATCATACTATGCGAATGTAGGTCTGATTTTGGGTGCCTCCTCGAGCGCAACTTCACCTCGACATCTAGAGGTGACCCGTAAATTGTTCGCCTACCGCCCTTCATACACTACTGCCCCGCTCAGCCTGCGCAGTAACGTCTCTGTTGGAACTCTCACCCGTGGGACACATTGAGGGCACGAAGAACCCTGAGGGTACACGTCGGTCCGGACCACAGAAAGCTCGACAAGTACACGGGCTCAGTTCATATTGTCACGACCGCAAACAATCGTGGTACATAAGGTGTTCCCTGTCCAGCAGAGGATACGGAACTAAACGTTTCACGCTGTTTTAAAAAGAAACGAGGGGGGCGGAACGGCTAGGGGATTGAGTTGAAACACCGGGCGTCTTATGTTGCCGCTTCTGTTGGTGGCCAAAAGACCGACAATGGTTCGCAGGCGTTCACATGATGCCAGAGGCTATACTCATCCCCGAATCCGGTTTCAGAGGCCAGGAAATTTGAAGTGGTTAAAGAATCTCACAGATCGGGCTGAGGACGCCGGAAAGAGCCCCGTCATCAATAGCTGAGGCGAAATATGCTAGGCATAGAGAGCCATCAAGGCCGAGAAAGCAGGTAGCGTAACTGAATAAACGCGAGGAGTAGCCATGTAAGTCCCAGAGATGATGTTGGTTTGTTCATAATTCCGAGCGGAAGTCATGTCCACAACAGGAGCGAAGATATCGACAGGAGCACCGAGGTTAGAGAAGCAGGCCGTCTCCTCGTAGAGGCACCGTCTCCCCAACATAAGCGAGAGAGGCAAAAGCTCACGTCTGAACCATCGTTTCCTGCAGCGGCCACGATGATTGGGGACGACCTAAGTCTGATAACCCGGGCCACAAAGTGAGCGGCACTCTCACAACCCAGGGATCGAGATTTCTTGTCAGTTAGCTACTTTGTGGCCGTAGCGAAACCCACCATCCAGGCGCGCCGTCACTTGAGGGTTGGAGTCGAAATGTTGAAGGGCTGGACGTGTGAGGGGTGAGATCAACGTCGAGAGCAAAATCGTATTTCCCTTCCCTTGTTTCAACGCAGTGATACTGCCAGGACCACTTCAAGCTGCATCTGACAAAACCACATCACCTCAGATATTGCCGGGTATACCTCGACCTAGACAAGGCGGTCACTAGTGGCTAGACATTTGTCTGAGTGGGTAGCTAAGGGAGGACGCAAGCATCGTTTGCCACTTGCTTGCACGGTACATACCCTCAACCACGCCCCTCGACACTTACATTGCCTCCTAAAAATAAACAGCCAACGTTCAACGATGAGAATGCTCCCATTCTTTTCACGATTACCCGTATGCTCCACGGCAAACGTACTTCCGAAGCTTCTCCATGCCTCAGATATCTCACAACAGGTAGATTGGCAACGCATACGGCCCGACGTTCGCACAACGAAATATTTGTGTTAAGATGGGTCTCTAATCGTTCTACGTAGTAGCATGTGTGCAAAACCGCCAGAGAATCCTGTGAACGAACAACATGATTATCGCACCAAGAAAATAAGGTATAGCGCGGGCCGTGATGTGGATGAGCGAAGTCACAGTGATGAGGGCGTGTGGGGGGAGCGGTTGCGAGACTAAACAATTATGGCCGTGGACGATAATGCAAGGAAAATAATTCAAGAAAAGAGGAGAAAGTAAAACGTGAACAAGAATCATACCCCATGGCCGAGTAAAGGCAGCATATGACCCATCCTCAACACCTTCGTTCGCAAATACTTATCCAAATCCGGGCCACGCACGGTGCGTGAAGATTCTTGAGCAACAAACAGACCAGGAACGATACCGTCCTCTGTTCCAGGTTGGATTATCGTTACCGAGTCGTGTTGCTGCTGATGGACAGTCCAAGACTTCGGCACCATCGGGACCCGTTCTACAACCTTGAGCCCCTCCTTCTCCAGTGCCTCGACCTTGTCCGGGTTGTTCGTTAAGAGTCTGACTGCCTCCCCGTTAACTCCCTCTCCAAAGCCGAGGTCTCGGAGGATAGCACCGGCTATATCGTATTTGCGCTCGTCGGCACCATGTCCAAGCAAAATGTTGGCGGTAACGGTGTCGTGACCTAGATCTTGGAGGTTGTATGCACGAATCTTGGAGAGCAATCCGATGCCACGACCCTCTTGACGAAGGTAGACAACAACACCGCGGCCGGGGACAATGATTGGCCGGGAAGTAGTCGAGTTCGACGATGGTTTGACGATTGGTTGAGATATCTGGCGGATTGCTTCGTCTAATTGTTCCCCGCAGTCACAACGCATACTCCCAATAGTCTCTCCGGTGAAACATTCAGAGTGTATGCGCACCAGTGCAGGGGGGACGGCTTGGCGGGTCCGGGAAGATGCGGTGCTGACAGATGGCGGGACAGAGGCGGTGTGTTGATTCGGGGAAAGCTTCCCGACGTAGGCTCCTCGGGTTATCCGTTCCATGGTGGTTTCGTTTGGGCTCCATTCAGCGTCCAAAGACCTGCTTCTGATGGCAGGGATGTTCGAAGTCTGGGAGGACTCCTCCAGCTGGGCGGGGTCGATGACGATGGCGAGATGTTCCTTGTTATCCTTGTTGTTATGGTACAGGTGGAGAAATGCAGGCCCGTGAGGGGTGGGTATGCGGGTGCGAGCCATGCACTTCACCTGAACGTCGTCCAAAGGGGGTAACCCGAGCCCTAAACATTAGCAGGGGGTCGTTGAGAGCTAGCACCCTACTTGATAGTATGTACATAACACGCACGCTCGTTTGTAACGGTCTCAGAACTGATGCTCGTTCTGGGAGACCTGATTTGGGTCTGGAGGGATGGGGGCTTGAGATCGGTGGGAGATGTCGCGATCTCGACCTGAGGTTCCGGGTCGACGGGAAGACCCAAGTCTTTCAAGCGCTGTCTGCGAGGGGCTTGTTGACTATGATAAGACCTTCGTTTTGGATCTTGTTTTCCAGCGGGTGCGTCTTGACCGGTCCATTTGGTCCAGTCCCAGGCACCCTCAGCCAGAGGATCGGCGACGGCGGGAAATAAGTCGTGTGAGTGGTGGTGTCTTGTGACATGAGGGCCAGAAGCGAAAGCCGCAGCGAGGATGAGAGGATCGAGCTCAGTGTCCCTTCTTTTCATCTTTTTCGACTTCATTTGTTCCTTGTGAATCTGGGAGTCTTGTATGAGAGCGAGAACGCTGACTTCAGCCTCGATGTCCAGACCAGGCATAGTGAAGATGTGGAAGATGGGGGAGGGGAGAAGTAAAGCAGTGAGAGTGTGGGGGAAGATCGACGTGTGAAGAGAAAAAAAGTCGGAGGGAGGGAATTGATATAGGCCGATCCGGTTGATTGCGTGACCGGGATGACAGCAAGGATTATGGATCTCCCTCGCTCTTACGACCGCTCTCATCCGTCATCTCGTCCGCGGCAAAAGGTGGATGCGTGCTCATCAGTCTTCCGAACAAGCAGCCCAAGGGAAATTCAGACCAGGAATAGCAGGAGCACTCAATTCACTCTCACGACTTCCTCCGAGCCCCCTTCGGGACACTCAGATCATTACAAAGAATCTACCTTCGCCGTTTAGTCATGCGAGACGCTCAATTCTGTGGGTTTGTATCACCATCAGGGGGGAAAAGAATTCGTATACAGTTCAACCCCATCATCTACCAACACCCACATAAACAGTTCCAGAGAACAAGCATTGCTGTAAATTGATGGTATTACTACAGCTTCATTTGTACAGAACCCGCGATCAACTGTCGCCCGTGGGTGATTAGTGAGAGAAAAAACCTGGTTCGCCATGGGATTCGAGCCCGCCGCTATAATACGAGGTGGTGAGAGGATTCCGAGGGAGTTGGAGTCAAATCCCATTCAACCCAAAAGAACCTTAGCGGAGGAAGTACTATGTCCCGGGCCATGAGAACTGAGAAGTGGCCATAAGCCATCTAGTGCAGATCTCGTTCCGTTCGTGGGCTTTATCACCCTGCATGTCAGACAGTGGTGGTGCATCTTCCGATCCCGGCGTTCATAGATAGCTAATTGAGGATTAAGTGGTGTTTGCTCCGCCCCTTGTCGCTCTGAATCCTTCGAGTCTCTGCCGAACGGTAGTCGCGACTGACCCTGTCAGATCATTTCGACATGTCTCGCACGTTTGGGGGTGTCGTGAATGAGGCGGGTGTAGTGGATTGATTCTGCGTGGTCGTAAGCTGAATGAAGAATATCCATCACACACTTGCTGTTGTTACACCAGAGGTGGCGCCATCTGTCGTGGGTTCTATACCGACCAGAGAATGTAGAATGAGGAGCGCACTGGAACCGTATGGAGCACCAGTAAAAAGCTTCCAAGGTATTCCACGCAAATTGAAAAAACCGGTCGTGAGATAGCGCGCAGAATACCGCGTGTTGGGAGGAGTCGACTGTCGGCCACAGAGAAGGGCTCAGAATATCGTCGAGACCCCGGTGCCTTCGGAGGGGGGGGTTGGCCGTTGAGGTTGTAGTTACGACAGTGCGGAAATGAGGGTGGAAGCTTATAATAGTACTCCCGCTAAGCGAAATTTCACACTTTGTGACCGACAGTCTCGCATCCTGACTTCAACCACTCCGCGTGTGTTCCGTGTCCTTACGTGCGCATTGAACTTTTGTCCGTCCTCGACCACCGCGATGGCTTACCAGAATGGGGAATCAGCGCTTCAGAGCTCAGCGTCTACTCCTGCACTACGCTTATCATGGCTGTGTTACCAATCTGGACCGGTGCCACGCTTGAGCCTTGCAGACGACAACTCCCTATCTCTGTCTAACCCACCATCACGCTTTGCAAGGCGCATCCATGTTCAGAAAGCGACCTCTATCGAATTCCGGGGCCTCTGGGAGTAACAACGATTCAAATGGATGTGAGTATATCCGTACCACTCGTCCACGAGATCAGCCATTCATGATGTTGTTTCCAGCAAAGAATCAGAGGGTCGTAGACAATACAAAGATGATGCTTGACATTGCGAAGGAGTCTGCAGACTGGTTCCCTCCCCTCAAGGCTGCCCTCGGAGGGGTGACCGCACTCATCAAGCATTATGAGGTATTGGTCGAATCGTGGCCAGCGCGCACAACTGACACGGTCACCCGCAGCAATTTCAAAACGTTAAGGAGAAGATACAGGAACTTTTGCCGCAGCTGGATAGGTTCAAAAAACACATCAGAACCACAAAGGTGGACGGAGACCCCGAAGAGACAAATCGGCGTGAGGACTTGGCTGGGTGCGCACCGATCGATGACAGCAGTGTGTCCACTCCCAACTGTCGTCCCAGAGCATTCAAACAGATCGAAGAAGAAGCCCACAAACTGTCGGAGAAGAAGCCTCTTGCTCGACTTGCAGACAAGGCGCAGGACTCCGGCGTGGTGGCAAGACTCTTTGAGCAGCTTCGGGAAGCAATCGTCTCCTATCAGGTTGGTAACTGTCCCTCAGCGTAGATTATTGTTCACCCGTGGAGCAGCTATCGCAACAACAAGCAATCTATAACCAAATCACTCATCTCACAGTAAGGCCGCTTCCTCTGTCTCTGGAAGTCCCGATGACTGACCTTTTTCTCAAGTCGTCGTTCAATACGTTATTGAAGCTTCAAGAGGTAACTCACCAGAGCACCCTGGCCATGGCACTCATTCACAATAAAAAAACAGAAACCCCCCGTAGTAAGGGACAGGCTGGAATCCGTTGTGGCGCAGCTGAATAGACTTGGAGACGCCCCTTGGCAAAGACTGCAGCACGAGCGATGGATACAGTTGATTAGGTAAGCGGCTGCAATGAGTCCCATCGATAAGCATGCTCATGTCTTCCCAGTGATCTCAAGCCACTCAGGGACAAGGCAAAGGAACTTTACGAACGCATCACAGCTGAGGGATATGTGGAAGATGGGAAGGATGTTGCGGCCGTCTCCGGATTGACGGAAGATCTCCGGGACGTCCTTCTCCAATACTGGGTCAGTGTAAATCCGGCGAAGCCGGCATCTTTCGGTCGCTGAAACAGCTCTGGTTGGGTAGATGGCACAACAACAGGCGATTCTCGATCAGAGTTGTAGGATGATAGTGAGTCACCGAACGAGTCTTCCAGGAAAATGACAGATCTAAAAGTCATTCTAGGACGAAGGTCAGACTTGGTACCTCTGCTCTATGCTAACTGATTAACATATCATGCAGCTGAATTGTCTGTATTGAACAGTTGTCGTCGTGCCAAAGGGGCTGAGTACCGTCACGGTGACCGTCGCGGTTGTCTCGGAGGGACACGAGAAACTGTGCTCAGCGAAATCGAGTCATGGGCCAAGGGTTTTGACGTGTCTTCTGTCTTCTGGCTGAACGGACTTGCTGGGACAGGCAAATCCACAATCGCTCAAACCATCGCCGAGCGCATCTTCGCTGAAGACCTCCTTGGAGCGTCTTTTTTTTGCTCGCGCGACTTCGAGGACCGGAGCAATCTCCGCTTCATATTCCCTACCATTGCCTTCCAGCTGGCGCACAAATACTCCGACTTTCGATCCCACCTCGTCTCCCTCCTCCGGTCGGACCCCGATGTTTTTTACGAGTCACTTTGCAGCCAGATGCAGAAGCTAATCGCAGAGCCGCTCCAGATAACGGGCGTATCAACGGTCATCGTGATCGACGCTCTTGATGAATGTAAGGATCATGAACCGTCCTCTGCAATCCTCTCTGTTTTAGGGCGGTTCGTCAAGCAGATTCCCGGGGTCAAGTTCTTCATCACCGGAAGACCCGAGCCACGGATCGAAACCGGATTCCGTCTCCCTCTCCTTGTGAACTCGACCGATGTCTTTGTGCTGCACAATGTCCACGCCTCTCTGATCAACAGTGACATCCGACTTTTCCTGGAACACGAACTTTCCGAACTCTCGCGGCGACGTGGACTGGAGGGATGGCCGAGCGACGAACACATCGATATATTGTGTCGCAGAGCGGCTGGACTCTTCGTGTATGCCGTCGCAACAGTCAAGTTTCTGGACGGTAAAGTTCAATTCCCCAGGGATCGATTGAGTGTCATCCTGAAGCTCCCAGAAAGCACAGCCCCCGAGGGCAAGACGTGTTTCAACCAGAAGACAACCCTTGACTCACTGTACATGTCGATCCTCCAGGCGGCCTTTGACGAGGAAGACCCCGACACGGATTCCAAGGCCCGGAATATCATTGGCACCATCGTATTGCTCGTAAATTCCCTTCCGCCACCGGCAATTGCTGAGCTAATCGGTCTGAAGTCCGAGGAGGTCACCCTGTTTCTCGCGCAGATTCAGTCGCTGCTTGCAATGGGCGAAGATCCTAGCCAGCCTGTAAAACCATTCCACAAGTCGTTTCCAGAATTCATCACCGATTCCTCTCGCTGCACCAATACAAGGTTCTACGTCTCTCCTAAACCCTTACACCTTGAACTTGCGACGAACTGCCTGAGATTAATGAATGTCGAATTGGAACAGGACCTTCTATCACTCCCTGACTACGCCCTGAACTCGGAGGTTGAGGATCTACAGGCAAGAATCGACGATCGAGTCAGCATCGCGCTGCAGTACGCCTGCCGGTCCTGGCACAGCCACCTCACCGAGGCCAGGGGAGATGTCTCCGATGTCATCAATCAGCTGAAAGTTCTCCTAGAGGAAAAGTTCCTGGCGTGGTTGGAGGTCCTCAGTGCTCTTGGAGATGTAAGGGGAGCCGTTGTTGGACTGGAAGAGCTGGCGCCGTGGTTGCAGGAGGTCTGTTCTGGCGTTTTCTACTGTGTTCTTCGAACTCACGTGGGCACGAATCAGGTTGCCGAGGATAGCCACCTTCAGCACATGGCCAAGGACTATTTAAATTTCGTAACCAAGTTCTTTGAGCCTATCAACATCTCCGCTACCCACATTTACCACTCTGCGCTGGAACTGTGCCCCATGTCATCGGATGTCCGGGGGCGCTACTATGACTCGTGCCGCCGTATCACCCAATTGCCAAGAGTGGTGGTCGGGACCCAGGATAGATGGGACCCGACTGTATCCGTTTCCAGCAAAGGTGGCGAATACAAGTCCTGCAGTTGGTCCCCATGTGGTCGATTCGTTGCCGCGCAGATGGAAAGCATTGTCGAGGTCCGGAATCAACTCACCTTCGAACTACTCACCGTCCTCCAACCCACTGAACCCACCCATCAACTCACGGGTCCACTCGCTTATTCACCCGATGGGCGTTCCATTGCCTGTGCCTCTGACACTTCCATTGTAATCTGGGATATCCAGACAGGCGGAGTGGCCAAGGAACTTGATTGTGGCACCAAAAATTTATCGATGGTGTGGTCGTTGGACGGAAAGTCCATCTGCACCATTGGCGACGACAAGAACGCCTTCAGTGTGCGTACGCACAACGTCGCTGCACGTACAACATCCTCCCCCGAGAACCTCCGGTCAGATGACAATCCCCACCTTTCTGCATACGAAACATCTTTCCGGGTCGTTACAACCGCACGAAGCTACTTTCGTGGCACAATCGAAGTTTTCGCGGTCGGACACACTCTCGTCAAGATCCACTCATTTAATCTTACTTGGCGTGGTCCCACGTCCCATCTAGAGATCTGCTTTTCACCCACTACATGTCGTATTGCCGTTCTCTGCCACAGCGTGCTCCACGTTTTTGGGAACTGGAACCCGAGTCGCTTGTTACAAGAAGGGCCCGGCCACTTCTCTTCCCAATTTTTCTCTTCTGACGGTATCCTCTTCGGTGCTTTCGATGGGCGTTCCTTCCATGGATGGAAGTATGACTCCGATCGTTACTATCCTTGGAGAAGATTCGAATACCAGGACTGGACCAACCCTACTTTTCAGTTCTCCCCAAATTCCTCCTCTGTCCTTGAACATTTCGGGAGAATTCTTCGGGTGTGGAATTTGGAAGACGACCTCATCCCAGACCCCTTCGAAATCACGTGCGCAGTAATCCCGCGCTCTGGCAATCACATTTTAACTGCTACGCCGTACAAGTCGATTGTCGAGATCGTTGACCCTCATTCCAAAACGCCTTGTCAAACAATCAAAACCGGGGAGACAGTATACACATTGGCGCTCACGGGTAACGTACTCCTGGTGTCTTCCGGAGTAAGAGTTGTGGCTTGGCTGCTTACAGATGAGGGGCTGGTGGATGGTGTGTCCAGTGGTAGCATTGCCGGACCCAGGGACAGCATTTGGACTACTCCAATAGCGCCTTTTGACAAGGTGCTCATGATTGGAAATCAAGTCGGGGCGTTCAAGACGGAAGAACACGTCGGGGGTCGGGGGTTCAAGATGGAAGAACGCGCCCTTTTCGTCTATCACACAGAAACTGGGGAGCTTCTTCAGCATCAATCGGTACCCAAACATTTCAGTGGTTATTGGAATTTCGACAGGGTCTTGCTTCGTGGCCGGGACCACCTCCGCTGCCACAACATATCTCCATCCAATACCTCCCTCGAGGGAACTTCGCAGATAACATTACAAGAGGGATGGGCAAAGGATCCTGAAGGGAGGCACATGTTATGGATTCCAGCTGAGTGGAGAAAATCCTGGCATTGCGCGGATTGGCTCCATGATGCTAGGATTCAGTTCAGTGTTATTGGAAGAGGAAGAAAACCTGTCATTGTCAAGTTCTAGTTGAAATCTTCTGCTTCCTGACGTTCACGTTTAGCTAAGCTACTTTCTTTTTTTGGTCATACCGTAGTGTGCCTTTCCTATGGTTTCAGAGCCAATTTTTGTAGTACTTGGGCATGGTTGATGGTCATGTGTTCGCTTGGAAACACTGCTTTTTCTCATGGCATCCCAACACACCGTGAATAGATAGTAGAATGTGCTCGATTTTTGGTCAACGGCCTATCGGGGGCTGTGAGTTGATGTCAAGAAACTTTTCCTTGTGGCCGACCCCATATCAGACTTATGAGTCTATCCCGTGGTGGAGAAGGACCAACAAAACGACGACACAAAAACGCTGGGCTTGCCTCAACTTCACCACCAGACGAAATTTGGTTGTTGGCCAGGGAAACTCCCAACCAAGTTCCCTCGGGACGATGATTACGGTCGTGAAATAGCCATCGCGCTAACAAGCGGCATGACCCACTACTGTCATCTTGATACCCGCAGTCCACGACATTGGGATGCCTTCTTATCCCCGGGGGACAGGTTTTCTCTTCAACATGGCGTGCATCAGCAACACCGCCTCAGAAGAACCACTCCCAGCTATCGGGGTACACGATACGCCTCCGTTAAAAGACGAGGCATAACCCGACAAGGCTGCGTTGTAAAAACTTTTGTGACCACACACATCCGAGGTAAGTATGTCCACCTATCCTTGTGATCCTGTAGGACGAGTATCATAGCATTGAGGCAGGCCCCAAATACTAGCCCCCACAGCCAGCTGATGATCAGACGGAACACAAGACCGCTCCCTGTTGGTCACGAGGGTGGGACTCGGCACAACCTATGAGAAGACAAATCAAGGTTGGTCCTATCAAGCATACTGTTAAGATCCTGAGTAACCTCTGCCCTTCCGCGATGTAGAAAATAAGGCGTCGACAACAAGGTAGCCGGTCCGTGCTCAGGGTGAAGGCATGATCGCATGACATAATAAGTAAACATGAGAATGACATAGGTAGTTACCTCTGGTAGCAGAACTACACCGGCAACGAGTAGCAACGTTCCAGTGTCGATGTAAAGACTGAAATTCAATTGGGGAGGGACCGGCGTGTTCACGCCGAAGTGCTGGGCGGGCTGGGTGATGAGCAAGATGTGGGACCGTTGTTCGGAGGTTCCCTCTGGTGCCAGCTTCAATGTCAGACTTCAGGCATTGGGGGTTTCCAAGGTGGCGCAAGGTGAATCACAAGTAACGCGAATTAAAGACGGCTGTGATTCCGCGGAGATGGATATTGCCCAGTTTTGATGATAGTGAAAGTTTTCTAGGTCAAGAAGTACCGTTGGTAGTTCATCTACGTCCTACGGAGGACTAACGAGTGAGATGGTGAAAACCGAACTGACGGAAGCAGCTCAAAGGAGTTGCGACGGTGTCGAAGAAACAGTCTTGGAACTAGCCTGTCTGACACAAAATAAGGCGATCCGCGTAGATGCCTGGCGTAGGCAGAGAATTGGGCACTATGATAGCGATGCAGGGGCATGACAAGTTGGGACAAAACCCCCCTCGTTTCTTACCTGGCCTCTTCATCTTGGCCGTGGAATTTGGGCAGAAATGAGGCATAGCGAACTCAATGAAGTGAGACCACGCATAGACTCTTCCTTCTTCAGCCTCGAAACGAGATGGGCATTCGGAGTAGCCTAATGAAACAGCGGTGGTCAGAAATTACCCACAGCCAAACGAAATTGGAACCGAAGGGATTCCCCACGCTTCTTCATCTTCCACTCTCAAAGTCGCCTTCTAACCCCCAACCACCCGGAGGGTCAAACGTGAAAGGTAACCAGTAGAGGGCGCAGATCAAAAAAGCCCAAGACTGAGTAGTAAGTCAAGTCTGGTGAAGCGGGGTGCCCAAGGTCCGCAGTGTGCCCAGGCAACTGCAAGGGGACATTGATACCGACCCGTGATGACAGCACATCGAAGCACACAGCAGCGGATAACAACAGAAGTATAGTAGCCGTATGGCGGGATTCCCGAGGTGACATTGTAGAGAACCCCAGGTGACCTAACGCAACCTAGAATCGGTAGGTCTTCGCGCAAGATACACGTTGTGGCACCCGTAGATCGTGAGATCAGGATGTCGTAAACCTCAAGGATTCGTTAGACAGGAGGTTAGACCGGGTGATTGGCAGAATGTCTGATGTCCCCCAGGTGTATAAGTTGGAACAAAACGGTCATGACGGTCCTCACAACTACAGATACCATCCGAGATATCTGAGCGGAACTCCCATGAGGAGCATTTGTCGTGTAAAGGAAAGACGACCAATTGGAAGCCCTAAAAAGGTTCACCGATCGACTTGAATCCTGGCAAGGACCGAACACGATGCAGACACGAGTTGACGGTCATCAAGAAAAGTATGTATTCCACTTTCCCGGCTCGGTTTACGTCTCGTTGCCATCCTACTTTCTCTTTCCCTCACTCCCACCGTCACCCGTTGGATATTATTCACTATAAACCCCGCCACGTTTCCGCCACAGAGTTCGAAACCGTCTCGCACGGGCGCCCGAGAACCCACAATGCAGAGTACAGCACTCTCCTTCCAGAGTGGGGCACCACCCACCGCACGAACAAGCATAACTACCACCGTACGTTTCGTACCCTCTTTCCGCTCAACTGCCTTCTCAATTTAGCCTTTTTACGCGTTTTCTTGCGATATGGGCCGACTCGGTAGCTTTCTGGCTCGTTCAACATCTATGGGCTCATCGAAATGTGCAAGGGCGGGGCGAGCTCCAGTGGGGCGTACGAGACTCCGTCGATCGATCACGGTCGATGGCAGGTAAGCTTGCTTCGTTTCTGAACCTAACCCAAGTGGGTCTTGCCAATATAGTGACCTTGTTCGCAGATTCAGCTCGTATTCAACGATCCCCAGTTTGTCGAGTTGAATTTCTTTGCGAAACAATGCCCGGACGAACTTTTGGATCATGCCGGGAACAGAAAAGGAACGTTCGAAATTGCCGTGTCCGTGAGTGATCCTGATATCAAAGTCTTCGAAGCCTCCGTGAACAGACATCTTGTACCTGGGGTCGTAGATGGTCGTCGGAAGTTCCGAATCAAACCACACTGAAGGGTTCAGGAAGTACCAGCCCGGACCGTATGTCAATGCTGCTACAGGGTGGAGCAGGGAGTACTGGCTACCAAAGTCTGTCGTCTTGAGCAAAAGGTTCTACTTCTTCGCTCATGGTCCATGACGTTTGTTCACCCTGATTCTCATCCTTCAGTGCATCGAGTCCGGTAACTTTGGCCTACACCATCAACGAGAGATCCGAAGAATCATGGCCATCCTCCCCTCGCACGCACTCCATCACCTCCTCTACTTCTTCTATCCACTCAATCCACTCGCCCCACCCGACCAACCCGTTCCTCTCGACCTCTCCGTACTTTGCGAACACCTCCCCGACTCTCGCAAATCCATTCGTGCACAACGCATTCTCAAGCATAACGGCGAGCCTATTTGACGATGAGGAGACGAGCAATATCGTGTTCATAATCTCTGAGCCTCCTCCTGGTACCCGCCCATCGGAATTTTATTCCAGGTCCACCAAAAATACTCTGGGATTCTCCAGGAATGGGCGAGGCGCCAGTCCAGACGATTCCGCTCTAGGCGGGGGAACGGGAGCGATCCCTGCCAGTGGGAGGAATTCCAGAGCATCTAGAATCCGAGGAGGGAGGGAGGAGTACATTTATGCACACACAAAGGTGCTCAGCGCTCGATCTGAGTATTTCAGGAACAGTGAGCTCTCCCTTCATCACCACGAAGGTTTTGAGGATACGCTCATATCCTATCCCTAGTGTTTGCCAACAAATCCGCCTTCAACGAAGTCCTGAACGTTACATCGATCGAAGAGGACCTTGGTTCCATGCCTATGGGTCCCGGCAGACTGGGAAGCGAGATCACGGACGATGATTTCGACGATGGAGATGACGACATTGCATCTCCAAGACCACCCCCCTCAGGAGTGATTACCCCTTCGGAATCTTCGATAAGGTCCTCGGACGGTGCGTTGACAGCAACGACGGTGAAAAGGAGGGTGGTGAGGGTTTCCGACACGTCTTATGCGACGTACCGAGCGATGTTGTATTTCCTCTACACCGGGTGAGTCCTGATTCGCGTTCATTGAATCCGTTGCGTTTGAAGACTGACCTCCTGGTATTGTAGGCTCTACTCGTTCACCCCGCTCACCCCTCCCGAACGTCGGGCAAGCCGGGATCTCAAGGACAG
Organism: Thelephora terrestris; assembly: GCA_015956445.1. Lineage (NCBI taxonomy): Eukaryota > Fungi > Basidiomycota > Agaricomycetes > Thelephorales > Thelephoraceae > Thelephora > Thelephora terrestris. The sequence goes on from WIUZ02000008.1 coordinate 748,987, forward strand.
TGCGAGCGTGGCTGGGAGCGATGCCCTCTCGGAATTCGACGCTGCAGAGCTGACGTTCACCCAAAGTCAGCACAATCTCACCCTCAGCAATCTTAACGCGTCAACCGCTTCCACCTCTTCGATACTATCCACGGGCCCCGTTGTCGCCCCAACACCGCTGAACGCGAGCATCCTCGGTGCGAGCGTGCAAAGGAAAGACTCTAACGCCCGTTTAAAACGGAGTGATTCCGGGAGCGTGACTGGACACGCGCTCCACCACCGCGAGTCGAGTTCGCAGCTGCATTCTCAGTTCACCTCAACTTCAACCGGGAATGGCACCGGGCCAACCAACCCCCTGACGACTTCGATGACGCTCGCCACCGGATTCAATTTGAGTCAGAGCATGAACTTGGGAACGCGACCTGGCCTACACCTCCGATCGTACTCCTCGCCGACTGGGGAAGGTGAAAAGAGCTCAGTGCCGCCCGTCGTCGGGTCTGGATATGGTACTGTGGGTGACGATGTGCCCAAGTCCAATGCGAAGAGCGTGTATAAGCTTTGTCACCGTGCGTCTTTTCATTTTCCCCTGTTTTCGTAGGTTGTTGATGATAATTTTTCGTGTCCCGTAGGACTTGAGATCCCAGAGTTGAAAGCGGCCGCGTTGGAGCACATTAGATGTTCTTTGACACCCGAAAACGTCGTGACTGAGATCTGTTCGCCGTTCACGGCTCGATTCCCTGAGGTCAGGAAGATTGAGAGGGAGTATTTAAAAGCCAATTGGGTATGACACGCCTTTTTTTTTTCCTTCTGCGCGAAAAAGGATCCGTTCTGATAATTTGTTTCCGTAGGCGAACGTGAAGAACACCAAGGCGTTTGGGAAGTTGATCTGTAAGGTGTTTGGAGACGAATCAGAGGGTGTGGGTGAGATGTGGTTAGATTTTTTCAGGGAATTGTGATATGGGTGTGCTCGTTTTTAGAGAGGCTGCGTGACATGCTGCGCAATGTATGCCGCTGAATTATTTCTTGTACACTCAGACCGTTCCATAATACGCACCCGTAATTGTTGCATTGCGAGCAATCTGGCTTGCGCGGCGGTTGATTGGACAGAACGCGGATCGGCCTGCATTCAACGGGAGGCGTAGATATCATCGAGTGCTGCTTGGAATACCTCCACTCGCTCCTATTTCGCTATGGCCGATTTTTGGTCTCAAGGCCTTTGTGTACCTGTGAGGCGGTTTCGTGCACCTAAATGTACATTTTTAACGAGACTACGGGAACCCGTGGTCGGCTGCTCGATTCCTTGGAGAATGAGTACGATAGGCGCTCTCACGTCTACCACTCCTCTTATCGTGGGGCTTGAGCAAACACCGTCCGCAGTTCGATTCTTCGTTCAGCAGGAATCTGACCTCCCTCCGGCGGAGCTGGATACCTTCTAGAACTAGTATATTCACAACCTAATCGTTACAACAGCAGCGGACCCAGGTTCCCGCGAATTTTTGTTAACCACAAACTCTTACAGCTCTGTAAAAGGCATACCGCATCAGCATACCGATGTGGATGGACTGGAGGGAAGAAACCTACTCTGCATGGCGGCGACGTCACTGCTCTGGACGTAGTCCTCGAACTCGGCGACCTTCTCCTGAAGTTCGTCAAGGGATACGAGCTCGTCCTCAATAACGAGGGTGATCTGGAGCTTCTTGATACCATAACCAACGGCGACAAGCTTGGAGCTACCCCAGACGAGACCCTCTTGTTGGATGGAACGGACGGATTTCTCGAGGGCTTCCATGTCGGTTTCATCGTCCCAAGGCTTAACCTCGAGTGTCACAACAGACTACACGCCGGCTCATCAGCACGACCAGGGTCAGACGTGTGTATAAGATTACATACCTTGGCAATGGTCTTGGGCTTGTTAGCCTTCTTTGCGTTATATGCAGCGACGCGTTCAGCCTTGAGCCTTTCGGTCTCGGCATCATCCTCATCATCCTCTGCAAAGAGATCTACCTCATCCTCACCATCCTCCTCCGCCTTCTTCTCTGCAGGAGCAGGTTCAGGAGCAGCCTCACCGGTGAAGACTGCACCGGCACTGCTGGAACCGGGGAGGGTGGAGAACTCAGCCTCGTAGGACCTGACGTGTTTGTACCAGCGGGCGACATTGGGATATCCCAAGTCCTGAGAAAGGGCCTTGAAGACGGCAACGTCTGCCTGAGAGGGGGTGTAGCTGATGAACAAGGGAGAGTCAGCTCCGATCCGCGGGACGATCAAAGGATGTTAACGCGATAATCGAAGGAATGGATCAGAAATACTGGAAAGGAATTGTCGGCATGTTTGTAGCGGCGGTGTCTAGTCGCCTAGCTTGGAAACACGGACCAATAAAAAATTTCATCTCGAGGTGGAGATCGCGAGGATTCTCTGGAAGGATGAGAAAATGAAAGAAATGGAGACTGACCCCTCGACGTAGGACCTCTTGGAGAGATGCTCCTCAAGCTTGGCGAGATCGACTGGCATTATAAAACGAAGAGATGAAGATGGACGAAGAGGGTGAAGTGATTTTTAAAACCTTGGTGAGGGCTTTGATCAAGATCGCTTTAGGGCAGGCTCAATTCGTGTCGGGTTGTCGTACAAATACATTTTTCAAAATACAAATGCACCCGGGTCGTTTAGAGTATCTTTGATTTCCGTAGCTCATTCTGCGTGTTGAGAAGAGTTTCGAGCCTCTGGGATTGAATCGGGACGAGCTGAGGGTGACGATGAGCCGCTGTCAACGGTGATTTGCATCCGACTTACGTGATCAAGTTCCTCGCAGATATCGTTGGTTTCGGTCGCAAGTTCATCCAAGTGGGACGGGATCAGAGCTGGTGTCTCAGGTCAGAAACAAGGAGCCTGGCTTGGTGGAACTTCACCTTCTTCATCAACCTCAACTTCCGTGTCTTCTTCCATCGGCTCGTCCTCGTCTAACCGAGAAAGTAGATCCTTCAAGAGTCTTTCGACCTCCAACGGGCGCTCGCGGCGCTTCTTCGATATGTCGACGTCCCATTGCATACACTGCTCACCAAGTGACCAAATGCGGCGATCGAGCCCCTCGTCGAATGTCTCAGAATCTAGAAATCCATCATCAATACAAGCCCAAAACCCACTACACAACGGCGACGCACCCTCCTCTGACTCCGGGACTTCATCCAAGTTACGACCGTTCACGCGGACATTCGCACGTGCGATTTCAAAAGTCTTCTGGATAAACTATCCTGGCCGACGCGTGTGAGCGAGACCAATCGAGCCCGAGTGCAGGGCACGGCCAAACCTGGTCGACGTGAGGCAGTAAAGCATCCTTGTCAACTGAACCGCCGCTAGCTTCGAGGATCTCATCCAAAGCCGCAAAGGCTGCCGAAGAGAAATTTGACTTGATTCTCTTCCAATCGTTGATGGTGTCGATGGACACGCGTTGCACGTCTTCCCTCGCCGTCGTTGCCGAGTTCATCACCGCCTTGCCCGACTCAACCAGAGTCAACACAATTTCGCGTCGAGAGTCGAGTCGCGCGCTGGTCACGGTCACACGACGGTCATGAAAGACAACGACGCGATCACGTGATAAACCACCATGTCTTCTTCTTCCACCCAAGCCATCGGTGCTCTTGAGGCTCAGGTAATCATCTTCCCCGGAGAGGTCTGCACGTATTTGACAGGCCCCGTTAACATTGCTTCGCCACCAGATTCGGAGACTTAAATGGTCAAACGACGACCTACGCTCAAAGCTTTTTGATGCTGATCAGAGAGCATCCCGCCTCGCTCAGAACTTTGGCTTCAAATCCATCCAAGAGGCCGAGGATTACGCTCGATCTCCAGACTCCCAGACGAATGTTGTGAGGCTCAACGAGAGGCTTGGTTTACTTGAAGAAGAGCTGCGGAAACACATCGAAACAAGCAAGGAGGCTCTACAGGTCAACCTTAAACTCAGAGAAGACCTCAAGCGGTCACAGAACGAAGTATTTTCCCTCAAGACAGAGCTCAGGGGCTCCAGTCTCAAGGGTGCGACGGCAGCGGCGTACGATGATCCAGAAAAGGAGAATTGGTTCGTTATCCTCATACTTGTCCCGATGTTTACCGCTAACCGCCCATAATAGCCCGCCTATCCCAAGGAAAGCTGAAGTGGAATTCATAAAAAAGCATCCTCTGTTGCCCTCCTTATTACCTGCCGCTCTCATCGTCCCATCGTCCTCATCATCCTCTGACTCAAACTCCACCCCCACCGCCGACGTACCGACGACTATATCCTCTCTGCAGACCCAGCTCGCTGAGCTCCAATCTCGTTACGACCGTCTATTTGAGGCCAAGGCCAAGGCCGCTTCTCGCCACCGCGCAGACTACAAGAAATGGAAAGACTTCAAGGACTGGCTCTACAAATCCAGCGCTAGCGGTTCACTGACACCAGGGAAGGGCGGGACGAACATTTCTCCCAAAAAGCGAAAGGCGATTATGGCTGGGATCACAGAGAGAAAGACAAACCCGAAAAAGCCTAAGAAACAGACATCAGCTGGCCTGGATCTCTTGTCAACACCTGGTTCGATACCTTCGGAACCCCCAACGCCCGGGCCGTCAACAGCGAAAGCCTTCGACCCATCTGATACTGACGATTATGAGATGGACGTTACCGATGAGTCAGTTCGGGACGCGCCTTTCATTCGTCCTGAATCTGACCCTCTATTTTTCAGTTCCAAATCCGATCCACTGACAGAAGCGGAGATCACCTTGGTGAACAAGGATGATTCTGAAGATGGTGCGTTGGATTTGCCTATGTGTATGATCACGTCTGACCGTTGTTGTAGTGATCGATCTCACAGGTCTGGACTACAAAGAAGGTAATTACCCCATTGTATGCGCCACATCTGCAGCTAATCTCCGCCCAGATGACAAGGAGAATATGGACAAACAAGCCCTCGACACTTACGTACGGTTCAAGGGACGTGGACGGTATAAGTTACCAAAGTGAGTCTGGCGTCGTTGACACGGGAGATTAATTTCTCTGAACCCTCGTTCTAGGTCCAAGTCTAGCACAATCAACGCCGAGTTCGAGATCAATCCGGATGCCAACGAAGGATTGAACTATGCCTATGATGCTGTGGTGCGGAATAAGGAGGAGCGGCGGAAGATGCACGGCAGCGATTGCGAGTGTTGTAAAGAAGTACGTTCCTCCCTTTCCCCATACTACGGTCTGCGTTAATTTGCTTGTATCGCAGTACTACCGCACCGTCGGCCCGTTACCTCCCCGTCTACAGGCCCCACTATGGCGTACCCCTCCTTCCTCGCCAAAAGCCAAGGCGTTCATGCTCGCGTCACCTATGAATGTAGACGAAGAGAACGAGAAGGAGATCGAGAGGCACATGCAGGAGATATCCAAACACAGGCACAATTGGGCGCCTCCGTCCACGCCCCCAAAGTATTGGAGCATCGGATTCCCCACTACCCAGGAGGTGATGGAGATCAATAAGGAAGCAGAGGAAATGATCGAGGCGAAGAAGGCTCAGGTTGAGGCAGAAGCAAGGTAAGAAGCTTGGGCACAGATTGGCGCTGGCTAACGACTTGTCTCCTTCAGCACTTCCGGGGGGAGATATAGGAAAAGACGAGGCTAATCATTCATCTAGACCAAAACTGCACGACTCCGTCACTCACAACTCGCCCGCACACACTTGTAACATGCTGGTCATCCATTCCGTCACCGTGTCCGTCCTTCTGCAACTCCGCGACGCAGGTTGTACAATAATGTAATCTTAAACGCCACCTACACTGTAACTCGAAACAATTTGCTCCATATACGAGTATCCTCATCACCTGATGTGACGGCCGAACCGTTCATTCAATCCCACTCTATCCGCTACATCACACATGTCCATGCATGGTGGAGTTGAAATGGGGTGTAAAAGACCGTAACCCAGCGGAAGTTCAGCACGAATGGCGGCCGACGTTGTGAAGTATGACCCCCACAAGGTTGACGTATTAAGGAGCACGGATGGTAGGCGTCGTCCTCCCTCCACCATCTTGTACATTTTTCCCTATTCCCAACAACGCAAGAAGAATGATCTAACCCCATCGAAAGAGGTCTCTCACCATACATGGGCGTCCACTGGCACTGCGTCGTCGAGGACACCATGTCTGAGCCTTGCAAACTGCGGAATGACTGACTCTCCCACCGACTCGGACCACCCACTCTACGTCTCAACCTCAACGGAACACTGGTGACTTCGAAGCGCGGCATCGAGTACCCCGAGCCATTCCGCTAGACCCCGCTACCACTGAACCGCACTTTTGGGTTCGTTGCCAGCGCGGTGCTGATAGTGGATAAAATACTCAATTCAAATCGTGCCCGACCTGAGGCATCTTTGCTGATGATTATTCGTGGATGGCGTCGTTGAGTGTTGTCTCCACATCGACTTCTTGGTCTGACCATCTCGATTGAACCCCTCATCCCAACAGCGGTCTATCAGTTATTTTGCTGGCTGTCGTGGACAACAGGCCGCTCGTATCCGGTGCGCTTTTGCTAATGCCGTATACGCCCTAACTCTGGCTTTCACGGTCAAAGTGGCAGCCCCCACGTTGCACGCACATGGAGCCCGTTGCGCAGTCTCCGTTACCGTCGAGGCTACAGGACGAATGAGAATCTGTTCGACACCAGCATATAGAGAGCCACTTCGGGGTATGTTCTCACTCAACGGGTGAGTTGGCAAGTAGGCGTTCATCGTGAAAGATATTCTCAAGTTGTTGCGGGAGCATATGTATGCGTCCAACACCTGTGGTGCGCAGTGACACAGATCAACGGAGGCTGACCTGAACTCTCCTATATCAAGGGTCCCACTCCCGAAAAGGTGAGGACACTCAGTCCGCCGATCTCGACAAGGTTCATGATGTCGTTGGAGGAAGATACGGGGGGACAAAGCGGCGGTGTCAATATATGCGTTCGCTTCGTCCGCTTGGCAGTCGCCCGGCAACCCTCTCAAAGGCGAGTTCGACAATGAGGATCATTCGCTCAGATGAGGCCATGAGGCCGACTGTGAAGAGGAACGTGTTGATCAACAAACAGGCACTGGCCCCCGACTGAAGAGGTGGCTAGAGGTGGAGATACAAGGAACGGCTGAAACACGAGCGCGTGCCAAGAGTGACGACGCCCGTCCAACGGAAGAAGGTTCTACAACATTTGGTAGCCTTTGTGAGTGCATCGAGGTTTGGAGGCCTCAATTTGCCTCTTGTTGGCGATATGTAAGTGGTCCGGCGAGCTGTCGTGCGACACGCCGGAGGAGCTTGCACAGCGTGGATGGGAAATGGATGTCGCTTCCTCATATTCCGGATAAACGATTCCATGAGTGCTATGGGTGGTCCCGTCGAGAGGGATTCGACCCCAGCGACCGAACACGGTTCGAAAATCCTGCAGAGATCTTGAAATACTTGAGCAAGTGTCTCTTCTCTGCAAATCTCGGAGACTCTCCGCCTTTTGGCAGTTCCTGGAGCCATAACGGTGGAGGTGGTAGAAGCAATAGGCTTGTTCTCTGGCCAGATTGATCGGATCCGCTTCATGGCTCAAGCTCAGTACACAGTTCTGTCTTTGCCGCTTTCTCATTCACAACCCAGAGCTCCAGAGCACCCCCCCTTGACATCCATCCCAGGAGGGAAGGTTTCCTGCCAGGAAATATTGTCATTGAGATCGGTATTAAATTAGTGATAAATGATTATGGTGACGTCTACGGGAGAATGATTGGGAGGCACAGGGGCGCACATTTTATATTGGGGAATGGATGTTGCGGGAATCACCGGATCTCAGCACCGAACTTGTCTTTGACCCGTTCAACGACCTTCTCTTGAATATCATTGACCTCTTCATTGGATAAGGACCTGCGCGTTTGTTAGGGGTAGAAAAAAAGCGGGGGTAAAGGGAGGGGGTGCAAACCTATCCATCGAACGGTAGTTTATCCGGTAGCAGACGCTCTTGCGATTTGTTTTCGGGTGGGTAAAGGAATCGATCTGTGGTAACGGAACATGTCAGCAAGGAGATTCTGCAGATCAATTCATCACCGTCACCATCTTGACATCCTCTGCCAAGTCACCGGCGATGTCTCTCACTAGATCGCAGAAATCGTTCTCGTGCAACCCGGTCTCTGGCACCCAGAAACTGACATCCTTGAAGCAAGCGGGATACTTGGAGTAGGGTTTGAATGTCGTGATCTCGTTCTCCGAAAATTGGGAAAGGAACCGGGGATCGGTGGACCAGAAGAGACGGATGTCAGGAATGCCGAAGAGGATCATGGCAATGCGTTCAAGGCCGAGGCCGAATGCCCAGCCAATATTATCCGGTATCCCTAGATCGAAGTTGAGTTAAACAGAAAACAGGGAACAGGGCGGTTGCTGACCGGCGTTGTCGAAAGTCAACTGTTGAACAACTCCACAGCCGAGGATCTCAAGCCATTTCCCTTGGTAGAGGATTTCCACCTCAAAACTCGGCGACGTGAAGGGGAAGTATGCTTCAATCCAACGAACTTGAAGCGGCGCGTCTCTTGATCCACCACCGAACAGTTTCAACAGAAGACTGTTGATAGAGAGCTTGAGGTTGAGGGCGATGAGTTCAGAGTGCGCGGGATCATGAGTCGGCTGGGCTGGGTTCGTCGCGGATATATGGGGAATGTCCTCGATGACGATGTTCGACTGGTCAAGATGTCGACTCAGACGTTCATTGTCCGCTTTTACTTGCTCGATCGCAGCCTCGTCGGTCTTGAAGACACGAGCACCCTCCATTTGATGGAAAACGGGATAGTGGGACGAGTCAATCTCGTCTCTTCGATAGACATCGGCCGTTAACAGCCACTTGGAATGGCCTGCGGCAAAGGTTTCAACTTCATGAGCGGAAGTGTGAGTTCGAAGCATATAGTCCTCGTTGACATAGTAACTGTCTATGACGGACCTGCCGGGATGATCGGCGGGAAAGCCAAGCGAGTCAAAGTTTTGAGCAGGGGTAACCACAGGATTAAGGGAAGACAGATGCGAAAAGTCGTGGAAATGCGACTCGATTTTTGAGCGTAGAATGCCCAACGGATGGGCGGGTTGGTTGTGCAGCCTCAGTGGAAGCTTGGAGATGATACTTTGCGTAACGTTCGTGGTTCCATCGAGGTTGTACTTCTGACCAAGGAGAGATATTTCGTTGGGGGAAACCCTGGAGGTGCTACGGATCCGCCCTGTGATAGAAAGAGGTTTGTGACGACGCAAAAGGAGACGCGTCGAGGTCGTGAATGACAGCATTGAGCAATGCACTATAGCCGCCGTGGGAAAGCGGAACTCCCATGTGCGGGAGCGGTGCCCCTGACGAGCTTCACGTGACAAGTGACGGTGACTGTCGTGACAGAGCGTTGAAACGTTGTCACAGCTTTTCCTTCGTTACCTTCCTTCTTTTCATTTTCCTCTCCTCATCCCTTGCGCTCATCCTCCCTGTCCTCGTCGACACTAAAGAACTCGTCCACTCTTTGATTTTATTCGACGAAAATGCAATCACTCGCCATCGTTTCCCTTCTCGCGACCGCTGTCTACGCCCAAACGGTAAGAGCGCTTACTCAAAGAAGTTGGCGGACCTGACCTTTGTATACGGCAGAACCCCCTCATCCCTCAAGGGATCTCCAGCGGATGCGCAACGTTCATGTCCACTCTTGACAGCGATCCTCAAATTTTGTCCTGTACCACGGCTTTCTCGAACGCCGTCAGCACCTTCGGTGTCGGAGCTAACCCTGGCACCGTCACCACTTCGACCATCACCTCTACCTTGAACACCCTCTCTTCGAGCTTGTCAGCCTGCTCCGAGAGTGTCATTCGTAGCAAGCTCACCGACTTTTACACCGCCTGCTCCAACGAACTCACCTCCTCCCCCAACCCCGACGTGATACGTGCTTATGACGTCCTCTACGTTCACTTCCCGTTCTCCCAGGCCGTTTGCACTAAGGACGACAGCGGTAACTACTGCGTTCTCGAAGTTGGATCAACATTGAACCTCACCAATACCCTCCTCTCGACTGCCGGCTCGGCGGGCACCGACCCTGCCAACGATCTTTGGGTTCCTATCACCTCCGACAACCAACGCCGTGCCCAGGAACAAGTGATCATACCCAACGTGCAACAGTTCAAGGCCTTAAACCTGGTCTTCCTCGCACTTCAACCCTCCCTCGCCGCTGCTCAACTGTGCACGCCCTGCACCCGCAATATCTTCAACCAATACATCCAATTCATGTCTGACATCTCCTACGCTCCCGGGATTGGAAACAGCCCTCTGATGGGTGGCGAAACCGACCTTTACAATGCCATACAGCAGAAATGTGGTGCTGCCTTCCTCAGCGGCTCCGTCCAGGCTGCTGGTGGCATTTCAAATGGCCTTATCAATGGTGGTGCCGCTGGTATCTCGGTCAACGCTCGCACCGTCGCTGGCGCTCTCTTTGCCACGGTCGCCGGTCTCTTCATTACTCTGTGAGTTGAAGGTACCGCGTCGTGACATTGAATTCCTGTTTTCTCGTTTTATCTTATTGGTACATCCGACAACTTTACTACCCCCCTTGAAATCACCAACCACTTTCCTGCTTCACCATTACCTTACCTTATACCCCCGTCCAATACGACATTTTCTCCTATATCATCCTTCGAGGGTGGAGACTGGATACAATTGTAGATCTCGGGAAATAGTGAAAGAGTTTGCACATTTGGCAGGAGTGATTCTGGATTTAGATTTGAGCTCGCGCTGTCTTTCCGGATGTATACGCGTTTGCATAATCACCGGAATGAAAGGCCTGGCATACGATTACTGGAATGAACGTAACGTTCACGCATCTCGTGACTAGGCAGGTGAAGTTTGAACTCCATATACCTGCGACGATAAGCTCGGAGGAGTGCTGCCTCAACGTCATTTCATGGCTCTCTTCCAACGTCAAGTCTCCAGGGGGCACTAAATTGTATCATAGCTAAATACTTAGCCACTGAACGCTGACGTGACGAACGCAACATTTCTACTCTCTGGATACCCGATTTTCAGCTCCTGCGCATTCATCGGAGCCATCCCTCCTCACTCTGAATTTGAGGCTGGATTCCAGCCCAATTCCAGTGAAATTGAGGGCAGCCTTGCTGATTGCCTCGTTCGCCTCATTCCCTGGTCTCAAAACTTCGATGTGCAATCGTCAAGAGTCCTCATCGTTCCCGGGTCGTCGCCTTTTCTTTGGAGGTCGTTCCTGAAGATGTCTTCTCCATGGGATGCTTCTGCTCGCTTTTCGCTCATTATCTGACCGCGTGCCTCTCGTTCAGTTCACGGGACAGGGCCGCGAGTTCCCGTGTATTGTACTCGGTGGTAGAGTTCGTCGCACTACCTCCAGACCACTTTTGGACACCTCCCTACTGCATTTGAAGGTGATATTGGAGCATGTATACCCACAGTTCCAGACCAGAGGTGGGATCCAACAAAATTTTGATGGAGGCCAGGATTCCGTCGAAGTTATCATTTTTAATGATTTTATATCCACTCTCAGGGTCAAAGTTCCCCTCTTCACGACACCCCCGTAGAACACCAAACTATGGTGCACCCGCGTAGTGGAGGGTCAGCTCGAGACGATTATTTACCGATGAGGCCGAAGGAATAGATGAGGAGAGCGTTCGAGCCTTCCACCTTGGACCGGATACTAATTAATACGGTTGTGTTGATGACGAGACTCCTCACGAGCGCACCAGGAGTCTACATTCTACCATAGTAGGCGCTCGTAGCCCATATGTTTACTAGCACCTCACCCCCTCTCCCATGCGTCAGCAACTTGACCTTCGAGTTTAAGCCTATCGTATTCATTTGAATCCATAGTATCCCTTGCCAAGTCACTTTCTGCGAATCGACCAAAGAGCGACTTGGGTAAAAGATGCATCGACGTTTGTTTAGAGTTTGTCTGGAATGTACTGGGAGCGCGCAACGTAGGACAAAGTGGGTTGCTAGCCCCAGCTTGCGAGAAACAACGGACACAGTCTTAATGCCTAAGACAGCAAAAATTGGTTCAGCTGAGTGAGAACGAAAGGTGGAGGGATTCTAACTAGAACTTGATGACAACAGGTTCCCCGGCGAGAATGCTAAACTGTGTAGCAATATCGCGGTGCCAATCCCGGAGATCCCAGGATGCCCTCCACTCGACCGGTAACCACAACCTATGTCCCCCTTCTGGGTCCTTTACCCACCCATCACGTACTGCGTTTTCTGTGGTTTGCCAACCGCCTTCGGGGGGAGTATTACACTGAGACAGATTGTGGAAATCAAAAAAGTCCTGACCACAAAGTGTCCGTCCGAGAGAATACCAAAAACAGTGGCGAGGTTCGGGTGCTTGGTCAGGCTGGAGGATATCCCCAGTGTTTGTATCGTAGATGAAACGTTCCGAAGGATCATCGACGATATCACCGATCATCCCAACGTGGCCGTCAACCGCGAACTCTGGGCTGTATTTGTAATGCATTGTTGAGATGGTCCAAACCCTTGCCCTGCTCTCACTGAACACCCCGTCTACCAGCCCTCCTTCTCTGAGCAGCCACCCCACAACTGTATCTGGACCCAACACCAAAAGAATGTTGCCTGTGAGGGCCAAACCCTCTATCTCCACACCCGTGTCAATCGACTGAGGGGGCACCCGTGAATTGAGGTCGATGATCGTGACGGTCGCCTCAGACTCGTAGGCGGTTGCGATGTGACTCCCGGAACGGGAAAATCCTATCCACCGCAGAGGACGGATTTCGGGAGTGGAGGGAATGTCATCCAAACACAACGCACGGACGACATCCCGATGGATACAAAGGATCGACGATTGGGATGGGGAAAATTGAGTAATATGGTCCAGATTCTGACACCTGATGTTTTTCCATGGCATCCAATTTCCGGAAGCGTATTTCCACATACAGATTTCATTGCGATCCTTGACGGTGGCAAGAAGACTTCCGTCTGGAGAGAAGTGGGGGGAAAGATTTGAGTCATTGGGAAATGTCTTCACTGTGTGACAAGAATTCCGACCGTCAAAGATGCGGAGCTCGCCACTAACGGAAAAAGCAAACAACGAGTGGCTGGAGAGTAGGAAACCCGCATGGGAGGACGGTACCCCTCGATTAGGCGAACACGAAACGAGAGGCGAAATGAGCAGATCATGGTGAGAGTGCGTCCAAACTCGAAGACCTCGACTGTGGCAGAATTGGATTCGTATGGAATTGGTGCGGTCACGAGGATCTGGAAAGACTTTTCGTGTGCCACAAGGCACAGTACGTCTCTAAACGAGAACTCCCCGGGAGACGATGTTGTATCTGAGGTGAAGTCATGCCTATGCACAATCCCACCGAATTCGATGAGCCCAATTGTACTCCCATCCAGTGACCATACCATCGAGACGGTTTTGAAACCGCGGCATATCTCTCCAGCGACACCACCTGTCTGGATATCCCAGATTAGAATCGAAGTATCAGAGGCACAGGCGAGCGAACGCCCATCAGGTGAATATGCGAGTTGGCCCGTGAGACGACGTATGGTTTCGGGGGGTTGGAGGGTGGTGAGTAGTTCGGCGGTGAGCTGATCCCGGATCTCGACCGTTTTTTGTGTCTGCGCCGCAATAAACCGACCACATGGTGACCAGCTGCAGGAGACGTATTGATCCTTGTTGGAAAAGGATACCGCCTTGTCCCATGAATCCGTGGCTCCGACCACAACTCTTGGCATGCAGGTGTCCCTACGGTACCGTTGGTAGTACAACCCTCGGACGATCGACGATATAGGGCACAGTTCCAGCGCAGAGTGATAAATATGGGTGGCGGAGACATTGATGGGTTCAAAAAACTTGGTCACAAAATTGAAGCAGTCTCTGGCGGTGTTCAGGAGGACATCGTCCTGGGAGACCTGATGAGCTATGTTAGTGTCGGGCGGCATGAAGTAGAGCACAGGAGTGAACCTCTTGTAGCCAGCTCATCAGTTTTTCCAATCCAACAGCGGCTCCCCGCAAATCCCCAAGGACACTGAGTACCTCCAACCATGCTAGGAATTTCCCGTGGAGGAAAACTTCCAGATGAGTGATGAGATCGGAGACATCTCCTTTGGCCTCGGCAAGGTGGCTGTGCCATGACTGGCAGGCGTACCGCAGCGCGATGCTAACGCGATTATCGATTCTTTCCTGTAGATCCTCAACCTCCGAGTTTAAGGCATATTCAGGGAGTGATAGAAGGTTTTGTTCCAGCCCGTCGTTCATCACTCTCAGGCAGTTCGTTACGATTTCGCAATGTAGGTGTTCAGGGGAGATGCAAAATCTTGAGTTGGCGCAACGAGAGGGATCGGTGATGAAGTCCGGAAACGACTTGTGGAAGGGTTTCACAGGTTGGTTGGAATCTTCGCCTATGGTAAGCAGCGACTGAAACTTATTGAGGAATAGCGTGACCTCCCCGGGGTCCAGATCCATGAGCTCCGCGATTGCGCGTGGTGATAGGGGATTGACAACTAAGACGATTGTGCCGATGGTAGTTCGAACCTTGGAATCCACATCGGGGTACCCCTCGCGGATCGCCGCTTGGAGGATTGATTTGTACAGAGAGTCGAGTGTAGTATTCAGGTTGAACTGTGTCTTGCCCTCATGGACTGTGCTTTCCGGAAGCTTCAAGATGACATCTAGTTGATTTTTTGGGAGGTGGATGTCACTGTCCAAAAACTTGACAGTGGCAACTGCATAAACAAAGAGGCCAGCGGCTCTATGACACATCAAGTCGACGTGTTCATCACTTGGCCACCGCTCCAGCTGACGCCGCTGTGCGAGTTCAGAAAGTTCATGCTTCAGGAAAAGCCGTATGTCGTTGTTGACCAGGGAGAGAGGGACGTTGTGAAGAACGAAGACATCGGTCGAGTCCACGAGGAGGGGAAGACGGAATCCGGTCTTGATTCTGGGCTCGGGCCTGCCAGTGATGAAGAACTTGACTTTGGGAATCTGCCCCACAAACCGTCCCAAAACTGATAAAATCGCAGACGATGGCTCAGAATCTTTGCATTCGTCGAGGGCATCGATCACGATCACCGTCGAAACACCCGTTTTCCGAAGCGGCTCTGCGATCAACTTCTGCATTTGATTGTAGAGCGACTCGTGTGCGACATCGGGATTCGACCGGAGGAGGGACACGAAGTGGGATCGAAAGTCGGAGTATTCGTGTGCCAGCTGGAAGGCGAGGGTGGGGAATATGAAGCGGAGGTTGCTGCGGTCCTCAAAGTCGCGCGAGCAAAAGAAGGACGCTCCAAGGCGGGCTTCAGCGAAGACACGCTCGGCAATGGTTTGAGCGATTGTGGATTTCCCTGTTCCGGCAAGCCCGTTCAGCCAGAAGACAGGTGACTTGTCGAAGTCCTCGGCCCATAATTCAATTTCACTGAGCACAGCGTCCCGCGTCCCTTGGAGGCAACCACGGCGGTCGCCGTGACAGTACTCGGCTCCTTGTGCACGACGGCAGTTGTTCAACACCAACAAGTCGGCTGCAAAGAGGTGAGTCAGGCGGCGAGAAACGGGGTAACAAAGTCTGACCTGCGTCCTAGAAGTACATTTAGGTCAGTCGCATTTTTGGAGCACCAAATTCGTGACTTACTATCAGCATACAGTTCTGGTCATGAATTGCCTGTTGTTCCACAATCTGTCCAAGAACTACTACTTCAGCGACTAAACGGTTGTTTCGGCGTTCTGGATGCTAACCCAATACTCGAGGAGGATATCCCGGAGGTCGTCCGCCAATTTAGCTACGGCCACAATGTCCCCTTCTTCACTCGTGTATCCCTCGGCTGTTACGCGTTCGTAGAGCCCCTTCGCCCTTTCCTTGATGGGCTTGAGATCACTGAAAGGGATATCAGCATGCGCCGGTGGGTTTGTCTTAGTTGCTTACTCGAACAGCTTTACCCATCGGTCATGCTGGATATCCGAGTTCCAGGGGGTGTCTTCGAGTCTACCCAACTGTGCCACAATGGATTCTAGCTTGACGGTCACAGCCGGACGTTTCTAATCATTCGTGAGCGGATGCGATGACGAGGGGGCTACAGCAGGTTACCTCCTGGAGCTTCAAGAGTGTATCGAACGACGACTAGGCAATGGGTCAGTTGCCAGCCATCCTATCGACAACAAGGGGTAATCATACTGTGAGATGAGTGATTTGACGGTAGATTGATTGCTGTTGAGAAATCTGGTCCGGCCGTCAATCACACTCGATGCTGGGGAATGATGATAACTTACTTGATAGCCGGCTATGGCTTCTCGAAGTCGCTCGATGTGTCCTGCCACTACTTTGGAGTCCTCCTCCTTGTCCGCGAAACGAGCGACGGCGTTCTTTGCCAAAAGGTTCTTGGATTCTTCTTCGATCTGTTTCAATGCTCTGAAACGACAGTTGGGATGAGGCATAACTGAAACCAACGGATGCGCACCTGACCAACTCCTCGCGCCGATTTTTCTCCTCGGGATCTCCGTCCAGCGTTGCAGTGTTGAAACTTTGTTGGAGCCTATCCAACTGCGGTAAAAGTTCCTGGATCTTATCCTTGACATCTTTGAATTGCTGTGGGCGATCGCTTCAGTTGCGCGCGACGGCCACCGATTCGACAAATACCTCAAAATGGCTGATGAGCGCATTCACTCCTCCGAGGGCGGCCTTGAGGGGAGGGAACCAATCTGCAGACTCTTTCGCGATATCGAGCAGCATCTTCACGCAACCGACGACTCTTTGCTTCTTTACTGGATGATCTGGATTCGTCGACTGGTCTCGCCGGGGATGAATACTAGGCTTACCTCCAGTCGTACCTTGAGTATCCCCAGGGGTACCAGAAGCTGTTGGACGTCGCTTTTTAAGCATGGCTCTGCTAACCATTGTGAGGATGATTTGGTGAGAGATAGAGGAGTGTTGCCCGTACGATAAGCACTGCCGTAGTAGGCCAGATATTCAGCCACAACATGTGACCAGCAGAAGTTGGCGCCGACTCTAAGTGATCCACGTGGACTCGGTGGTCTCGTTTTCCCGGTTTTCTTCCTCTCCCGCTTTCTCTGGACGAGCAGTAAAAACGTGATTACGCGTGAAGGCGCGAGTGTGTGATTTTGTGAATGTCCCCACGAACGAAAGGAGTCCATGGTGCAGTGAGTATCAAGCGGCCAGAAAGTTCTCCTCTGGGTGAACTCAGCTGAGGGTCCAGGGCAATTGAACCCGCTGCCGTCAAGCGTCGACGTTCTGACACCACGGGAACCCTTCTCCTCTTGAACACCCACCAGCATCAGGAAAAGGGGGTTAAAGTTATGAAGTCTGTTTACGGACATGAAGCCCCATAAGTTTTGTGTATCCTTGTGTAGGCCGTACTTCTTCGTAATAGACCTCCAAGTTCATATGAGGTCATACTTTAAATAACAACAATACCATTTTACATATCATGTCACTAGATACTTGGCAGTGCATTGATGAGCCTTGAAAGACCTCATTATGAAGAATGAGGGTTATGTCAGAAAACTGGGTTTATGTCGGAAAATAAAGCTTATGTTGGAAAATAAGGCTTATGTTGGAAAATAAAGCTTATGTTGGAAAATAAAGCTTATGTTGGAAAACCGGGTTTATGTCAAAAAATAGAGCTTATGTTCGAAAACCGGGTTTATGTCAGAAAATTGAGCTTATGTTCGAAAAGCAAGGTTATGATCAAAAAGCAAGGTTATGATCAAAAATCGAGTTTGATGTGTAAGACTGCATTCATCACAAAGAATGGAGGGTTATAAGGACTCAGGATGATCTTGATAGTTTGTTTCAAAAACTGCATTATTATAATTACAACCGCAACAGTACATGGTGTTTGTGGTGACAAAGCTGTAAGCGGTACAAAAAACGATGCACAAAATGCACGAGCGACATGTGAGCTAGAAACTCAGATCAGCAAAAGTGCGTTGGTTCATCAATCATCGACATCGGTGAGGGGTTCGAGTTGATCATCAGGGGGGTTGAGTTGGCGGGAGACTTGGGCGCTCATACTTCGAGTAACCCTCGGTGGTGGCACGGGTTTTTTTGGGATCACTGAAAAGGTGAGGTTAGACGTAGTTCGACCGAAACAACCAGGCCTACCTTTTCGTGTCTTTGCAGGTGCTGCAAAGTTCATAAAAAAAGTTAATAGCCTGAAGTTTGTCATGAGAAGAAAAATCGTGACCTTTTTTCTTTGGAGCGGGTCCCTTCGATGATGTTGCAGCAGACAAGGCATCTGAGCCAAGGGTCTTGTCAAGTTGAACACGCTTGTAGTTCCGTTCGATATCCATCTTCCACCAGTCTAGGCAGAACTTGTGAGTAACTGTAATTGAAGTTGAGAACGACTTACTGATGCGGTCGTAGTTCACATTGTAGTATCTCGTTCCCTGCCTGGCACTCATGGACGCAATCTTTGAGAGCTCCGCACTTATCTCTTTGAGGTCGGCAGCCGTAGCACGCTTGCACACTGAAAAATCCGATAATGTCAGCGGGGTCATGTGTTCGTCGTAGCAGATGGCACATACATTTTTTGATGTCCTTGCAGACGTCCTCCCACTCACTCAAATCTATGTGGTTGTTTCCGTGGTCAGACTCATCACCCCCAGTGCGACCCAGCGGTCGGAGTGAGAGCACGTCAACGGCTTGACCCCCTGTTCTGCCCACCGCAGGTTCTGGTGTCACCGAGCGCCGTTTTCGGATCCTCTTGCGTTGTGGAGGTGTCACTGTGTTGTCAGCATCGTTTGGGTCCGAGTCTGAGTCGGGAACTGTCAAAAGGAACGTCAGCATAGGTCTGCAATATAGAAACGGGAGGTTACCACTCGTCCTCCTCTTCTGTTTGTTTCCTGCACCAGAACGCATTCAATTTGGGTATATGCACACCGAACAGAGTGGAAATTACGTACCCAATGATTGTGGAGCCAGTTGGTGCAAATGAGAGTCGGCCTGGGATTTCCTTGCTGTGGGTTGGTCTAAAAGATCAAAGATGTCAGCCGTTGGGTGTGTGTATTGTGGCAGTAGACCTGCCTCCATGATCCGTGCCAGGCGGAGGTGACTCAGGTGCTTGAAACATGAAACAATGAGCAAATTATTCAAGATTAAAATCGAGATCCTTACGAAAGTCACCAGGATCTTGATGATGGCGCGGGCTGACCGAAGGCAGAATTCGTGGACCGGGCATACTAGTACCAATTTCTGGAAGTCCCTCCCTTTTTCGCTGTTTTTCTTCAAGTTGCCGAAATCTGTCCTCGCGGTTAATCGTGGGCTCAGGCTCTTCATCTTCTCTGTCACCAAAGAAGATTCTTGTAGATTACTTAAGTTAGTGATTGCAATGAACGTAGACCAATTAATTTACCTGTTCCAAAACTCCAATGTTTCAGCGGCCCACTCGGTCTTCATCCTGAGTACAGCAACGACATCGTGATAAAGCTCAGAGAGGTCTATTCCTCCCAGATCACGTCTGAAGTAGCCGCTGTCATGAACAGCAAAAACAGCCTGTAACGTACAAGTCAAAAAGATCGTCCGATCATCGAGTAGAACGGACGACATACCAACGTGGAGATGTAAGCGATCGCCTCAGGAGTGATCTCCTTGATTCCGTTGATTTCAGCGTTTGATTCTTTCTGGCTTGCAGCGAATGACCGAGCGCCGGGCTCAGGGTATTTCCACCCACGTCCTGCAGATGGGCTGCAGAATATCGTGATTCCGCACTAGGTTTGAATTGTGTTAGTTAGTATGGGATCAATTAATTATTAATCGACCTACCCGAAGGAGTGTCTCACTCCTGAACAGACCGGCAAGTTCATCGTCATCCTCAGCCATGCTTTCGTCGTACAAAATGGCAGACCATGTGCCGGAGAGCGAGAATTTGATTTGGTTTCGTTCGACTTTCTCACGATAACTATGATATTATGAGTAGTCTGTTGCAAAGAGAAAGGCACATGCTTGAATGACTTACGCCGCTGGGTCTTCAAGATATTTATTGCGTTCTGCAAAAGGAAGGAGGAATCGAGCAGTAGACTCGGACTTGATGCCACGGTTGGTCTTCTCGATTGCTGCTGGCATCGACCAGCCACGTTTTTCGGCGTCGTCGTGGGAAAGGATGAAGATATCACTCCTTATGGAGTTTGCATCTGCATTGCGGGCTGCATGTGCACCCTTCATGATCTGTACAACAAATTAGTCAGTTTAGGATCACTATATGCGCGCATATATTGTCGTGCGGACGTCGAGATGAGGCTTGAACTATGACATACCTTTCTGATCTTCACGATAAGCGGCTGAGTGTCCGTTTTGGCTTGTGTGATATCGCGTTTGAAGTCTGGGAACCGCTTGAACAAGGCCCCGACGGCCCTGGCCATCGTCTTGTATTCTGTAGTTTTGTTTCCCCTGCAAACTTGTGTTAGTAATTCATCCCCTGAGCGAAGCATTGAGACCTACTTGTGATAACCTAGCCGCTCATGAAAATAGCGCATCTCACTTTTGCCTGGATCTGGGGTACCATGGCTCATGTTGAGGGTCACTTCGGATATCAACTCGCGTAAATATATAGCAGTCGCGAGGGACCCAAACCCCATTATCGATCGTTGCATGCGTTTTCCGAACACGCCGTATCGGCAATCGCTCGACGGAGCGTTCTTATCCCACCTGCCGAATCTTGTCAGCCTGTGGATAGCGGGGTGTTCGATACACCCACCCTTTGGTCCTTGAACCAAGTGACATCAGGCTGAATTTGCGTCTCGGACGTTTCTTTTCCACGAGACCTTCAGACACCTGATGCCGTGCCATCGCAGGCGTCTGATCGTGGATGGGCAATTGGACGAGAGGAGATGGAAGCGGGAAAGCAGTAGAAGAGAGAGAGAGGCCCGAGAGGGAGGAAGAGAGAGAGAGGCCCAAGAGGGAGGAAGAGAGAAGTCGTGGTCCAAGGAAGAGCGGCGATTGCCGACATAAGTTCACGATACCAAGTAACGCATAACAGCTTGTGCCATGTCCCGCCTCATGGACGTTGCGCTCTCTTTTCCGACGCCCTCAGTTCTGAGCTCTCTTTTTCGACGCTTTCGACCCCCGGACGCCCTCTCTCGACCCTCTCAACCCCCGGACTCCCGTTGAAAAGATCTAGGATAATATCCTGATCACTTCTTATGGTCTGGATTCCCTCACTGGTACGCCCGAGCCCTCGCTTCCGTTGCATAACTAACACAGTCCCGCACACAGCCACTTGATTCACCTCCCAATGGATTTGTTGGGATCGCCGTCGACGGTTGGCGTCCTGAACGAGCTCATTGCCAAATTTCGGGCAACCGAATCGGAGTTGGCAGGCTCCTCTACCGCTCTCGATGATGGTTCGGCCAAGCACGCTCGACCCCTCGTTCCTATCTTGAACGTCCGTCTGCTACGACGAGCCCTATACCACCAACACTTCCCCTCACCAGGACTGCATTTGCATCTGGTTGGCTCGAGTGTGTTGTCAAGCGCTTTGCTTTATTGTATTTTACTCATTTTTTATTGTCTTAAGCTCAAATACGACAACTCCAGGAGGAGGAACATCGGGGTTTAATCTTGAGCGTCGAGCGACCCCCCTTGTCGCTCCGTTCGGTTAAACCCCTGAAACTCGTTCCGCTTGGCAGCTTCCTCTGCTACCTCTTTCAGCTCTATGCACACGGTATCAACAGCTAGGTGCAACTCTGTTGCCATTTGCTTCGAACGCGGTATCCCGCAGGTCCTCGCCATCCTCAAGGCCGGTGGTTCATTCATGCCACTTGATCCTGATGACCCCACCCTTCGAAAGGAAATGCTGATCGTCGATACCGACGCGAAAAGCGGCCTGCTCAACTCCTTCGGACTAGTGACCCAGTGGCATCTACTTCTAAACCGCAGCACCCTTCCCAACCTTGCGAACCAGTACGCAGACCGCACAGTCCCAAAAATCCCACCCCAAGCCCTTTCTCAACAGTCGACCTCGATCAGTCGGAAGAGGAGGAATCGTTAGTCGTACCCAAGCGCCTTCGGAAACGAACAGTTCCAAAGATTGTTTAAAGTGCGTTTGGTCGGAACGAGCAAGACGGCCCCATCCGTTCGTCTCAAACCCGTGCTGACTCGCCACCAGAGTTTGACCTTCTCGTTGAGAGACGTGTGGCCCGGAAGGCTGGGGCTCCTAAACTCCCGGAAGCTCGTTCGACTGGGAACGGTACAGCCTGGGAGGGAGTACGGGAACCTCAACGTGACACTCCCGAACCCGGGCCTTCGACTCCGTCCACTTCCAAACGTAGGTCCGTGGAACCACACGGTTCATCCCTCTTGAGCCTTGGTAACGAACAGCCTATCCCCCGACTGCGCCCAGAACCACCGCCTTCTAGCACGATAGACGCTACCGAGAAGAAAATGATAGAGGCTCGCGAGGAGCTTTCCAAACTCGCACTTAGATTCCGGGATCGATTTCCTCGTTCCCCTCTGGGTCCCAAATCCCCCGGCACGAGGATAAACGGTGAAGGATCGCATCCATTTGACGAGTCTACTCACCCATTCGACGAAACGACACACCCCTTCGATGAGACCATGCATCCGTTTGACGAGACCACCCGTTTCCTTGACGACTCTCAGACCCAAACCCAGGAAACACACCCGTTCGACGAAGACTTCCACACCCAGAGTCAAGAAACTCACCCGTTCGACGAGAGCACTCAGGGACCACCGGATAGCATGCTCGATGGCATGTTCGATAGACGACGGCAGAGAAACCTCCCAAGACTTCCGAGGGCAGACAGCTCGCGCACAGGACCCGGTTTTCTGAATCATCAGGTACGATCGTTTGAACCCCCTCCTGAAACACGGACGCTGAATTCTAAGTCGTAGTAAAATCAGAAACGGTCACTCCCGAGTACCATCTCAGGTCCAAGTCGGCGGCAAACGATGATCCTTTCTCATCCCCCGTCGGCTTGAGGCTATCGTCTCCGCATCCACCGATCGACGCCACCATCCCAGACGACGAGCAACAATCGTCTCTCGCATCTCTCACGACGTCACAGAGTGGGCTCGATGCGACCATCAGGTCAAGGCAGGTACGGAGAGAAGCTGTACAGGATAGAAATCTACGATCCCACGATTTGGAGCTCTCCAGCTCTTCAAAATCTCTCAAGCCCGCCACCAGTACCGCTCTGAGGAAAGTAGAGACATCCTTCCAGACACGCGAAGAAGAGGATATGGAAGGTGTAGAAGAATCTCAGACCTATGACATTGAACACGACCTTCACGACGTCAGTGGGACACCGATGATGGACCTTTCCATCCGGCCACCAAAGAGAATACCCCCACTTACCGAACATCTTCTCACACACGCCACGGGACATCATCGTCCCTAATCAACTTTTGAGAAGTTGAGAGGGATGCTCAGGATGACCGCGAGCAACGACGGAACTCAAGGAGGTCATCCGGGATATCATTCGGTTCTCCCATCACCACGTCGTCCCCTCCCAATGCTCGCTGAACTGGTCGCGGCAGTCACGACAGGCTAGACAGAACCACCTCATTCACCTTGTTTTCTTCCAGGCCAAGCTTCGGGAGCTCCACCTCGACTGCATCACCCGCCGTGGGGATCATGGCCAGGCCTTTAGGTTTAGGTTTCGCCCCGTCAGAGATGGACGTGTACCTCGGGATCCAAGTCGCGTGCGAGAAAATCGCAAAGACGCACAGGTTTCAGAGCGACGTGGTGTTTAGGGTGTATCAGGAGGTGAAGGATCTATGCAAGGCCGAGGAGATCGTGATTGGGATGAAGCGTGCCGTGGAGAAGGATGCCGTTGAGAGGATTATGAAAGTTCGGGAGAAGACGGAGAGGATGAGGCTGAGCGAACGGTCTGGAGAGGGTTCGTCTTATTGGGACAGGGACGGAGGTCAGAGTCAGACGCACAGACGGAGTTACGACATGAGAGATGAGGAAGACGAAGACGAGGACCAGGAGAACCCAAGAGACTGCTCTTCCTT
Organism: Thelephora terrestris; assembly: GCA_015956445.1. Lineage (NCBI taxonomy): Eukaryota > Fungi > Basidiomycota > Agaricomycetes > Thelephorales > Thelephoraceae > Thelephora > Thelephora terrestris. Next base: position 772,948 of record WIUZ02000008.1, read on the forward strand.
CATGAGTACTACTTTGTTGTGAAACTCTACTACATCTTCTTGCGTTCAACGTTTGCTACTTCAATATCATGTATAGCTTTGATAAACTTTGGAAAATGTGGACAGAACTGATCATGTGGGAATCTCGTGGAATCAGATCGCCGGTTGTGACTCATAGCAAAAAACCTCTTTTACCCCTCCCTCAACTTGCATCCACTATGCTTTCCTGTCCTGCTGAAGGGTGCACCTTCAGGGCAAAGAGTGACAGAGCTCTTACTACCCATATTGGAAAGTGCAAGAAAGCTGCTGCTGGCCTGGCCTCAATTGCTGAGGAGATTGGGCAACATGAGGCTGAGGGCCACAGGCAGCCCAAACGTCGCAGGATCCTATCACCTGAGCATCCAGAGGTTATGGTAGATGTTGAGGAAACTGCATATGTTGACTGTGAGGTGCGTACCATGAACATAGATATGAAACCAGACATTTTATTCAGATGTCAATCTCTTATCAGGATGAAAATCAACTGCAGGATCACACACCTCTGCCAGACCTACCTCTACCCCCTGTCAATGCACCCTCTATGAGCCGCTTTGGCCGTCCACTCCTACCACCACTCAGATATGGCACAGAGGCCAACATCCACCAGGACAAGGGAAAGAGACGTCCTTCACCAACACCCCCTCATTCACCAACCCCTCTGGTCGAACTTGAAACATTCACAACTGAGGAAGACGAGTTCGGGTGCTTCAGGGTTTATCACCAACGTCCCACCTCGGAACTTCCAAATACACCCCCTCCTGACCATAATGACTTTGCCGACTCTGGAGAGATCCATGAGGTACATCCAGGAGATCTTGCCTCTGGGCTTCGGATGCCAGTTGCATTTATAACAGGGCTGTCTAACTTGATTGGCTTGTTTATGAACACAACTGTTGCCCTTCTCATCCAATGGTTCTATTCAGGAACTGGTCAAAAGTCTATAGCCGACGTCCAACATCTGATTGACGATGTTATCCTGCATGAGGATTTCAAGGCCGAGGACCTCCAAGGAGTCAACTTGTCTAGGGAGCTGAAGAAATTGGACACTTTTGAGGAGAGTCTTGAAGGCCAGGGTTGGAATAAGGGTAATGTCAAAATTTCGGTCCCTTGCCCCAAGGAGAAGGTTCCTGAATCCAGAGCTGTTGAATTTGAGATTGAGGGTCTCCTCTATCGAGATCTGACAGCCATCATCCGGAATGCATGTGAGGACGAGACAACATCGGATTCATTTCATACGACACCCTTCGAGGAGAGATGGAGACCATCAGACAATGCACCACCAATCCGACTGTATGGAGAAGCATATACCTCAGATGAAATGATCCATGCGTATGAAGAAGTCCAGAAAATCCCCCCACATCCAGACTACCCCAATGCTGAGAATGTTGTTGTTGAATTGGCTCCCTACTCAGACGGCACTATGCTGGCACAGTTTGGAACTGCATCCCTCTGGCCAGTCTACATCTACTTTGGCAACCTCTCCAAGTATATCCGTTGTCGACCTTCCTCTCATGCGGCACATCACACAGCCTACTTCCCCTCAGTAAGTTTTATTTACCTTAAATCATCTGTCAATCATGTAGTAACAAATGGTTGGCACAGCTTCCTGATTCATTCTCCGATTGGTACCAGGGCACATTTGGGATAGCTCCATCAGAAGCAACAATCACACACTGCAAACGGGAACTTATTCAGGCACTCTGGTTACTCATCCTCAACACCCCTGATTTTGTGCAGGCGTACCAATTTGGGATTTTCATCTGCTTTGCCGACCAAGTTATCCGCCGTGTGTTCCCCCGGTTCTTTGCATACATGGCTGATTATCCAGAAAAGTAAGTTGTTGAGTTTGCGTGTATCTCGAGTTTGTGCTAATGAATTTGGAAGAGTGCTTCTAGCTTGTATACGGTATCTTGGCACCTGTCCATGTCCAAGGTGTTTCATCAGGAGAGAACACATCAAGGGTTTGGGAACTCTGGCTGACAGACAACGGAGGGCAAAAACACGGAAATGTGATAGAAGATACCAGGCCCAGATTGAAACAGCAAGAGAAATCATTTATAAAAAGGGATATGTTGTCAATTCAAAAGCTGTTGACAATGTGATTGGATCAGAATCATTCACCCCAACACGTGTAAGTCAAAACAGTCATATGCATGATGAGTGCACTACCACTGATTACACCCTAGAGTGCCTTTGTTTCGGTCATTTCTCAGTTTGGGTTGAACCCCTTCCCCCTTTTTGTTGTGGATCTCATGCATGAATTTGAACTGGGTGTTTGGAAAGCAGTGTTGACACACCTCATTCGTATCCTCTACTCTCAGGGCATAGAAATTGTTACAGAATTTGATCGCCGGTAAGTGAATCATGATACATCACCCTGTTCTGTCTTTCTGGGTGTTGATCAATGTAGGTTCCGACAGGTTCCAACCTATGGTCTTGATACAATCCGGAAATTTTCCAACAACGTCTCTGCAATGAAAAGGCTTGCTGCACGAGATTTTGAGGATATTCTACAGGTATGTTCATACTGCCAATGAGGGTAGGCCAAGGCAATCTGCTTACAACTTGCAGTGCATCATTCCAGTAATTGAGGGTCTTCTACCTGCTGAACAGGAGAACGATGTTCTTGACCTCATCTTTATCCTCACTACTTGGCATGCCTATGCCAAGCTCAGACTTCACACTGATAATACGCTGGCCTCTTTTGATGCTCTGACAAAACCCCTTGGAGCTGCCCTCCGTCACTTTGGTGGGAAGCTCAGTGATCACTTTGACACCAAAGAGCTACCAAAGGAGGCTGAAGCCCAGAAGTGACGAGAAGCTAGGAGCAAAAACCAAGGCAAGGCTAGCAAGAAACAAAAAGCTACAGGCACCAAAGCAAAATTTAACCTCTCCACCTACAAACTACATGCCCTTGGGGATTATGTTTCCACCATCCGTCAGCGAGGGACAACTGACTCCTATAATACACAGATGGTAAGACCATTCTCATGTTAATCTATATACCTACTGATATCAATTTCCTTTAGGGAGAATGTGAGCACCGGCGTGTAAAACGCTTCTATGCCAAGACAAACCATCGACTTGTTGCCAAGTCAATCAGCAGCCAAGAGGCACGTCAACGTCTGATCAGAAGGCTCACAAAGAAAAAGAAGACCTCTGTTCCCACTGATGAAGCAATGCCAAACCCTTCATCAAACCCAGACTATGTCATTTCAAAGCCTTGGAAGGAGAGCAAGGTTGCTCGCAGTTGGATGATTGAGCAGGAGGCAGACCCTTTGTTTAAGGTGAGTAGACATTTGTCTTTACATGACATCTCCTAATGATCCTTTTAGGATTTTGTCTGGAACCTCAAGAAATATGCCCTATCACAGCTGCTAGTTCAAGACAATGAACCCACCAGTGAAGACATTCTAGACACTGATATTGACAAAGGCGGAAAGATCTCTATCCACAAGACACTGCGTATCAACTATACAACATATGACCTACAGAGGCGTTCAGACGTTATCAACCTCCGCACACGACCTGATATCATAGTTGCTCCCACTGAAGATAATCACTCCCACCCTTATCGATATGGCCGTCTCATTGACATCTTTACGGTCCCCATCCACTATAAGGGCACAAAGAACATTACTGGCAGGTCCAGGAGACAAGATGTCCAAGTCCTCTGGGTGCGTTGGTTTCAACAGGACACCACCCACATAGATGGGTTTTCCCATCTTCGCATCCCCAGGCTGGAATTCGTTGAACCTCAAAGCACAGCTGAATGGCATAGTTTTATATCACCATCTGATGTCCTGCGTGCTGCTCACATAATCCCTGCCTTTACATGGGACCTAATGGACAATCAGCTTTGCCCTGAGGGTTCTCATGCGGTTCGGTTCCTTGAGGAGGATTGGAACTATTACTATATGAACATGTACGTGACTGTAACTGTAACCTCATTCATTCACATTCTGATCAATTCACCACAGCTTTGTTGATCGTGATATGTTCATGAGATATCGAGGGGGCGGCGTTGGGCATCTCTACATGCGAGCAATTGAAGTTTGGCTCACTGAGACAGGGTGGGGTTCTGATGATGTCCTGGCACCCACAAATGAGGACATTGATCCAGAGGAAGACGATGAGGACATGGAGGGCAAAGAGGACAGTGGAAGTGACAGAAAGTCTGAGGATGAGGCGTCAGAAGGTTCAGATGCAGCAGAGTCAAACCAGATGGATTCAGACCAAGAGCACCAGTCAGATGTGGATCCTGATGCTGTTTCTTCAGATGAAGAGGGTGAAGAAACAATTGATGGTGAGTATGGCTTCAGTGGCTTCTAGTACCATGTACAAATGGGAACAATTCTTTTTGTACTATACAATTTTGTATCAGGACAGTGTATGTTGTGTAAAAAAACCATCTTATCTATCTATCTATACTCTTAGTATTCTTACACCCCTCAGAGAGGTGGCAGAGGCACAAGACCACTGTGATTCAATGAACAATTCAACCTGCACATTCTCTATTGTGAGACAATTTTATGATACACCATATGTCCAATGGTGTCCTTGTAAGTTAAACAACACTGGTTTCAACGTTTCATGATAAATTTTAGTCTTTCATGAGCCTACCATCAACCTTTTCACAGTATCAAAAAATTAGCACCCACTACATTTACTTCAAGTCAAGTTATATGCTATCAATGATTTGACAGAAACCTGGTTACAATAATAGTGGATATTGTATATTCAGTAGTATGATGATAAACCCTATACAAGAATTACAATACACTCATCATACATAGACCAACTATATATGTAACCATCAATATCATAACTTTTCCATAAAATTAATGCTCTGGTCATAAACTTTATATTAGCTATACAAACCTGAGAAATCTTTTCTGATGCCTACAACTACTTACCATAGACCTGTTCATAGTCTCAAAAAATTAATACCCTCTGCGTTTACTTTAACCAAAGTAATATACCCCCCATTTATTCAACAACAGTCTAGCTATAGCAATACCGTGATTATAATCTCTACATTGAAATTATGACGCACCCATTGTTTATACAACAACCAAATATACTGACTATCTGCACTACAATCATTCCATAAGATTAACACCCCAGTGATAAACTATATGATCACTATATGAACCTTAAGAAAAATTATCAACACCCACAACTACCTACCATCAACCTTCCCATGATACCAACAAATTAATACTCTCTATGTTTACTTTGTACTAAGTTATAAGATACCCATCATACAAACAATGACTATGTACACTAGCTATCAATGCTACAATTGTCTCATAAAATTAACACCCCAGCAAGAAACTGTATGTTGGTCATATATACCCCAGGAAAACTTTTTGACACCCCTAACAACCTAGTGGTGACCTTGCCATGGTATGAAAACAATGTGTCCCTTTTGTTTACCTTAGGACATGTTATATACTACCACTCACTTGTCAAAAGTAAAGTTAAAACAGTGTCATGGTGACAAACCCCACATTGAGATTACAATACACCCATTATAAATACCATGACTATACGTACCAAACATTTGCACTACACCTCATCAATCAATGTTACGTCAGTATATAAACTACAAGAAAAATTCTCAGCATCCCTAACTATCAGATCAAATACTTATGAGATGGATGTCAACTTAATGAAGTCATCATCTATCTAACACTGAATATATAATATCACATCCACCTTTCAATGTCATCACAGACAAATTTTGGTCCACACATACCCAATATAAAGTGGATTTTAATCCTATTAATTATATGCCAGCCATATAAATTGTTACTTAGCTAACAATGACCTTGTGACAATAGCTGCAGCTGAGAAAATATATTTCTCCTAGTTAACAAGCTACCTCAGAAATAAATTTCTTCCAGTTAAGCCTAAGATTTACATTTGTTATCTTGTGGCATGCCACAATTGTAAATGTGCAATCCCAACCCAACCTATAGCCCATCGTCTCGGTCCAGTGACTGAGGTGGATCCGTTGTTTTGGAGAGGGTAGTTCCAAATTGGGCTGGTGCCGACAGTATGGGTCTGCTGAGCATTGGGGGCTGCTTACATAATAATTGATGGCTTATATAAGGAGGTCATGTGACTTACCAAAAAGGAGATTTTTGATGGCTTACATAAGCAGATCACATGACTGAAAAAAGTGGATGTTGCTTATATAATCAGATCATGTGACTGTCCAAAAAGGGAAAGTTTTGATGGCTTACATAAGCAACTCAAAAATGATTTTGGCATTGAATTTCCTTTTTGGGAAATTCTGATGGCTGACATAAGCAGGTCATGTGATTGACCAAAAAAGGAAAGTTTTGATGGCTTACATAAGCGTCTCAAAAATGCTTTTGGAGGGGTCTTTCCTAAAAAGGAAATTCCTTTTTAGGATATATTTGATGGATTACCAAAAAAGGAAAGTTTTGATGGCTTACATAAGCAGCACAAAAATGCTTTTGGCAAAAATTACCAAAAAGGGAAATTTCCTTTTTAGGAAAGACTTTCCAAAAAAGGAAATTTTGATGGCTTACATAAGCAACTCAAAATTGCTTTTCGAAAAAATTACCAAAAAAGGAAATTTCCTAAAAAGGAAATTTTATGCTAAAAAGCTCGGAAAAATCCCAAAAAATAACAAGAAAATTCCCACAGGTCTAGAAAGTGCCCAAAATGGTCAATTAATTCCCAAAATATCGAAAAAATGGTTTTTCTGGCTGGATAAATCTGGAAAAATTCGAGTGAGGGGGGCCGAGCGAAGCGAGGCCTAGGGAGATGGGCGGGGGCAAAGGGTAGGTGGGGAGACCACCTTTCCGCCCTTTCGTCTCTTTATAGCCCAAGAGACTCATCAGTGCCGTTGCCAAGTAAGGGCGTAGGCGTGTTCCCACAACGGGAAGAACAATAGCAAGCCATAACCCCGCTTTGTTCTCCGCATTTGGTAACTTCTTCCTTACTTGGCAACGGCACTGATGAGTCTCTTGGGCTATAAAGAGACGAAAGGGCGGAAAGGTGGTCTCCCCACCTACCCTTTGCCCCCGCCCATCTCCCTAGGCCTCGCTTCGCTCGGCCCCCCTCACTCGAATTTTTCCAGATTTATCCAGCCAGAAAAACCATTTTTTCGATATTTTGGGAATTAATTGACCATTTTGGGCACTTTCTAGACCTGTGGGAATTTTCTTGTTATTTTTTGGGATTTTTCCGAGCTTTTTAGCATAAAATTTCCTTTTTAGGAAATTTCCTTTTTTGGTAATTTTTTCGAAAAGCAATTTTGAGTTGCTTATGTAAGCCATCAAAATTTCCTTTTTTGGAAAGTCTTTCCTAAAAAGGAAATTTCCCTTTTTGGTAATTTTTGCCAAAAGCATTTTTGTGCTGCTTATGTAAGCCATCAAAACTTTCCTTTTTTGGTAATCCATCAAATATATCCTAAAAAGGAATTTCCTTTTTAGGAAAGACCCCTCCAAAAGCATTTTTGAGACGCTTATGTAAGCCATCAAAACTTTCCTTTTTTGGTCAATCACATGACCTGATTACATAAGCAATACCCACTTTTTTCAGTCACATGACCTGCTTATGTCAGCCATCAGAATTTCCCAAAAAGGAAATTCAATGCCAAAATCATTTTTGAGTTGCTTATGTAAGCCATCAAAACTTTCCCTTTTTGGACAGTCACATGATCTGATTATATAAGCAACATCCACTTTTTTCAGTCATGTGATCTGCTTATGTAAGCCATCAAAAATCTCCTTTTTGGTAAGTCACATGACCTCCTTATATAAGCCATCAATTATTATGTAAGCAGCCCCCAATGCTCAGCAGACCCATACTGTCGGCACCAGCCCAATTTGGAACTACCCTCTCCAAAACAACGGATCCACCTCAGTCACTGGACCGAGACGATGGGCTATAGGTTGGGTTGGGATTGCACATTTACAATTGTGGCATGCCACAAGATAACAAATGTAAATCTTAGGCTTAACTGGAAGAAATTTATTTCTGAGGTAGCTTGTTAACTAGGAGAAATATATTTTCTCAGCTGCAGCTGCTGCTTGTGAAGCCCTCCTTAAGTTTATGACATATCGCAAAGCTATTGTGTGCTTATAAACCTCATCTGGCCTCATAAGTGTTTCCCCCTTTTCCTGATGAGTAGCACTAGGTGAACCCTTTGCGAGGCCGTCAGAAGGACCGAGCGGTTTGATCCAAGTCTCAAAAGTGAGCCCAGTTCCCAACGGCGCCATCACCGTACCCTCGCCCCCGAAACCTTTTCCTAACGCAACCGGGTATCTTCTTGAGGTTCTCTTGACATGGTTCCTCGATCCCTCGCGATCTTGTTGGGTCTAGCTACCCTCGTGTCCGCCACCTCGTTTCCCGTTGTGATGCAAACAAACCTTGCCGTCGGCGACTGGTGTGCTGGGTTGGGAGGGGACGTCATTTACAACCTTGGTGGTTTCACTCTCTCCGCGTGGAACCCTTCTGGCAACAACCATAACGCCACCGGTGTCCCTCTGGTCTTATCCATCACCGGTTCCACGGCGGGTTCTTCAACTCACACCTTGGCCGTGAGTCTGAAGGGAAAACGGTTTTGGACCCAAAGCTGATATGCCTCAGACATGGGACTCATCGCCGTACAACGATTGGCCGAGTTTCACGATGATGAATGGGGGAATCGAGGCAAACGGACCTGGGCGGAGTGTTGCTGTATCTGCCACGGCTGGATCACCTGTCGTCTTTCTCACGAGGAATACCCCTCCTCAAGCTCCTGCCGAAATATTTTGTGCTGTTGTGGGTGGCTCACCAAATGTTATGAGGGCCCCACTGATCGCCAACTCTTCCTAGCCCAGCAATGAAATATCCGGTAAACATCCTGCAAGTGCAAACTGCCCGCTCTTCTATCCCTTTTTACTAAATTAAGCACTGTGACTGCAGCGCCCTTACCTCGCCGTTCATGGACACCATGACAAGTGGTTCCTCTGTGCGAAGGTTTACCGACCCGATTTGATCACCTGGAGGGTCGCGTATGATGTAACCGCAGGAGTCCCATCGTACGACTACTCTGTGGACACATGCTACAGCGTGCTGCTGAACATCGTGATCTAAACAGACATCGAGCTTAAGGTAACAATCTGTTCTCATTCGTGGTGCATGCTGAACACATCACCACAGCTTGATGTTCGTTTCCTCTGCAACATAGCCCACTTAGTTGGCGCCGCGGGCCGCAGAAATCTCGCTTTCTTGTTTGGGTTATTTGGGGATTACCATGCCTCAGCACGCGAGGGCCGGAAATGGGGGAGAGTCCATGAATCATCAGATGGTCTTTTGCGACGCGGCTGTATCTGTAACAGTGAACACCGACGATCTCTGTGGAGCGCACCCCGCACTGGGCTTGTAAGTCGACGTCAAAAACGTTCAGTTGCCGCCATTTCAACGCGTATGTCCCGTAGCGTAAATATACATGGAAATTGTAAATATCTGCGTCAGTGACCGTATCACGAACTTCAGACGTCCTTCGGGGAAAACTCCAAGCACGGGTAAGGTGCTTAGAACGCAACTGTACGGTGGAAAAATTTAACAGAGGAAGTACTGAATCCCACAAGGAGACCGGGATCTCGAGTTCTGCAGGTACGTTCTGACCGTGGTGAGCTTGGAAAACTTGGGCAGATCAGATCCACGCTTTTTCACGACGGCGAGTGGGTCGTCAGATCTGAAGAAAGCCCTTTGGGCTGAGAAATGTCAATGAGGCAAGAACTATGCGTGCGCGCGAGAACGTCGGAGACTATGATCGTGGTAGTGAGACAACGGCGAGTGAAACTGTCCCGCCTTTACGCCGAAACGACAAAACAGGCTTGCAAACGAAGGCAGGAAGCGATTATCAGTGATCTTGTTGTTCAAAATACGGGGGGAAAGTGGCGACAACAACAGGTGCTGGCCGGGAGACGAAGGTCCCAAGGAAGTACATAGTGCAGACCGAAGGGCGTCGATCCAACGGGATACCCTTCTGCGTCGCGTCTGCCAGTACCCCACCTAGTGTCATCTCGGGTGGGCAGTGTAATTCGGGTGAAAGCAGAGCGGAGGCGGCGGCGAGGCCATACATACCAGAAACAGATCGATTGTCTCACCTGGCCTGCTTCAGTCTCGTACCACCATCAATCGAGACACGATTCCTCCACCAGTTCTTTCCAACTACGCGTCAGACTCTAAACTCCACAAGTAGCAACCGTGCTGAAAGTAAGAGACACGCGCCAAGATTTTTTTTCTCACTTTTGACGCGGTTGGGAACAGAATGGAACGTCAGGTCAACATTGATCCCATCCTGGCTTTGGAGAAGCAGATCAGCCACCACGAAACTGCGATAATCAAACTCAAACGCGCTCGCAACTCGTTGTTGAACATATCCTCGCTCCCACCTGAGGTCCTCGGCAACATATTCCGTTGGAACATCACGCCCAAAGAACCCTTTGATAACCTGGAGGACGTCTCATACAATTTCCTCCTCGTGTGTCATCACTGGTTCGAGGTCGCCTCGCAGACTCCCGGGCTTTGGGCTTTCTGGGGCAACAACTTCTTTGACTGGGAGAAACGGTATCTTCACTCTAGCGTCGCGACTCCGCTCGATCTCGTTCTGGACGGGTCAACCCACCTGTTCGGCTGTGTCAGCGAACCCCAACAGATGGTGTTGAGGGAAAGGACTACACGCAATACCATACGACGGGTCCACCTTCGGACCGATATGCATTGCCATCTAACTTCCATCATCTCCCCGCTCCTCTCCATAGGTGGTGGGCTCCAGACCAGCAGCTTGGAGTCGCTCATTTTGTGGAGCGAAGATCACACACCGCTGGACGTCTCCTTCCTCACCTACTCCTGTCTCCCTAAATTGCAACACCTTGAACTCAAAAACTGCAAAGTCTCGTCTTGGGTCAATCTACTGCCACAAACAACACTTTTGACCACCCTAGATCTCTCCTTTGATGAGAACTCGCCCGCGCCAATCACTTCCCAATTGCTCTCGATCCTCGCTTCCAATAGCCATCTTGAGAAGCTCAGACTTCACACTCAGGCGATCCCCGCCGACGAAGACGATGGGGACTTTCAAGTGTCACTGCCTCACTTGGTGGAACTGGAGGTGAATGGGAATATGGGTCAAGTGTTTGGATTGCTGCGTCGATTGGAATATCCCCGAAAGATGAACGCCCTATCTCTCAGCCTGTCTCATTGTCAAGCCACGGACATCTCGCAAACGATCGGACCTTTCCTACAAGACTACCTCCGGCGTCGCGGCAGATCTCGGAATGGACTTGGACTTTGCATCTCTCCTGGTAGTCCCATCGTGTTCGGTGTGGGAAGTCCACGAGAATTCCGTCTCGCGCCCTCTATGAGGGCACGGATGTATTCTTTCGTGACGCTCACCCTACAGCTGGATCAAACCCCTGTGTATCTGCAAGAGCAACTTACCTCGGATCTCGTCGCGTACATGACACGGGAGCACGTTGTTTACTTCCGGACGTCCAGGAGCCTTGGAGCCATGAAGGATCTGCGCATTCAGCTGCCGGACCTGAAGATACTAGACCTTTATCGGGTCCCTCTGTCCACAGTGTTCTCGACACTGGACCAAGGCCTGTCGTTCCCCCCTTCCTTGCACCACATCTTCCTTCAACGGCCTTCTCTGAATGGCGGCAATTGGTTCCCGCTTATCGAATACCTGTCTCGTCGCATGGCTTCTGGAAACCAACTCGGCTCGCTTCTGATTGACGGTCCCTGTCATATGTGTCGGCCGGTGACTTATAGGTTCAAGGCCCTGGTCCAGGAGCTTGAAATCACCGATAAATGTCTAGGGTCGTATTGTCCCTTGGACGTTTGTCTGTAGAATTTAGAATGTGGCTTTGGCAATTACTGCGAAGTTTGTTCTGAACTAAATAAATTTGTCTTGAGCCTTCACTGGGCTGTATGCTGGGTTTCCGATCTGATCTGCTTTGAGGCCTAATTTCCTTGGAGCCGAAATGGTGTCGATTGATCTGTGCTGTGGATGACAGGAGGTGTTAAGTACTCCGCTGGGCCCAACTCAGCGAGCTCGCGCTCTACCGCCTCGATGGAATCCTGAACCAGATGTATGAGGCTTGTATTGGAGGTGGGAAAAAGGGATATCGTGAATTACTACTACTGACAACTTGTCATATCAATGGGCGGCGCTGTCCTGCCCAGCATTTTCGAGATTCTGGAGTGTGGAGACCCGGTGGATATTGAAGGTTTTGTCTGCGCTCATCACAGGAAAACTCGCTATCCGAGTATTCAAACAAAGTCCCCCCTCTCTTCTCGATGCGGCATCAAAGGCCCAAGTGGGGGATATCAACCCAACTTTCGATGAGTAGAGACTCACCCTGATATAGACTTGAGCTTGATTACTGTGACGTTCCCAAGGTCAAACCCTCTTCCCTGATGCTCTGAAATTTGGGCATGGAAATATCCACAGCGTGTAACTTGGGGTTCTTAATCAGAGACAGCCACTGTGGGAAAAGTTAGTACTGACAAATCAGTACAAAATTTCAGTCGCTTTAGGATCGTTCTCAGTACCCCCACTACTGGCACATTTTAGCGCCTAAATTCCCACAGTCCAAAAAAAATCACCGTCAGTACTGCTGAACTTTTTGTACTGACGATCAGTACTAACCCCCAGCAAGAAATTCATCCACCAGCACCGATCGGTCATGACTTGACCCGAAAAGAACAACTGGGGGCGACTCGGATCGATCTGATGTTCTGTCTAGGATCGATTTTGAATAAATTTGGTTGAACTCTGGTATTTTCTCTACGTGACACTAGGCATGTGTGTCAGGGCCACTCTTCGCCCTTCAGGTACCAGTGCTGTTGGTGAGTCGCAACTCCAACCAACAAGAAACAATGGGGCAAAGGGGGAACGACTTCCCTATATCCACCCAAAGTCTACGTGGTCCAAAACGCGATGGACGAGCGTTCTCCGGTAGGTTGTCCGAATTCACAGCAGGAGTGCCGAGCCTCTATCTGATAAATCCCTATCTTCTTCTGAGGGCAGATATAAGAGCCCGAGGATGGCACCTCAAACTGTTGCTTGATCAAGAGAGCGACGAGGAACTCCTTTTTGTAAGCGCGTTCGCCGATTCTTGATGCAAGGCCGAGAGAGAGAGGAGAGCGAACGTGTTCAAAGAGTTACTCGATAAGCTCTTCAGTGGCCTACAGCAAATACACCGATGCTGCAAGGAGAAGAGGACTTCCCGAGATATCAAAGATGGGGAGTCCTCAGCTACTCTACTGGTACTTATATAGAAGAGTGGCCAGGACATAGATATCCCTATCTAATAATAACTCGGAGCAAAGAAGGGCCGAGAGTAAGCCAGAACAGTAAGCGGCCCGGGTTATAGAATAGAAATGATAAAAGAATGACTAATGGGTCAGGGTTTGTGAGCAATAGCTGCAGCCCAAAAAATATATTAATTCCTGTTAGCAAAGGGAGTGACTTTTATATTTGACCTGGGTTGTCCTCACAATTATAATTGCAACTTTAACCCAGCAAGAATTATAAATGTAGCCTCCCCTTGCCTGACGTCCCATCCATCGTACTGGGTACTGGCCCATTGCTTCGGACCCAAGGAATTGATGGGCTGATGGGATATGCCCAGTGCTTCGGGCACATGCTGGTGCCACAACCGTGGGAAATGATTTTCCACGCTCCTGCCCTTTGTTGCTGACATAGGCTGGTCATGTGACCTACCAAAAGGGGGTAATTTTGATGGCTTATATAAGCAAGTCATGTGACTGAAAAGAGTGGATGTTGATTATATAAGCAGGTCATATGACTGACCAAAAAAGGAAAGGTTTGATGGTTTACATAAGCGACTCAAAAATGATTTTGGCATTGAATTTCCTTTTTAGGAAATTTTGATGGCTGATATAAGCAGGTCATGTGACTGAAAAAAGTGGGTGTTGCTTATGTAATCAGGTCATGTGACTGACCAAAAAAGGAAAGTTTTGATGGCTTACATAAGCGACTCAAAAATAATTTTGACAAAAATTCCCCAAAAGGAAATTTCCTTTTTAGGAAAGACTTTCCAAAAAAGGCAATTTGATGGCGTATGTAAGCAACTTGAAAATGCTTTTGGCAAAAATTACCAAAAAAGGAAATTTCCTAAAAAGGAAATTATATGCCAGAAAAATCGGAAAAATGCCAGAAAAATTCTAAAAAATACAGAAAAAATTCCCACGGGTTTAGAAAGTGCCCAAAATGGTCAATTAATTCCAAAAATATCGAAAAAATGGTTTTTCTGGCTGGATAAATCCGGAAAAATTCCGAAAAAATTACCAAAAATTCCAGAATATGTATAAATATTTTATAAAAATTAAATTTATTTTTTTTGCCCTTTAAACAGCTCACAATTTTGATATTAATGTATTTTCTGCCCCTAAAAATCCAGAAAAATCTCCAAAAATTAATGAAAAATTGAAAATTACATATATATCCATAATCTTTGCTATATCATAAAATACAGACCCATTTGTGGTCATAAACTAGCCCTAGACCTAAACCTAGTCCTGGACCTAACCTAACCTAACCTGAACCTAAACCTAAACCTGCCCTAAACCTGCCCTAAACCTAACCTAACCTAACCCTAACCCTAAACCTAAACCTAAACCTAACCTGCCCTAAACATAACCTAACCTAACCTAACCCTGAACCTAAACCTAACCTAAACCTAAACCTAACCTAAACCTAACCTAAACCTAAACCTAACCTAAACCTAAACATAACCTAAACCTACACCTAACCTAACCTAACCTAACCTAACCTAACCTAACCTAACCTAACCTAACCTAACCTAACCTAACCTAACCTAACCTAACCTAACCTAACCTAACCTAACCTAACCTAACCTAACCTAACCTAACCTAACCTAACCCTAACCCTAAACCTGAACCTAACCTTGCCTAGTTTGGCCTTATCTTATCTTATCTTATCTTATCTTATTTTGAACCTGCTCTAAACCTAAACTTGAATCTAAACCTAACCTCAACCTCAACTTACCCTACCCTAACTCAACCTACCCCTAACCTAACCTGCCCTAAACCTAGCCTGCCCTAAACCTAACCTAGCACTAAACCTAACCTAGCACAGAACCTAGCCTAGGACCAAACCTACACCTAAACCTAACCTGCCCTAAGCCTAACCCAATTCTAACCTCACCTAGTCCTAACCCTGACCTGGCCTTGTTTGGCCTTATCTTATTTTATCTCATCTTATCTTATCTTACCTTATCATGTCTTACCTAACCTGACATAGTCCACTCAACCTAATCCACCACACAGATCACCCAACCTAACCTAACCTAGGGTGGTCCACCTGACCTAGCCTGATGCAACTTGACTTGATCTCATCTAATCAGCTGTTATCTTATCTAACCTTAATTTAAATACCCTAGCTAACCAACATCTGACTCAACCTCACCTGGCTCACTAGCACATGACTGGGCTATAGGAACACACTATCAGCTGTACCATCCCATATCCTGTATCCAACTGTTACTCAAGCACAACAACTGTGGTGGACCTACAAGTTAGTGGGCCTACCAGCCCACAGACCCACAACTGTAAACTGCTCACTCAGTGGAGACACCTGTTATCCAACCTCACCCATGTACCACACCCACCCTGTGTTCTGTGCCAGACCAACCACAACTCAAGTTCAGCCACCTGGCTGAAACATGTGCTCTCAGGCTTACAAATTCATGGATGTGTAACTGGTAGTCTATATCTATCTGGCTTGCAGGTTCAGCCAGGTGATTAAACTTGAGTTGTGGTGAAGTTGTGGTCTGGCACAGAACACAGGGTGGGTGTGGTACATGGGTGAGGTTGGATAACAGGTGTCTCCACTGAGTGAGCAGTTTACAGTTGTGGGTCTGTGGGCTGGTAGGCCCACTAACTTGTAGGTCCACCACAGTTGTTGTGCTTGAGTAACAGTTGGATACAGGATATGGGATGGTACAGCTGATAGTGTGTTCCTATAGCCCAGTCATGTGCTAGTGAGCCAGGTGAGGTTGAGTCAGATGTTGGTTAGCTAGGGTATTTAAATTAAGGTTAGATAAGATAACAGCTGATTAGATGAGATCAAGTCAAGTTGCATCAGGCTAGGTCAGGTGGACCACCCTAGGTTAGGTTAGGTTGGGTGATCTGTGTGGTGGATTAGGTTGAGTGGACTATGTCAGGTTAGGTAAGACATGATAAGGTAAGATAAGATAAGATGAGATAAAATAAGATAAGGCCAAACAAGGCCAGGTCAGGGTTAGGACTAGGTGAGGTTAGAATTGGGTTAGGCTTAGGGCAGGTTAGGTTTAGGTGTAGGTTTGGTCCTAGGCTAGGTTCTGTGCTAGGTTAGGTTTAGTGCTAGGTTAGGTTTAGGGCAGGCTAGGTTTAGGGCAGGTTAGGTTAGGGGTAGGTTGAGTTAGGGTAGGGTAAGTTGAGGTTGAGGTTAGGTTTAGATTCAAGTTTAGGTTTAGAGCAGGTTCAAAATAAGATAAGATAAGATAAGATAAGATAAGGCCAAACTAGGCAAGGTTAGGTTCAGGTTTAGGGTTAGGGTTAGGTTAGGTTAGGTTAGGTTAGGTTAGGTTAGGTTAGGTTAGGTTAGGTTAGGTTAGGTTAGGTTAGGTTAGGTTAGGTTAGGTTAGGTTAGGTTAGGTTAGGTTAGGTGTAGGTTTAGGTTATGTTTAGGTTTAGGTTAGGTTTAGGTTTAGGTTAGGTTTAGGTTAGGTTTAGGTTTAGGTTAGGTTTAGGTTCAGGGTTAGGTTAGGTTAGGTTATGTTTAGGGCAGGTTAGGTTTAGGTTTAGGTTTAGGGTTAGGGTTAGGTTAGGTTAGGTTTAGGGCAGGTTTAGGGCAGGTTTAGGTTTAGGTTCAGGTTAGGTTAGGTTAGGTCCAGGACTAGGTTTAGGTCTAGGGCTAGTTTATGACCACAAATGGGTCTGTATTTTATGATATAGCAAAGATTATGGATATATATGTAATTTTCAATTTTTCATTAATTTTTGGAGATTTTTCTGGATTTTTAGGGGCAGAAAATACATTAATATCAAAATTGTGAGCTGTTTAAAGGGCAAAAAAAATAAATTTAATTTTTATAAAATATTTATACATATTCTGGAATTTTTGGTAATTTTTTCGGAATTTTTCCGGATTTATCCAGCCAGAAAAACCATTTTTTCGATATTTTTGGAATTAATTGACCATTTTGGGCACTTTCTAAACCCGTGGGAATTTTTTCTGTATTTTTTAGAATTTTTCTGGCATTTTTCCGATTTTTCTGGCATATAATTTCCTTTTTAGGAAATTTCCTTTTTTGGTAATTTTTGCCAAAAGCATTTTCAAGTTGCTTACATACGCCATCAAATTGCCTTTTTTGGAAAGTCTTTCCTAAAAAGGAAATTTCCTTTTGGGGAATTTTTGTCAAAATTATTTTTGAGTCGCTTATGTAAGCCATCAAAACTTTCCTTTTTTGGTCAGTCACATGACCTGATTACATAAGCAACACCCACTTTTTTCAGTCACATGACCTGCTTATATCAGCCATCAAAATTTCCTAAAAAGGAAATTCAATGCCAAAATCATTTTTGAGTCGCTTATGTAAACCATCAAACCTTTCCTTTTTTGGTCAGTCATATGACCTGCTTATATAATCAACATCCACTCTTTTCAGTCACATGACTTGCTTATATAAGCCATCAAAATTACCCCCTTTTGGTAGGTCACATGACCAGCCTATGTCAGCAACAAAGGGCAGGAGCGTGGAAAATCATTTCCCACGGTTGTGGCACCAGCATGTGCCCGAAGCACTGGGCATATCCCATCAGCCCATCAATTCCTTGGGTCCGAAGCAATGGGCCAGTACCCAGTACGATGGATGGGACGTCAGGCAAGGGGAGGCTACATTTATAATTCTTGCTGGGTTAAAGTTGCAATTATAATTGTGAGGACAACCCAGGTCAAATATAAAAGTCACTCCCTTTGCTAACAGGAATTAATATATTTTTTGGGCTGCAGCTATTGAACAGCAGCTGTGTAGTGTTGGGAACGCGTAGCCCCAGGCCACCTTCCTTCGCCATTCCCTAGGTCGTAGATCCCCATCCACAGAAGACCCCACAAGGCAGACGCCACCGGAGTCTCATACGGCATGCGCAACTCAGTGTTGAGCGTTACCCCGCGCATCGACTCCTGCAGCTTGTGGTCGATCAAGTTGTGGTACCACAACTCGTCGTCCATGGTCAGGTAGTTGGGAGGCTTGGCGATCGTCGCCTCCAGTTGTCGAGCATCCACCTTGTCGGCAGCCGCGAAGATCTACGAAAGCGATGTCAGTCGAACGCCAACAACCGGCGTACGCGTGACAACGCGCCTCTCGATAACTGGGGTACGCCACATTGGCGTTCGGCAGAAAGTAACTCTTGTTCTGCACGGACCGAGGATCCACGGACTCGATGGTAGCAGTGCTGTTCTCAGCACGGAAGACACGATCGGAAATCATGGGCATAATGGATGAGTAGTTGGTTGGTGGAGGTGCTGATGACAGAAGGAGGGGGTTTGATGGACCCAACGGCCAGTTCGCGCTACGCTTTATTCGACCATCGACAGCGCTCGCGCCCTATTCGCCATTGGATCGGACTATCGCTTCGCCGGTCCAGACACCCCATACACTCGCTCCAACATTCAAGCCCCACTCGGTCTTTTGTTGTCCCGATCGGACGGGCTGACGCGTCGTCCTCCTATTGGTCAGTCCTCGCATGTGATATTGTTCTTTGTCATTCCTTTCCCACACGACGTCATGACCCCTTTCTTGTTCTCTCACAAACCCTGACCCATTAGTCACTCCTTTATCATTCCTATTCTATAACCCGGGCCACTTACTGTTCTAGCTTACTCTCGGCCCTTCTTTGTTCCGAGTTATTACTAGATAGGGTTATCTATGTCCCGGCCACTCTTCTATATAAGTACCAGTAGAGTAGCTGAGGACTCCCGATCTTTGATATCTCGGGAAGTCCTCTTCTCCTTACAGCATCGGTGTATTTGCTGTAGGCCACTGAAGAGCTTATCGAGTAACTCTCTGAACACGTTCGCTCTCCTCTCTCTCTCGGCCTTAAGTCAAGAATCGGCGAACGCGCTTATGAAAAAGAGTTCCTCGCCGCTCTCTTGATCAAGCACCAGTTTGAGGCGCCATCCTCGGGCTCTTATATCTGCCCTCAGAAGACGATAGGGATTTATCAGATAGAGGCTCGGCACTCCTGCTGTGAATTCGGACAACCTACCGGAGAACGCTCGTCCATTGCGTTTTGGACCACGTAGACTTTGGGTGGATATAGGGAAGTCGTTCCCCCTTTGCCCCATTGTTTCTTGTTGGTTGGAGTTGCGACTCACCAACAGCACTGGTACCTGAAGGGCGAAGAGTGGCCCTGACACTTACTACTATGTGGCCTGACCTACAAATACAAGACAAGGACCCTTGAGGATCTAAGGATCTAGGCAACAACTACTTGCTATTGGGACCGAAGGACACGACCCTCTATCGCCTTCCTGACGACGAACAAACTGCCCTGGATACCTTCTTCTCTGGCTACCCGGGTGCAGAAGATATTGATCGACGGACCGTCTATCGTTGGGGGTGTCTCAAACTTCCCACTGAGCAGATAGCAAGATCCCGATGGAAGGAAGTGGATCGGTGCTCGGACATGTCCCGGATGGATCGCAACGTTAAGGTAAGCATCTTGATTCAATTTGAGTCTGTATGTTATTGACAAAAGGTACCAAAGATCTTCTATCAAAACACCATGTATTTTGCCGAAATTGAACTCTACTTCTTCACACTGGGGACAAGCCCCCACTTACTGACCAGGTACTTTTTAAACACATTGTAGTTCCATGTCCAATGTACTAACACTTTTCTGGGTGTGGACAGGTTGAGTTCTTTCAGAATGTACTGGACAATGTAACTACTACTTCCCAGCTCAGTACATTGTGGAAACATTCAAAAAGTACTGAATCATGTGACCACAATGTCCCTGGTCAGTAATCGCTCAGTACTTTTTGATTGTTCCAAAGAAAGTGATCAAAAAGTACCTGTGCTGCACAGTGTGGATTCAATCAAAATTTACTGGGTCATGTGACCACAAAGTACCAAATTGGCGAATGCTGAGTACTTCTAGAATGTCCTGGGCCCATGTGTCCAAATTTTATCCGAGTGGCTCAAAGAACATGTGATCACAAAGTACTGAGACTGGGTAAATCCTGGACACTTTTTGAAAGAAACCAAAATATACTGAATCATTTAAAAAGTACTGTGTGACGATTTGGTATATTTTGGTTTCTTTCAAAAAGTGTCCAGGATTTACCCAGTCTCAGTACTTTGTGATCACATGTTCTTTGAGCCACTCGGATAAAATTTGGACACATGGGCCCAGGACATTCTAGAAGTACTCAGCATTCGCCAATTTGGTACTTTGTGGTCACATGACCCAGTAAATTTTGATTGAATCCACACTGTGCAGCACAGGTACTTTTTGATCACTTTCTTTGGAACAATCAAAAAGTACTGAGCGATTACTGACCAGGGACATTGTGGTCACATGATTCAGTACTTTTTGAATGTTTCCACAATGTACTGAGCTGGGAAGTAGTAGTTACATTGTCCAGTACATTCTGAAAGAACTCAACCTGTCCACACCCAGAAAAGTGTTAGTACATTGGACATGGAACTACAATGTGTTTAAAAAGTACCTGGTCAGTAAGTGGGGGCTTGTCCCCAGTGTCAAGATGTTTGGAGAAGAGTTACGAGCCTTCGCGCTCGTGTTGTTCTATGCACCGCCGAACAAATACCTCCTGCGGTACACTCACACGACGCTTGCAGTCTGTAGACGTCATAGGGAGAGGCCGCTTGTGGTCGCAAGTGCCAAGTCAATTCAATTGGTCGTGGCGATGGTCCCCTTTCTGTTTGCAATCGACAGACACAGCGACCAGTTTTATGTAGTAGAAAGGATAGGATTAGATGTAATGGAGGCAGATGACCCTGGGGACAACCAATAAATATATTACAACCAATATGACGACATTTGCAGAGACCGACCAGCCCGATCCGATCCGCACGACATATCCCCATTGTCAGGCCGACGCGACCTCTACAGTTTAATAGCACTCTTGCTATCCAAACCTATCACACTCAAGGGTCAAACACACAGTTATAACCTTGTTGCAATCCCAGGAATATCGGAAGTCTCTTCACAGACTTAGATTGGAGAGAAGGAGAAAGAAGGAGACAAGGGTCTTCAGGCACTCTTGCTCTAAGCACACAGCAGTAGAGGTCACGGAGAGTCTGATGATAACATATCTAAGGAGTACAGGCTAAACTACTCTGAGTATATATACTACTTAGATTTGTGACGTGACAGTGACATGTAACTACACTAATGATACAAACACAGACAAACATGGTCCGTGCACAGCACTGCATGGTCTGTGTGTTACGTGGTGACTAATGCTACAAATTATCAGCTGATAAACGAGAGTGTGGTGGCCAATAGCAATTTGAGAACATTACAAAGCAGTTACAAAGCATGACGTATCCTGCGAATGTTCGGAAGGAATGTGGGTATGGCTGACTAACAGCCAATGGCAAAAGGGGAGCATATGACTAAGGAATAGGGGCATATGATGTCATGTGGGTCATGCGCAGTAAACAATAGAAAAGATGACTCAACTCCTGAGTCGTGGAAGGGGCGTGGCTTTTGGTATATAACCAAAGGGGGTTGGATGACTGGGTCTCTCAACAAACCTCCCTTTGTTATACACAGCCAACATGCCTCGTGCTCAAACTCATGTTCCCACCCGTCGCTCTACTTCCTACTCTCCTGTCCAGGAGAGTAACTTCAACATTGATTGTTTCTCCCATGCCCGTCGTGATCCGTCCCGCCCTTATCCCACTTTGGGAGCAGTTATGGACCGCACCACCACCGCCGACCCTAAGGAAGGGTTCTCTGATTTAGGTGGGGGGTCTGGTTGTGCATTCTGTTTTAAGAAGGCGAACTAACTCCTTTTTAGGTTTCAGGGACTTTCTCCAGGCCGCTTGTATGGTGTCTCGGCGCAAGTTGGCGCGCATCGAGACCAATCCATATGCGAACAAACTCCTCAATAGGGGTGTCGAGTTTGTGACCGAGACCAACGAGACCTTCAATTCTGTATTGGAGGCCAGCGTTCTCCATACGGGGAACGTTGGGTCCATGTTAATGGATGAAGTGGCTCATGTCAACGAGCGCATTGATGGTCGTCGTGAGGAGATAGAAGTTCTGGAGAATTGGAAGGAAGATATGCAAGGCGTTATTCATGGACAGGAAGATAGTATTGTTTGGCAGGGCGCTGACATTGATTTGTGGAAGGGAGAGTTGACCACTCTCAAGGACTTGGTCCGGGCTCTGGTTACTAAGACCGGGGAATTGGAGAACAATAAGGTAAGGGGTAGGGGTTGAAGGTTTTTTGTTATCTTCTAACCCTATTCCTTTAGGTTCGCCTTACTCGTCGTGTCTCCGAGTTGACCGGAGAAGTCCGGGATCCCCAGAGGAGGTGCAATGAGCCGGAGGTCCATGTTGAGGAAGAAGAGTTGGAGGTTCCGCATCGGGCCGGTTCGCCGATAATCCCTAATCAGGCCGAGTCGCCGCCCGCTCGTTTGTTGGTCCGTTACGAGAACAGGTTAGTTCCCGTTGATGATGAGGTCATTGA
This sequence comes from Thelephora terrestris, assembly GCA_015956445.1. Classification (NCBI taxonomy): domain Eukaryota; kingdom Fungi; phylum Basidiomycota; class Agaricomycetes; order Thelephorales; family Thelephoraceae; genus Thelephora; species Thelephora terrestris. The sequence continues at coordinate 795,758 of WIUZ02000008.1, forward strand.
GATCAGGAGCGACGAATTCTACCAGAACGTGGGAGTCGTCCGTAGGGACACTCCTCGTCCTGAGTTCGTGTCTACTCCTTGGGGTAGTTGTCGTCAATGGCCTGCCTTGGAGTATGACCCGTACGCCGAGTTCGTTCCTGATAGTGAACCGAACTCTGCTACGGAGCTTCCAGATTATGATGACCTGTTGGACGTGGACCCGAACGAGATCCGGGAGCAGAACTGGGCGAATGAGGAGTTGGTGAGGACAGCCTTGGAGGCAATACAAAGGATTCGCAGAGATATTGATTAGATGACTCTTTTGTATTGTGGCTCCTTGGAAATTAATCTTCTTTCTTGTCTTTTGCGCATGATCCATGAGTCGTTAAGCATAATGGTTTTCGTAAGTCCAATCCAAGGTTCAGATTAATAAGCCGGTTGACTTCTGCGAGAGGTCAACGCGCGACACTTATTAATACATTCCTTGTTGTCAGTAGCCTGAATATCTACTAGTCGTCCAGGGGCAACGGAGGGCCAGGTAGGGGGAATCTTCGTATGAAGGTTCGCTGGTACATGTTCACGTATTATACCTCGGGTCTTCTGGGGTATCTTGACTAGTAGCACGTTCCACGTATTGGACTTTGAATCGTTAAGCATAGGGCATATGGCATAATAAACAGTTTACCGCCATGTTTAGGGCAGGGCACCAACTGACTTAGTGGTGATGAGTCATTAAATATTGGAAATAAAAGGGGGTAAACAGCGAAATCATCACACCCATCCCCAAAAAAAATCTCATCCTATCTCTCTCTTTTTCTCTCCCATTATCTTCCTCCTCTCTCTCTCTGCCATTTCCCAATGCCTGTCTCCTCTAGGGTAGCTCGACCTTCTTCGCATGCTCTTGACAATGAGGATCATGCCTTGTCTGGTTCTCCTCCTCCTCGTGACTGGTCCTCGCCTTTCGATCAAGGCGATCTAGATCTGAACGACTCTCTCGAGTACGAGCCTCGTGCTGCTTGTGTATCTGGTCCTACTGGCTCTCACAGGTCTCACCCATATGACTCTCGTGCTCGCTGTGACCCTAAATCTCGTGGTCATGGGTCTCATTCTGGGAAATCTCGTATCTCTGTGCCTGCAAAAAAATATCACTCTCAATCCTCTTCTCCTGTTGACAACGACAACCCCAACTTGATTGAACTAATGGATTTACGTGCTAAATGTGCTAGATTGCAGCGCGAGGTGCATGACGCCCATCTCCTCGGAAAATCCTCATTGTAAGTGTCTACATATTTTATACATTATATGCGCCTAACTATCATCAAAATATCGACAGGGAATATGAACAGATGCTTGAGGGCCTTCGTGATGCAATCTACGACATGAAGGATGACGTCCAGAAGATTGCCGAACATATTGCGGCCAATTACACCGGGGAAATTCCTGGGATCAGGACATTTGGGATCCCGCTCAACCCGAAGCAGGTCGACTACAAGCGCGTCAAGTTCTGGCCCCGAAGCGTATGGCAGGAAATCCGTAACGGTGCCAAGCTCAAGGAATCCCGCGCCCTGGACTCCCGCCCCCCTCCTGTCCTCACCCTCTTTTTCGAGGACGAGTTCGGCGTCCCTGTCTTGGCAGACGTCAAAGAAGAGGTCCAGGGAGATCTCACCACATACTGGGTAGATATGCTCCAGAACAGCAAGCTACCCATGCATTATTCCGGCCTTGGACTCAATCGCCAGGAGGACTTCCGCAAGACTATGGAGGAGAAATATCCTTGGCTTCGACTCTGCGAAGGCCATTGGAAGGTAAGACAAATATGGGTTAACTATTATAGGAAAAGCAGGATCCTGGCCATTATCGAGAATGACCCAACCCTCAAGAAAAAATTCACGGCAATCCTTCCCGATCCCGCCGATATCCTGGAGATATCCTCAGATACAGAGGGTTCCCAGCCCACTGGCAATCAAAAGAAGAAGAAGGTCGTGCTGGTGATCTCCTCGGAGGCGGAAGACGGTTCCCCAGCCCCCGGGAACACGACAAATGAGGCCCCTGTCAGGGCGTCCAACCCCACTATCAACCTGGAGCCCATGGAGTCGTCAGGTCCCTCCACTGGCTCGAAGCGTGGACGTCCGGAATCCGACGACATGCGTCCGGCTTCTCCCAAGAAAAGCAAAGGGAAGGGGAAGGCGACTGCCATGACCACCGACTTCCACCCCCCGAAGGCACAGCCCAAAAAAAATACCGCCAAGATTGGCAAGGTAAGTCGTAGTCTATTATGTCTATCAATACCTCTGCTAATAACACACAGACAGATATCTTGTACCGGTTCTCTCGTACGCTATGGGTGGACTTTTCTGACCCCCCTGTCTAGCTCGAAGGTGAAGGTCACTCAGCCTGCTCCCAAGGCTCTACCCGTTCAAGTAAGTGGATTCTAGGGTGGTCTCATCAACTAATCTAACCTGGTTATGATACAGAACCCTCCGGTTGTGTCGGGAACCAGCGCCGTCGATCCCCAGCCCCCTCGTCCCTCCACCCCACAGGTAAGTCTGTCCGTTCTAGGGTGGTTCAATTGCATCTATTAACCTAGTTACGAAACAGAACCCTCCGGTTGCATCAGGAAGTTGTGCCGTCCAACCTTCCCCCCCTCGTTCCGCCACCCCAGAACAAACCCTGTGCACCGCCTCCCGAAATGTATTGGATGCACTCAAAAACTCTGTTTCAGGTGCTGGCCCTCTTACTCCCTCTCCCGGTCCCTTTACCCAGATAAGGGCCATGCTCAAGGACCTTCCCAGTTCGAGCCCAACCCACAGTTCTTCGTTGGTTCCCCCCCCCCTCCTGTCATCACTCCGATCATCGCCACTCTCGCTCCCTCCAATAATGGGAACACCAATGGAGATAGCGACAGCCTCACGGCCCCCTCTGTATCTCCGGAGCCCGTTGCCACCCCCACCAAGAAGAGGACTGGAGCCAAAGGGCGGTTCCCTTGGAGGTATGTACGCATACCTATCATGTCTACATACACTAACCAAAGATCTCAGGCAACTATGGTTGGGAGAATGGCTCGCCATATCGGGCAACACGAAGGCCGGATTCAACGCGTACCTCAAGGAAATCACTGACAAGGCCAAAGCGGTATGTGGCTGTCCTCCCGTATCTAATCTCATCCTAATTTCGTCTTAGGCGAAGATCAACGAACTTGTACGCCTAGCTTCCCATCAAACCATTACCCAAGTCACCATACTTACGTCCTTTCACAGAAATCCCGTTATTAGATGAAAAATCAGAAGACCGAATGGCCGCGAAGCAAAACGCAGGATAACAATCGCATGTATTATTAGGACTTTGTACAAATCGCTGTGGTTTGCTGTAAATTTTTATAAATCACATTGAATCGACCCACATCGCTGTGAATCGGGCTAAAGGAAATCATAACAAGCGCGGGATCCTTCAAATAGCTCTAGACCTAGTCGCCGTGCTTCGCTCGAGATTGCTTACAATCGGACGCAGTTGCTTGGAATCGCTCTCACTCGATGATTTTTAACCAACAAAAACCAATTATAGCTTGTTTATTTATTTATTTATTTTTAAACTGGTCATCCCGGTGAACAAGGGGTTCTTCTGGGGGACCTCCGTGAAGACAGAGGATCAAGGCCCAGAGAGTTCCTGTGGAGGTGGGTCCTAGGTTGTACAGTGTCAAGGAACTCCAAGCAGCAACTGGGGAACAGTTGCGAAGAAAGCGCGAAGGTGGAGATACCAGAAGAGAGCTAGAGACAAAGCAAGAAAAGCAGAGAGATTGCGAGAGTTCCGAAAGAGTTCCGAGGGTTCCGAAGGGAAGATTCGACGAGAGGAGCAGAGAACACTAGGGAAAGACACTGAGGAAAGCAAGAAGACACTGGGGACGACGAGGGGACTAGAGCAAAGCTTCAGACTAGGAGGAGGGGAACATAGCTGACTGGACTTTCAATAGGATTGAGCGCAGTGATCTCCAGAGTAGCTAGTACAGGATGTATATACTAAGGTCTGCTCTGAGAAGGATCCAGAGAAGAAAGGAGGGAAACTGCGAAATAGGGACCTATGATGCAATGGCAAAGTCATAGGGGAAGAGGAGAAAAGGGGAAAGTCGTCATGAAAGGGGAAAGTCATCATAAAGGGGGAACTAAGCAAAGGGGAAAGTCTTCTGGAGAAGAGGAAGCTCCGGTGAAGGAGAGGAAGTTCCGAAGAGGGAGAGGAAGCTCCGGCGAAGAGGAAGTTCGCAAAGAGGAAGCTCTGGTGAATACACTGGGGGCAAGGGGTCACTTACCCAGCGATTACATTGTGATTACATTGTGATTTTTTAGACAATGTGTCCAGCCTGTGGCCAGGAGGTACATGTTGAGTTCTTTTACAAAGTACCCATCAATGTGACCACAATGTGACCAGTGGGTCCATCTTGATCACTTTTACAAAGTACCCATCAATTCAATCACAATGTGCCCTGGGGTCCATGCAGGATACATTGTAAAAGTATCCATCAAAGTGGCCACTGGGCACTTTGTGAAAGAAACCCCTGTGTTCTTTCACAATTTTGCTTACAATGTGTCCAGCATACACCTGAGCCACTCATTGAGAGTTCTTTCATAAAGTATCCAGCAATGTGTCCACAAAGTTTTCAACCAGATACTCAATGGTTTCTTTGAGAGTTTGTTGTGAAATCCAACCACATTGAGAGTTCATTGTGAAAACATTAAGAAGAACCCCCTGGGGACATTGTGGTTGCATTGCTGGGCACTTTTTGAAAGAACTCTCAATGAGTGGCTCAGGCACCCAGTAGGATACATTGTGAACAAAATTGTGAAAGAAACCAAGGGCTTCTTTCACAAAGTGCCCAGTGGCCACTTTGATGGATACTTTTACAATGTATCCTGCATGGACCCACAGGGCACATTGTGATCGAATTGATGGGTACTTTGTAAAAGTGATCAAGATGGACCCACTGGTCACATTGTGGTCACATTGATGGGTACTTTGTAAAAGGACTCAACATGTACCTCCTGGCCACAGGCTGGACACATTGTCTAAAAAATCACAATGTAATCACAATGTAATCGCTGGGTAAGTGACCCCCTGCCCCCAGTGATAGGAAGCTCTGGCAAAGGAGAAGAAGCTCTGGCAAAGGAGAGGAAGCTCCGGCGAAGAGGAAGTTTGCAAAGAGGAAGCTCTGGTGAATAGGAAGCTCCAGCAAAGAGGAAGAAGTTCCGAAGAGGAGGAGGTTCTGAAGGTTGCGAAGGCGGTTGCGAAGGTTGCGAAGGGGAGGAAAAGCGAAGAGGAGGAATGAGGACTGAGGACAGCAGACCTCAGAATCCCACATCCCCAGAACTGGAGGCACTACACCGGGTCGCAAGTTAGTCTGATTTTCGGATCCCCAGCGACCTCAGACAATTCCAACCCCTTTGATTGCTCGGAATCGGAGGGTGCCACTGAAATTTCTTACTGGGACTAACCTTTCCCACAGTGAGCAGTTTTCCTTCTGTGTGTTTAATCTCACCAAGGGGAACCCAAAAACTGCGACCCTGCTTGTCGGCATTGACCCTGGGCCACCTAGTTTTTCCCTTTCTTTCCTCGGTATATATCCCTTTCTGGTACTTCGATGTTGCTGATTTCGCTACCCCTTACCCAGTCGCGTCAATAGCTGCAGCTGAGAAAATATATTTCTCCTAGTTAACAAGCTACCTCAGAAATAAATTTCTTCCAGTTAAGCCTAAGATTTACATTTGTTATCTTGTGGCATGCCACAATTGTAAATGTGCAATCCCAACCCAACCTATAGCCCATCGTCTCGGTCCAGTGACTGAGGTGGATCCGTTGTTTTGGAGAGGGTAGTTCCAAATTGGGCTGGTGCCGACAGTATGGGTCTGCTGAGCATTGGGGGCTGCTTACATAATAATTGATGGCTTATATAAGGAGGTCATGTGACTTACCAAAAAGGAGATTTTTGATGGCTTACATAAGCAGATCACATGACTGAAAAAAGTGGATGTTGCTTATATAATCAGATCATGTGACTGTCCAAAAAGGGAAAGTTTTGATGGCTTACATAAGCAACTCAAAAATGATTTTGGCATTGAATTTCCTTTTTGGGAAATTCTGATGGCTGACATAAGCAGGTCATGTGACTGAAAAAAGTGGGTATTGCTTATGTAATCAGGTCATGTGATTGACCAAAAAAGGAAAGTTTTGATGGCTTACATAAGCGTCTCAAAAATGCTTTTGGAGGGGTCTTTCCTAAAAAGGAAATTCCTTTTTAGGATATATTTGATGGATTACCAAAAAGGAAAGTTTTGATGGCTTACATAAGCAGCACAAAAATGCTTTTGGCAAAAATTACCAAAAAGGGAAATTTCCTTTTTAGGAAAGACTTTCCAAAAAAGGAAATTTTGATGGCTTACATAAGCAACTCAAAATTGCTTTTCGAAAAAATTACCAAAAAAGGAAATTTCCTAAAAAGGAAATTTTATGCTAAAAAGCTCGGAAAAATCCCAAAAAATAACAAGAAAATTCCCACAGGTCTAGAAAGTGCCCAAAATGGTCAATTAATTCCCAAAATATCGAAAAAATGGTTTTTCTGGCTGGATAAATCTGGAAAAATTCGAGTGAGGGGGGCCGAGCGAAGCGAGGCCTAGGGAGATGGGCGGGGGCAAAGGGTAGGTGGGGAGACCACCTTTCCGCCCTTTCGTCTCTTTATAGCCCAAGAGACTCATCAGTGCCGTTGCCAAGTAAGGGCGTAGGCGTGTTCCCACAACGGGAAGAACAATAGCAAGCCATAACCCCGCTTTGTTCTCCGCATTTGGTAACTTCTTCCTTACTTGGCAACGGCACTGATGAGTCTCTTGGGCTATAAAGAGACGAAAGGGCGGAAAGGTGGTCTCCCCACCTACCCTTTGCCCCCGCCCATCTCCCTAGGCCTCGCTTCGCTCGGCCCCCCTCACTCGAATTTTTCCGGATTTATCCAGCCAGAAAAACCATTTTTTCGATATTTTGGGAATTAATTGACCATTTTGGGCACTTTCTAGACCTGTGGGAATTTTCTTGTTATTTTTTGGGATTTTTCCGAGCTTTTTAGCATAAAATTTCCTTTTTAGGAAATTTCCTTTTTTGGTAATTTTTTCGAAAAGCAATTTTGAGTTGCTTATGTAAGCCATCAAAATTTCCTTTTTTGGAAAGTCTTTCCTAAAAAGGAAATTTCCCTTTTTGGTAATTTTTGCCAAAAGCATTTTTGTGCTGCTTATGTAAGCCATCAAAACTTTCCTTTTTTGGTAATCCATCAAATATATCCTAAAAAGGAATTTCCTTTTTAGGAAAGACCCCTCCAAAAGCATTTTTGAGACGCTTATGTAAGCCATCAAAACTTTCCTTTTTTGGTCAATCACATGACCTGATTACATAAGCAATACCCACTTTTTTCAGTCACATGACCTGCTTATGTCAGCCATCAGAATTTCCCAAAAAGGAAATTCAATGCCAAAATCATTTTTGAGTTGCTTATGTAAGCCATCAAAACTTTCCCTTTTTGGACAGTCACATGATCTGATTATATAAGCAACATCCACTTTTTTCAGTCATGTGATCTGCTTATGTAAGCCATCAAAAATCTCCTTTTTGGTAAGTCACATGACCTCCTTATATAAGCCATCAATTATTATGTAAGCAGCCCCCAATGCTCAGCAGACCCATACTGTCGGCACCAGCCCAATTTGGAACTACCCTCTCCAAAACAACGGATCCACCTCAGTCACTGGACCGAGACGATGGGCTATAGGTTGGGTTGGGATTGCACATTTACAATTGTGGCATGCCACAAGATAACAAATGTAAATCTTAGGCTTAACTGGAAGAAATTTATTTCTGAGGTAGCTTGTTAACTAGGAGAAATATATTTTCTCAGCTGCAGCTGCTGGTCGCGTTCCCTCAAAAGTCATGATCAGTCGAATTCGGCCAGAGGCGCCTCTATAATACCACTCATGCCAGCAGTTTTGTGCCTTCTTCCCTTTTGGGCCAGGTTCATTTCCACAAAGCTGACGTTGTTATACCCTTCCTCCCGCCGCTCTCATAATTAGTGGTGTATCCGGTGCGGAGGTGTGGAAAGCTCGGGTCTATCAGTGAGGCTGGAACACTTTGATGGTGTTGCCATCTGGAGCCTGTTCCTCTCACTGATGCTAATTAAGGGGGGCAGTACATACTCAGATGGATTTTACCATTCGTCGGGGGCTCGCAGAGTATCACCAACGGTAACTCTACGTTCCTTCAACATGAAACGAGACCCCTCTCTTGTCTGCTGCTTGCCCTCTAGCTAGGGTGAATAAGTTTTAGCATCATAGTCGGTCCTGGTTACCCACTTAAATGTCATTGACAGGGCTGCATCACAGATGTTACCCTGCCCCCTCTACTAAGGCGTGTCCACTGTGCCCACTCTTTAGCATTAATTACACTTGTTCCTCGGACGATCTCATCATGCGGTGATAAAAGTTAATACCTAGGACAAGCAAATTGCTTCAAATAAGAAAAAGCGGAAGTATTATAACTAGAACTTGACGATAACAAATCTTCTGCCGAGAAAGCTAAACTGTGTCACGGTATCATGGCGCCAATCCGCGAGACTCCAACACACCCTCCACTCAGCAGGTACCCATAACCTATGTCTCCCTCCCGGATCCTTCACCCACCCTTCACGCAGTGTAATCTCTGAGGTTTGCCAACTGCCTTCAGAGGGAGCATTACATTGAGGTAGATTGTGGAAACCAAAATAGTCCCGACCACAAAGTGCCTCATCAAAGTATCTCGGAGCGTCGTTGAGACGCTGAGGTGCTTGGTCAGGCCGGAGAATCTTCCCAGTCTCTGTGTGGTAAATGAAAGAACTTGAGGAATTTCCACCGGGGGCGATCATCCCAAAATGGCCTTCAACCTTGAACATCGGTTTGTCTCTGTAACACGAGAGTGGTATGGCCCAAATGCTATCAGTACGACCAGCCCTCATCCCACGGAGCACCCCGTCTACCGACCCCTCTTCTGTGAGTAGCCAGGCCACGAGTGTTTCCGAACCCAACACCACAAGGATGTTGCCGGTGAGGACCAGGCCCTCTATCTTCACACCCGTGTCGATCAGCTGGGAGGGGGCTTGTGAATGGGTGTCGGTGATTGCGATGGTCGTTTCCAACTGGTAAGTGGTTGCGATATAATTTCCGGAGCGGGAAAGACCTGTGTATTCTCGGCGATCGTTGTTGGGAATGGCGGGAAGGTCATGCAAACGCCATCCATGGAGGATACCCCTGGAATGACCCAGTATCGACGACTGAGTTGGGGAGAATCGAAAGGGGTGGTTGGTCCAACGCCGACACTGGAGTTCCTTCCACTGCGTGTAATTATGAGAAGCATATTTCCAAACACGGATTCGATCCGCCGTGGCGGCTGCGAAAAGACTTCCGTCGGAAGAGAAGCAGTGAAAATAGAAAGGATCCCTTTCTTCAAATGAGCACATTAAGTTCCAATCTTCGAAAATCCGGAGCGTGCCAGAAGCGGAAATAGCGAAACGACAGGTGGTTGGAGAGTAAGAGACCTTGGTGGATAGCGGCGGGTTCGTGGAAATACTGGCACATGCGAAACTAAATGAAAAGATCTTGGCGAAAGTGTGTCCAGCTTCGAAGACTTCAACTGTGGCCGAAGAGTCAGAGCGGCTTGTTGGCACCGTCGTGAGGATTCGGAAAGATTTTTCGTGTGCCCAAAGGCACTGGCTAGCGCATGGCTGGAGTATTCCGGGGAACAGTATTGTACCCGAAGCAAGGTCGTACGCATGTAGGCCCACGGCCCCCTGGGAGTCGATGAAACCAATTGTCTTTCCATCCAATGACCACACCATCGAAATGTTTTTGCGGTCGCACTGGATCTTTTTGGCCACTCCACCTGTCTGGGTATCCCAAATTACAACGGAAGTATTAGAGGCACAGGCAATGGAATGTCCATCGGGTGAATAAGCGAGTGGGCCCTTGAGTGGATCAGTAGTTCCGGTGGGTTGGAGGATGGTGAGTAGTTCGAAGGTGAGTTGGTCCCGGATCTCGACTGCTTCTGCTGTCTGCGCGGCAACGAACCGGCCACATGGTGACCAAATGCAGGATCCGTATTCGTGATCCTTGTTGGGAATGGATACCGCCGGATCCCACGAGTCTTGAGTTCCATGCACAACTCGTGGTGAGTGAGTATTGCGACAACACCGGCGATAGTACAGCTTTCGGACAATCGAAGATATAGGGCACAGTTCCAGTGCAGAATGATAAATGTGGGTGGCAGAGACGCTGATGGGCTCGAAGAACCTGATCACAAAATAGGAACAGTCTTTGGCGGTGTTCAGAAGGTCTTCGTCCTCGGAAACCTGCTTTATGTAATGTTGGCGTCGGACGACATGATAGACAGCGTGGGAGCAAACCTCCTGTAACCAGGTCATCAACTTTTCCAATCCAACAGCGGCCCCCCTTACATCCCCAAGGACACTGAGTACCTCCAACCATGCCAGGAAATTCTCTTCCAGAAAACATCATAATTGGGAAATTAGACCGACGATATCTGACCTGTTCTCGGCAAGGTGGTTGTACCAGGACCGGCAGGCATATTGTAGAGCGGTCCTAACTCGATTATTGATTCTTGCCTGTAGATCCTTCACTTCAGAGTTCAAGGCATATTCAGGGAGCGAGAGGAGGTCCTGTTCCAACCCGTCGTTCATCACTCTAAGGCAGTTCGTCAGGAGTTCCAAGTGCAGGTGTCCGAGGGAGATGTAAAACCTTGGATTGGGGCAACGTGAGGGATCGGTAATGAAGTCCGGAAACGACTTGTGGAATGGTTTAATAGGCTTATTGAAATCTCCACCCATGGCAAACAGAGACTGAGTCAATGTGAGGAACAGCATGACCTCATCGGGGTCCAGACCCATGAGCTCGGCGATTGCCCGTGGTGGAAGGGGATTCACGACCAAGACGATGGTGCCAATGGTGGTTCGGACCCTAGAATCCACTTCGGGGTCCACCTCGCTGATAGCCGCTTCGAGGATTGATGTGTACAGGGAGTCGAGTGTGGTGTTTGGGTTGTACCGCGTCTTGCCCTCAGGTGCTGTGCTTTCCGGAAGCTCCAAGATGACGCCCAGTTGTTTTTTTGGGAGGTGGATGTTACTACTCAAGAACTTGACGGTCGCAACAGCATAGACAAAGAGGCCAGCGGCTCGATGACACAACAGGTCAACGTGTTCGTCACTTGGCCACCGCTCTAGTCGATGCCGCTGTGCGAGTTCAGCAAGTTCATGCCTTAGGAAAAGCCGTATGTCATTGTTGATTAGAGAGGGATGAACGTCGTGAAGCACAAAGACATCGGTCGAGTCCACGAGGAGGGGAAGACGGAATCCGGTCCTGATTCTGGGCTCGGGCCTACCAGTGATGAAGAACTTGACTTTGGGAATCTGCCCGACAAACCGTCCCAAAACGGATAGGATCGCAGACGATGGTTCGTCGTCTTTGCATTCGTCGAGGGCATCGATCACGATCACCGTCGAAACACCCGTTTTCCGAAGCGGCTCTGCGATCAACTTCTTCATCTGACTGTAGAGAGACTCGTGTACGACATCGGGATTCGACCGGAGGAGGGAGACGAGGTGGGATCGAAAGTCGGGGCATTTGTGTGCCAGCTGGAAGGCGAGGGTGGGGAATATGAAGCGGAGGTTGCTGCGGTCCTCGAAGTCGCGCGAGCAAAAGAAGGACGCTCCAAGGCGGGCTTCAGCGAAGACACGCTCGGAAATTGTTTGAGCGATTGTGGATTTCCCTGTTCCGGCAAGCCCGTTCAGCCAGAAGACAGGCGACTTGTCGAAGTCCTTGGTCCATGACTCAATCTCGGTGAGCACGGTATCTCGAGTTCCTTTGAGGCAACCACGGCGGTCACCGTGACAGTACTCGGCTCCTTGTGCACGACGACAATTGTTCAATACCTCCAGGTGGGCTGCAAAGACGTGAGGGAGTGTCAGCGAGAAACAGAGGCACAACATCTGACCTGCGTCCTAGAGATACATTTAGGTCGGTTGCATTTTTGGAGCAATGGTTGTGCAACTTACTATCAGCCCACAATTCTGATCATAGATTGCCTGTTGTTGCGTCATCTGTCCGATAGTTACCGTTTTAGTAATACAGTAGTTGTATCGGTTGCTGGATACTAACTTGGTACCCGAGGAGGACGCTCCGAAGGTCTTCCGCCACTCCAGATACAGCCACAATGTCGCCTTCCTCCTCCACGTAGCCCTCGGCCGTTACGCGCTGGTAGAGGCCCGTCGCCCTGTCCTTGATGGGTATGATATCACTGAGCAGGGGAGTTAGCATGCCCGCAGGTCGGTTATCTGGGCTCCTTACTCGAACAGCTCCGCCCACCGCTCGTGCTGGAGCTCTTTCCAGGGGGCATTCCTAAGTCTTTCCAACTGCGCCACGACGAATTCCAGCTTGACCCTTACTGCTGGAGGTTTCTGTACACTTATGATGAGCGGGTGCAGTGACGAGTAAGCTGCAGTGAGGTACCTCCTGAAGTTTCAAGAGCGCACCGAACGACGCCTTGGAAACGGGTCAGTTGCCGCCAGTTCCACGGACAAGATGGATAGCCCCACTGTGAGATCAGTAATTTGACGGTAGATCGCTTGCTGTTGAGAGATCTGGCCCCGTCGTCAACAAAACTCGACCATGGGTAATAATAATAACCGACTTGATAGTAGAGGATGACTTCTCGGAATCGCTCGATGAGCCTTGCCACCGCTTTTGAATCCTCCCCTCTGTCGACGAATCGAGTGATGGCACCCTTTGCCGACAGTTTCTCGGATAATTCTTCGATCTGTTTGAATATCCTACAACAGCGAGTTGCGTGGTCATAGTCGGCATCGATTGCAGCACGTACTTACCTCGTCAAGCCGGTGCGCCGATTTGTCTCCTCAGGGTCTTCTTCAACCGTCGCAGTGGCGATGTATTGTTTGAACCTATCCAGCTGAGGTATCAGTTCTTCAACCTTCTCCTTGACATCTTCAAATTGCTGCATGCAGACCTCGTCAGTTTCGGGCCATGATCATTGGCTCGATGAATACCTCGTAATGTTTGATGAGCGCGCTCACTCCACCAAGGGCGGCCTTGAGGGGAGGAAACCAATCCGCAGACTCTTTCGCAATATCCAGGAGCGTTTTCGCACAATCGACAGTTCTCTGTCTCTTGGCTAGGAGATCCGAACCAGTCAGGTACCTGATATCTCAGCCGAGCATGATTAACTCACATCCACTGCCCGGATCATGAGTATTCCCAAAGGCCTCGGTATCCGTTTGACGTCGCCTTTTGAACATGGCTTTGCTTTAGCAAGTGTGAAGGCAACTGGTAAGTCAATGGCTCGATGAGAGATGGGGGGCAGTTATCCGCGAGGCAGTCACGAGGCCAGATAAGTACAGCCACGGCGGATGGGCGGCAGTATTCAGCGCTGGTTCTCATCCAGGTCGACGCGCCATGCGCGTCCCAGAAGTCTACCAGCATTCTCGTTCCCGGCAAAAGACCTGGCTTCAACTTTGAGGGATAATTCCCTTCGGGCACAATGGAAAATTACCCTTGGAATGGCGTGCGTGACCCCGGCGGTACTCATAAACAATTTAAGGGACGCGAATTGGGTAGTTGAATGATGTGTAAACTGTGTACACCTGTCGTACACCGTCTGGCACTCAGACACGACAAATAGCGAAACCCGCATAGTCGGGCCTCAGGATAGCGTGTAAATGAGCGTGACAAACAACGCAAAAGCCACAGGAAGACCTGGGAGCCCGCCGGTTGCCGCACCGCCGTTATTCCCTCCATTGTTTCCACCACTACCATTGGTGCCACCTTGCAATACATCAGGAACGAGGAGCTAACCAAAAATCAACCATTGCACTCAGTCCCTGAGCACGGGAAAACATCAAATGACGCACAAGAGTGAAATGACCGCCAACTACAGTGCGGTCCAAAAACGCGGCTGCTTGTCCGTTCTCACTATTGTACCTGTCTGGGAACGGCCCGATATTTATCCTCGAGCTGACATATTTTTCAACGAGGCTGATCATGGTGGTTCGAGCGGACAAGTTTGTAACGGTGGCGGCTGTCCAGAGCTGCCAATCTATTCAAGAACAGGATGAGCGAACCGAGATGGGCCTACAGCTTATCGATAGACACGGACCGGTTTTGGCATCTGAGGATCTGTCGCGATGAATGATTAGCTGTTGGATGGAGTCCGAGATTGTTTCCTCACCTACTGTCCAACCGGATTCCGAACTGGTCGAGTTTGGTCGCATACCACTTTGTCTCTGCCAATGAGCCGGTTGAATCAAGTCGAAACTGCACGTGCGCGATACAAACAGAACAAAACCTACGAGTATTGTGTACCGATGGCGGGAACATGTTGAAACCGAGCAGTCTATCCGCATACAAGTTGTACAGCAGAGTCCATCTGATAGCTGCATCAGAACTGCGAAAACCACAGCGAATCCCCTAGAAACTCACGACGGATCGTCCTTATAAGACAATGTATAATGGGACTTGTCTGACGAGAGCGCGACATTCTGCCATTGTTCCCAGAAAGGAGGTGGCGACGCCCTGTGGCAAACCCATCAAAGCTATGTATAAAGAATTATAGGGTCACGCACGTCATAATACTGGCTCGACATGTACAAACAGTTCTCGGCGAGGTAAGTGCCAAACTGACCGCATAACGATTGCTGTCCGCGCGTGGGGTGTGAGCGGATACTGAAGGGGGGGGGGGGGGGGGGGGGTAGAACAGTGCTTCTCTTACGTATTTTGTGATCAGCGAGTCGTCCGATGACTTCTGGGTATAACTCAGAGCCATGATCAATTGATGGCCACACGCTGGGTGCAATGCCTCAGTCACAATGAGGGCCAATCGACACCGCAGTCCTGACACATACCTTCAACGGGATAGGCTTCTGTACGGGCGAGACTAATTGTGAAGGTAGTGTACGTAATAGTCGAACAGCCGGAAACTTACCGTTCGATGATACCGTCACATTTGGATACATTGAATCTCCTGTGGGTTACAAGTGTACTGACAGAGGCTATCGGAACTTGTGAATTGACTCACCGATGTCGTGGATGGCATACCCACCCTGAATGGGATTAGCGGCCTGATAGGCTAAGAGAGGTTCCAAGAGATATCCCCCGACGGCTGGATTTGTGTACAGGAATGCCGGCCACGCGGAGTATATTTTGTCAACCGCGTTTACGAACTTCGCGAGAAATTGTTAGTCGCCTCGTAAGGACCGAAACGACGAGTTTTCGTACCCCATCTACTTGGCAATGAGCTGCCGATCAGGGATTTATGAAATGAAGCCACATGCCGTTCAGAAAAGCCATGATGTCTGTCGAGACACATGACGTGCCGTCCCACCCACAGGTCAACTTGATATTGGCGAACGTTTGACGGACGGACAAAGCAAGGATATTTGCGTAGTCGCTGTCTTGCGGTGTGATGGCTAATGAATCTGACGCCAATTTGTTGTCGAAGTTCACCGCTCGGGCTAAAGCATTGGGGTAATCGTCGAGGAACGTAGTGACCTTGTGGAGGGTCACACCATCGCCGCAAGGATACGTAGTGCGCAATTGACCTACCATGTCAGGGATGCTGCTGTAGCGAGTAAGATAGTATGGACTACGCAGACGATTGACATTCGGGATGTTCGAGAGTTGAACCAGAGGGTCTCTGACATATCCGACGGCATACACGGTTGGGGCGGTCTTTGCCGTAACAACGGTCCCAAGGTCATGGGCGAACCCGAAGACAGGCCAGCTGTCTTGAATTGCGCGGAAACTGTTGTCCACCGTGTTGTTTAAAATACCGCTCGACTGGAATGCAGGCCAAGGACCAGAATCAGCGTAGGCGACCTGGTATGTCACCCCGCTGACCTAGAGTGTGTTGATAAACGCCTCGAGAGAATTCGGCGCTATATGCGCTATATGTTCAAATACCTGCTTTGTGGAGTGGAAGACACTTCCGTATCTGAGTCTGCCATTTACTTCGCCGAACTCTGTCTGGTTCTGCAACCAGTACTGATGGGTAACAGTGTCTCCAGTCGTGGTCTCCCATTGAATGAGCTGGTCACTTTGGGCGAGCCATTCTCCGTCAATCTCTGTGTAGAGCTGTTCCTTGTGGGGGTCCCCGTCGTTGGAGGCAACTTCCACAGCAAGATACGAGAAAGGGATTGATTGATTCACCAAGTCTGTTGGCTGCATTCTCATCAGATTATAATGTGGTCACTATGGTAACTGATCTGATACCAGCCTCGATCGGGTTCAGGAAAGTGGCAGTCAAGTCCACGCTTCCGCAAGTCATTGTAATAATCGTCCTTGTGGGGGTGAGCTCCAGGGGTTTCAGCATTCCTGATCATTTGGCGACAGACAAAAGGCGAGAGGTACGCACAGTCATATCTTTCTGAACCGCTGCATTTTTGCCCAGAGGGTCACCCATCCAAACGAAGAATTGGTCGATGTCTACCCTGAGGAAACCCACCCACGCAATTTTCTGACGGCGTGTAGTCAGCGTCCGAATCCGTTGGGGAAGGCCAGGCTAGGAACCCACCGAGCCATCACGGTAGGACTGCCATCCATAGTTCAACGAACTGTTCACCCCTGCACGTTGGACCCATGTCTGAAGGTACGGTGTCTTGACGGCCAGCGGTAAAGCGGGAGGTATGAAAGGGTTCGCTGTCCAGTTTTGCGCGAGGGCAGAGGAAGCAACGAAGAGGAGCTGAAGGCACGATGACGGAAGTAGCATCCAGGTAATGGCGAAAGTGGGATGGTCAGTCACTAGTCACTCGTTGCCTTCATCTGGTCGGATAAATGCGGAGGAAACGTGGTCATTTGTTGAGTGAGCGGAACAAGATAGAAACCTGAAGGGTTGGATGATGGCATGGATGGCCGTCGTACATGGAGATTCACACTCTTCGATCAGTCCGGTCGTCAGCCGAAACTTCCTCCTGGCAATGGTACACATCAGCAAACTGGTCCCAGCCGGATCTGGCCGGACGGCGAATGCCGGGCCAGATCAGGCCAGCCGAAACAAGATCCTGCTTGCGCCTTGGAGATCTCGATCCGACGAGGGACCGGTTCGACCCTTGGTGTGACCCAGGTGTGACCGGAGGCTCTGCCAGCCCAGATCACGTGAAACATGGCCATATCTGGCGCACACCCTGCAGACCTTCCCAGTCGAGGGTGGTCGGGCCTCAACTGTCCGGTAGTATGTCACGCGTAGTCACATATATAATTAATAAAACATGAGATACCAACACAAGCCTGAGTGCAACCGCCTTCCCTTTCCCCTACAAAAATGGCCGGACTCCCCTTCACCATTCATTTGCACCCTACCCGCGATTCTCCCTTCCAGTGGATGCCCCCCCGCCTGGAGGAAAAATACCTGGAGCAAGCGAGGCTTCAAGGCCAACACCAGTGAGTCTGCCATCAATTACTCAATTGAATGTCATACCTGACAGCGCTTCCCATCAGGAACACTTATTTTGACGTGGTCTCCAGGGTTTGCACACCAAGAGTCCGGACCTTGATCTTGGAACATTGCCGAGAAAGCCTCAACACGCTCAACGCGGCGGCGGAAGCCGCCATCAAAGAGAATGTGGAAGATGCCGATCCAGAATACGCGATGATGATCAACACCTTCACTCAGCTCGAGCTGAGTTATTACTTAAGTGATCAGTACCTGTAAGTTCTTTTATTTATGTAAAGTTTGCCCAGACTGACTCAGCACGTTCCTAGGCGAGCGTATGAGGTGCTCATCAACGCCATTGGCATGCCATTCTTCGATGTCGCCGGAGACTGCCTCAACAAAAAAGACGACCGCAAGGCAACCGAAGAAGAGAGCGAGGCGGACATGTTCTTGTTCCTCGCTCAAGCAGCGGCCATGCACGCATGAACCGGGTATTTTGACTAGCCGAATTTTTTTTTGTATGTTTTTTGTATGTTTTTTTTTTCAATATAAATCAGTCGCCTGCAACCTCGACCTCAGGCCCCTGCCAGCCTCAGTAGTCCGACACGTAGTCACACGCGGTCACACAATAATATGTCACGAACACGTGACATAGTAGCCAAGATCATACAAATAGTTCAAGACATTGGTCTTATTTGCAGCAGTAAAATTACAAAGGCAACTAAAATAAACTACAAACTCAAACAAGAACAAACGGATCTACATCACAAGCGCAATCCTGAGCAAAGGGGCAACAATGAGCGAAGTGATGAGGGTTGTGTACGCTCTGAGGGCAGTACGAATATACTCGAGTCACCGGATCTACCCAGCACTCTCTGCACCCCAATACATCGTGAAACATACTCTCATGCATCTCTCGCTTCACGTCCGACAAGGCCTCGCTCACTAATGCGAACCCATAACGGTCTTGGAGACCCGCCACTTCCACTGTCAGCGTGCTGAATTTTATTCCCTTTTTGAACCATTTTCACACCCAACTTTCGCCCACTTTCCTTACCCATACCCCCCTTCTTATCTTATCTGTCCCCCTTATCACGAACTCACACGTCGTCAAAGAACACAGACAAAGGCACAGATAATATTACACACGACGCGTGCATAGCAAAGACACAAGACGACCAAACCGACAGAGTTGAATCCGCCCGGACTCTATGGACGAGGACCAAGGAGCACAAGCCCTAGCCATCAAGACCTGGTCTGCCAGTACTCCTCAGCACTGGCAATCTCCTCCTCCGTCCCCTCCGAGGCACTCTCGACGACTTCCTCGTCGACCATCTCGACGACCCGAGCATCCTCCAGACGATGAGCTACGGCCAGCTGAACTTCGGCGCGCAGGCGGTTCCTCGCTGAATTGACCGTAGTCTGATCCAGAGTCCTCCGGACTGACCAACCCTCCACTCTCTCGGTCAGCTGAGCCACCAGGCGAACGGCCTCCGCTGCACGATGGACCAACAAGAGCGTAAGGTCGGTTAAGCCGTTCACGTCTACGGACTCCACCGGAATCAGCTCGCCGCGATCCACGCGACACTGCAGCATCGTCGCATCGGAATAGGACGGTGGACTCGATGTCTCCACCCTGGCGGACAGCGTCTGGATTACTGGGACGCATGCGGTGCGCTGGACGAAGTGCCCCACGATAAGGAACCCAACGACGAGCACGGATAGAACGCTGCCCACGCACCGGCGAGATCGATGGAGGCGGAACAGGAATAGCCACCTCGTTCTCCCCGGCGTACTCCAACTCGGGAGAACTGCTAACCGGATTAACGGCCGTCTCCTCGGACGTCTCGCGAACGACCTCCTCCCCGCCATCAGTGTGCGCCGGTGTACGGTACGATCCATCGGAAGCTCAGCTGTGGTGGTTCACATCGTCAACTGAAACCTGATAACGTTGTCCACACGTTGTGTCAATAGCTGCAGCTGAGAAAATATATTTCTCCTAGTTAACAAGCTACCTCAGAAATAAATTTCTTCCAGTTAAGCCTAAGATTTACATTTGTTATCTTGTGGCATGCCACAATTGTAAATGTGCAATCCCAACCCAACCTATAGCCCATCGTCTCGGTCCAGTGACTGAGGTGGATCCGTTGTTTTGGAGAGGGTAGTTCCAAATTGGGCTGGTGCCGACAGTATGGGTCTGCTGAGCATTGGGGGCTGCTTACATAATAATTGATGGCTTATATAAGGAGGTCATGTGACTTACCAAAAAGGAGATTTTTGATGGCTTACATAAGCAGATCACATGACTGAAAAAAGTGGATGTTGCTTATATAATCAGATCATGTGACTGTCCAAAAAGGGAAAGTTTTGATGGCTTACATAAGCAACTCAAAAATGATTTTGGCATTGAATTTCCTTTTTGGGAAATTCTGATGGCTGACATAAGCAGGTCATGTGACTGAAAAAAGTGGGTATTGCTTATGTAATCAGGTCATGTGATTGACCAAAAAAGGAAAGTTTTGATGGCTTACATAAGCGTCTCAAAAATGCTTTTGGAGGGGTCTTTCCTAAAAAGGAAATTCCTTTTTAGGATATATTTGATGGATTACCAAAAAAGGAAAGTTTTGATGGCTTACATAAGCAGCACAAAAATGCTTTTGGCAAAAATTACCAAAAAGGGAAATTTCCTTTTTAGGAAAGACTTTCCAAAAAAGGAAATTTTGATGGCTTACATAAGCAACTCAAAATTGCTTTTCGAAAAAATTACCAAAAAAGGAAATTTCCTAAAAAGGAAATTTTATGCTAAAAAGCTCGGAAAAATCCCAAAAAATAACAAGAAAATTCCCACAGGTCTAGAAAGTGCCCAAAATGGTCAATTAATTCCCAAAATATCGAAAAAATGGTTTTTCTGGCTGGATAAATCTGGAAAAATTCGAGTGAGGGGGGCCGAGCGAAGCGAGGCCTAGGGAGATGGGCGGGGGCAAAGGGTAGGTGGGGAGACCACCTTTCCGCCCTTTCGTCTCTTTATAGCCCAAGAGACTCATCAGTGCCGTTGCCAAGTAAGGGCGTAGGCGTGTTCCCACAACGGGAAGAACAATAGCAAGCCATAACCCCGCTTTGTTCTCCGCATTTGGTAACTTCTTCCTTACTTGGCAACGGCACTGATGAGTCTCTTGGGCTATAAAGAGACGAAAGGGCGGAAAGGTGGTCTCCCCACCTACCCTTTGCCCCCGCCCATCTCCCTAGGCCTCGCTTCGCTCGGCCCCCCTCACTCGAATTTTTCCGGATTTATCCAGCCAGAAAAACCATTTTTTCGATATTTTGGGAATTAATTGACCATTTTGGGCACTTTCTAGACCTGTGGGAATTTTCTTGTTATTTTTTGGGATTTTTCCGAGCTTTTTAGCATAAAATTTCCTTTTTAGGAAATTTCCTTTTTTGGTAATTTTTTCGAAAAGCAATTTTGAGTTGCTTATGTAAGCCATCAAAATTTCCTTTTTTGGAAAGTCTTTCCTAAAAAGGAAATTTCCCTTTTTGGTAATTTTTGCCAAAAGCATTTTTGTGCTGCTTATGTAAGCCATCAAAACTTTCCTTTTTGGTAATCCATCAAATATATCCTAAAAAGGAATTTCCTTTTTAGGAAAGACCCCTCCAAAAGCATTTTTGAGACGCTTATGTAAGCCATCAAAACTTTCCTTTTTTGGTCAATCACATGACCTGATTACATAAGCAATACCCACTTTTTTCAGTCACATGACCTGCTTATGTCAGCCATCAGAATTTCCCAAAAAGGAAATTCAATGCCAAAATCATTTTTGAGTTGCTTATGTAAGCCATCAAAACTTTCCCTTTTTGGACAGTC
This sequence comes from Thelephora terrestris, assembly GCA_015956445.1. Lineage (NCBI taxonomy): Eukaryota > Fungi > Basidiomycota > Agaricomycetes > Thelephorales > Thelephoraceae > Thelephora > Thelephora terrestris. Next base: position 817,101 of record WIUZ02000008.1, read on the forward strand.
ACATGATCTGATTATATAAGCAACATCCACTTTTTTCAGTCATGTGATCTGCTTATGTAAGCCATCAAAAATCTCCTTTTTGGTAAGTCACATGACCTCCTTATATAAGCCATCAATTATTATGTAAGCAGCCCCCAATGCTCAGCAGACCCATACTGTCGGCACCAGCCCAATTTGGAACTACCCTCTCCAAAACAACGGATCCACCTCAGTCACTGGACCGAGACGATGGGCTATAGGTTGGGTTGGGATTGCACATTTACAATTGTGGCATGCCACAAGATAACAAATGTAAATCTTAGGCTTAACTGGAAGAAATTTATTTCTGAGGTAGCTTGTTAACTAGGAGAAATATATTTTCTCAGCTGCAGCTGCTGTCCCTCAGGCGCCGGGATTAGAATTGTCCACGCATACCGCTTCCTCCATGATCCCACGCTACAATTGGTCGACGGGAGTTCGTCCGTTTTCGACTCGCTCCCTCTCGCTCGAGTTGGTAATCCCCTTCCCCTCGTTCGTTGACTTTGCGCCGGTACCCAAATTGTTCGTCGGATTTGTGATCCGCCCTTCCGATCTATCCTCTTTGGTGATCCAGTTCCTCGTTGCTTCGTTCGCCACCCTATCGCTATTCACAGATGCTGCGCTTCCAATTGGTTGGCGGATCTCCAATCCGCCCGGTTCTTCCTCCCGCCTTTCACGTTCGTTCGCTTGTTCTCAACGGGTCGACCAATCTCTCCTCGCGCCCGGTGTCAGGGCCACTCTACCCCAACAACTACCAGTGCACTGAGCCGACTCCGCAGAGTACTCACTAGTCCAACTAGCTTGTGAGAGAACGATCACGTCTCTATTCTTCCGGTAGGTTGTCCGAGGTCACTACAAGTCGATCGAAATCCCAAAGAGAAACCCAACCTAAACCGTACTTCGTTCGGTTTAACCAATAAGGGTTTATCTCTACCGCGGGTTTGATGACTCCACCAGGTGTACGACTGGACGTCGAGGTGTTCTAATGTGAACGCTGGGGTTCTATAGTTACGATGCGCAGTTATAGCGCAGAGCGGGAGGGAGAGCAGATAAATGTCTTGGGCTTCCAACAAGAAACTCTGACTTGACCTTAACTGCAACTGGGCTGAGAAGGGCAGAGGATTTCCTGAGGTAACAAAACTAAAGAACTACTCTACTACCAGACCGACTATTTATACTACTATGAGTGGCCTGACAGCGTGAGAAGTAATCTACCCTTAAACAGTAAGGTGAAACAGAGATAAGGAGTGTGGGAACGCTAAGTAAGGGGAGCGAACAAAGAGTGACGCGTGGGAGAATAAAGGACCAAGGGCCTTACTAGCGTGTGAAGGATTGCATAAAAGATAACGAATGTCTGCATGAAACATAGGGGTAAAGATAACACTAGTCCTAAAAGAAATAGGGGCATAGGGGTCATTAAAGTTCGTACCTGGGGATCACACCCAAGGGCTAGGTGAGAATCTTCTTGGATGCTTCCTTTGGAGAGGCCAAAGATAGAGACCATACAGCATCCCTTGTTGTCTGTAGGCGGTAACAGCATCACGGACTAGTGGCAACCTCAACGTAGGTCCGAACATGAGGAGCGCAGGCCTAGACTCATGGGACATGAGGGATTACAGATTCGCCGGCGTTTCACGCTAACGGCTACTTCCACATTCGCTTGGCTAACCAAAAGGAGTCTGAAGGCACTCTTTCCGAATAACGGCGATTCCTTCCTCCGGTTAGGAGACTGTGATGTGACTGTCCACGTGTGTGATCAGGGTCCAGGGTTGATCGTAATCATAAAGTCATGAGGGGTCGTAAAAGGGGTTCGTGATGTCATAAAGGGGTCATCAGGGTCTTGAGACCTATTTTTAGTGCGCGCGCGTTCTAGGCGTTCCGGAACAAAGTTCTTCCAAGGCCGTCCCGCGGGCCGAGGCGTCAGCTTGATGTAGTAAGCCAACAATGATGGTACAGTGGCGGAAGTTGATGTGACCCGGACCAATGAGGTTCGTCGAGGTAGGTCACGTGAAGGATCACCGATCTAGGCTATAAGAAGGACGTCTTCTTGGAGCCATCCTTGATCAGCAACACCAGCAACTTCCCCATCATCTTACCAAACATGTCCTTCCCCAACAACCATACCTACAAGGTCGCCAATGGTATCTCCACCATCTCCCGTGTCGACCGCTGTGCCGCCAACCGCAAGACCTACGCCAATGAGGCAGGGGTTCCCTATACCACCGATGAACAGGTGGGGGGGAGTTTGAAATAATTTGACATTTATCTCTAACTCTCTTCCAATAGATCTTGGAGGTCGTCAAGCAGGTGGATGCCGAACGTCTCAGGGAGACGATCCCACACTTGATGGGGTTGACCTGGGATGACGAGCTCTGGGTCCGGTCCATGATCGCCGAGAAGGTGATCTTCCAGATGCGGGGTAGGTTCGGAGAACTGGAGCATCCAATCAAAAAGGAGCTCTGGTACACCCTGCAGAGGGGGATCTACGATCAGGACCTGTTGGAGCACGGGGCAACTGTTCCTCGGGCCGTCCGCCACGCCACCGCTTCCACCACACTGTTGTGGTCGCTCGTTCGAGAGGGGGAGAGCTGGGTAGGTTCTCCGTTTGAATATTCGAGTATGACTCTCGACTAATCAAACTGCCTAGGTTGAACGTTTGGAGCGCGAGGTGAAGGAGGCGAAGGCCGACGTGCTTCGTCTGTCGGCGGAGGGTCTCATGATGAAGGAGATCACGGCCGAGTTTCAGCAGAAGACGAACGAGGCGTTGGAGGCGATGGTTGCCAACCATCAGGAGCTAGTGGTCGGGTTGAAGGTTCGGGACAACAACATTAGGGGTGCGTTGGATGCAAGGGACGATCGCCTGGATAGGCACTCGAAGAAGATAGGAGAGGAGGGCAGCAAGGTAATGCCGCTTTCATCATTTTCTGTGTGAATGATGGAAGCTGACATTTCCTAGATCGAGGAACTCGAGGACTTGGTGTCGGTGTTGACGGCGCGGGTCGAGTCCTTACAGGACAAGACCTGTAACTGCAAGGAGGGTCCTGTGTTGGTCGGTCAGGGGACTGCTGACGTTCCGTTCGAGTTGGAGTACGCCGACGAGGTGGTACTCCCATCGCCTAACCCGTCGTCCTATGCGACGCCTCCGATCGAGAACGTGGTTCCCGTTCCAACTCCGGCTCCGGCTTCTACTATGGCCGAGTCCGACAAGGAGAACTGTGGGCGCTGCCAGCTGCAGCCGATCGGTCAGTTGGTGAAGATCGAGGACATGGCCGTGGATCGGACCGAAGATGCTCCGAGGGCTGCCGAGGTAAGTCCGGTGACTACGGGTCAGCGTTGTAAACGCTCTAGACGCCATGCTGGTCATCGTATGGCACCCTCGTCTTACCCTTATCCCCGTCCAGTTGAATCGGATGGTGACCAGTCTGGTGGAACTGACCGACGACCATTCCGATACCGCGTCAATCGTCCATACCAGCTGTGGTAGTTACATTACTGAGTAAAGTGTGATAACTGGTCAGATTTCACCCTCAAAGTTATCATGATAACTTTGAGTACTGCTCAACCCATACTCACCCACTGTTTTGGGTTGATGGGAGAGGTCCCAATTAGGCAGGTGCCGAGGGTGTGGATTGCCTGGGAGTCTGGGTGGGTTTCCTTTTTGGGAATATCCCAGAAAGGAAATATTGATGGCTTATGTAAGCAATGATGGGAAACAGAATAGATGGAATGTCTATAAAAGGAAATACCATAAGAGGAAATTTGATGGATTACATAATGGGATCATGTGACTTCCTAAAAAGGAAATTTGACCTGGTATGTTATTTTTATCAAATATGTTATTTTTACCAAATATGTTATTTTTACCAAATATGTTATTTTTACCAAATATGTTATTTTACCAAATATGTTATTTTTACCAAATATGCTATTTTTACCAAATATTCTATTTTTTACCAGATTTGTTATTTTTCTAACTACAGCAATTTCTAAGTATGAGAACTTCTAAATAGCATAATTTTCAAGGATAGTCACCTTTCAATAAGTTGATTTTCCAACATTACAATTGGAAGGTCTTCATTTCAATGAGATTTATGTAAACTTTTCTTTGCCTTTTCTACCATATGATAGAATATGGTTCTGTTTGTAGTCATGACCTAACCTAACCTAAACCGACCCTAACTCAACTTGATTTTGTTTTATCTTATCTCACCTAACCCCTAATCTAATCTAATCTACAAGTGTTTCATCTAATCTACCCAAAATAGTCCACCTGACCTAACCTAACCTACAGTAAATCCAACCCACTGTAAATGTAATCTACCATAAACATAATCTACGGTAAACATAGTCTACAGTAAACGTAGTCTACGGCAAACGTAGTCTACAGCAAACGTAGTCTACGGTAAACTTAATCTACTGTAAACGTACTCTACCGTAAATGTACTCTACCGTAAACGTACTCTACCGTAAACATAATCTACCGTAAACATAATCTACCTTAAACTTAACCTAAACCTAACCTAACCTAAACCTAACCTAACCTAAACCTAACCTAACCTAAACCTAACCTAACCTAAACCTAACCTAACCTAACCTAACCTAAACCTAACCTAACCTAACCTACCGTCAACGTAAACCTAACCTGACCTAACCTACCCTAAACCTAACCTACTCTACACCTAACCTACCCTAAACCTAACCTGTCCCAAACATAAACCTAACCTACCCTAAACCCCACCCTACAGTAGTCCACCTAACCTTACCTGACCCTGTTCTAAAGTAGCCTTACCCAACCCAATATGGTCTACTGGACCTAACCTAACTAAATCTATCTGGCCCTGACCTGACCTAACCTGATCTAACCCAGCCTAGCATAACCTAACCTAATCTGCAAAAATGTGAACCTAGCTCAACCTATCCTCACCCAGCCCATTAGTATGTAACTTGGTTTATGGGAACACAGGATGAACCACACACTTCCAAACTACAAGCTGACAATTGCTCAAGTGCATCTACTTTGCTGGACCTACAAGCCAGTGGACCTATAAGCCTATATGCCCACAAACCCATGGGGACCTATACTCAGTACATGTGACAAGCCATATTCTGTTCCAGACTGCAACCTGACTGCAACCCAAACTTGTCCACCTAGCTGGACCTATTAGCCAGTTGGTGTATTATGGGCCTACAGATCTGTAAGGGTTTGAGTTGATGAGTCCATTAGCCTGCAGGGTGAAAGGGCTTGGGTTGCAGCCAGGTTGCAGTCTGGAACAGAATATGGCTTGTCACATGTACTGAGTATAGGTCCCCATGGGTTTGTGGGCATATAGGCTTATAGGTCCACTGGCTTGTAGGTCCAGCAAAGTAGATGCACCTGAGCAATTGTCAGCTTGTAGTTGGGAAGTGTGTGGTTCATCCTGTGTTCCCATAAACCAAGTTACATACTAATGGGCTGGGTGAGGATAGGTTGAGCTAGGTTCACATTTTTGCAGATTAGGTTAGGTTATGCTAGGCTGGGTTAGATCAGGTTAGGTCAGGTCAGGGCCAGATAGATTTAGTTAGGTTAGGTCCAGTAGACCATATTGGGTTGGGTAAGGCTACTTTAGAACAGGGTCAGGTAAGGTTAGGTGGACTACTGTAGGGTGGGGTTTAGGGTAGGTTAGGTTTATGTTTGGGACAGGTTAGGTTTAGGGTAGGTTAGGTGTAGAGTAGGTTAGGTTTAGGGTAGGTTAGGTCAGGTTAGGTTTACGTTGACGGTAGGTTAGGTTAGGTTAGGTTTAGGTTAGGTTAGGTTAGGTTAGGTTTAGGTTAGGTTAGGTTTAGGTTAGGTTAGGTTTAGGTTAGGTTAGGTTTAGGTTAGGTTAGGTTTAGGTTAAGTTTAAGGTAGATTATGTTTACGGTAGATTATGTTTACGGTAGAGTACGTTTACGGTAGAGTACATTTACGGTAGAGTACGTTTACAGTAGATTAAGTTTACCGTAGACTACGTTTGCTGTAGACTACGTTTGCCGTAGACTACGTTTACTGTAGACTATGTTTACCGTAGATTATGTTTATGGTAGATTACATTTACAGTGGGTTGGATTTACTGTAGGTTAGGTTAGGTCAGGTGGACTATTTTGGGTAGATTAGATGAAACACTTGTAGATTAGATTAGATTAGGGGTTAGGTGAGATAAGATAAAACAAAATCAAGTTGAGTTAGGGTCGGTTTAGGTTAGGTTAGGTCATGACTACAAACAGAACCATATTCTATCATATGGTAGAAAAGGCAAAGAAAAGTTTACATAAATCTCATTGAAATGAAGACCTTCCAATTGTAATGTTGGAAAATCAACTTATTGAAAGGTCACTATCCTTGAAAATTATGCTATTTAGAAGTTCTCATACTTAGAAATTGCTGTAGTTAGAAAAATAACAAATCTGGTAAAAAATAGAATATTTGGTAAAAATAGCATATTTGGTAAAAATAACATATTTGGTAAAAATAACATATTTGGTAAAAATAACATATTTGGTAAAAATAACATATTTGATAAAATAACATACCAGGTCAAATTTCCTTTTTAGGAAGTCACATGATCCCATTATGTAATCCATCAAATTTCCTCTTATGGTATTTCCTTTTATAGACATTCCATCTATTCTGTTTCCCATCATTGCTTACATAAGCCATCAATATTTCCTTTCTGGGATATTCCCAAAAAGGAAACCCACCCAGACTCCCAGGCAATCCACACCCTCGGCACCTGCCTAATTGGGACCTCTCCCATCAACCCAAAACAGTGGGTGAGTATGGGTTGAGCAGTACTCAAAGTTATCATGATAACTTTGAGAGTGAAATCTGACCAGTTATCACACTTTACTCAGTAAAAGTTAACTACCACTAGTGTCCATACCGACATGTCGCTTCCGAGGTCCAGCGACGGCACCTCACCAGACTCGCGGTTCAGGATTCCGCCCAGGGGTCCGATGAGGGAGACGGAGGGTCGCTCGCCGACTACGTCGACAGCGTTGCCGAACAGTCACCCGGTGATGGAGATGTGGGATCAGGTGTTCCGCAGTTCGGTGACATCTGGGAGGCTGATCGGTCCGCTCGAAGGCATCTCTTCTTATCGGCTTGAACTAGTCGTTCAGCTGAGTGCCGAAGATGGTGACGCCATGTTCGGGGAGATCCTTGCTGGGAGGGGAGGTTGGTTGAACCGAGATGGACAGCTCGAGCATTGGGTGCCCGTTGAAGATACGATTGACTTCTGATAGCTGTGGACTTGATAGCACCGTATATAGCTTGTTGTGGATTCGCTGGGAATAGTACGCGCGTGTGTGTGTTTCGAATGATGGGTGTGAAGGATAAGGAGTGTGAAGCATTCAAAACATAAGAAGTGGTAAGAAGAGTTCGAAGAAAGAGCGTGTTATAAAAAGTTTAAAAATACCATGTTCCTGACACCCGGCCGAACGATCCTCTCGCTTTTTGGATTTCTACCCTCTTCGGGAGCTGTGCTCCCGTTTGCCAACCAGTCGACAGCCCGCCCACGTATCTCCTCGATCTGGTAAATCATTCTTCTCCTTTCAATGCACCTCTCCCGCCCCTCCCAGATGCCATGCTCCTCATTGGTTGACGAAATTCCACCCGCCAATGAACCGTGCTTCCTCGTTTCCCGTGTCGGAAATCTACCTCCTCCCTTTGTTGCTTATCGCGTCTTTGTTGATGAGCCTAGTTCCTTCAAGCCAGCTCTTACGCTTTTGATTGGTTGACTTACAGTTGTTCGTTCTTGACCCACTTCTTTCCATCTGCCTTGGTAATTCGCCCACTCTTATTTATCTCCTCACCCATTCCCTTCGTTCCGTTACTTCCCGATGCCGCACCCTCGATTGGTCGATGTATGCTATTCCCCCTCTGATCCGCCTCATATCCCGGTTTGGTTCACCTCCTTTTTTCAGACCTCCGTTTAGTTATCACGTCCTCCAGGAGCCGCACTCCTATTCGTTGGTGGATTCTCACCCGTCAGCATGGAAAAACCGACTTGCCTCTCCCCTCATTCTCAACGCGCTCTCAGATCTCATATTCCATACTCTAATTGATCGACGTATACCGATCGCTTCTTATCTGCATCCCGTGTTGGCAATCTACCTCCCCCTTAGCTCCTTTCCTTGCTTATCGCGTTCACTGTTGACAACCCCACACCCTTTGACACAAGCTGTGTCTCTCGATTCCCACGGTTTTGATTGTTTGATGGGTACTTGCCCACTCTCGACTTGCTTCTCTGTATTCACCGTCGACCCTACATCCTCTGTCCACTCACATGACTCGCAATTCCCATAATTTACTTAGTCGACGGGTACTTACCCACTCTCGACCCACTTCCTTAGATCCCGCATCAAGCGCAGCAACCTGTGAAGCGTTGAAGTTTGAAGTGTTGAGGTCTAACGCGGAACTTGGCCTATGCGAGAGCCACGACAGTGGATCCACATCTGTTTATGACCTGCCCTTTTCCTCCTCCTTTTTGATAACCCACCTCCCTCTCTCTGGTTCGCTCACTTACCGTAATTCTTGGGTTCGGCACTGCCAGTCAGTTGACGCACACTCCTCCTGGCTCGGAAGTTCTCCTTTGCTCGTTTCCTTCCTTATCGCGTTCCACTATTGACCACTCACATTCTTTGATCCATCACGTGTCTCGCGATTCTCGCAGTTTTGATTGGTCAATGGGTACTTACCCGTTGGGCGTTACCCTTCCAAGTGGCTGAGAGAAACCACGCCTTCCCTCTGATCCGCCTTCCTAGCTCGCTCGCCCACCTCCCCTTCTCGTCCGTTCACCCATTGCGTTCACCACAGAGTATCCTCGCCCTCTATGGCCCATCAGCGTCTCTTGGACGCCAAACTCTGATCTGTCTTGCTTCTTACTCGGTAGTTCACTTCTTCTGTTGCCCGTCTTCTCATTATCGCTCTCACCGTTTACCGTCCCACATCCTTTGGCCGATCGCATGTCTGGGCCATACCACACTCCCATACTTTCAGTTGGCCAACAAACACCGGCCCGTTCTCGACTCGCCCCTCTCCACCTAGATGGGTAATTCACTTCCCATTGTTCGTTCACTCATTCATAACGTCAAGATCTCCGTATTCAAACTGTTCAACGGATCACCACCTGTGTGTGACCTGCCCTTTCGCTCCTCCACCTTAGTAACCAACTTCCTCTCTACCCAATCCACTCCCTTATCCCACCTCTCAGATGCTACTCCACCTCTCACCTCCACGCTCGGTGGCCCTTCTCCGTTTCTTGTCCGTTCACCGCCCAGCACCCCCCCACTTTTTCGTTTGCGATCCGTGGTCCCATTCCCCCTGGGTAGTGTTCTCCCCAATTGGTTTATTCTCCCACCTACTGTGCGAATTCGCCCATCTTTACACGAGCCCATTCCCTCTGCGCTCGTCGATGATGTCCCATTATTCTCGACAACCACCCCCCTACGTGAAGATATTTCAAATTTCAAATCTCCCTTATCACGTCCTCGGTGAGCACCCACTCACCAACCCTCACCTCTTCTGACGTGTCTCACGACTCCCCGATATTTCGTTTTGTGTTTCGGTCTCACCTCTCCTTCAGGCAAGACAGATGCTCATCGTCATTTGATAGCCATATTTTTGCCAGTACCCACCCCTGAGATCGCTGTGTCCTGGAGTATGTAGATGAAGTTGTACTTCTTTAAGTCCATCATACGAAACGGTAGTTCACAGCAATTTGTTTGTATCGTCCTAATCAAAACCTATGTTTCACCAAAGTCGCTTCGGTTCCGCCACTACCAGGGCGCACTGCATCAAAGTGCCAGCGTTGCCGGGACAATATCCGACACGTGCCTCGTCCTGTTGTAATCTAGTGAACCCATGGCAACCTTCCCTCCCCGTCACTGTCCTCCTGGTAAAGATATAGAGTGAGGCCGTTGCTTCTTTTCTTGATTTCGCCCAGCCTCTCTTCTCTCAATCCCCCTGCCCAACGCCGTACAACCACAACAACGCACAGTCACCCATCAGTCAGAGAATCTACTCGCCACTGACTTCTCATCGTGTGCGTGATCGACTGTTTCAGCGACCTTCCTGTGGTCCCCCTCCCCTCATACGCGCAAAATTCGCAAGTTTAACTGCACCCTATCAACGCACTATTCAAATTTCACTGCACAGCAGCCCGCATTCGTCCATATCCGAAGATTGTACGCGGAATGCTGTAGGCATGCTGACCGCCACTCCGTGACAACAATTACCCATATCCTAGGACTTGATTCACAACACCGACTGGCCTGAACGTCCATGGCCTCTTGATGGGTCACCCCAACATCTATCCCCCCCGACTCCCTTCTCCGATGTGTATCATCCATTGCGCCTTCCTCCGTTCGACTGCAGAAACTCGCTCAGCAATCGTTCACCCTCATGTAAGGTTCCCCAACAAAGTGATTCACAACTTGTCTGAATTCACGGTAAGTCAACTTTCAATGCCATACGATGCACCACCAATGGTCTGACCCAACCCGTTGGCATTGTGCAATCTAACAGGTACCTTGCCTCGCCAGAGCGAGCCCCTTCAGCTATCTTTTCTCCATGGGTCATGGACCATACATCGTGACAATTCTCCATGGGTCATGGGCCATGCAACGTTGTACAACGCGTTGTACAACCCATGACCCATGGAGAAAAGATACCATTGTACAACCCATGACCCATGGGTAATGGAATAGTATCCGTTGCCCATGCCCCATGGGTTGTACAATGGTATCTGTTGCCCATGCCCCATGGGTTGTACAACACTATCCATTTCCCATGGGTCATGGGTTGTACAACACTATCCAATTCCCATGCCCCATGGGTTGTACAACGCTATCCATTCTCCATGGGGCATGGGTTGTACAACGCTATCCGATTCCCATGCCCCATGGGTTGTACAACGCTATCCGATTCCCATGCCCCATGGGTTGTACAACGCTATCCATTTCCCATGCCCCATGGGTTGTACAACACTATCCGTTCCCCATGGGTCATGGGTTGTACAACGCTATCCTTTCTCCATGGGGCATGGGTTGTACAACACTATCCATTCTCCATGCCCCATGGGTTGTACAACACTATCCTTTCTCCATGGGGCATGGGTTGTACAACACTATCCAATTCCCATGCCCCATGGGTTGTACAACGCTATCCTTTCTCCATGGGGCATGGGTTGTACAACGCTATCTGATTCCCATGCCCCATGGGTTGTACAACGCTATCCATTTCCCATGGGTCATGGGTTGTACAACACTATCCAATTCCCATGCCCCATGGGTTGTACAACGCTATCCATTCTCCATGGGGCATGGGTTGTACAACACTATCTATTTCCCATGCCCCATGGGTTGTACAACACTATCCGATTCCCATGCCCCATGGGTTGTACAACGCTATCTGTTCCCCATGGGTCATGGGTTGTACAACACTATCCTTTCTCCATGGGGCATGGGTTGTACAACGCTATCCATTCTCCATGGGGCATGGCTTGTACAACGCTATCCATTTCCCATGGGTCATGGGTTGTACAACACTATCTGATTCCCATGCCCCATGGGTTGTACATCACTATCCAATTCCCATGCCCCATGGGTTGTACAACAGCATCTTGTGCCCATGGGGCATCAGTTGCAGAATGGTGTCCTTTCTCCATGTCCCATGGATTATATCACTATTCCAGGAAAGGAGATGCTTTATAAGTCAACCATTAACTGTGTGAATTTGAAAAAAATAGACTCTGTTTGTATGCATGATAGACCATATATCAGTTTGTGGCTCTAACCTAATGGAAACTAAACTTAACCTGATAATAGCCACAACCTAATCCTCAATCTAACCTGAGCCAATGTAAACTTGACCCATGAACCTAAGCCTAACCTAATCCTAAACCTGGTCTAATCCCAAATCTAACCCTGACCTGACCTGACCTAACCTAACCTAACCTAACCTAACCTAACCTAACCTAACCTAACCTAACCTATACCTAAACTAACCTATACCTATACTAACCTATACCTAATCTAACCTGGTATGGGCAAACCTAACCTACATATCATGACCTGTTTCAGCCTAATGTCATGTATGCCAGCCAAGACTAACTTCACCCAGTTGCAAACATATGACTTGGGTCACAGGACCATAAAGCAAACTGCAGTCCCCTCACTCTGTGCCCAACCATCCCATAAGCCCACAGATGCACATATATATCATCAGCAACCCAGCATCATGCTTATCACCCATGTTCAACCACAAACCACTCTCACCCTTTGTTCTGTGCTATCTCAAAGCCTAACCATAACTCTAGCTCACCCACCCATATTAATCCTTGTGTGGAATATGTTATAAGTCTATAAACCATATGTTTGTAGGCCACTTGCTTGTGGGCCCAAGGAGGTGGATGAACTTGAGTTGTGGTTTGTCTGTGAGATGGCACAGAACAAAGGGTGAGAGTGGTTTGTGGTTGAACATGGGTGATAAGCATGATGCTGGGTTGCTGATGATATATATGTGCATCTGTGGGCTTATGGGATGGTTGGGCACAGAGTGAGGGGACTGCAGTTTGCTTTATGGTCCTGTGACCCAAGTCATATGTTTGCAACTGGGTGAAGTTAGTCTTGGCTGGCATACATGACATTAGGCTGAAACAGGTCATGATATGTAGGTTAGGTTTGCCCATACCAGGTTAGATTAGGTATAGGTTAGTATAGGTATAGGTTAGTTTAGGTATAGGTTAGGTTAGGTTAGGTTAGGTTAGGTTAGGTTAGGTTAGGTTAGGTCAGGTCAGGTCAGGGTTAGATTTGGGATTAGACCAGGTTTAGGATTAGGTTAGGCTTAGGTTCATGGGTCAAGTTTACATTGGCTCAGGTTAGATTGAGGATTAGGTTGTGGCTATTATCAGGTTAAGTTTAGTTTCCATTAGGTTAGAGCCACAAACTGATATATGGTCTATCATGCATACAAACAGAGTCTATTTTTTTCAAATTCACACAGTTAATGGTTGACTTATAAAGCATCTCCTTTCCTGGAATAGTGATATAATCCATGGGACATGGAGAAAGGACACCATTCTGCAACTGATGCCCCATGGGCACAAGATGCTGTTGTACAACCCATGGGGCATGGGAATTGGATAGTGATGTACAACCCATGGGGCATGGGAATCAGATAGTGTTGTACAACCCATGACCCATGGGAAATGGATAGCGTTGTACAAGCCATGCCCCATGGAGAATGGATAGCGTTGTACAACCCATGCCCCATGGAGAAAGGATAGTGTTGTACAACCCATGACCCATGGGGAACAGATAGCGTTGTACAACCCATGGGGCATGGGAATCGGATAGCGTTGTACAACCCATGCCCCATGGAGAATGGATAGCGTTGTACAACCCATGGGGCATGGGAATTGGATAGTGTTGTACAACCCATGACCCATGGGAAATGGATAGTGTTGTACAACCCATGCCCCATTGGGAACAGATAGCGTTGTACAACCCATGGGGCATGGGAATCGGATAGCATTGTACAACCCATGCCCCATGGGGAAAGGATAGCATTGTACAACCCATGGGGCATGGGAATTGGATAGTGTTGTACAACCCATGGGGCATGGAGAATGGATAGTGTTGTACAACCCATGCCCCATGGAGAAAGGATAGCGTTGTACAACCCATGACCCATGGGGAACGGATAGTGTTGTACAACCCATGGGGCATGGGAAATGGATAGCGTTGTACAACCCATGGGGCATGGGAATCGGATAGCGTTGTACAACCCATGCCCCATGGAGAATGGATAGTGTTGTACAACCCATGGGGCATGGGAATTGGATAGTGTTGTACAACCCATGACCCATGGGAAATGGATAGTGTTGTACAACCCATGCCCCATTGGGAACAGATAGCGTTGTACAACCCATGGGGCATGGGAATCGGATAGCATTGTACAACCCATGCCCCATGGGGAAAGGATAGCATTGTACAACCCATGGGGCATGGGAATTGGATAGTGTTGTACAACCCATGGGGCATGGAGAATGGATAGTGTTGTACAACCCATGCCCCATGGAGAAAGGATAGCGTTGTACAACCCATGACCCATGGGGAACGGATAGTGTTGTACAACCCATGGGGCATGGGAAATGGATAGCGTTGTACAACCCATGGGGCATGGGAATCGGATAGCGTTGTACAACCCATGCCCCATGGAGAATGGATAGCGTTGTACAACCCATGGGGCATGGGAATTGGATAGTGTTGTACAACCCATGACCCATGGGAAATGGATAGTGTTGTACAACCCATGCCCCATTGGGAACAGATAGCGTTGTACAACCCATGGGGCATGGGAATCGGATAGCATTGTACAACCCATGCCCCATGGGGAAAGGATAGCATTGTACAACCCATGAGGCATGGGGAAGGGATAGTGTTGTACAACCCATGGGGTATGGGTGTGATGATTTCGCCGTTTACCCCCTTTCATTTCCTTTATTTAACGCTTCATCACCACTAAGTCAGTTAGTGCCCTGCCCTAAACATGGCGGTAAACTGTTTATTATGCCATATGCCCTATGCCTAACGATTCAAAGTCCAATACGTGGAACGTGCTACTAGTCAAAATACCCCAGAAGACCCGAGGTATAATACGTGAACATGTACCGGCGAACCTTCATACGAAGATTCCCCCTACCTGGCCCTCCGTTGCCCCTGGACGACTAGTAGATATTCAGGCTACCGACAACAAGGGATGTATTAATAAGTGTCGCGCGTTGACCTCTCGCAGAAGTCAACCGGCTTATTAATCTGACCCTTGGATTGGACTTACGAAAACCATTATGTTTTACGACTCATGGATCATATGCAATAAACAAGAAAGAAGATCAATTCCGGACGCCACAATACAAAAGAGTTATCTAATCAATATCTCTGCGGATCCTTTGTATTGCCTCCAAGGCCGTCCTCACCAACTCCTCGTTCGCCCAGTTCTGCTCTCGAATCTCATTCGGGTCCACGTCTGACAGGTCCGCGTAATCTGGAAGTTCGCTATCAGAGTTTGGTTCCGAGTCAGGAACAAACTCGGCATACGGATCGAACTCCAGAGCCGGCCACCGGTTCCTCGGCAAAGTCGTATCCGTAACCGTGATCAGAGGAGTCATCCTCCTACGAGGAATGGGAGTGTCTCTACAAACAACTCCAACATTCCTGTAGAACTCCTCCTCCTGGATCTCAACGACTTCATCATCAATGGGAACCAACCTGTTCTCATACTGGACCACGAGACGAGCAGGCGGAGACTCGGCCCGCTCCGGAACCTCCAACTCTCCCTCCTCAACTTGAACCTCCGGTTCGTTACACTTCCTCTGAAGATCCCGGACTTCTCCGGTCAACTCGGAGACACGACGAGTAAGGCGAACCTAAAAACGAATAGGGTTAGAAGATATCAAAAACCTTCAACCCCTACCCGTTACCTTATCGTCCTCCAATTCTCCGGTCTTCGTAACAAGACTCCGGACCAAGTCCTTCAACGTGATCACCTCTCCCTAGAAAGAAAGTTTGAGTTAGAAAGGTCAATTACTCCGGACCCAAACTTTCTTACGTTCAGCCTATTGATCGCCATACCATGTTGCTCCTGCTCATCTTCAATCTTCAAGATGCCCTCATGGCATCCAAGGAACTCCTTCTCCAACTTCTCGATCTCTTCTCGACGACCATCAACTCGCTCATTAACATGAGCAACCTCATCCATCAACATGGACCCAACGTTACCCGTATGGATAACGCTGGCCTCCAACACAGAGTTGAAGGTCTCATTGGTCTCAGTGACGAACTCGACACCCCTATTGAGGAGTTCGGTCGCATAAGGGTTCGTCTCAATACGCGCCAACTTGCGCCGAGACACCCTACGAGAAGCTTGGATGAAATCCCTGAAACCTAAAAGGAGTTAGCTTGGTTTCCTAAATCGGAATGCGCAAGCAGGGCCCCCACCTAAATCAGAGAACCCCTCATTAGGGTCGGCGGTGGCGGTCCGGTCCATGATGGCTCCCAAAGTGGGATAAGGGCGGGACGGATCACGACGGGCATGAGAGAAGCGGTCAACGTTGTAATTGTTCTCCTGAACAGGAGAGATAGAGGAAGAGCGACGGGTGGGAATACGAGTAGAAGCACGAGGCATGTTGGCTATGTGTGTAACAAAGGGAGGTTTGTTGGAAGACCAGTCATCCAACCCCCTTTGGTTATATACCAAATGCCACGCCCCTTTCACGACTCAGGAGTTGAGTCATCCTTTCTATTGTTTACTGCGCATGACCCACATGACATCATATGCCCCTATCTTTAGTCATATGCTCCCCTTTTGCCATTGGCTGTTAGTCAGCCATACCCACATTCCTTCCGAACATTCTCAGGATACGTCATGCTTTGTAACTGCTTTGTAATGCTCTCAAATTGCTATTGGCCGCCACACTTTCGTTTATCAGCTGATAATTTGTAGCATTAGTCACCACGTAACGCACAGACCATGCAGTGCTGTGCACGGACCATGTTTGTCTGTGTTTGTATCCATAGTGTAGTTACATGTCACTGTCACGTCACAAATCTAAGTAGTATATATACTCAGAGTAGTCTAGCCTGTACTCCTTAGATTTGTTATCATCAGACTCTCCGTGACCTCTATTGCTGTGTGCTTAGAGCAAGAGTGCCTGAAGACCCTTGTCTCCTTCTTTCTCCTCTTCTCCAATCTAGTCTGTGAAGAGACTTCCGATATCCCTGGGTTTGCAGCAGGGTTATAACTGTGTGTTTGATCCCTGAAGCGATAGGTTTGGATAACAAGAGTGTTATTGAACTGTAGAGGTCGCGTCGGCCTGACAATGGGCAACAGATACCATTGTACAACCCATGGGGCATGGGCAACGGATACTATTCCATTACCCATGGGTCATGGGTTGTACAATGGTATCTTTTCTCCATGGGTCATGGGTTGTACAACGCGTTGTACAACGTTGCATGGCCCATGACCCATGGAGAATTGTCACGATGTATGGTCCATGACCCATGGAGAAAAGATAGCTGAACCCTGTGCCAGAGCAACGGGTTGTCTCTGTTCTTGGACACAAAAGCCCATCGCGTACCGGGATTATGGACTCGTAGTTTTTGAGTCTGCAACGTCCAAGCCACTCCCAACGGGCCCCTTATCCCCATCACACATTCCCTGTCATCCCTCAGTACGACAACCCGCAATTCATTCAGCAACTCCTACCGTGCCTCTCGGAATCAATCAAATTCTTCCAACTCTACACTCACAAGCTCCGCCGCCCTACTCAGGGCAACTCCGTGCCAACCGCCCACACCTTGTCGATGATCCACCATCGCTCAGGATTTTTCCTGATGTGCTGATGTCGTCGTCCAGTGCATCAAGAACCATTCAGGCGGTCTCTAGGCTCACCCCCAAAGATACAAAGTTCCCGGATCACCGTTGTTCGCACCACCCAGACAGCAAAGTCGAAGGGTCTCAGGCAAATAGTGCGAGGAGCATGGGAGCCGGAATCTTGTCGAGGACCACCACCTGCGCTGCGTAGGTTGAATGTACTTTCCTCTGTAGAACCTCATACTTCTAAAAATATCGTGCATGAGAAAAAGAAAGCAACATCGTCACGTGCCCACCCTCTCTTGAAATTTTTCTGACACCGGCCAACAAAACAAGGGTTGGAGTCTTGCCGTGGACCACCACTTATGCAGTGTGGGTTACTGTGCTTTTGTCTGTGTGAAACTAAACGCGATTGTAAAATTCTCGTGCGCGATAAACAGAAGAGACCATCGTCGCTTTGTTTCACCGCCCCTTCTGGAGCCTTGCTGGACACCGGTCAAAGAAGCGAATCTCTTCGAGGCACCCTGAATCGACCACATTGTCCAGCTCATGTGGCTAGCACACCCATGTGACCCAAGAGTCACGCGTCACGTTTTGTTTATTCCCACGTTGGTATGCAGTCATCAAAACAGATATATATTCGTGCGCAACATAACATTGGGGGATCACTTACGGCCAACGGAACTAGCAGCCCTCAGGACAAATACTCGTCATCATAATCGAAACCAATCTCAAGCCAATCACTATTCTCTTCGTCGTAGATTCCAGCCTCCTCATCAAGTTCCAGATCAATCTCGTCATCGTTTTCATCCCCACTACCATGTCCCGGTTCGGTAACACCATCTCGTTTCTCGCTGGGAAAGGCCGTTTTCCGTAAGGAGCCAGATGGGTTTGTAGGGACGCCCGAGGATTCCAGTGGGCGTCCCGCCGTAGGAGATATGATCTCTGTGGCCCAGGAGTAGTTCTTCGCCTACGCAGTGTCCAGCTTTAATTTGATGAGGCCAGGGAGCCACTGGCTGGCAAGGGATACCGCGAGCTCGTGATATGAGTTCGCCTGTTTGCGGGCATAACTGTCAATTCCATGTTGGACGTCGGCTGTGACTGAGCATGAGCGAGATCCAACTCTTCCACACCACCAGGTTGACTTCCACTCGAGGAACATGACAATTTGACGCATTTCTTCTTGAAGCAGGTCGGACTCCTCCTCCCAACGATCGGCCCTTGCCCTGGATGTCATCCACTCGTGGCGGACGGTCTCATTCACTTCCCCCTCAGAAGGATCGGTTCCCTCCTGGGATTCACCTCCCGAAGGACCTCTCCAGATCCAAGACATCGTGTAAAAGCCATCCCCGACACCTCGTTCATCAAGTTCCTTCCCTGGCCCACGATTGTCTTTGTCCGTCAGCTCCAGATAGTCCTCGCACCAACCACCCACGGGATCCAAGGAGAGGAGTGCAGCATAGGCAAGACAGTAGCGCTGTATCGCTCGGCGTATCCGAGCAGTGACCCCTGACTCAGCGGCCCTTGACTTTGTCTGGGTTTTCTGACCTTCTCCAGCCACGTTGGACTTGAAGTACATTCTCAGGCTTCGAAGGGTTCGTCTGAGGCGTCTCAAGTCCACCAAGTTGTCTTGCACTTGGGCCAGACGAAGGGTGTGTTCGATCTCGATGATACCCTGGTGACACGATGACCGGTTGTCATGAGAGAGGTGGGAGGGAAGGAGGAGTGGCCAGAGTTCGGGCTTTGAATCGTCGAATTTGTATGGGTCGTCGGGGGCGAGAGGGTCTTGTTCGCCAACTAGATATCCGGATACTTGCGGCATGTAAACGACTTGAGCTGTCTTCCATAATTTGATCCGCCGTGCGAGAGCATTCCTTTGCTCTTGAACTTCCACCTTCTGCGGGTCCATCCGTGGCACTTTGGTCTTCAGATGCGCCATCACTTGCTGCCTACAGGATGAGGAATTAGACCTGATATATGATACATGATACATTGTGCGCACTGTTGGTCCTCGAGTTCAAGGCCCATGCGAATGAAGGAGAAGGGAGATAACTGGTGCGGGAATGTGCTGCTGGACGTGGGATCAAGTGCTTCAGCCTCCGAAAGTTTGCGTTTTGCAGAATTGAAGTTTGAGGCTGTGAGAATCCAGAGTCAGAACCGGTGGAGCTGCACAGACGGTTGACTTACCCCTCTCGACCACTCGGTATGGGTCTGGTTGCGAAGGGTCTACCTCCCACTTAAGCTTCATCACCTTCCATTCACGGATCATACTGGGGGGTCTGTGTGCCTCAAACTCTCTACAGGCTTCCCCACACTTCCTCGCCATGTCAACGGCCTCGCATAGGTTCTTCAAAAGCAATGGCCCTGCACAACTGTAAGGATGATGTTGACTCAGGCAGTGTGTGAAGGCTCACCAAAACCAACGATTTTCCGCCAATTCCAACCGCCCCAATGTCCGTCGAGTGCCGAATGTCGTGCGCCAGAGCCCATCTCTCATGTTGAGATAGCTGCTGGGTTGGTGTGAGCCCACCCAGATTCAATATTCTCGCCATGAGTACGTCCAACGCCTGGCCGGTAATTGAACAAGTATTTTGTGTGACAGCTTGGCCCGTGCGCAGGGAGGTGGAACTTTGGGATGAAACACTCTAGGGCAAACTTGTTATCGGAGATCTGAAGCTCTTCTGAGTAGTTTTGTATCCTCTGGAACAACTTGATGGACCAACGGCAGGCAATATCGTAAGAAATCTTGATTGTTTTGACTTGCTCGTTCTTCAAAGTAGACAGAAAAATATAGTCCATGTTGACGAATCTTGCACGAGCCGGTCAAACACGAAGGGGTACAATTAAGGCACAAAGACTTACCTCTCTCCTTTTTGCAAGTCAACGACACCGTTCTTGCGAACGAGACCATGGCAGCAAACCACTGCGCCCACACCAGATACGCTGAAATCTTTCGAGCGGCTCGAATTCGCCTGATTCACTGCATGGAACTCAGTCCCACATGTCTCGATCTTCCGGTAAGTGAGTATTTCATTCGGCGCCATAGAAGAAAAGCTAGAGACGCTCACATCAACCTCGTTGGTATGACTCTTGAGATGAGCCTCAAACTTGTCGTTGTTCACGAAGTATGCTAACCCAGACCCAAGCTCTGGATCGGCGATCCCACGCGTCTTTAGCTTGAGTCGAAAGTTGGCGTCTATTGCAAGGAACAGACTATACAACCACCTATCATAAAAAGTCGTTAAGTTAAGTGACATTGAACAATGAAAATGGAATCCCTACGATTTGTCCTTGGACTCGTTCTCCCATCCTGGGGGCAAGTTTCGTCCTGGATGTGGGCATGCCGGACATTCCACCGCCAGTGCCCCGTCGCCAAGATCATCCACCGCTACAATGGAGTGGCCGGCTGCACCCCGCTTGATGTCCTTGAGATGACGCCATTGCCGGACGCACCGTGACATCTCGTGGTACCGATACTATCGAAGGGCGTGAGCGACGTAGTGATTACCCCGTTGACCCGGCATACCTTAATTTTTGAATGTCCGCGGTTGTCCGTTTTCTGCATGATCGCATTGTAGAAGTCGTACAGATTCAACTTTCCTTGCATCGATATTTTGTGATAAGTGTCCAAGAGATCGAATGTGAAAACGGTTTTAGGCTGGAGGATTGACGCAGGGAACCAACGAACTCTTAGTAGTTGACGAAAGGTCTCCAGAAACGAGGTGTGGGGACAAACACAAAATCGGACACGGACGAAATGGTATCCGGAAACATCAATAACAAAGATACACTTGGATTCTGTCACCATGGGGCACTTCTCGCCCGAGTGAGAGAGGTCAACAACAAGTCCAAGGGTTTCGAGGGAGGTATTTTCAAAGAAATCGCCGTTCCACAACTTGGGGTTGAGATCAACTCGAGTGGGCACTGTGCGAAGTACTGAACATACCTGAATTCTGTGGAGCGGGAGGCTCTTATGGGCTGAGACCATACACCCCGAGCAGCGCAATACCCCCCCAAAACAATCACCGCATCTTAAACTCCCTGGGTGGTTCGCGCAGTCGGGACATGGTTTCAGGCCCTCTGACGCGTCACCCAAACCATCAAGACGAAGCAACTCGTCTAGGAAAACCGAACGATGCTGAATCCACTGCTCCATTTTGGTCTGAAAACACTGGTGAGTTCCAAGAGGAGAGGAGACAGTAGTTTACTTACACTGTCGTTTCCCTTCACACGTTTCCGCTTTGGGCGTCGCGTTCTAACAGTCTCGGAATCTGCAAGAGCTCCTGCTTCCTCCACGTCAATGGCCTCTTCTGTTTCTCCTGCGACCTCACTCGGTGAGGGTTCTTCAGGTGGCGATACCTTCGGAAAATGGTGTAGAGTTTTCCTGGTCCCTCTGATGCGACCGGTCTTCTCTGAAGTCGAGACATTCCAGACGCGAACATTCTCCACAACCTTCTTGTCATCGCGAACAGGGTCGAGGCTAGAGAACGTGAACGTTGAATTACCTTTATTACCTCTCCTTTTCTTGCGGACAGGTCTAGAACCTGTTGCCTCACGTTTGGACATAATCTGGAGGACAGGGAACGCTGGGAGGGGGGGCAACAGCAGAATCGATGTGGCGATGTCGGACGTGACGCGCGAAGCTTGAAGCGTCACGGGTTGAAATTACAAAAAAAAAAGTGAAGTCCCTCAAAGTAATCGACGCTCTTCGGTTGGGGTTTCAGAAGTTTAATACAAGTTTTCTAAGTTCTGAAAGAATTTCCGCTTCCCCCTCGCATTCAACGGTGTTCCCTCTCTGCTGTTTGCCCCTCGGTGGTTCCGCAGGTACCACATCACTCGTGCGTGTTCCTGGACAGAACGGTTATTCCAGATGGTTCAAGATCGGATATCGCCCGTACTCCTTGGGAGGTACGTTGCTGTTGAGGTTATCTATGTGTTTCCTGATCTTAATTCTAACCATACTTCACGCAGCTAAGAATTTGGAGGTCCGGAACATATCCGCTCCAGGATGTCCAAGGTCATCGGGTGAGACATCCTTGGTTATACACATAACGCAATTGGGGGATGTCTAAAGGACATCTGCGGTTAGAGTTGTTGGACGTCCACGGTGTTTCTACCGCAGTATGATCCCTGGACCTCGTTGGCCATGTGTCCCCCCTTCTTATCGTTACGTTCTCCTGTACAGTTCTAACCACCCGAATCCAACCGGATTGTTCGGCGGGCACGAGTGTTTCCGCAACGTTTCCATGAGATCTCCTTCCCGAGGGACGCCAATCCGTTGGACCACAGTGGATGTTATCATCCACTGCCCTCCGACTTTATGGGGAGTTCTGTTTTGATTTCACGCCCTTGTTTTCTCCCTGCCCGCGTGCGCGATTGGCGGTGTATCGTGGCCTGCGAGGCATTCTTAGCGTTGGCCAACGTCTGGTTCGCACTGAACGTATTTCCACACTAGTGGTAGCTAACTTTTACTGAGTAAAGTGTGATAACTGGTCAGATTTCACCCTCAAAGTTATCATGATAACTTTGAGTACTGCTCAACCCATACTCACCCACTGTTTTGGGTTGATGGGAGAGGTCCCAATTAGGCAGGTGCCGAGGGTGTGGATTGCCTGGGAGTCTGGGTGGGTTTCCTTTTTGGGAATATCCCAGAAAGGAAATATTGATGGCTTATGTAAGCAATGATGGGAAACAGAATAGATGGAATGTCTATAAAAGGAAATACTATAAAAGGAAATACCATAAGAGGAAATTTGATGGATTACATAATGGGATCATGTGACTTCCTAAAAAGGAAATTTGACCTGGTATGTTATTTTTACCAAATATGTTATTTTTACCAAATATGTTATTTTTACCAAATATGTTATTTTTACCAAATATGTTATTTTTACCAAATATGTTATTTTTACCAAATATGTTATTTTTACCAAATATGTTATTTTTACCAAATATGTTATTTTTACCAAATATGTTATTTTTACCAAATATGTTATTTTTACCAAATATGTTATTTTTACCAAATATGTTATTTTTACCAAATATGTTATTTTTACCAAATATGTTATTTTTACCAAATATGTTATTTTTACCAAATATGTTATTTTTACCAAATATGTTATTTTTACCAAATATGTTATTTTTACCAAATATGTTATTTTTACCAAATATGTTATTTTTACCAAATATGTTATTTTTACCAAATATGTTATTTTTACCAAATATGTTATTTTTACCAAATATGTTATTTTTACCAAATATTCTATTTTTTACCAGATTTGTTATTTTTCTAACTACAGCAATTTCTAAGTGTGAGAACTTCTAAATAGCATAATTTTCAAGGATAGTGACCTTTCAATAAGTTGATTTTCCAACATTACAATTGGAAGGTCTTCATTTCAATGAGATTTATGTAAACTTTTCTTTGCCTTTTCTACCATATGATAGAATATGGTTCTGTTTGTAGTCATGACCTAACCTAACCTAAACCGACCCTAACTCAACTTGATTTTGTTTTATCTTATCTCACCTAACCCCTAATCTAATCTAATCTACAAGTGTTTCATCTAATCTACCCAAAATAGTCCACCTGACCTAACCTAACCTACAGTAAATCCAACCCACTGTAAATGTAATCTACCATAAACATAATCTGTGGTAAACATAATCTACGGTAAACATAATCTACGGTAAACATAATCTACGGTAAACATAATCTACGGTAAACATAGTCTACAGCAAACATAGTCTACAGCAAACATAATCTACGGTAAACATAATCTACGGTAAACATAGTCTACAGCAAACATAGTCTACAGCAAACATAATCTACGGTAAACATAATCTACGGTAAACATAGTCTACAGCAAACGTAGTCTACGGTAAATGTAGTCTACAGTAAACTTAATCTACCGTAAACGTACTCTACCGTAAACAAACTCTACCGTAAACATAATCTACCTTAAACATAATCTACCTTAAATTTAACCTAAACCTAACCTAACCTAAACCTAACCTAACCTAAACCTAGCCTAACCTAACCTACCGTCAACGTAAACCTAACCTGACCTACCCTACCCTAAACCTAACCTACTCTACACCTAACCTACTCTACACCTAACCTACCCTAAACCTAACCTGTCCCAAACCTAAACCTAACCTACCCTAAACCTAACCTGTCCCAAACCTAAACCTAACCTACCCTAAACCCCACCCTACAGTAGTCCACCTAACCTTACCTGACCCTGTTCTAAAGTAGCCTTACCCAACCCAATATGGTCTACTGGACCTAACCTAACTAAATCTATCTGGCCCTGACCTGACCTAACCTGATCTAACCCAGCCTAGCATAACCTAACCTAATCTGCAAAAATGTGAACCTAGCTCAACCTATCCTCACCCAGCCCATTAGTATGTAACTTGGTTTATGGGAACACAGGATGAACCACACACTTCCCAACTACAAGCTGACAATTGCTCAGGTGCATCTACTTTGCTGGACCTACAAGCCAGTGGACCTATAAGCCTATATGCCCACAAACCCATGGGGACCTATACTCAGTACATGTGACAAGCCATATTCTGTTCCAGACTGCAACCTGGCTGCAACCCAAGCCCTTTCACCCTGCAGGCTAATGGACTCATCAACTCAAACCCTTACAGATCTGTAGGCCCATAATACACCAACTGGCTAATAGGTCCAGCTAGGTGGACAAGTTTGGGTTGCAGTCAGGTTGCAGTCTGGAACAGAATATGGCTTGTCACATGTACTGAGTATAGGTCCCCATGGGTTTGTGGGCATATAGGCTTATAGGTCCACTGGCTTGTAGGTCCAGCAAAGTAGATGCACTTGAGCAATTGTCAGCTTGTAGTTTGGAAGTGTGTGGTTCATCCTGTGTTCCCATAAACCAAGTTACATACTAATGGGCTGGGTGAGGATAGGTTGAGCTAGGTTCACATTTTTGCAGATTAGGTTAGGTTATGCTAGGCTGGGTTAGATCAGGTTAGGTCAGGTCAGGGCCAGATAGATTTAGTTAGGTTAGGTCCAGTAGACCATATTGGGTTGGGTAAGGCTACTTTAGAACAGGGTCAGGTAAGGTTAGGTGGACTACTGTAGGGTGGGGTTTAGGGTAGGTTAGGTTTAGGTTTGGGACAGGTTAGGTTTAGGGTAGGTTAGGTGTAGAGTAGGTTTGGGACAGGTTAGGTTTAGGGTAGGTGTCAGGGCCACTCTTCGCCCTTCAGGTACCAGTGCTGTTGGTGAGTCGCAACTCCAACCAACAAGAAACAATGGGGCAAAGGGGGAACGACTTCCCTATATCCACCCAAAGTCTACGTGGTCCAAAACGCGATGGACGAGTGTTCTCCGGTAGGTTGTCCGAATTCACAGCAGGAGTGCCGAGCCTCTATCAGGTAAACCCCTATCGTCTTCTGAGGGCGGATACAAGAGCCCGAGGATGGCGCCTCAAACTGGTGCTTGATTAAGAGAGCGGCGAGGAACTCCTTTTCGTAAGCGCGTTCGCCGATTCTTAACGCAAGGCTGAGAGAGAGAGGAGAGCGAACGTGTTCAGAGAGTTACTCGATAAGCTCTTCAGTGGCCTACAGCAAATACACCGATGCTGCAAGGAGAAGAGGACTTCCCGAGATATCAAAGATAGGGAGTCCTCAGCTACTCTACTGGTACCTATATAGGAGAGTGGCCGGGACATAGATAATCCCATCTAATAATAACTCGGAGCAGAGAAGGGCCGAGAGTAAACTAGAACAGTAAGCGGCCCGGGTCATAGAATAGAAATAATGAAGGAGTGGCTAAGGGGTCAGGGTTCGTGAGAGAATAAGAAAGGGGTCATGACGTCGTGTGGGAAAGGAATGACAAAGAACAATATCACATGTGAGGACGAACCAATGAAAGAACGACGTGTCAGCTCATTCGATCGGGACAACAAAAGACCGAGTGGGGCTTGAATGTCGAGGGCGAATTGTATGGAGAGACTGGACCGGTGAAACGATGGACCGATCCAATGGCGAATAGGACGCGAGCGCTGTCGAGGGTCGGATAAAGCGTAGCGCGAACCGGCCGTTGGATCCATCAAACTCCCTTCTTCCCACATCAACACTTCCACCAACCAACTACTCATTATGCCTATGATCTCTGACCGTGTCTTCCGTGCTGAGAACAGCACTGCTACCATCGAGTCCGCGGATCCTCGGTCCGTGCAGAACAAGAGCTACTTCTTGCCGAACGCCAATGTGGCGTACCCTAGTTATCGCGAGGTGCGACGTCACGTGTCGCTATTTGCTGGCAACAACTGACATCGCATTTGTAGATCTTCGCCGCGGCCGACAAGGTGGATGCTCGACAACTGGAGGCAACGATCGCTAAGCCCCCCAGCTACCTGACCATGGACGACGAGTTGTGGTATCACAACTTGATCGACCACAAGCTGCAAGAGTCGATGCGAGGGGTAACGTTCAACACCGAGCTGCGCATGCCGTACGAGACTCCGGTGGCTTCGTCGTTGTGGGGGCTCCTGCGAATGGGGATCTACGATCTGGGGAACGGGGAAGGAAGATGGCCTGGAGCGACTCGCTCCCAACACTACACAGCAGCCGTTGGTCACCGCCTTTGGTTCCTTCTGAGGACGGAACAGAAAGCGGTGAGTCGGTCTGTGCATCCCGCTTGTGGGATAACACTGACGGACTTATAGAATGAGCGACTGAAGCGTGAGGTGAAGGAAGCGAAGGACGATGCCCGTAGGATGTACTCGGAGGCATTGGACACGAAGAAGACGCTTTTGCTGATGAACGACACGCTCCGAGTAACGTTCGAGAGCGAGATGCTGGCGCTGCGCGAAGAACACAATCGTTTGGTCGAGTCCTTGAAGGAACGGGACGACACCATCCAGCGGGACCTGGTCGAGGTCGACCGACGGCTCAACCGTCATAGAAGGGCTCTGAATGAGCTCGACACCAAGGTCGGTGCGACTTCTCCTGGTCTTTATCCAAGAAAGCCCACACCACTTCTAGGTTGATACGTTGGACGATGCCTTGCCGTTGCTGGGCGCTCGGGTCGAGTCCATGAGCGAGCGGTTGTGCCACTGCCGCACTCGTTCGGTGGCTGCGGTTCGCGACGAGTCCGAGGACGAGTCGATTCCGGATCGGATGGCTTCTCCCATAGGTGGGATGTCGGTTGACATATTTGACTTGTCCACTGACATCCTTTTTAGCTTCCGATGGATCGCATCGCACACCTGCGCATACCGATGGCGGGGAGGAGGTCGTTCGTGAGACGTCCGAAGAGACGGCCGTGAACCCGGTTAGTAGTTCTCCCGAGTTGGAGTACGCGGGGGAGAACGAGGTAGCCGTTCCGGTTCCGCCTCCGTCGATCTCTCCGGTGCGTGGGCAGCGTTCCATCCGTGCTCGTCGATGGGTTCCTTATCGTGGGACACTCCGTCCAGCGCACCGCATGCGTCCCAGTAATCCAGACGCTATCCGCCAGGGTGGAGACATTGAGTCCACCGTCCTATTCCGACGCGACGATGTTGCAGTGCCGCGTGGATCGCGGCGAGTTGATTCCGGTGGAGTCCGTCGACGTGAACGGCTTAACCGACCTTACGCTCTTGTCGGTCCAGCGTGCAGCGGAGGCCGTTCGCCTGGTGGCTCAACTGACCGAGAGAGTGGAGGGCTGGTCAGTCCAGAGGACTCTGGATCAGACTACGGTCGATTCAGCGAGGAACCGCCTGCGCGCCGAGGTTCAGCTGGTCGCAGCTCATCGTCTGGAGGAAGCTCGGGTCGTCGAGATGGTCGACGAGGAAGTCGACGAGAATGCCTCGGAGGGGACGGAGGAGGAGATTGCCAGTGCTGAAGAGTACTGGCAGACCAGGTCTTGATGGCTAGGGTTTGTACACCTTAGTCCTCGTCCATAGAGTCCGGGCGGATTTAACTCCGTCGGTTTGGTAGTCTCGTGTCTTCGCTGTGCGCGCGTGTGTAATATCATCGGTGTCCTTGTCTGTGTTTCTTGATGACGTGTGAGTCGTGATAAGGGAGATGATAAGATAAGAAAGGGGGATAGGTAAGGAAAGTGGTCGAAAGTTGGGTGTAAAAGTGGTTCAAAAAGAAGTTAAAATTCAGCACGCTGACAGTAGGTTAGGTGTAGAGTAGGTTAGGTTTAGGGTAGGTTAGGTCAGGTTAGGTTTACGTTGACGGTAGGTTAGGTTAGGCTAGGTTTAGGTTAGGTTAGGTTTAGGTTAGGTTAGGTTTAGGTTAGGTTAGGTTTAGGTTAGGTTAGGTTTAGGTTAAGTTTAAGGTAGATTATGTTTAAGGTAGATTATGTTTACGGTAGAGTTTGTTTACGGTAGAGTACGTTTACGGTAGATTAAGTTTACCGTAGACTACATTTACCGTAGACTACGTTTGCTGTAGACTATGTTTACCGTAGATTATGTTTACCGTAGATTATGTTTACCGTAGATTATGTTTACCGTAGATTATGTTTACCACAGGTTATGTTTATGGTAGATTACATTTACAGTGGGTTGGATTTACTGTAGGTTAGGTTAGGTCAGGTGGACTATTTTGGGTAGATTAGATGAAACACTTGTAGATTAGATTAGATTAGGGGTTAGGTGAGATAAGATAAAACAAAATCAAGTTGAGTTAGGGTCGGTTTAGGTTAGGTTAGGTCATGACTACAAACAGAACCATATTCTATCATATGGTAGAAAAGGCAAAGAAAAGTTTACATAAATCTCATTGAAATGAAGACCTTCCAATTGTAATGTTGGAAAATCAACTTATTGAAAGGTCACTATCCTTGAAAATTATGCTATTTAGAAGTTCTCACACTTAGAAATTGCTGTAGTTAGAAAAATAACAAATCTGGTAAAAAATAGAATATTTGGTAAAAATAACATACCAGGTCAAATTTCCTTTTTAGGAAGTCACATGATCCCATTATGTAATCCATCAAATTTCCTCTTATGGTATTTCCTTTTATAGTATTTCCTTTTATAGACATTCCATCTATTCTGTTTCCCATCATTGCTTACATAAGCCATCAATATTTCCTTTCTGGGATATTCCCAAAAAGGAAACCCACCCAGACTCCCAGGCAATCCACACCCTCGGCACCTGCCTAATTGGGACCTCTCCCATCAACCCAAAACATGGGTGAGTATGGGTTGAGCAGTACTCAAAGTTATCATGATAACTTTGAGGGTGAAATCTGACCAGTTATCACACTTTACTCAGTAATGTAACTACCACAGCTGATTTCCAGGGTGTTGCGATAGGTCGGAGGAAAGTGTAGCAAGTAGTTAGCATACTAGTGGGCATTATGCTAACGAGGGGTACCTCTAAGTCAATATAATATTTACACACTTCGGTGACACGGGGGGACAACATCAAACTACCCGGAAGTACGCTGGGAAAAGAACATCTTATTCTACAGTTTTATTGCAAATTGTAGCTCGTGTCACGGTATACGGCCGGAATTGCCAAAGCATACGGTGGCGGCCTCAAGAAGATCTTGCAGTTCTCAGTCGGCATCCAGCAAGTAGATGCGGAGTATGGAGCTGCTGAACGCCTGCTACTGCTCAGCAAGATGGGAAAGGGGGGAAACCTGGGACGCAGAGTAGAAATTTCAAGATATCTCATGCACCTGCAGAATTTCCACAGTATCCACAACAGGACGCAAACGAAGGCACGATCGAAACCCGCAGTTGATCATGAAAGATGTGTTCAGAGAGTCGGGGGTGGACAGGATGCGCAAGCGCGTGATTTATAAATGCCTGGGTAACGACGAGGGCCGCTTGAATACCGTACACATTAATTTGAGTTACAAAAACACCTGCGCTGACCTCTGTCTGTGGATATCCACCGTTCATACGTACACCATTTGGAGTAAAGAAAGTTGTCATCTCGCAGTTGAGCGTCGCACGGTCACCCTGAAACTTTGTAGACATTCTCTGTGCACTCATAACAGTGCGTCCCTGTACTTATGGAGGTGCTTGTGACGCTAGGTAACGATGGAGACCAACAGAAATCTATAGTGGGCTCACAAAAGCTGGATGCGACCCAAGTCGATATCGAGCTGCCACGGACAAAGTGGGGGTCCACATCTATCCAAAAATGTTTGGTTGTACAGCACAAGCTACTGCCAAGGCACCTACCCCTAACGCTCAGATCTCTTATCGAACCATGAACCGAACGAATGATATCTATATGTGATCGATCCCCCAGCTTTATCCGATCGTCTTTTCGTTTGAACCTGCACGTTCTCAACCTTCTATACAGTCACTAGTCACACACTAGACTACTCCTGTAGTGCTCAAACGGGATAAGTGTTCTTCATGCTTGGAGAAACAGATGCTTACGGACTTTTAACGAAGGCGGAGGGTGGAAGCCGCCGCGAGCCGGCAACACTTAGAAACAGCGACGGACGGGACACCGGTATGGTGATAGTGGAGGCAGAGAGGTATACTAAGGCTAGAGAGGTTTCTGTTTGGTCATCAGGGGCACGAATCTCGGCTACTCGCACAATCCTACAACAGGTGTTATAACGTCAAGCGTTAGAGGCGGTCAACAATAAATGCTCCACGAGAGCCCAAGGTTGGGATACTAGTAGTACTACGCTATGAGGTATAACAGGAGTAGATTAGATTGGCCCTATGGCTCCCAACAAACAAACATCCATCAGAGTACTCGATCTATTCGAGGCGACGGCAGTGACAAGGTCTCGCGGCGCCAGCAACATAGACAAGCGAGCTGACCCTGGGGTACTCTTGCAGGTTCGTGGCGGACAACACCTCGGGAACATCTTACAGGCTTAATTGTGCGTGCAGGCAAAGATATAAGCACTAGGCTCGAGGAAAGAATGTATATTTGCTGAGAATACAAGCGGGGGAAACAAGAAGTGGAGGCAAGAAGTGAAAGCATTGACAACATTTACGTAGATTTCCGGACGAGATTGTAACGAGAGGCTAAGAACTGAGAACGGTTTATCATAGGCGGGAGCAGGTGAGGGAAACAGGACGGAAAAGGGAGAGGGGGGGGCTAAGACAAAACCTTAACGGCCCCGGCAGCGAGGCGAGAATTGTAGAGATCTCTTGCTTCCTCCCACGTTGTGGTCTTACGGAAGACACTTCCCGAAACACCAATAACCCAAGGTGCGACTTCGTCCCTGGTATGAACAGCGTGAGAAAGGGCATCGCACGTATGGTCTACGGAAACCTACCAACTGTTGAACACACCCAGGTACAAACCCTTGCTGATGATATAATACGCGGGTTGATCGGCGAGCCCAGAGTCAGTCGGGGGACGCAGGTAAGCACCTGGGATACCTAAAACTGAAATTAGGGGGCGGTACTCGAGGGGGACATAGCACAGACCTGGTCGAACAAAGTGGGGGTGGTTGGTGTAGTCGGGGATGCCGACATTATCCCTAGAGGAAATGACGAGAGGGAAAGGCCCATGCATTAAGGGAACCGTAGTTGGGGTTGGGACCGGAGTCGGGGGACGCGCTGAGGGCTGAGTTGTAGGGCCCGGGGTTGGGTATGGACATCCGGAGGCAGTAGCTGAGAGACGCACTTGACCAGTAGCTCCACAGCGCGCACGGCGTGAAGAGGCGGTCGATCGGGTTTCCTCAGAGGTCGAGGATACGGTGGTCGAGATCAAAACTGCACCAAAGTCTTCGGGCCATGTATGGGACAGAGCATCTACAACAGGTGCGTCTTTGTGAGAGTCGAACGTAACGGCTGAGAAGAGACCCCGAAACTTACCCTGACTGATTGCCAGACCATTGAAATTCAACGAAATGTCGTAGTCGGCCGCATCCAAGAGGTGATCAGCCCTCGCTACCATGACGCTGAGAAGATAGCGGATGTCCCTCAACTCCGGCTCCGGCAGTTCGACCATCAGGCTATGCGACATCCGGAGGAGGCCATCGCACATGGAGAAGGCGGAGTCGGTAGAAAGCCCGATGAAGGCTCTGGAAGCTTCAGTCGCACGAGGCATTGAGAAAACGGGGGGTAGAAATAAAGAGTGAGTGGGGAGGACGCGCAGGGGGATGGGAGAAAAATGGCACCAGAGTTCCACGGTATTTAACAATTTGCGGAGGGTGGTGTTTTTGGTACTTGAACGTCTCAAAGGAGGAGGGGCAGGGAAAGAGCTCCGACGGGAACGTAACATGGCGACGAGTGAAAAGTTATCATTGGAGTCGTTCAAAGAGGCGTGGGGATGCACATAGTGAGGGGCGCTTGAGCTTGCGTGAGAACCCCGTTCCTCTTCGTTTCAACCTCTACGGAAGCACGGACTGCTATAGCAGGTGTGTTGCATTTTCAGGCCTTTCTATCATATGATCACCGGTCTAGATTCTCTAGTTATCGAGTACCTGTCCTTCCAGAATCAATCATATTGACTGCCAGGTATCTCCTCTTGTGGTGCGATCGGCGTCCGCTGAGCCTTTCCCTTTTCGTTCCGAAGCCTCTGGGACGTTGTGCTCGGTAGCGTCCCTTCTCATCTTCAGACCTTGGTGTGACTACATCTCACTAACCCAGAATTGGTAGGATGGACCGTGAATGTAGGATATGGGCGTTGGAAGCAACGTGGCTTTTGGCTGCACGTATACCTCCGCCATCTGTCCGTCAAGCCGACCCGACATCCTCCTCCTGTTCGCAACCGTTGCGGCACTCAGATGGCCATACTAAGGCAGTAGTCCTTATTAAAAACATTAATGTTTTAGGAGTTTTTGTCGCAAATTTGAATGGCCTGAGGGGGGATATTTTACTCATAAAGTTTTAATGGAAATTATGGGGGGGACTGGGACCCAGCTTACTGGGCACTGGTGCTCCCAATTAGGCAGGTGCCGACAGTGTGGGTGGCCCGGGGGAGTGGATTGCTTATATAATAAAAATTGAAAAATTCAGGGAAATTCCAGAAAATTCTGAAAAAATTCTGAAAATTATTAGAAAATTCCCACGGGTGTCAGGGAGGGCAGAAAATAAAAAATGGACTGTGGGAATTTCCGATCAAAATTTCCCAAAAAGGAAATTTTTGATGGCTTACATAAGCAACTCAAAAATGATTTTGATATTGAATTTCCTTTTTGGGAAATTTTGATGGCTGATATAAGCAGGTCATGTGACTGAAAAAAGTGGGTGTTGCTTATGTAATCAGGTCATGTGACCGACCAAAAAAGGAAAGTTTTGATGGCTTACATAAGTGTCTCAAAAATGCTTTTGGAGGGGTCTTTCCTAAAAAGGAAATTCCTTTTTAGGAAATATTTGATGGATTACCAAAAAAGGAAATTTTGATGGCTTACATAAGCGGCTCAAAAACGCTTTTTGCAAAAATTACCAAAAAGGGAAATTTCCCTTTTAGGAAAGAGCTTCCAAAAAAGGAAATTTTGATGGCTTACATAAGCAACTCAAAAATTATTTTGGCAAAAATTACCAAAAAAGGAAATTTCCTAAAAAGGAAATTATATGCTAGAAAATTCGGAAAAATGCCAGAAAAATCCTAAAAAATACTGAAAAAATTCCCACATGTCTAGAAAGTGCCCAAAATGGTAAATTATTCCCAGAAATATTCAAAAAATTGTTTTTCTGGCTGGAAAAATCAGGAAAAAATTCCAAAAAAATTCCAAAAATTCCAGAGTATAGATAAATATTTTATAAAAATTATTTCAATTTTTTTGGTCCATTGAATAGCCCATAATTTCAATATTAATATATTTTTTGCCCAAAAAATTCAGAAAAATCCCAAAAAATTGATAAAAATAGGGAAATACAAATATATCTGTAATATTCATTATATCATGAAGTACAGACCAGTTTGTGGTCATAAACTAGCCCTAAACCTAGTCCTGGACCTAACCTAACCTAACCTAGCCTAACCCTAACCCTAACCCTAACCCTAACCCTAACCTAGACCTAAACCTACACCTAACCTAAACCTAAACCTAACCTAACCTAACCTAACCCTGACTTAACCTAACCTAACCTAACCTAAACCTAACCTAACCTAACCTAACCTAACCTAACCCCAAACCTAACCTGCCCTAAACCCAGCCTGCCCCAAACCTATCCTAGCACCAAACCTAAACCTAAACCTAAACCTAAACCTAACCTGCCCTAAACCTAACTCTGACCTGGCCTAGTTCAGCCTTATCTTATCTTATCTTATCTTATCTATCTTATTCTGTCTTACCTACCCTAGACCCAACCTAACCTGACATAGTCAACTTAACCTGGTCCACCACAGATCACCCAACCTAACCTAAAGTGGTCTACCTGACCTAGACTGATGCAACTTGAGTTTATTCTTCTAATCAGCTGTTATCTGATCTGGCCTTAATCTAAATACCGTAGCTAACCAACATCTAACCCAACCTCACCTGGCTCACCAGCAAGTAGCTGGGCTACAGGAACACACCCTGAGCTGCACCATCCCATATCCTGTATCCAACTGTCACTCAAACACAAGAACTGTGGTGGACCTACAAGTTAGTGGACCCATAAGCCCACAGACCCACAAGTATAGGCTGTTCACTCAGTGGAAACATCTGTTATCCACCCTCACCCACGCACCACCCTCACTCTGTGTTCTGTGCCAGACTGCAACTTCACCACAGCTCATGTTCAGCCACCTAGCTAAACCCATGTACAATCAGGTCTACAAATCCATGGATCCATAACCAGTAGTCTATCACCCTGACTTGCAGGTTCAGCCAGGTGGCTGAACATAAGCTGTGGTGAAGTTGCAGTCTGGCACAGAACACAGAGTGAGGGTGGTGCGTGGGTGAGGGTGGATAACAGATGTTTCCACTGAGTGAACAGCCTATACTTGTGGGTCTGTGGGCTTATGGGTCCACTAACTTGTAGGTCCACCACAGTTCTTGTGTTTGAGTGACAGTTGGATACAGGATATGGGATGGTGCAGCTCAGGGTGTGTTCCTGTAGCCCAGCTACTTGCTGGTGAGCCAGGTGAGGTTGGGTTAGATGTTGGTTAGCTACGGTATTTAGATTAAGGCCAGATAAGATAACAGCTGATTAGAAGAATAAACTCAAGTTGCATCAGTCTAGGTCAGGTAGACCACTTTAGGTTAGGTTGGGTGATCTGTGGTGGACCAGGTTAAGTTGACTATGTCAGGTTAGGTTGGGTCTAGGGTAGGTAAGACAGAATAAGATAGATAAGATAAGATAAGATAAGATAAGGCTGAACTAGGCCAGGTCAGAGTTAGGTTTAGGGCAGGTTAGGTTTAGGTTTAGGTTTAGGTTTAGGTTTGGTGCTAGGATAGGTTTGGGGCAGGCTGGGTTTAGGGCAGGTTAGGTTTGGGGTTAGGTTAGGTTAGGTTAGGTTAGGTTAGGTTTAGGTTAGGTTAGGTTAGGTTAAGTCAGGGTTAGGTTAGGTTAGGTTAGGTTTAGGTTTAGGTTAGGTGTAGGTTTAGGTCTAGGTTAGGGTTAGGGTTAGGGTTAGGGTTAGGGTTAGGCTAGGTTAGGTTAGGTTAGGTCCAGGACTAGGTTTAGGGCTAGTTTATGACCACAAACTGGTCTGTACTTCATGATATAATGAATATTACAGATATATTTGTATTTCCCTATTTTTATCAATTTTTTGGGATTTTTCTGAATTTTTTGGGCAAAAAATATATTAATATTGAAATTATGGGCTATTCAATGGACCAAAAAAATTGAAATAATTTTTATAAAATATTTATCTATACTCTGGAATTTTTGGAATTTTTTTGGAATTTTTTCCTGATTTTTCCAGCCAGAAAAACAATTTTTTGAATATTTCTGGGAATAATTTACCATTTTGGGCACTTTCTAGACATGTGGGAATTTTTTCAGTATTTTTTAGGATTTTTCTGGCATTTTTCCGAATTTTCTAGCATATAATTTCCTTTTTAGGAAATTTCCTTTTTTGGTAATTTTTGCCAAAATAATTTTTGAGTTGCTTATGTAAGCCATCAAAATTTCCTTTTTGGGAAATTTTGATCGGAAATTCCCACAGTCCATTTTTTATTTTCTGCCCTCCCTGACACCCGTGGGAATTTTCTAATAATTTTCAGAATTTTTTCGGAATTTTCTGGAATTTCCCTGAATTTTTCAATTTTTATTATATAAGCAATCCACTCCCCCGGGCCACCCACACTGTCGGCACCTGCCTAATTGGGAGCACCAGTGCCCAGTAAGCTGGGTCCCAGTCCCCCCCATAATTTCCATTAAAACTTTATGAGTAAAATATCCCCCCTCAGGCCATTCAAATTTGCGACAAAAACTCCTAAAACATTAATGTTTTTAATAAGGACTACTGCTCGTCCATCGCGTTTTGGACCACGTAGACTTTGGGTGGATATAGGGAAGTCGTTCCCCCTTTGCCCCATTGTTTCTTGTTGGTTGGAGTTGCGACTCACCAACAGCACTGGTACCTGAAGGGCGAAGAGTGGCCCTGACAGGCATCGTTTATGGGTGGGGGGCAACAAGACGTTGGACTGGGCGGTGAGATCAAGCAGTAGTATTCCTTCAACAAGGTGTCAGGGCAGCAGGAGAGAATGAAGGGTAGCTGAACCTACCCTTCCAACAACGTGGCTACATCCATTTGGTCCTCGGTGCCCTGACCATCCTCTTCTTCTAACATCTCAGCATCCTTGTTGTTAGCAGGATCTTCCAACGACTCCGCTTCCTTGTCATTAGCAGGCGGGGCCTTGAGGTTAATCTCTGGTGCGGCTTCTTCTTCGTTGTTCTCATCCTCTGGTGGGGCTTCCCCTTCAGACCGTGAGACGTCCCTCAATCGAGCAGGTTTAGATGGAGGGCGGGCATCCTCTTCTTCTTCTTCAGCCCCCTCGTTTGTGAGCTATTGGACAGCAAAGCTATCAATAACTAGAATAGGAGCTAATGCAAGACTTACACCGCGCAGAATGACGCCCTCGAATTGGCTCCAACCCAGGATCCCCTCCGTTCCGAGAACCGCTCTCTCTTTGGCAAAAAATGCATCAGGATCTGGTGAGATTTCGGCCGGGTCATCCAGAAGATAGTCTTGGTTGTCCAACGTCTGTTTGAAGAACTCCGAGCTCTCCAGCTTTTGCTTTCCTAACAAGATGGCAAGATGCCATCGCATCTCCCGGATGTAGACGAGGTTGCGCACGTAGAACCTCTTGTTATCCGGATGGAGCGGGTCGCTGCCTAGGTAGAACTCTGTCACATCGGAGATGGTCAACTTGCCTTTGTTGCCGTTGCCGTTGTCGTCTTCGTCGTCGCTATCCTGCATACCTATTCCTGCCTCGAGACTGGGCGCGTAAGCATCGGGGACACCCTGGAGCTGACGTTGGAGGATGGGGGTAAGGACTTTGGATCGCCAAGCGCTTGCAACAGTGCCCTGTGAAGCGAGCTCCTTGTGTGCTTCAAGCTCCTCACCAAATGCCTCCATAACACATCGCGCGTAGCTTCCGCGCCGCTGGGCTTCATGGGCTGCGTTCTTATTGCCATGCCTCACCTCGGCATAGAGTTGCTGAAAGAGCCAATAGTATGGAATTTGAATGTATCGCGATTTCCAGGCCACCTTCGTGCCTCGCTTTTTGGGGATCTTCCTCATCGTGCCAAATTGGATCAACTCGGTTTGACCCTCCCTCCAGAGCCAGAGGTTAGGAGCCCACACCTTCCACTCGTACTTGTAGCTGAGGAGAGCTTGAGCAATAAAAACACAAGTAAAACGACCCTTGTACTCACAGAACAAAAATCGGTTCATATGGCTTCAGCTCTTCATCGCCCTCATCCTCTGTAACGTAGAGGTCTTCTTTGGGATCAGGATCATACTTGGCGAACGCATTCTCAGGTTTGGCTCTGTCGTTGTATGGAACACCCCTGTCAGGGCCACTCTACCCCAACAACTACCAGTGCACTGAGCCGACTCCGCAGAGTACTCACTAGTCCAACTAGCTTGTGAGAGAACGATCACGTCTCTATTCTTCCGGTAGGTTGTCTGAGGTCACTACAAGTCAGGTCGAAATCCTAAAGAGAAACCCAACCTAAACCGTACTTCGTTCGGTTTAACAAGCAAGGGTTTATCCCTACAACAGGATTGATGACTCCACCAGGTGATTGACTGGACGCTCGAGGTGTTCTAATATGAACGCTGGGGTTCTATAGTTACGAGGCGCAGTTGACGCGCAGAGCGGGAGGGAGAGCAGATGGGGGATGTCTTGGATCAAACAAGAAACTCTGACTTGTCCTTAACTGCAACTGGGGTGAGAAGGGCAGAGGATTTCCTGAGGTAACAAAACTAAGGTACTACGATACAGCCACAGATGCTACTTATACTAAAGGAGTGGCCATGACGTCAATACCCTAATATACCCTTATCAAGCCAGAACAAAGGGAGATAAGGAGTGTGAGAACGCTAAGTAAGGGAAGCGAACAAATGTGACGTGTGGGAGAATAAAGGACAAAGGGCCTTACTAGCGTGTGAAGGATTGCATAAAAGATAACGAATGTCCGCATGAAACATAGGGGTAAAGATAACACTAGTCCTAAAAGAAAGAGGGGCATGGGGTCATTAAAGTTCGTACCTGGGGATCACACCCAAGGGTCAGGTGAGAATCTTCTTGGATGCTTCCTTTGGAGAGGCCAAAGATAGAGACCATACAACATCCCTTGTTGTCTGTAGGCGGTAACAGCATCACGGACTAGTGGCAACCTCAACGTGCGTCCAAACATGAGGAGCACAGGCCTAGACTCATGGGACATGAGGGATTACAGGTTCACCGGCGTTTCACGCTTACGGCTACTTCCACATTCGCTTGGCTAGCCAAAAGGAGTCTAAGGCACTCCTTTCGAATAAAGGCGATTCCTTCCTCCGGTTAGGAGACTGTGATGTGACTGTCCACGTGTGTGATCAGGGTCCAGGGTTGATCATAAGCGTAAAGTCATGAGGGGTCGTAAAAAGGGGGTTCGTAATGTCATAAAGGGGTCATCAGGGTCTTGAGACCTATTTTTAGTGCGCACGCGTTCTAGGCGTTCCGGAACGAAGTTCTTCCAAGGCCGTCCCGCGGGCCGAGGTGTCAGCTTGATGTAGTAAGCCAACGATGATGGTACAGGGGCGGAAGTTGATGTGACCCGGACCAATGAGGTTCGTCGAGGTAGGTCACGTGAAGGATCACCGATCTAGGCTATAAGAAGGACGTCTTCTTGGAGCCATCCTTGATCAGCAACACCAGCAACTTCCCCATCATCTTACCAAAACATGTCTTTCCCCAACAACCATACTTACAAAGTCGCCAACGGTATTTCCACCATCTCCCGTATCGACCGACGTGCCGCCGCTCGCAAGACCTATGCCTGTGCGGCAGGGACTCCTTATACCACTGATGATCAGGTATGGGGGAGACCTAGAGCTTCGTGTATTTGCACTAACGCCTTCCTCTAGGTAGAGGTCGTGCGTTCTTTGACGTTGATGTCAGGCTAACGGCTTCTAGATCTTGAAGGTCGTCACGGAGGTGGACGCCGAACGTCTCAGGGAGACGATCCCACACTTGATGGGGTTGACCTGGGACGATGAGCTCTGGGTCCGGTCCATGATCGCCGAGAAGGTGCTCTTCCGTATGCGGGGTAGGTTCGGAGAGTTGGAGCATCCGATCAAGAAGGAGCTCTGGTACACCCTGCAGTGGGGGATCTACGATCAGGACCTGTTGGAGCACGGGGCAACCGTTCCTCGGGCAGTCCGTCATGCCACCGCTTCCACCACGCTGTTGTGGTCGCTCGTTTGGGAGGGGGAGAGCAAGGTAGGTTCTCCGTTTGGATATTCAAGTATGACTCTCGACTAACCAAACTGCCTAGGTTGAACGATTAGAGCGCGAGGTGAAGGAGGCGAAGGCAGACGTCCTTCGTCTATCTGCGGAGGGTCTTCTGATGAAGGAGACTCTGGCCGCCTTCCAGCAAGGAACAAACGAGGCGTTGGAGGCGATGGTGGCTAACCATCAAGAGTTGGTCGCCGGGCTGAAGGTCAGGGACAACAACATTAAGGGAGCGTTGGCCAGGAGGGATGAAAAGGTTCTTTCAGCCTTTGCAGGTTTATGCAATGACTGAGAGACTTCCTTTAGACTGAACAGCTCGAAGACGTGGTGGCCGTGTTGACCGCGCAGGTCGCGTCCTTGCAGGATAAGACCTGCAACTGCAAGGAGGGTCCGAAGTTGGTTGGTCAGG
Source organism: Thelephora terrestris (assembly GCA_015956445.1). Taxonomy (NCBI): domain Eukaryota; kingdom Fungi; phylum Basidiomycota; class Agaricomycetes; order Thelephorales; family Thelephoraceae; genus Thelephora; species Thelephora terrestris. Next base: position 857,709 of record WIUZ02000008.1, read on the forward strand.
GGACTGCCGATGTTCCGTTCGAGCTGGAGTACGCCGACGAGGTGGTACTCCCTTCGCCTAACCCATCGTCCTACGCGACTCCTCCGATCGAGAATGCGGTTCCCGTCCCGACTCCGGCTCCAGCTTCTACGTTGGCCGAGTCCGACAAGGAGAACTGTCGGCGTTGCCCGTTGCAGCCGATCAGTCAGCTGGTCAAGATCGAGGATGAGGTCATGGAGGTTGACCGGGCCGAAGATGTTCCGAGGGCCATTGAGGTACGTCCGGTGACAACAGGGCAGCGTTGCAAACGCTCTTGACGCCGTGTTGCTCATCGCATGGCTCCTTCGGCTAACCCATACCCGCGTCCAGTTGAGTCGGATGGTGACCAGTCTGGTCGAGATAGGGGACGAGAGTTCTGTTATCGGGTCAACCGTCCCTACCGACAGGTCGAGTCGGAGATCCAGCTTCACCACCAGCTTCGACTCGCAAGACAGGATTCCGCCCAGGGGTCCGACGAGGGAGACGGAAGGTCGCTCGTCGACTACGTCGATAGTGCTGCCAAGCAGTCACCCGGTGATGGAGATGTGGGACCAAGTGTTCCAGAGTTCGGTGACATCTGGGAGGCTGATCGGTCCGCTCGAAGGCATCTCTTCCTATCGGCTTGAACTAGTCGTTCAGCTGAGTGCCGAGGATGGTGACGCCATGTTCGGGGAGGTCCTTGCGAGGAGGGGCCAGCACTACGATCTCCGGGATGGAAGGTTGATGACCATGAGGCCTGCCGTAGATAGGGTCGACTTTTGAGGACGTTGTATAAGCATTAGTATAGCCATGTTGTTTCGTATTGCCGTGAATGTATGCGCGTTTGTGTGTTTTGAATGATTGGTGTGAAGGATAAGGATAGTGAAGCATTCAAACACAAGAAATGGTAAGAAGCGTTCGAAGAAAGAGTGTGCTATAAAAAGTTTAAAAATACCATGTTCCTGACAACCCCGCTGAAACTGCCTGACAGGATTGACTGCGTCGAATATGATCGCCATCCGGTTGTCGTTGTGGATGCTCCATGCTTTCACCAAAGCAGGATCAACCAGTTCCAGGACAGGGCCAGTGACATCCTTGGGGTCAGTTGTCTCCCGGTAATCAGCGCTGGGGGGGGGGGGGGGGGGGGTGGGGGAATCGTCTTGCCGCTGAGCTGACTTGCCTCTGCCTTTCCCTCTGCCTTTCCCTCTCACCGGCTCATCCCCATGGCCACGTGCATTTGAACCTCGGGTACCGCCCTGTCCCCTGCCTCTGTTTGGATCATCCCCGCGGCCACAGTTCGAACCTCATGTACCGCCTCTGGCCCTCGCCCGAGCTGTTCCACCTTGAGAGGTCAACTGAGTTGCCTTCCGAGGCATGGGAGGGATGTTGTCGCAGGGAGCGTGGAGGTGGGAGACCAGGAAAAGTGTGGAGATAGAATCGTGGCCTAGGACGCCCTTATCATTGATAATCAGTAATCGGCGATAATCAGTCACCTGATGTCTTGATAATCAATGATTGACATGACCAAGGCGCACTAACCTGATTTCTAATCTCAAGGTTGTAGTTTTTCGTCGCACTTATAGTTTAATATCGGATTTGAATCACTGGTATTGAGTTTATAATGTGTGATTTAATTTATAATGCCGACGTCGAAATTACAACGCCTGACTGCCATTTGCAATTCGAGTCACTCGAATTGCAACCAAGTTCCAATCGCATGACCAAATCACAACCAGTTACAATACCCGATCGGCATTGTGACTTTCCGGGTGTCTGGGTGATGTATCCAATTCATATTCTTTGAAGTTATTTTGAATCCACCTAACCTAGGTCAATGAAGATTATTGTAGGAGAGCCTTTGAATGTGAGTTCCAATAAGACGGGGGATCCGATGGTGAACGTATTTTAAATAATATTTAAAACATGTTTTCGATAATTTCCAGGAAACTATCCTTTCCTGCACCCAGTGCGATAGTACTGGGTTTTATCGACCTTTATTCTCAAAACCACGATTTTACGGTAAGAGTTTGATGGCGCATCAGATCAGCACATGACCAATTTTATTGTCTCATGTTTTGACCGTGGGCCCGTATCCAGTACCCAGTAAAACATTTGCACGATGCCCACTAAGTAGAGCTGGTTGCAAAATATTTAACTAGATGTATATGACCCTCATGATTCGAGAGCAGATCGTCCCGGGCTTTGCCGCTAGCCGGCCCTATACCTTATGTCCTACGTTGCGCACTCCCAGTACATTCGAGACAAAGTGGGTTTCTAGCCCCAACTCGTGAAAAATAATAGGCAGTCTTGATGCCTAAGACAGAAAAATTGTGTCAGCTGAGTGGGAATGAAACAAGGTGGAGGGATTCTGACTAGAACTTGACGACCACAGGTCCGCCGGCAATAATGCTAAACTGTGTAACAATATCGCGGCGCCAATCCCGGTGATCCCAGGATGCCCTCCACTCAACCGGTAACCATAACCTATGTTTCCCTTCTGGGTCCTTTACCCACCCATCACGTACTGTGTCTTTGGTGGTTTGCCAACCGCCTTCGGGGCGAGCATTACACTGAGAAAGATCGTGAAGAGCGAGATATTGCCGACCACAAAGTGTCCGTCCGAGAGAATGCCAAAAATAGCCGCGAGATTCGGGTGCTTGGTCAGGCTGGAGGGTATCCCCGGTGTTGGTATCGTAGATGAAACGTGTACCGAGCGCAATTATCCCGACGCAGCCTTCAACCGTGAACGTCGGGACGACCTTGAGATGCGGCAGTGAGATGGCCCAAACACTGTCGCCATGCCCAGCCTTCCTATCACTGAAAACCTTGTCTACCACCCCTCCTTCTTTGAGCAGCCAGCCCACAACTTTCCCCGAACCCAACACCAAAAGGATGTTGCCGGTGAGGGCCAGACCCTCTATCTTCACACACGTGTCGATCAACTGAGGGGGGGCCCGTGAATTGAGGTCGATGATCGTGACGGTCGCCTCAGACTCGTAGGCGGTTGCGATGTAGCTCCCGGAACGGGAAAGTCCTATTCGCTGCAGACGACTGATTTTGGGAGTGGAGGGAATGTCATCCAAACGCAACGCACGGACAGTAGCCCCATGCATACACAGGATCGACAATTTGGATGGGGAAAATTGGGTAATTTGGTGCAGATCCCGAGACCTGATATTTTTCCACTGTATCCAATTTCCGGAAGCGTATTTCCAAATAAGTGTTTCACCGCGATCCTTGACGGCGGCGAGAAGACTTCCGTCTGGAGAGAGGAGGGGGGAAAGATCTGAGTTACTGGACGACTCCACCATGTAACAAGAATTCCGATCGTCGAAGATGCGGAGCTCGCCACAAAAGGAAAAAGCAAAACGAAGAGTGGCTGGAGAGTAGGAAACCTCCATGGGACGACGGTCCTTATTGGCCTCGGCTATGTCAACATCAAACCAGAGGTGAAATGAGCAGACTGTGGTGAAAGTGTGTCCAAACTCGAAGACTTCGACTGTGGCGGAATCGGAATCGTGAGGAAATAGTGGGGCCACGAGGATCTGGAAAGACTTTTCGTGTGCCACAAGGCGCAGTGCTTCTCTATCCGAGAACCTCCCTGGGGACGATGTTGTATCTGAGGTAAAGTCATGCCTATGCACAACCCCACCATCCTGGATGAGCCCAACTGTCGTCCCATCCAGTGACCATACCATTGAGACGGTTTTGAAACCGCCGCATATCTCTCCGGCGACTCCGCCTGTCTGGATATCCCAGATTAGAATCGATGTATCAGATGCACAGGCGAGCGAACGCCCATCAGGTGAATATGCAAGTGGGCCCGTGAGCTCACGTCCGATTTCGGGGGGTTGGAGGGTGGTGAGTAGTTCGGCGGTGAGCTGATCCCGGATCTCGACCGTTATTGGTGTCTGCGCCGCAATAAACCGACCACATGGTGACCAAATGCAGGAGAAGTATTGATCCTTGTTGTAAAATGATACCGCCTGGTCCCATGAATCCGGGGCTCCGACCACAACTCTTGGCAAGCAGGTGTCGCCACGGCACCGTTTGTAATACAACCCTCGGACGATCGACGATGTAGGGCACAGTTCCAGCGCAGAGTGATAAATATGGGTGGCGGAGACATTGATGGGTTCGAAGAACTTGGTCACAAAATTGAAGCAGTCTCTGGCGGTGTCCAGAAGGCTACCGTCCTGGGAGACCTAATTTGAGCCACGTTAGCGCCGGGCGGCACGATGTAGAGCACAGAAGCGAACCTCTTCTAGCCAGCTCATCAGTTGATCCAGTCCAACGACGGCCCCCCCCAGATCCCCGAGGACACTGAGTACCTCCAGCCATGCTAGGAAATTTTCTTCCAGTAAGGTGCGTAGGTAGGTGGTAACATCGGTAAAATCTCTCCTGGACGCGGTGAGGTGGTTGTGCCAGGACCGGCAGGCATATTGCAACGCGCGACTAACTCGCTTATCAATCCTCGATTGTAGATCCTTGACCTCCGAGTTTAAGGCATATTCAGGGAGCGATAGAAGGTTTTGTTCCAGCCCGTCGTTCATCACTCTCAGGCAGTTCGTTACGATTTCGCAGTGTAGGTGTTCGGGGGAGATGTAAAATCTTGAGTTGGTGCAGCGAGAGGAATCGGTGATGAAGTCTGGAAACGACTTGTGGAACGGTTTGACAGGCTGGCTGGAATCTTCGCTCATTACAAGCAGTGACTGAACCAATGTAAGAATTAGTATGATCTCCTCGAAGTCCAGGCCGATCAGCTCAGCAATTGCCGTTGGCGGAAGGGGATTTACGAGCAACACGATGATACCGATGATAGTCCGGGCCTTGGAATCCGTATCGGGGTCTTCATCGTCAAGGGCCGCCTGGAGGATCGACATGTACAGCGAATTAAGTGTCGTCTTCTTTTGGTCGAATTTCGTCTTTCCCTCGAAGGCTGTGCTTCCCGGAAGCTTCAGGATGTCACCCAATCGACCCCTGGGAAGGTGGGCTTTGCTGTCCAAAAACTTGACTGTCGCGACGGCATATACGAAGAGTCCACCCGCTCTGCGACACAATATATCGATGTGTTCGTCGCTCGGCCATCCCTCCAGTTGACGTCGTTGTGAGAGTTCGGAAAGTTCGTGTTTCAGGAAGAGTCGGATGTCACTGTCGATTAAAGAGGCGTGGACATTGTGAAGCACAAAGACCTCGGTCGAGTCCACGAGGAGAGGGAGACGGAATCCGGTTTCGATCCGTGGCTCGGGTCTTCCGGTGATGAAGAACTTGACCCTGGGAATCTGCTCGACGAACCGCCCTAAAACAGAGAGGATAGCAGAGGACGGTTCATGATCCTTGCATTCGTCAAGAGCATCGATCACGATGACCGTTGAAACGCCCGTTATCCTGAGTGGCTCTGCGATTAGCTTCTGCATCTGGCTGTACGGGGACTCGTCTATGACATCGGGATTCATCTGGAGGAGGGACACGAAGTGGGATCTAAAGTCGGGGTATTTGTGTGCCAGCTGGAATGCCAGGGTGGGGAGTATGAAGCGGAGATTGCTGCGGTCCTCAAAGTCGCGCGAGCAGAAGAAGGACGCTCCAAGGAGGTCTCCAGCGAAGAGCCGCTCAGCAATGGTTTGGGCGATTGTGGATTTCCCTGTTCCGGCAAGCCCATTGAGCCAGAAGACAGGTGACTTGTCGAAGTCCTTGGTCCATAGTTCGATTTCACTGAGCACAGTGTCTCGCGTCCCTTTGAGGCAACGACGGCGGTCGTCGTGACAGTACTCGGCTCCTTTTGCACGACGGCAGTTGTTCAACACCAACAAATCAGCTGGGGAGAGGTGAGTCAGGCGGTGAAAAACGGGGTAACAAAGTCTGACCTGCGTCCTAGAAGTACACATAGGTCAGTCGCATTGTTTGAGCACCAAATTCGTGACTCACTATCAGCCTACAGTTCTGGTCATGAATTGCCTGTTGTTGCGCCATCTGTCCAAGAACTAGTGCTTCAGCGACTAAACGGTTGTTTTGGCGTTCTGGATGCTAACCCAGTACTCGAGGAGGATATCCCGGAGGTCGTCCGCCAATTTAGATACGGCCACAATGTCCCCTTCTTCACTCGTGTATCCATCGGCTGTTATCCGTTCGTAGAGCCCCTTCGCCTTTTCCTTGATGGGCCCGAGATGACTGAAAGGGATATCAGCACGCCCGCCGGTGGGTTTGTTTTAGTTGCTTACTCGAACAGCTTCGCCCACTGCTCGTGCTGGAGCGCTTTCCAGGGGGCATCTTCGAGTCTACCCAACTGTGCCACAATTGATTCTAGCTTGACGGCCACTGCCGGACATTTCTAATCATTCGTGAGCGGATGCGATGACGAGGGGGCTACGGCAGGTTACCTCCTGGAGCTTCAAAAGTTTATCGAACGACGACTAGGAAATGGTCAGTTGCCAGCCATCCTATCGACAACGAGGGGTAGTCTTACTGTGAGATGGGTGATTTTACGGTAGATTGATTGCTGTTGAGACATCTGGTCCGGCCGTCAACCACACTCGATGGTGGGGAATGATGATAACTTACTTGATAGCAGGCTATGGCTTCTCGAAGTCGCTCGATGTGACCTGCCACCACTTTGGAGTCCTCCTCCTTGTCTGCGAAACGAGCGACGGCATTCTTTGCCAAAAGGTTCTCAGATTCTTCTTCGATCTGTTTCAATGCACTGAAACGACAGTTGGGAGGAGGCATAATTGGAATCAACGGATGCGCACCTGATCAATTCCTCGCGCCGATTGGTCTCCTCGGGATCTCCGTCCAGCGTTGCAGTGCTAAAATTTTGTTTGAGCCTATTCAACTGCGGCAAAAGTTCCTGGATCTTCTCCTTGACGTCTTTGAATTGCTGCGGGCGATCGCTTCAGTTGTGCGCGACGGCCACCGATCCAACAAATACCTCAAAATGTGCGATGAGCGCATTCACTCCTCCGAGGGCGGCCTTGAGGGGAGGGAACCAATCTGAAGACTCTTTCGCGATATCGAGCAGCATCTTCACGCAATCGACGACTCTTTGCTTCTTTACTAGAAGATCCGGGCTCGTCGATTAGTCTCGCCGGGGATGAATACTAGGCTTACCTCCAGTCGTACCATGATTATCCCCAGGGGTACCAGAAGCTGTTGGACGTGGCTTTCTAAGTGGCATGGCTCTGCTTCAGCAATTGTGGGGATAGCTTGGTGAGAGATAGAGGACTGTTGCCCGTATGTTATATGATAAGCACTGCCGTAACAGGCCAGCTATACAGCCACGACATGTGACCAGCAGAAGTTGGCGCCGACCCTAACTGATCCAGGTGGACTCGGGGGTCTCGTTTTCCCGCTTTTCTTCCTCTCCCACTTCCTCTGGACAAGCACAAAACGTGGTTACGCGTGAAGGCGCGAGTGTGTGATTTTGTGAATGCCCTCGCGAACGAAACGCGTCCGTGGTGCAGTGAGTATCAAGCGGGTTGAGACGATTGTGAAGAGAGAAGAAAAGTTGTTGTTCCCAGAAAGTTCTCCTTCGCTGACCACTGATCCTGGTAGCTTGCTGCTCTGTCCCGTTGACGGCCTCAACGCCATGCCTAGTGTCGTTACAAGAATGCTGTCAAAATTCTCCCTGCGTGAGGTCGACACCCGTACTCACGGCGTGCGAGAACCACCGATGCAAGTGAATCATTGAAATCTTCATGTCCGCGAGAAATATACCTCACCGAACCGACAACCCCTTGTGCCCATCCGGAGCAAACTCAGTGCCCCCCCTTCAAGAATGATCCGCCAGGTTTGAACGTCGGGTTTATGAGTGGGAGGGAATCCGGATGACTTGTTGTACGATGTTCAGGCTCTGATGAGACAACCGAAGGGCTCAACTGATCGGTCGACTCCAAATCCATCGCTCCTGGAGTCACTCGTCGACGTTCCGACACCACGGGAACCCTTCTCCAGTAGCACTAGGTGAGCCCTTTGCGAGGCTGTCAGAAGGACCGAGCGGTTTGATCCAAGCCTCAAAAGTCAGCCCAGCTCCCAACGGCGCCATCCCCGTACCCTCGCCCCAAAAACCTTTTCCTAACGCGACTCGCTATCTTCTTGAGGTTTTCTTGACATGGTTCCTCGATCCCTCGCGACCTTGTTGGGTCTAGCTACCCTAGTGTCCGCCACCTCGTTTCCTATTGTGATGCAAACGAACCCTACTCGTTGGCGACTGGTGTGCTGGATTTGGAGGGAACGTCATTGATAGCCTTGATAATTTTACACTCTCCGCGTGGAACCCTTCTGGCAATAACCACAACGCCACCGGTGTCCCTCTGGTCTTATCCATCACCGATTCCACGGCGGGTTCTGCAACTCACACCTGGGCCGTGAGTCTGGAGGGGAAATGGGTCTGGACCAAAAGCTGATATGCAGCAGACATGGGACTTATCGCCGTCCAACGATTGGCCGAGTTTTACGATGACGAATGAGGGAATCGAGGCAAACGGACCTGGGCGGTGTGTTGCTGTATCTGCCGCAGGTGGATCACCCGTCGTCTTTCTCACAAGAAGTACCCCTCCTCAGAAGGTTCCTGCTGGAATATTTTGTGCCGCTGTGGGTGGCTCACCAAATGTTACGAGGCCCCCCCTGATCGTCAACTCTTCCTAGCCCAGCAATGAAATATCCGGCAAACATCCTGTAAGTGCGCACCGCTCGTTCTTCTATTCCACCTTCTTACATTAATCACTGTGACTCCAGTATTCTTACCTCGCCGTTCATGGACACCATGACAAGTGGTTCCTCTGCGCGAAGGTTTACCGACCCGATTTGATCACCTGGAGGGTCGTGTATGATGTTACCCCAGGAGTCCAATCGTACGACTACTCTGTGGACACGTGCTATACAGCCTGCTGCTGAACATCGTGATCCAAACAGACATCGAGCTTATGGTGAAAGTCACTTCTCGGTCACGATGTCTGCTCCAACATGCTGACCACATTACCACAGCTCGACCCCCGTTTCCTCCACAACATAACCTACTCAGTTGGCGCCGCGGACCGCAGAAATCTCGCTTTCTCGTTCGGATTATTTGGAACTTACCATGCCTCAGCACGCGAGGGCCGGATATGGGGGAGAGTACACGAATCACCATTCTTGTGATGGTGTTTTGCGACGTGGCTGCATTGAACATCGGCAATCTCTGTGGAGCGCTGCCATCCGCATACACCAGCATCTATGTTTTCTGTTTGCTAGTTCGTTGTGCGACGGTTCAGAAATTTGCGCTTGCTATGAGATTTGGGATGAGTCAATCATCGTACTACCTGGGGCCCGATAAGTCATCTAGTGGCAACGCGAGCGATTTCCTACGGTGGAAGTGGGTGCACGGAGTTTGAGACCTTGGGCTAGAAGGTGGGGGGTGATGGAATGATTTCGTACGTCGGGTCACTTGTGTCTCGTGTCAATCCGGCCTCGAATTCAGAGGCGAGGAGGACGCGATTTGCAAGGGAACGATACCTAGGGAGACGAAGCCTCACCTAGTGACCTGCTATTCGCTTAACTCAAAGACCTCTCTTCTTTCTCGCGCTCGTCCCCTTAGCACGACCACTTCCTGCCTCGAACAGGTAGTAGAGAACTGGTGCATAGAAGTCCATCGTTGAGGGTGCTTTACCCGACTCAGCTGCGAGCCGGCTATTTCCGGGTCCTACAACCTCACCCGCGAGCCACACATGACTACTTGATGCTGTCCGCTGTCTTCCCACTAGCAAGCAAACCGCCATCCTTCTAGGTACATCTCTGGCGTTGATCGAAGCTGGGCAGTACGGCGTTTCGCGGTTGCTTTTCGTCTCGTGCTTTAACTTGCTCCCGTGCGCAGATATGGACCCAAAGTCGAAGAATTTCTCGAAGTTTATCTCAACACGCCGGGGTTACTGCAAGAGGATGTGACGAAGGCCCTGCTGGCTCGGGGTGCTGCGAGGCGAGCGGCAGCGGAAACCCTGATGGCCAAGGCTCAGCAAGGTAAGGACACCACTACACGCACCCTCTTCCGGGCTGATCGAAGGTGCACAGACATTCACGTTCTGGCCAGGCTCGATCCGTCTAACCGGCAAGTGAAGTCTCTCCTCCAGCTCAGTAAGCAGGTTCGTCCTTCCTGGCCCATCTTTGGTCTTTTCTCACCCGCTCCCAGCCCCACTTTGGGGAAGAACCAGTCTATCATCGCGTTCCTTTGGAGATATGGGACAGAGTCGCTTCGTACATTCCTAGGCATTTCCTCAGAACCTGGTTGTTCGTCTCAACTTTCTACCGCGATATCGCCCAGCGACACATCTTCTCCGCCGTCGACCTTCACCTCGGAGAAGATCACGAACACCGGAATAGGGCCCTCGATTTCTTCGATAGGGTCAGAGAAGATTCCACCTTTGCAAGAAAGATCAAGAAGCTAAGGCTACATTGGTCGTGTGAGGAGGGCGATACTTTCGATCTCATGGCTCGTGAGTCGTGCTCTTGCCGCGCTATGGCTTCGTATTGATCATCAAGTCAGGGATATTCCGCACGGTACTTCCAGAGTTCAGTACCCTTCGAGAGTTCCAGTGGATCGGGTATCCGGAGCTACGGGCTGACATGGTTCAAGCAGTCTTTGCACACCACCCGAACGTCCAGTCTCTGGGTTTGATGTGCGTTTTTACTCTATTCACACACCCCCGGCAGGCTGACCTCATTGCACGAACAGCGGGTGGCACTTCGATGCGATAGGGATATCCTCGCTCAACAACCTCCACTCCTTGACGCTGAGAGCAGAAGACGACGATGGCTTGGCAGACATGGCTGAGCTCCTGACCACACTCAACGCCAACTCGTCAACTCTCACTCATCTCTGCCTCTCTGCCTACCTCGCTCGACCGCATTCTTGGGATTCAGCATTCCAATCTCCGACCATTGACAATCTCACCAGGCTCGACCTCGTGGATACGGAGATCAGCCACTACGTGCTGAGGAGGGTAGTGACGTGTTCAGAACGATTGACCCATTTGACTCTTCACGGGACGTTCGAGGATCCTCGCGGTGCTGAGGTTCTGTTCGGGGCGGACCATCTGTTGGAGGGTCGCCACACCTTTCTCCGTACCTCGAATCCTTCAGGTTCCTGGTTGTGGGTCACGATGATGACATGCCCCTCCATCGAGCTGTTGTACAGTTTGTAGGTCAGAGGAAACGGCTACGAAGGCTTGACTTGGGACGATGTCCTTGGGAACTCGTCGCCATGGTATTGCCGGAACTGGATGGGCTGCGAGCAGTGAGAGTGAGGATCGGGAGAGTTGTCGAAAGCGTCATTGACGCGCTGACGGAGGCGTTGAGTGAGCATCTCGTCGCACTTCACCTATGCGCAGTCGTTGCGGATAAGCCTGTTGTGAGTTCCCCGATCTCTCCGGCTGGTGTAACCCACAGACCGACTCTCTGCTTCTCAGGAATCCTACGTGAGCTACTTCAAGAAGTTCCACTCACTTTCAGTCCTCCATCTGGACACGATAAGCATTGGCACAGAAACCATGAAGCGACCACAACCAACCATATTGAACGAGAAAGAGTTGCGGAGGGAGACCGATAAGTGGATGAACGCGGCAAAGAAGGTCGCAGCTGCCCTCCAGAGCGTGGACTTCTTAGGGTGGCAGGGGGAACGCTACGTCGTCGCCCGACGCGACAATAATTCGGATGTTGCTCACCCTACATCGCACTCTCATCATCACTCATCCACCCACCCGCCGAGCAACACGCACTTGACCCACTCTCATGGACGTTCGGGCTCGATCCAAGGGTCTATCGGTAGGCGCAGTCAGGCGTCGGCTGACACGGATATTGAGTTGAAGGAACTCCCACCTCGTCGCAGGTTGGATACTGGATTCGGAGTGGACCTAGGAGGGCCGGATGGGTGTTGGCTAGAGAGGATAGATGTTCCCATCGACTATGAGTTAGTCGGTGGAGACGATACGTGAAATGTGTTTGGGGCCATCCTGTTTCAATACCTCCATAGTGATACCCGTGTTCACATTTTTGTATGGATTAGTGAGGTACACATTGTAAAAACACGCGATCTTCTGGCTTCGCAAGGTGTGAAAGCAATAGCTGAGGCACTTTGGTTCAGCCGGGTTCTGCATACTGGGATCATATTCAAACCCGCACATGGCCTACTTTAAATGAACAAACTCATCCAGTGCTACGACAGGAAACAGCACGAGTGCTACACGTCTTTCAATGAAAAGCCATCGCTACAGAATCGAGGCCTAGAGAGACGATTGGTGAAGACAGCTATAGATACCTACAACCCTCCACTGTGGGACCCATGCCCTTCACTATCCCTCCTCAACATCGGGCTTGAAAGGCCCCTCTCGAACCTCGCCTCATCCCTTATCGCCGGGCTCACCGGGCTCCTCCCCACATGTCCAGGAGTGCCTCTACCTCCTCCACCGAGATCGACCTCATCTCCTTCCTCTCCCTCATCCCCAGAATCCATCGGCGAATTCGCAAACGGACTTCCTAACCCTGAATGTTGACTCCTCCGAGCTCTCCGAGCGTGGAACGTCCGACTAGCTGTCGCGTTTGAGAATAACGGGAGAAGATACCTCTCGTCGAGCTCCTGGAACCATTTTCCTTCTTCCACAACTGGAACAACCCCCTCGCCGCCACCGCTCCCTCTACGTCCTCTCGATTGACCTATCGAATCCGGATTCGTGTTTGAGCCTCCCGCAGTTTGTTCGGGCCCATGTTGGACGTTGGTTGTGGCCATCGGCAGGACTTCTCCATCCGAATCGTAAGATTCTGACGATGCTGCAGAGAAGACGTTTTGAGTCCCACCCGGAGTCGCTGTGGATTGTTGGTGTTGATATTGGTGATTGTAGGTTCGTGGTCCATGTCCGTAGTGTAGCCCGATCCTGCTCGCGCCGCGTTGTGGTGAATAGAACCCCCCAGACGAACGCCTGCTCCCCGAGCCCCTCCCACCATTCCTACCATACCATGCAGGGAGGGAAGTGAACTCTTCGTCGCTGGAACTCGCAGTTTCGTCTTCTACTCCAGTTCTGATACCCAAGACCTCCAGCATGTGAGCGGTTGTCCCGCCGAACAGCACGACGGTGAGGACGACAACAACCAGCACCGTCGTCCTGAGAGGTTGGGCGTTGTCTCCGGGAAATCCAGCTGCGAGCGCAACACCGACCGCTCCCCTTAACCCCGCCCAAAACAACATCATTTGATACGAATGTGGGATCTCTTCAGTCCTCTGTCCCCTCGCGTGCTTATGGAAGAAGTTGATCATCTCGGAAAGAGGGAAGACAGCGGCATATCGGGTGAACGTAACGGCCACCAATGTGACGACGATGAAAAGAGGTTTCACGTAGTGGGTGACGGGCTCTGAGGAAGGTGCGCTCGTGAAGAGTGACAGGCCGAGGTAGACGAATATGAAGTTCTCCGTGAGCTGAGCGAGGGTGGAAAATATATATTTGGTCGCGCGCTGGGTCCTTCGGGACATGGTATGGTAGGCGTAATGCTTGAGGGTGATTCCGCAGAAAAGGAGAGAGACGATGCCGGACATGCTGAGACCATTTGAGAGGAAGTAGCTCGTGTATGCGGCTAACGCAACAAGACAGGTCTCGATGTGTGGGTAATGGTTGAGCGACGAGTGCTTCAGAAGAAGTGAGACGCCGAGTCCGAAAGCGACCCCAAGTGCCATAGAAACGCCAAAGGTGACCAAGAAAATGCCGATTCCATGGAAGATGGACAGTACGTGTATCTCAGAGCCGTGAAACTTGGTCAAAGTCCTGTGTACTTCGTTCAAAACTGCGGCACCGCTTCTTCAGATTTACGAGAGGTACTCACTCGTACATGACGATGCTGACGGCGTCGTTAAGTAAACTCTCCCCAAAGATGATGGTGTAGAGTTTGGGGTCGACCTTATATTGGTTGAAGATAGCGAGGATGGTGACCGGATCCGTGGCTGATAGGGTAGAGCCGAAGACGAGACACTCTATCAGTCCCAAATCAAGCGATTCTAAGCCAAGCATGGACCAAATGTACACGAGAATCCTGTTCTGTGAGTGGTAAGCAGGTGGGTGGTGTTGGGGCCATTGTTGGCACGCACCCCACGCCGACGGCTGATATGAACGTTCCGAAAAACGCGAACGTCAATATCGATCCGAAGTTTCGAAAGAAGTTTTCCTGGACGGGAGACAAGTCAGGGCTGCGGGTAACGGAGGAGAGCCAAGTGAACGTACTTGCTTCAGTTCATAACCGGAGTTGAGGATAATCGGTGGAAGAAGCAGATTGAAGAACAGGGTGTGTTTGAATGTCTGGGGTAGTGGGGTAAGTCAAATCGAACGGAGCGAGGAGCGGCTCACATACCAGCATCTCCTTGATCATGTTTCCCGGTGCCAGCCTAACGATGAGACCGACAAACATTCCGGCGAATATCGACACCAGCGTTTCATGGATCACACGGATTCGTTTGATTTGGAGGTAATAGGAGGTCCAGAGGGAGATGATGAGGAGAAGGCAAACGAGGAAGAGAGACCAGGATGAGTAGTATTCTTCTTCTTCAGCCACGGGTTTGTCCGTTGGGACTGTAGTTGCCCAGACGTGGACGTGCGTCGGAGAGAGTTGAGATCCATCCATTCTTCTGGCGCGTCTTTGGTGGCCGTGAGCGTGGGTCGGCTACCAATGTTGTCGATGACGAGGAGACGGAAGCGAGCTGATCGCAAGCGCTCAGCGATCTGTCGCCGTCGCGCAGTAGCCGACGGCCTGCTCTCAAGCAACACGAAATACTCGTGTAGGGGTGGTTAAGCACAGCAGCGGCTGAAGCTTGAAGCCGTAGTTGCCGGTGAGCTAAACCGTTGACAGTCTTGCATTTCAGTATCTTCCAGCGAGAACGTTGACAGTCTTGCATTTCACTGTCTCCCAGCGAGAAATATACATCCACATCCGTTCATCTCCCAGGTTCTCCCCCTATCCATCGTCTGAAGTCGACAACCAATAGAAGACTAGTTGTAGAGGTTTCACACATTGAAAGTTGCAACTGCTGACAGGACCCCCGAATATATACAGGTGGGGATATTCCCGCAGAAAATATTTCGGACAGTCGAACTTGAGCGCTACCGTGGTACATCGAGACATTGCCATCTCCCAGGACTCCGGAAAATGAGAGAGGTTCGTCAATTCCCCAAGTAGATCTGACGGTCGGTCCCTCCCAGTCTGGAGCATACAGTCGAATAGCTCTAACTGCATGACATCGGTCGCACGAAAATCCTATGCATTTAGACAATTTATGCAGGGACAACGCGTGTGACAAATACGTAACGTGTTGTGACTAACTCAAATGCGTGACCAACAAACCACAAGTCTTTGCGGTCGCTCTCGTGACCCAATGATTAGAGAGCCAAACATCAATATATATTTGTAATGATGACATGGTAGAATGAGGAGTAGAGTGAGTAAACTGGGCGAAAGCCCTCGGGCTTCCAGGCCGAGGGAACCGGGTCTTCGAGATCAGCTGCGTCACCCAAAGGTTAGGAGGTCTGTCGACGCGTGAGTCAGCTGTGGCTCGACGCCCGAGTTCCAGTCGAGAGGGCTTCGTCACTTACTCAACGAATGGGCGGCATGGCGTATCGCACAAAGGAGTCGTAGGCATTTGGGTTGGCTTGGATGTATGGGGCCATTATTTGAGCGTGTTTTCGTAGGTAGCCCCTGAACGCTTCACTTTGCCATCTGCCTTTGGCTTTGACGACATCAAAAGGCACTCCTCGCAGTAGATATTCCAGGGTTGAGCCGATTCGGATGCCGTGGCCAGAGAGCTTAGGTAGGTCCTTGCTTGTGACAATTTGGTTGATTCTGGTAAGGAAGATGGAACGTGTCATTGGGCGCAGTTTGTCGCCTTGTTTGTGGGAGAAGAGATGGCTGTCGGGAGGGGGGGCGTTGACTCTGATGTGGTTCTTCAAGGCGGTCAGCGGATCCGTGATTCCATCCTGCCTGGCCCAGAAGATCTCTTCTCCTTTCTCCTTTGCGACCTTAGTCCAGGGGATGAAGATGGTTGTTTGCTTCAGCTGGTTTCTATCCGGGATGTCGAACTTGATGTCAGAGGGTTTGACATGAATAGAGGGGTCGAAGCCGTCGAGTTTGCGGACCGTGACTTCTCCCAGTCTGGCTGTGCCCCAGAAGGCGGTGGTGAGGCAGGCGAGAACCGCAGCGTCCTTCGAGTCGTTGGGGTCAAGGGCCTCACAGATCTTTGTGACATAATCCATGGTCCAGGCTTCCTTCTTCTTTTTCTTCGACTCTCTGGGTGCCCGCTTGTTGCCCGCTTCGAGAAGCGCTCTTATTTCGATCTCATTCACTTTCCATTCGATTCCGTGGATGATGTGCCA
Organism: Thelephora terrestris; assembly: GCA_015956445.1. Lineage (NCBI taxonomy): Eukaryota > Fungi > Basidiomycota > Agaricomycetes > Thelephorales > Thelephoraceae > Thelephora > Thelephora terrestris. Next base: position 874,073 of record WIUZ02000008.1, read on the forward strand.
AGCGCGCACGCCATAGACGTAGTTTCTAATTGCACTGCCTCCGTATGTTCCAATTAGCAGAGATATGAAGGAGGCGAGGACCGTTGAGTGAGCTGGGGCCCTGTGGCCTTCCTCTATTTCCTTGAGTTCGCAAAAATAGTGAAATGCGTACAGGCCTGCGCCGTAAACGCCTCTCGTGCTCGGGGCGTAGGCTTCGTCGAGGACGTCTTTGATCCTGGCCAGGTCTTCTTCGTCTATGTTCATCGGGGAGCCTTTTTCGTCTAGGGCGTGGCGTGGGTTTGGTGGCTTCCAGAGACGAAGTCGGTCTACCGACCTGCAGGCGGGGCGTAGTGGGGAGGGTTTTAAGGAGGGGAGTGAGAGATCATTTACGACGTTTGCAAGGAGTTCGGATGAGCGGGCGGCAGAGGACTTAAAGAGGGCCTCGAGCAGACGTGGGCGTTTCGTTTGTCTCGCCGGCTTGGTCGTCGGCGCAAGCGTTCGCTTGTTGCCGACGCCAGCGCTCTGTGTAGGACAGGTGCTCTTTTGGTTGTTGAGGAAGGCCGTCAGGAGGATGGCGCTCGCAGGGTTGGAGGGGAGAGTCGAAGTCGATGACGAAGTTCCTGATTTCTTCTGGGATCTCGATTGGTGGTAGGAGGAGGTGTCTTGGGGGGTACGCTCCCCTGGAGGGTCCATCTGCAGGGTTGTTGGAGGTGTGTATGTATCTGGTCGTGAGGATTGAGTTGTGCTCCTCCAGTAGCTTGTGAATCCTGCGGAAGATTCGGTTCGTTTCAGCATTTCTGCTTCTGCCGGCCCACCATCCTTCGACAATTCCCGTGTTGTCACCGAAGATTTTGATTCCGGGGCACGGCTGATACTTGAGAATAGTTCGGACGAGTAGCTCCATGCCCACTGCTTCTGCCCAGCCGATGTCCCGCCCTGCTGTTTTCCACCCGGGTAAGAGTCTCCAGGCGCGCCATTTGTTGCCGAGAGTGATGCCGATCCCAGTCGACGAGCTAGCATCGGAACACCCCCCGACGTCATGGAACTGCCGGTTGCCTGGGATTTCTCGGGAGAGGGAAGGTTGTGAGAGACGTTCTTGCCACCAGGTTAGGTCGTCGTTAAGGTGCTTGGGAGGGTGTCGAGGAGTGAACGGACGCTCGTGACACGTCGCCATCATTTTTTCGAGGGTGGTTAGGTAAGCTCTACCTTGAGGCACCACATGGCAGGCGTAGAGCAGCTTTCCGTACAATTTGCGAGCATCTTCAAGGTTGTGGGTTGGTCGGCTTTTCCATTCTGTGATGGCCTTAGAGTATTTCACTTTTTTCGTGTCTGGCAGCGCTACCGTCTTTTCCTCTAAGTCCCAGGCTAGACCTGCGAAGACGACCACTGAGCTGAAGGGTGTGTCTTTTGAGATTTCCCAAGGTATTCCCAGTGGCGCAGTGATTTCGTTGATTTCTTCAAAGCTGTATGGGTAGACGAGGCCATTCTCTTGGTACTCCCCAATGTCTAGTATTGGGCAAGATAAATCTTCGGCAAAATGTTCCATTCCTAGGTCTGCACGAGCTTTCCCTTTGTACCATAGGCGTCCACCTGTTTGTTGCCTGCCTCCGTTGTCGAGAATGATGCGTCGGCCACTGCTTCTCGCGACGTTGTATTGCGGGATTTTTTCTCGTGGGATTCTGACGAATAAGAAGTCGTCTACCCATTTTAGGATTGGGCCGATTCCCCTTGCTCGCATTACATCTGCCAGCGCGTCTCCGAAGAGGCCAAATAGTCCGCCTGCCGTAGCTCCTCCGAAGCAGTTACTCGTGTTGAGTGCGAATAAGGATGGGTCGTTTGAGATCCGAACTACGACCCCGGCCCATTGGCTTTCGTGTAAGGGAATTATCCGGTACGCTTCTGCTATGTCTCGAGTAGCCGCTTGCGCGCCGTGCGGGAGCCCTTGGATGAGTGTGCACATGGTCCGGAAGGTGCCCCAAGTGCATGGGAAGTCATCTGAGTTTAGCTGGGAGTTGATTGAGGGGATGGGGAGGTTTGTATGGGGGTAGGATAGATTCTGGATGAGGCGATATTTACCAGGCTTTCCAGCCTTAGGAACGAGCGACAGCGGAGAAGATTGGAAGGGGCCTAAGTATCTTCCTTTATTAAATTCTGATTGTATTATATCATGGAAAGCGTCTGATAAATCTTCCGTAGAATGTTTATTAAGTGGGATGAAGGAGTGATATATTCGTGGGATGCCTGCGAAGGCGCCGTGTCGTATGAACTTGGGTATCAGCGGGTACTTTGACAGGAGATGTGATGAGGCGAGGGCGCTATGCCACTGATCAGCGGCGAGCGGTGTGAGAGGGGTTTGCCTTCTCTGCAAGATGGCATTCCTGAGCACCGTGAGACGACTCGCCACATCCCGAGCACTCGTGGATGTGACGAGAGGCTTTTTCGGTGCAACCAACGGTTTGATTCCAGTTGATGCAGAGGGCTTGACCAGCCTTGTCAATGAGGCGGCCGTCTTCCGATCTGGTGCATCGGGATTTGTGTGCTTCGTCCCAGAGGGTGGGAGCCTGACACTGCCTGATGGGCATGTCGTGTTTCTTGCGGCTGAGGCATACTGGGCACGCGGGGAGGGTTGACGTCTCCGGTTCGTAGCCGCGCTTCCGAAATGTTCGGTTTGGACGTTTGTCCTTCGGGGACCTTGATCTCGAGGATCTCGTTCTACCCGAGCCTCAGTCTCGTCGCGGTGCTCGACCCCTATCCCTATAACCATCATGCGAACCATACGTGTCCCTGTTAGCCATGATCTCCACCTGTGGAAGGGTGGTATCAGCCAGGGTACGAAGGTTGACATGGGGTGGTGGGCGTTGCATGGTGGGGGAGACGTAGGAGGACACGAGGTAGTTGCGTTGCGTTGCGTAGCGTTGCAGAAGTGGGGGGGGGGGGGGATTGGAGTGCGCGTAGGGTTGATTCGTTAGCTGAAGATTCCTCTGCGACCGGCATTGGGAGAGGCGGCTTACCTGTCTCTGAAGCGCTTCGTGATCGTGGTCTCTGATCTGATTCTCGAGGTCGGTGAGTAGGTTTTGGTTGATGCGGCTGGGGTTAAAGGGCTTGTCTCCAGCTTTCAGCATTTCGTGCCACTGCCTGCGGACTACTGCATGGTAGAGGATCAGTGCTCTTGGGTTCTTGCCATCCGCCTTAAGGCTTTCAAGGTTGATGTAGAATTCGGCGAACGACTGCGTGCTTCCCTGGGGCCAGCCAGCTTGATTTGCGGTAGCGATGAAGGTGTGCCTTGCGGTCATGAGCTGTTCCCAGGTTAAGTGTTCGTCTATGATGGCTTTCTTGGAGGGTTTGGCGGAGTCGACCGGCTGGAAGGTGACGCCCGTTTCGGTGTTGAGTATGCTAAAGGCTGCGGACGCGGTGGGGATGGCCTGGCTTCCTTCCTTGCATCCCTCTGTGGTAAAGTACCAGAGGTCGATGTATTCCATTGCTTTGATCTTATTGATCGCGAACCTGAGGGGTCTATTGGGAACTTTGTCGCCGATCATTGCATCTTGATCGAGGTCCGGAAAGGTTGTCTTCTCCATCGCGGGAGGTTGTTGGCCAGGCACGGGAGAGGAAGGGGGAAGTGGTTGTGGTGGGGGTTGAGCCTCTTCTAAAAGATTCTGAAGAGCGTTGTTCCACATTGTTTCCAATCTTGCAGCGGCTTCGTCGGCAGAGCATTGGAGGCGGTCCATTATTGTCTGTCTCATTTGCTCAAGGCCTTCGCCATTCAGAGGTACGTTTGCCGGCTCCGGCATGCCTTGGAACTAAGACTTGTTGCCAGGAGGCTGATGTGTAACGGGGTAGTTTCGGGGAAGACGAGGATTGATTGGTGCGGCGTGAGAAGGAATTATGAGGAACGACTGAGGTGAGAGTTTGGGTGGAGTGAAACGGAATGAAAAGGTGTTGGAAACGGAGGTTTGAACGAAGAAAAGAAAACTGAGGATGGCGAAGGAGAGGAACGGAGAGCAATGAGATGGTGGTGTTCTCGGAAGAGAGACACGTGCCGGATCACATTCCGCGGCGCAAAGACATTACTCTCTTGCTTCGATCGTGCCTCCCTCCGCCGAGACTGCCAATCCAGCATTCTACATCTCGTCGTGTAATTTCACCTTGTGCCAGCAGCTTTGAGGGCAGGGCCCCTTAAGTTATGGTTGGGAAATTTAGGGCGAACGGCTAATTTTGTTTATTTATTCAATTGCATAGTCGCTTTTGCATTGTTCCAACTTGCCACCTGGTCCCGGTCATTGTATATCTCTTCCACTAGTAAAAATGACAGCGTGGTCTGATGTCAGATGGTTGTAAGCGAGGTGGCCTACCTGCATAAATGGCTGACAGAAGGCATCTCAAGGTCTATGCATTATGCATTATGCATTATTTCTAAGCGCCCCCCTGTACCACCATTGTTCTGGCCGAAATCCGATGCATTTTAGGATTTATGCAATAAGATACTATGCAATTAGAGCTATTCGACTGTACTTGCCCAAGCAAACAACAGATTCTAGGGTCTCTCGGAATGATCACCGTTCAAGTCGACATAAATGCCTACGGGGTCAGCCCCATTTCAATGCTCAAGAAGTGTAAATTCCTTTTTATTCATACAATGACATTAAAAATCGTGTAGCGTTCGTCAAGAAATATCACCAAGAATTCAAAAATCGTCCAGCGAGACCTCCGTGCTTCATTTTCACTCCATCTTGACTCCATCCTTGTGAAGGCCGATCACAAGGTGTCGTTCCATCAGCTTGCGGTTCAAAGCGATCAAATCCTGGTTGTCACTCTCGTCCCAGTACTCGGTCGGGCCCCACAAATCCCAGAACTTCTGCTGATAGTCGGGGAGGTTGAGGGCAAGGTATTGGTCGACGGCGCGCCACGCGCTGTCAAGAGCACCTGCAACCCAACTGTGGATAAAATTTCGATCAGAATTGCATTCAACGAATCGAGAGGGGATAAACGTACGCATGGCAGGTACTGGTCGCCTCACCAGCGAAGAAGAGTTTGCCTCGAGCAGCAGGCTGAAGCATCTCGCTGTAGACATCGTTCGTGTCGTAAACACCGGGGCCGAAGAACGCAAATGCACCTGAAATAACCAGTTAGAAAAGTCGGAGCAGTCACCGGAAAACGAGAGCACGAACCCATTGTGAGCGGATTGTGCAGCCAATCCCAAGCAAAGTAGTCTCCCTCAGTGTAGAATGACTTGAGCCAATCGACCGTCACACCATGGACAGCGGCCAAGTCGCGGAAGATCAACTCGAGAAGTTCCGGCCTAGCGGTTCCGTCACTGTTGATGAGCGCACCCATTCGCTCGGCGTCTTGAGTCCAAGTGTAGCTCACGATGAGCACTTTAGACATGTTTTGTGGTTGTGCACCTGCAGGATACGAAGGGTACACGCTGTATTACCACAGTAAGACTCATTCAGTAATCGCCGATGATCACAGAAGTATACACGACTCACACCGTGCGGATCGGTAGATCGGTAAAGCTCTGACCACCGTGGATCGGCATCGGAAGCGCAGTCTCCCACCATGGAGTGCTGAACTTCATTCCGACCTTGACCGATGGCCCATACTGGAGCTCGCGAATGGCGCTCCACTGCGCGTAATTGTCGTTGATGTTGACTCCAGTGAGATCCATAAGGCTGAGGCGCGGCAATGGGACGGTAGAAATGATGGCGGAGTATTCCCGTGGGCTCTGAGTCCCGTTGATCGAAAGCCTCATGACTTCCTTCGTGGGGTCGCGAGAAATGGCGGTGACCGGGCTCAGGAACTCGGTATCTTGTTGCGCTTGCGGCGAGAGGGACTTGAACATCGCCTGAGGGAGCGTCGAAGATCCTCCGCTACGGACCAAAGTGCGTCAGTGGAATGCGCATGTTGTTAGAAACGGCTACTACGTACTCAAAGCAGTACCAACCCTGGCTCGGGTCTGACTTCGGTTGCTCAGGACCAGGAAGGGGTGTGCTGGGCCAGTTGAAGGCCAAGCTCTCGATGATAGCTGCGATACCACTACGTTAGGACAAGAAATCCACGAAAGGTGTCCAATCACTCACTCTCCGTAAAGGCCCTGTCGTACCATCCGGTGGACTTGTCGATGGTCTCACACCAGTTGATGTCATCAGCGCTCGTACCGTTCTGGAACATATAACTTCTCGTCGAGAAGTTGTTGGTCTGCTCGAAAAGAACATCCATCGCGGACGCCATGTCCGGTGTTCCCGCAGGTGACGTCCTGAACAAGTCACGGAATGGCTGAAGCACTTCCTCAACCTTGGTAGACACCCCTTGAGGGGTCCTCAAGCTTGAGTCGGTGACGTAGCTAGAAACACTGAAGGGGTCGTCGGTTACGGAGGGGACCTGGTTACTGGCGCGGGCGTTGTTGTAAAGCAACCAGGTATTCGCCGAGGGTGCGATCATTTGCAAGATGTAGGGAATGAGCGTGAGCTTCAGGTTCCTATTCTTGGCGAGGTCGAAGGTCCGCTTCATGAACGGAGTATCTGGGAACCGCATGGCTCCAACGTCCTAGGCAAAAGGTCAGGACTCAGTGTGAATCCCAGATGAACATTGCTTACGTAGTAGTCGTAAGGGCCGCCGTTGGGGAAGTGGTAGGTGAAAAGTCGTCCACCGACACGTCCTGGAGCATCGGCATCGATAAGGTGGTAGTCGATCCCCAAAGACTCGAAGATCATGGCGGTGTATAAACCGGCGGTGCCAGTACCGATAACACCAACGGGTAAATCAGGCGAGGGAGCTGGGTTCTGGAGGACCGGCGTAACGGTCGAGAGGTCAACATTAGGGATATGCTGGTGCCGGTCATGGTACGCGGTGAGCAAATGACGACCGCGGTACGCGTAGACGTTAGGGTCGGAAGTCATTGCGTGAGGGAGGAGAAGCAGTGAGCTGCTGATTACCCCAGAAACTCACACTGACCTTTATATCGCGTCGAAAAGCAGCACGAGGCCAGTGGTTCCCGTGCAAGTGAAGCGTTTTACTGGCAGTGCCGACGCCGTCACTTGGCATCGAGAGCGCCTTAGCGTCGAACGTGCGATGGAATTATCAAAAACCCGATGCATGGAAGGCCACTTTGGGTCGAAGGGAGGCTCCGTATAGCGACAGCGTCTTGGAAGAAGAACCTCCTGACAGCCCCGAGAAACCGCCTAGAGCGCACGTAGACGTTTCGCTTAGTGTGCAGGAGGCGGGTCCAAGGCATACAGAACCTAGGGCGTTGGTGGGAAGGCAATCAGATACGGAGGTAGTTCTCATCCGTTGGTGGGCAGGCAAGCCCAGATGGGGAAGTTGACGTCCTCGACTTATCTTCGGAACAATGTACGCCGTGCCAAGTCGCTCTTGAAAATTTGATCGGCCCGTCATCGGCACTCACGACTTCGATCAAACAGTGTAACGTGCGGGGAATGCTTCCATTCAGCAGGATAGGGGACTCGTCTCCACGCGCAACATACAAAACGAATCACAAAATGAAATCACGATGCGAGACCGGTCTAAAATATTCCTTGGCCAGCGCTGATCGTCAGACTCGACCCGGACTGCAAAGAAAAAGGGAATGGGGGTGAGGTCAGTCGAGGAGGCTCCGTATCCTTACACAGGAGGCCAAAACCCCGTTGAAGGCATGGAACCACACGGGAGTGTGGCCGAGAGCTTCCAGAAAACTTTCTTGCAAGGATTGTCATCTGACGCGATTCTTTCTCGCCGCTTGACGCGCGTGATTGTCGCTGCCAGCTTCCATGTATCTTTGTCCGACAATTGGGGTTCAGAATCAGCCGGATATGTAACGAGGGTAAGGACATGAAGTCACCAGGTCTCTTGCTCCACTTCTACTAGACAGCTTCTGAGCCTCTTGCTCGTTTGTTTGCATTGTTGGGTGAAAAGGTTGTTCCTGCGAAATGTCGGTTCTGCGTTCGGCAGAAATTAAGAAGAGCATACAACCACATCCCGGAAACCGGAAACCTCGAACTTTCCCGCGTATCCATAGTCTGGTTATGAGTGTGCAGCACACGTACGCGACGGACCAGATGAATTACGTTCCGCGTCTCGGAGCCTAGATCTTTCGAAGGTCGGACGGACTCTGCCTCATTCTGTTATTCGTGCTTGACCCTGTGACTGGTCAGCGTCAAAACAAGCATGTTCTCTCAGATAATAAACGGACTGAGATGGGTCGCCGCTCAAAAAATTCTCGGGGAATGTCAAGCCAAGTAAACGGCCGAAGTTACGTCAAACTACCGTCATTTGACGGTGAAGGAGTCTCTTCTCTGGGGTTGAACGTTGATGTGGGCTAAGACCGACGAGTGACGGAACGGGAGGTCGATCCGGATCAAAACCGAATTCAACGGATTAATACATGTTTGAGCTTGAAAAAGTTTCAGTTCTGGGCGCATTTTGGTGAGTGATCAGAGGGTCCGAGTCTGGCGATGGCCACAACCTAACCGGCAATATACGCAGTTTAAACCCCCGCCTCCCAACGCACGATTGTCATTGTGGCTTGCACGAATAGATCTCAAGACGGAGTGAGATATGTAGGCAGAGGCCACACGAGCCAGCATGCAGACGGGCACTTTTCCTGACGTACAGGATAGAATCGTTAGCGCGATGAGCGACATTGCCCACGCCCGGCTCAGGGATCCAGAGAAATGCGAGTATGTACTATATGTACATACCGAATCACGCTGGCGGTCTACGACGGTCTCGCTTGACCTTGACCTCTTGATTCCCCTCCCGCTTAGCACCTGGGTCGACCTTTCGTTTTTCCCCGGAGCTCCGCCGGTGTCCGTTGTGCGCTTCGCGGTCATCCCCTTCTATCCAGCGCAGATGATCCCGAGCCAATGCGTCACTTAGGTGTTGTGTATACTTGAAACCAGGGGGTGCGCGGCAGCGCACCCGGGGACACGCAACTGTCAAAACCCCCGTGGACCCCGGAACTACCCCCCACCTGTCCAAGTTTGGGACGTGTCCCCCCACCCCCTCCATAAGTAGTAATTTCGGCCAAACAAATGATAACAAGAATTAATGTCCGACAAATTTCCAAAACAGAATGACAGTAAAACGGCGATGGTGGAAGCTACTGGTATCGACTATTCTTCCTAGCACCACCGACAGATGAAGCAGATGAGGCTCGTGCACGCTTGTCACCAGTTGTTACCTCTTCAAGATCATCAGAATTCATCACGTTGTGTGTCTCCCGAAACAACCCCATCCCTTCCAACGCAACTTTCATGGACTCCGTCTCCTTGAGTGAGATATGGATTTGAGAAAGAAAGTCGAGCGGGATTTTCTCCCCGGGGTGCTGAGTTGCCATGTGTACAACCGCATTATATTTCCAAATGAAATGATCGTCCTGCAACGGAAGGCAGAAAGGGCAGGATATTGGTACGTTCATGCATGGGGATGACTTTGTCGAATTCTTCACCTGCTCGTAATTGAAAGACGTGAATGCATATCGACAATCGGAGATGATTTTGACATGGTTGTTCCTTGTTCGATCGAGCTTGGTGGCGCAACCTTCCGCACCACAGAAACCGCAGGGTTCCACTCCGAGCTAATTACACATTGAGCAGTTGGGAGATGTGGAACACATAAATCACACCTCAATTGGGTTCCGTTCGACCTCACCACATATATGACGAAGGATGTGTTGTCCAATGTGTCTGCGCATGCTTCCCAGAACGTAGTTCTTGCAACAAAGTAGGCACGTAATCTTGGTATTTTGTTGTATGATTCCTGCATGGGGCACTGTCACGAGGTTGTCCAGAAAGAAGTGTTCGTCGTCTGAAAATCAGATGTAAGGAAAGGGAACTGCACGAGCAAGAGTAGAGATTACTCACCATCGCTCGATCGGTACGGCAACTCATTAATAGACAATGAGGTGAGAACCTTGAGGGCCTCATCGAGATGCGCCGGGTATTGTTCCTCCACGAGTCCCCACAACTGAGAGAGCGATTCATCGAGCAGACCCTCCTCGAAAGCCCACGTAAATGGTTGCGGTGGCTGATTGTGCACGAGTGATGAGTCACAGAGTGTTGGACAGAGTGGAATGATGAGCCATGCAGGGAACGAAAACGAAGATCGCTTGACTGTCAACTTGGAGTTTGATGATTTTGTTTTACCAGAATTTGTCAGATAGTTGAGAGACCATGCCCAGGAAGAGTTGTCGGGATCGTCGGCGCATCGCAAGGGGTGAATTTCCAGAACCTCTCCAGTGACCGTGAGATCTCCAGTTCTCTGCTCAAGCATCTCCATAGCAACGCGATCGATACGAGATTTCTTGTGTACGAATCCAACGATGTGAATGACCACAAGGCAGACTCGTTGGCCAAGACGAACGAGGGTAGCAGCGAGGTCCCCAACAATGACAGAATTGTCACCACTAAGGACGTCTGTGATATTTGGGTTCCGTGCCTCACGAAGGGACTCGAGGGTGACGCCCCTTGCACGGAGTGTCCTCTCAACAACCTTCTTGGCACGGTGACCACCTCGTAGGTAGGAAGCCACAACAGAGCCTTTGTAGTATTGTTTTCTGTCTGGGCCGTCAATGAATAGCGTAGCAGGAGGGGATTGGGATGGTTGATCAGGTGAATTGGAGAGAAAATCCTCAAGGTTAACGTTCGCGGCACGGGCGGTCATGCCGGTCGTTTCGTCGGTTTCTTCGTTCTCGTCATCCAGTGTCGTGATGTCAGCAGGGTCTGATGTGTTGGCGCCATGTTGGGGGGTGTCGATGTCGTCATGATGCTCGTATTCAGCAAGGGAGTCAGTTGTTGATGTCCCAACATACTTTCCCTCAGGCCGCAAAAGGTCTGCCTTAGTTTTGGGGTTCCGAAAGAGTTTGTTGAAGTCGGTGGCAGCTTGTTCTCCGAAGTAGTTCACAAGGACCTTGTTTGCTTCGTTCTGTGCCGTGACCCACAAAGCCTGGATGTTGACAGATCCAGAGATGACATTTCCGAGGCAAGACTTTGGATTGACGTGATCGACTCCAGTTGCATTGGTTAGGTTCAATCGCCTGTGGCCGCGATTGAGTTCAGGGTTACGAAGGAAGATGCTGTTGATTGTAGATGCCGTTGCAAGTTTCTGTGATAATTGGAGGAGGTCAAAGTTGCGGCTATGGTCCTGTGTCCGTACATCACTGAAAACTTGCTCCAGTCGATCAGTCCCGTCGAGAATGATGTAGAAATTTTGGGTCGAGTCAAGTATTTGCTGTTTGGCAAGTGAGAAAATGATATTCTTGACAATGGCTTGTGTATCGGCATAGAGTGCTCCGGTCATGAAAGAGTTTCCGTGTCGAATCCAACAAATGCAAATGAGGTGCGCGTATTTGACCAACGAGATAATCTGTTGTTCGAGGGATAGGTTGACATCGATGAACGGGTAGAGGAAGCTGGAAATGACCTCTCTGAGGAAGTGGAATCGACGGAGATCAGCCTGTTCAGATGGGGGTAGGTGATCGAGGGGGATTTGACGAAGATCACAGATTGCCTGGAGAAGTGCAACGGCCTTTGGGACATTCTGCTTGTCGGCAGGGTCAAGGAGCTGACACGCCTTGTTTTCCGGGATCCCACGTAATTCCACAAGAAAGCGAAGGAGTTGATGACGATTGCAAACACCATCCCAGACCTGAAACCCATCGCGTGCACGGATTTGTGTTGCAAAACCTAACAGACCCGGTGAGTTTTGTGAAAGATAATTCAGGTGCAAAGACGTATGTTTGAAAGCATGCTTGTAGTCTGCAGTCATCGTGATATCTCCGGGACCAGTATGAAGATTTATTCCAGCGAGACGTGACAACTTCAATCCAAGAGAAGAGGAACCCTGGACCTCGTGGTCCATGCAGAGTTGGAACCGACTGTTCCGGAGAGATGCTTCCCCGTCACTTGCAACTGACCAGATCGGGCCATTGCAAGCTGCACCATACGGGTCAGATTCCCAAGCTGTAATAACCCGCCGTAACCACACCGCACAATGCTCACCGGTCTCGCTGCCACACTTGGTTGAGACAACGAGCGGGATTGCTTGATAATGGTCCTGCCGGTGAGCAGCAATTGCTACAACGGATGCCTCAGAGCCAAAGTGTAGAGAGGGGTCTTCGCAGTGAACAAGGTCTGCAAGGTATTCAATAGCGGCCATCCCGGTGATGCGGCGGTCCACTCCAGCACTGTGTTCGCGGCAGAATCCAACAACCTCGTTAGTTTCTCGGTTGTAACACCCTCTCTCGTCAACCGCAACTCCGTCAATCAACAGAGAATGCCCACATCTTGGAAGCAGAGGTCGCTGCTCTGGGCAAAAAAACGAGGCAATATTTGATGAGACCTCATCGGCGGTAGGAACTGATCCAGAAGGAAGAAGGCGGGGGATAGCACGATGGTTTGTGATAGTCCGATAGGCAGGGAGGCCATGCGAACGACAGAGAGCATAGAGGAGCTTGGGTCCACCGAGTGATTTGGCGAGGAAAGCGATGTCAAGTTCTCGTTCGGAATAGTTGCCACGTGCATTGTATAATCCATCTATGGCCTGTTCGACACGTATGATGATTGCGGCAACGCTGCAGCCACGTTTGAGTGCAACCCCGAGAACACATTTGAGTCGCTTGACATCATTCAATGCGAGGATCTTGAGGAGACGTTGGTGGTCGTTCACATTACGTTGTTTTGTGGTAAGCTGGCGGGATAGCGCTGCATTCTATTGCAATTGTAAGCGCAATGTATTTATATCCTGGTGATTTTAATTACCTTCAAACGTGCTTCATTAAGCATCTTCCTCAGTGACTTGGGGATTCCGGAAAGCTGACGAAACGCAAGCAGGTGGTATGGGGTATGGGGTGGAGCATACTGTGCTCGCTCAGCTGTGGTAGTTACATTACTGAGTAAAGTGTGATAACTGGTCAGATTTCACCCTCAAAGTTATCATGATAACTTTGAGTACTGCTCAACCCATACTCACCCACTGTTTTGGGTTGATGGGAGAGGTCCCAATTAGGCAGGTGCCGAGGGTGTGGATTGCCTGGGAGTCTGGGTGGGTTTCCTTTTTGGGAATATCCCAGAAAGGAAATATTGATGGCTTATGTAAGCAATGATGGGAAACAGAATAGATGGAATGTCTATAAAAGGAAATACTATAAAAGGAAATACCATAAGAGGAAATTTGATGGATTACATAATGGGATCATGTGACTTCCTAAAAAGGAAATTTTACCTGGTATGTTATTTTTACCAAATATGTTATTTTTACCAAATATGTTATTTTTACCAAATATGTTATTTTTACCAAATATGTTATTTTTACCAAATATGTTATTTTTACCAAATATGTTATTTTTACCAAATATGTTATTTTTACCAAATATGTTATTTTTACCAAATATGCTATTTTTACCAAATATTCTATTTTTTACCAGATTTGTTATTTTTCTAACTACAGCAATTTCTAAGTATGAGAACTTCTAAATAGCATAATTTTCAAGGATAGTCACCTTTCAATAAGTTGATTTTCCAACATTACAATTGGAAGGTCTTCATTTCAATGAGATTTATGTAAACTTTTCTTTGCCTTTTCTACCATATGATAGAATATGGTTCTGTTTGTAGTCATGACCTAACCTAACCTAAACCGACCCTAACTCAACTTGATTTTGTTTTATCTTATCTCACCTAACCCCTAATCTAATCTAATCTATAAGTGTTTCATCTAATCTACCCAAAATAGTCCACCTGACCTAACCTAACCTACAGTAAATCCAACCCACTGTAAATGTAATCTACCATAAACATAATCTACGGTAAACATAGTCTACAGTAAACGTAGTCTACGGCAAACGTAGTCTACAGCAAACGTAGTCTACGGTAAACTTAATCTACTGTAAACGTACTCTACCGTAAACATAATCTACCGTAAACATAATCTACCGTAAACATAATCTACCGTAAACATAATCTACCTTAAACTTAACCTAAACCTAACCTAACCTAAACCTAACCTAACCTAAACCTAACCTAACCTAAACCTAACCTAACCTAACCTAACCTAAACCTAACCTAACCTAACCTAAACCTAACCTAACCTAACCTACCGTCAACGTAAACCTAACCTGACCTAACCTACCCTAAACCTAACCTACTCTACACCTAACCTACCCTAAACCTAACCTGTCCCAAACATAAACCTAACCTACCCTAAACCCCACCCTACAGTAGTCCACCTAACCTTACCTGACCCTGTTCTAAAGTAGCCTTACCCAACCCAATATGGTCTACTCGACCTAACCTAACTAAATCTATCTGGCCCTGACCTGACCTAACCTGATCTAACCCAGCCTAGCATAACCTAACCTAATCTGCAAAAATGTGAACCTAGCTCAACCTATCCTCACCCAGCCCATTAGTATGTAACTTGGTTTATGGGAACACAGGATGAACCACACACTTCCAAACTACAAGCTGACAATTGCTCAAGTGCATCTACTTTGCTGGACCTACAAGCCAGTGGACCTATAAGCCTATATGCCCACAAACCCATGGGGACCTATACTCAGTACATGTGACAAGCCATATTCTGTTCCAGACTGCAACCTGACTGCAACCCAAACTTGTCCACCTAGCTGGACCTATTAGCCAGTTGGTGTATTATGGGCCTACAGATCTGTAAGGGTTTGAGTTGATGAGTCCATTAGCCTGCAGGGTGAAAGGGCTTGGGTTGCAGCCAGGTTGCAGTCTGGAACAGAATATGGCTTGTCACATGTACTGAGTATAGGTCCCCATGGGTTTGTGGGCATATAGGCTTATAGGTCCACTGGCTTGTAGGTCCAGCAAAGTAGATGCACTTGAGCAATTGTCAGCTTGTAGTTTGGAAGTGTGTGGTTCATCCTGTGTTCCCATAAACCAAGTTACATACTAATGGGCTGGGTGAGGATAGGTTGAGCTAGGTTCACATTTTTGCAGATTAGGTTAGGTTATGCTAGGCTGGGTTAGATCAGGTTAGGTCAGGTCAGGGCCAGATAGATTTAGTTAGGTTAGGTCGAGTAGACCATATTGGGTTGGGTAAGGCTACTTTAGAACAGGGTCAGGTAAGGTTAGGTGGACTACTGTAGGGTGGGGTTTAGGGTAGGTTAGGTTTATGTTTGGGACAGGTTAGGTTTAGGGTAGGTTAGGTGTAGAGTAGGTTAGGTTTAGGGTAGGTTAGGTCAGGTTAGGTTTACGTTGACGGTAGGTTAGGTTAGGTTAGGTTTAGGTTAGGTTAGGTTAGGTTTAGGTTAGGTTAGGTTAGGTTTAGGTTAGGTTAGGTTTAGGTTAAGTTTAAGGTAGATTATGTTTACGGTAGATTATGTTTACGGTAGATTATGTTTACGGTAGATTATGTTTACGGTAGAGTACGTTTACGGTAGAGTACGTTTACGGTAGAGTACGTTTACGGTAGAGTACGTTTACGGTAGAGTACATTTACGGTAGAGTACGTTTACAGTAGATTAAGTTTACCGTAGACTACGTTTGCTGTAGACTACGTTTGCCGTAGACTACGTTTACTGTAGACTATGTTTACCGTAGATTATGTTTATGGTAGATTACATTTACAGTGGGTTGGATTTACTGTAGGTTAGGTTAGGTCAGGTGGACTATTTTGGGTAGATTAGATGAAACACTTATAGATTAGATTAGATTAGGGGTTAGGTGAGATAAGATAAAACAAATCAAGTTGAGTTAGGGTCGGTTTAGGTTAGGTTAGGTCATGACTACAAACAGAACCATATTCTATCATATGGTAGAAAAGGCAAAGAAAAGTTTACATAAATCTCATTGAAATGAAGACCTTCCAATTGTAATGTTGGAAAATCAACTTATTGAAAGGTGACTATCCTTGAAAATTATGCTATTTAGAAGTTCTCATACTTAGAAATTGCTGTAGTTAGAAAAATAACAAATCTGGTAAAAAATAGAATATTTGGTAAAAATAGCATATTTGGTAAAAATAGCATATTTGGTAAAAATAACATATTTGGTAAAAATAACATATTTGGTAAAAATAACATATTTGGTAAAAATAACATACCAGGTAAAATTTCCTTTTTAGGAAGTCACATGATCCCATTATGTAATCCATCAAATTTCCTCTTATGGTATTTCCTTTTATAGTATTTCCTTTTATAGACATTCCATCTATTCTGTTTCCCATCATTGCTTACATAAGCCATCAATATTTCCTTTCTGGGATATTCCCAAAAAGGAAACCCACCCAGACTCCCAGGCAATCCACACCCTCGGCACCTGCCTAATTGGGACCTCTCCCATCAACCCAAAACAGTGGGTGAGTATGGGTTGAGCAGTACTCAAAGTTATCATGATAACTTTGAGAGTGAAATCTGACCAGTTATCACACTTTACTCAGTAAAAGTTAACTACCACTAGTGGCTCGCTTCTCGATGATCTTGTACGCATCACATTGCGGAATCCATAAACATTGATGGCAGATGCTTCCGTGGCCGCTGAAGCCGATAACCCCAAGGCAGTGTCAGCGTGCTGAATTTTTAACCTCTTTTTAAACCATTTTCACACCCAACTTTCGCCCACTTTCTTTATCTATACCCCTTTCTTATCTTATCACTTCCCTTATCACGACTCACACGCCATCAAGAGACGCAGACAAAGGCACAGATGACATTACACACGGACGCGCACACGACAAACAGACAACGGAGTTGAATCCGCCCGGACTCTATGGACGAGGACTAAGGAGTACAAACCCTAGTTGTCAAGACCTGGTCTGCCAGTACTCCTCAGCACTGGCAATCTCCTCCTCCGTCCCCTCCGAGACATTCTCGTCGATTTCCTCGTCGACCATCTCGACGACCCGAGCCTCCTCCAGACGATGAGCTGCGACCAGCTGAACCTCGGCGCGAAGGCGGTTCCTCGCTGAATCGACCGTAGTCTGATCCAGAGTCCTCTGGACTGACCAGCCCTCCACTCTCTCGGTCAGTTGAGTCACCAGGCGAACGGCCTCCGCTGCACGCTGGACCGACAAGAGCGTAAGGTTCGTCAATCCGTTCACGTCGACGGACTCCACCGGAATCAACTCGCCGCGATCCACGCGACACTGCAACATCGTTGCGTCGGAATAGGACGGTGGACTCAATGTCTCCACCCTGGCGGACAGCGTCTGGATTACTGGGCCGCATGCGATGGGCTGGACGAAGCGCCCCACAATAAGGAACCCATCGACGAGCACGGATAGAACGTTGCCCACGCACCGGCGAGATCGACGGAGGCGGAACCGGAACGGCCACCTCGTTCTCCCCCGCATACTCCAACTCCGGAGAACTACTAACCGGGTTGACGGCAGTCTCTTCGGACGTCTCGCGGACGACCTCCTCTCCGCCGTCAGTATGCGCGGGTGTGCGGTACGACCCATCGGAAGCTAAAAAGGGATGTCAGTGGACAAGACAAATATGTCAACCGACATCCCACCTATGGGAGAAGCCATCCGATCAGGAATCGACTCGTCGCCGGACTCGTCGCGAACCGCAGCCACCGAACGAGTGCGGCAATGGCACAACCGCTCGCTCATGGACTCGACCCGAGCACCCAGCAACGGCAAGGCGTCGTCCAACGTATCGACCTAGAAGTGGCGTGAGCTCTCTTGGATGAAGACCAGGAGAAGTCGCACCAACCTTAGTGTCGAGCTCATTCAGAGCCCTTCGGTGACGATTCAGCCGTCGGTCGACCTCGATCAGGTCCCGCTGAATGGTGTCGTCCCGTTCCTTCAATGACTCCACCAATCGATTGTGTTCCTCGCGCATCGCTAGCATCTCACTCTCGAACGTCACGCGGAGTGTATCGTTCATCAGAAGAAGTGTTTTCTTCATGTCCAACAATAGCTGCAGCTGAGAAAATATATTTCTCCTAGTTAACAAGCTACCTCAGAAATAAATTTCTTCCAGTTAAGCCTAAGATTTACATTTGTTATCTTGTGGCATGCCACAATTGTAAATGTGCAATCCCAACCCAACCTATAGCCCATCGTCTCGGTCCAGTGACTGAGGTGGATCCGTTGTTTTGGAGAGGGTAGTTCCAAATTGGGCTGGTGCCGACAGTATGGGTCTGCTGAGCATTGGGGGCTGCTTACATAATAATTGATGGCTTATATAAGGAGGTCATGTGACTTACCAAAAAGGAGATTTTTGATGGCTTACATAAGCAGATCACATGACTGAAAAAAGTGGATGTTGCTTATATAATCAGATCATGTGACTGTCCAAAAAGGGAAAGTTTTGATGGCTTACATAAGCAACTCAAAAATGATTTTGGCATTGAATTTCCTTTTTGGGAAATTCTGATGGCTGACATAAGCAGGTCATGTGACTGAAAAAAGTGGGTATTGCTTATGTAATCAGGTCATGTGATTGACCAAAAAAGGAAAGTTTTGATGGCTTACATAAGCGTCTCAAAAATGCTTTTGGAGGGGTCTTTCCTAAAAAGGAAATTCCTTTTTAGGATATATTTGATGGATTACCAAAAAAGGAAAGTTTTGATGGCTTACATAAGCAGCACAAAAATGCTTTTGGCAAAAATTACCAAAAAGGGAAATTTCCTTTTTAGGAAAGACTTTCCAAAAAAGGAAATTTTGATGGCTTACATAAGCAACTCAAAATTGCTTTTCGAAAAAATTACCAAAAAAGGAAATTTCCTAAAAAGGAAATTTTATGCTAAAAAGCTCGGAAAAATCCCAAAAAATAACAAGAAAATTCCCACAGGTCTAGAAAGTGCCCAAAATGGTCAATTAATTCCCAAAATATCGAAAAAATGGTTTTTCTGGCTGGATAAATCCGGAAAAATTCCGAAAAAATTACCAAAAATTCCAGAATATGTATAAATATTTTATAAAAATTATTCTATCTTTTTTAGTCCATTAAATAGCCCACAATTTCGATATTAATGTATTTTCTGCCCCTAAAAATTCCCAAAAAATAAATGAAAGTTGAAAAATAAAAATAAATTTATAGTCTTCATTATATCATAAAGTACAGACCTGTTTGTGGTCATAATCTACCCCCAAAACCAGTCATAGAATTAACCTAACCTAACCCTAACCCTAAACCTAAACCTAAACCTGCCCTAAACCTAACCTAACCTAACCCAACCTAAACCTAACCTAACCTAACCTGACCTAACCTAAATCTGCCCTAAACCTAACCTGCCCTAAACCTAACCTGCCCTAAACCTAACCTGCCCTAAACCTAACCTAACCTAACCTAACCTAACCTAACCTAACCTAACATAACACAACCCTGAACCTAAACCTAACCTAAACCTAAACATAAACCTAAACCTAACCTAAACCTGACCTAGCACAAAGCCTAAATCTAAACCTAACCTGGCCTTATCTTATCTTATCTTATTTTATCTTATCTTATCTTATCATGTCTTATCTTATCATGTCTTACCCAACCTAAACCTAACCTAACCTAACCCAGCCTAGCCTAACATGACATAGTCCACTCAAATTAGTCCACCACAGATCACCCAACCTAACCTGAAGTGGCCCACCTGACCAGTCTGAGGCAACTTGATTTGATCTTATCTAATCAGCTGCTATCTTATCTAACCTTAATTCATATACCCTAGCTAACCAACATCTAACCCAATCTCACCTGGCTCACCAGCACATAACTGGGCTACAGAAACGCACTGCGAGCTGCACCATCCATATCCTATGTCCAATCGTCACTCAAGCACAAAAACTGTGGTGGACCTACAAGTCAGTGGACCCATAAGCCCACAGGCCCACAGCTATAGACTGCTCACTCAGTGTTGACATTTGTTATCCAACCTCATCCACATACCACCCTCACCCTGCAGTCTGTACCAGACTGCAACTTCATCACTACTGAAATTCAACCACCTGGCTGAACTTGCAAGCCAGATTGATATAGACTACCAGTTATGCATCCATGGATTTGTAGGCCTGAGAGTACATGAGTTCAGCCAGGTGGTTGAACTTGAGTTGTGGTGAGGTTGTAGTCTGGCACAGAACACAGGGTGAGGGTGGCATGTGGATGAGGTTGGATAACAAATGTCAACACTGAGTGAGCAGTCTATAGCTGTGGGCCTGTGGGCTTATGGGTCCACTGACTTGTAGGTCCACCACAGTTTTTGTGCTTGAGTGACGATTGGACATAGGATATGGATGGTGCAGCTCGCAGTGCGTTTCTGTAGCCCAGTTATGTGCTGGTGAGCCAGGTGAGATTGGGTTAGATGTTGGTTAGCTAGGGTATATGAATTAAGGTTAGATAAGATAGCAGCTGATTAGATAAGATCAAATCAAGTTGCATCAGGCTAGGTCAGGTGGACCACTTTAGGTTAGGTTGAGTGATCTGTGGTGGACTAATTTGAGTGGACTATGTCATGTTAGGCTAGGCTGGGTTAGGTTAGGTTAGGTTTAGGTTGGGTAAGACATGATAAGATAAGACATGATAAGATAAGATAAGATAAAATAAGATAAGATAAGATAAGGCCAGGTTAGGTTTAGATTTAGGCTTTGTGCTAGGTCAGGTTTAGGTTAGGTTTAGGTTTATGTTTAGGTTTAGGTTAGGTTTAGGTTCAGGGTTGTGTTATGTTAGGTTAGGTTAGGTTAGGTTAGGTTAGGTTAGGTTAGGTTTAGGGCAGGTTAGGTTTAGGGCAGGTTAGGTTTAGGGCAGGTTAGGTTTAGGGCAGATTTAGGTTAGGTCAGGTTAGGTTAGGTTAGGTTTAGGTTGGGTTAGGTTAGGTTAGGTTTAGGGCAGGTTTAGGTTTAGGTTTAGGGTTAGGGTTAGGTTAGGTTAATTCTATGACTGGTTTTGGGGGTAGATTATGACCACAAACAGGTCTGTACTTTATGATATAATGAAGACTATAAATTTATTTTTATTTTTCAACTTTCATTTATTTTTTGGGAATTTTTAGGGGCAGAAAATACATTAATATCGAAATTGTGGGCTATTTAATGGACTAAAAAAGATAGAATAATTTTTATAAAATATTTATACATATTCTGGAATTTTTGGTAATTTTTTCGGAATTTTTCCGGATTTATCCAGCCAGAAAAACCATTTTTTCGATATTTTGGGAATTAATTGACCATTTTGGGCACTTTCTAGACCTGTGGGAATTTTCTTGTTATTTTTTGGGATTTTTCCGAGCTTTTTAGCATAAAATTTCCTTTTTAGGAAATTTCCTTTTTGGTAATTTTTTCGAAAAGCAATTTTGAGTTGCTTATGTAAGCCATCAAAATTTCCTTTTTTGGAAAGTCTTTCCTAAAAAGGAAATTTCCCTTTTTGGTAATTTTTGCCAAAAGCATTTTTGTGCTGCTTATGTAAGCCATCAAAACTTTCCTTTTTTGGTAATCCATCAAATATATCCTAAAAAGGAATTTCCTTTTTAGGAAAGACCCCTCCAAAAGCATTTTTGAGACGCTTATGTAAGCCATCAAAACTTTCCTTTTTGGTCAATCACATGACCTGATTACATAAGCAATACCCACTTTTTTCAGTCACATGACCTGCTTATGTCAGCCATCAGAATTTCCCAAAAAGGAAATTCAATGCCAAAATCATTTTTGAGTTGCTTATGTAAGCCATCAAAACTTTCCCTTTTTGGACAGTCACATGATCTGATTATATAAGCAACATCCACTTTTTTCAGTCATGTGATCTGCTTATGTAAGCCATCAAAAATCTCCTTTTTGGTAAGTCACATGACCTCCTTATATAAGCCATCAATTATTATGTAAGCAGCCCCCAATGCTCAGCAGACCCATACTGTCGGCACCAGCCCAATTTGGAACTACCCTCTCCAAAACAACGGATCCACCTCAGTCACTGGACCGAGACGATGGGCTATAGGTTGGGTTGGGATTGCACATTTACAATTGTGGCATGCCACAAGATAACAAATGTAAATCTTAGGCTTAACTGGAGAAATATATTTTCTCAGCTGCAGCTGCTGATGTCCAACGCCTCTGAGTACATCCTACGGGCGTCGTCCTTCGCTTCCTTCACCTCGCGCTTCAGTCGCTCATTCTACAGCCAATCAGTGTTATCCCACAAGCGGGATGCACAGATCGACTCACCGCTTTCTGTTCCGTCCGCAGAAGGAACCAAAGGCGGTGACCAACAGCAGCTGTGTAGTGTTGGGAACGAGTCGCCCCCGGCCACCTTCCTTCGCCATTCCCCAAGTCGTAGATCCCCATTCGCAGGAGCCCCCACAACGACGAAGCCACCGGAGTCTCATACGGCATGCGTAACTCGGTGTTGAACGTTACCCCTCGCATCGACTCTTGCAGCTTGTGGTCGATCAAGTTGTGATACCACAACTCGTCGTCCATGGTCAGATAGCTGGGAGGCTTGACGATCGTCGCCTCCAGTTGTCGAGCATCCACCTTGTCGGCCGTTGCGAAGATCTGCAAATGCGATGTCAGTTGTTGCCAGCAAAACGGCGACACGTGACGTCGCACCTCGCGATAGCTGGGGTACGCCACATTGGCGTTGGGCAGGAAGTAACTCTTGTTCTGTACGGACCGAGGATCCGCAGACTCGATGGTAGCAGTGCTGTTCTCAGCACGGAAGACACGGTCGGAAATCATGGGCATGATGAATGGTTGGTTGGTGGAAGTGTTGGTTTGGAAGAAGGGAGTTTGATGGACCCAACGGCCGGTTCGCGCTACGCTTTATCCGACCATCGACAGCGCTCACGTCCTATTTGCCATTGGATCGGACCATCGTTTCACCGGTCCAAACTCCCCATACATTCGTCCTCAACATTCAAGCCCCACTCAGTCTTTCGTTGTCCCGTTCGGACGAGCTGACGCGTCGTCCTCTTATTGGTCAGTCTTCACATGTGATATTATCCTTTGTCATTCCTTTCCCACACGACGTCATGACCCCTTTCTTATTCTCTCATGAACCCCGACCCATTAGTCATTCCTTTATTATTTCTATTCTATAACCCGGGCCGCTTACTGTTCTAGCTTACTCTCGGCCCTTCTCTGCTCTGAGTTATTATTAGATAGGGTTATCTATGTCCCGGCCGCTCCCCTATATAGGTACCAGTAGAGTAGCTGAGGACTCCCCATCTTTGATATCTCGGGAAGTCCTCTTCTCCTTGCAGCATCGGTGTATTTGCTGTAGGCCACTGAAGAGCTTATCGAGTAACTCTCTGAACACGTTCGCTCTCCTCTCTCTCTCAGCCTTGCGTTAAGAATCGGCGAACGCGCTTACGAAAAGGAGTTCCTCGCCGCTCTCTTAATCAAGCACCAGTTTGAGGCGCCATCCTCGGGCTCTTGTATCCGCCCTCAGAAGACGATAGGGGTTTACCTGATAGAGGCTCGGCACTCCTGCTGTGAATTCGGACAACCTACCGGAGAACGCTCATCCATCGTGTTTGGACCACGTAGACTTTGGGTGGATATAGGGAAGTCGTTCCCCCTTTGCCCCATTGTTTCTTGTTGGTTGGAGTTGCGACTCACCAACAGCACTGGTACCTGAAGGGCGAAGAGTGGCCCTGACAGGCAGTGCTTTGAACGTAAACAAAGGTGTGATGGAGGGCGGAAATCGATGATATCCCATGGATGGTTCACAAACGAGTGACTCGGGAAGGGGTATGTCTCCCAAATCGTGCCTGGTGTCCACTGAATTAAAACACCAGAACATGGAAGAGACGTGGCCTCATGGGGCCGAGGCGAATATAGGATGATTGTTGAAGATGGAAGGCCATCAGACGGCGGGTCGACAGAAATGGCAGGATTCGTGCCGACGCAACCCGCGGCGACAGTCGGTTGGACAGAAGTGGGCGGACGAGTGTTGACGTCTGATCCAGCATCAAAAAATGATGAGGTGAGAGGGGAAGTTGGTGAATTCGTTGGACTGGGGGTAGGGGAGAGAGACGGATGGAGGGGACCTCCAATGATAAGAGGAGAAAGAGAGGCAGATCGATGCCTTCCACTTGATGCCGTGGTCATTGAGGGCACAGCTGAGAGCAGCGTTGTCTGCCCTGACAATCTGGATGCAGATTTGAGGTTTTTCTTGTGGCAGGATGCGACGTGCAGGTCATAAGAGTGGAGAGAACCGTTCCTGCCGAGTCCAATAACCTTCGAGCAGATCTCGCAAGGACGACCATGTCCCATCGTGCCATCCCGCAGAAGTTTAGGAACGACGGGGTAGGATACCACAGAGGGGTTCGTGTTGAAAACCGAGACATGGATTCCTGACGACGAGCCATTAGAAGGGTCAATACGACTGGAGGACATTGTGGTAGGTCTGATAGGAATGGGTGAACCTGAGTCTTTTATCCGAATTTCCACCACACAGAGCATGTCACCTAGTCCACCTGGCAATGGAAACACGAGTTCGTTGACCAAGAGTGAAGTATCCGATGGACGGGATGATAAGGAAGCGAGGAGTTAGAGGTAAAGAAGGGGACGAACCACCCTTCCGTTTTAGGCAATGCGGGTTTCACCGCTTTGTTGAGCAGGTAGAGCATAATACTATACTACTACATGGATACTCTAATCCTTACCTGAAGGGGAGAGGTTTATAGTTGCTAGTGGGGGAGAGAGAGAGAGAAGCGATTGATTGATCTATCTACACATGAGGGGTATATATATCTATCTACTCTATTAACGTCACAACTGTATAGTGTGACTGATGCAGGGTCCGTGCGGCGGCTTAAGGCACGCGCGCGTCATACCGATCGATCGGGTCACTGATGTGACACCGTCCCTTCGGGTCGCTTATTCAGCACTCCCCGGCATCGGCTCTCGCATGAAGCGGTGGAGCCGGTTGACCCGTTGCCGGGCACAGACCTCCGGTTCAACACTCCCCCTTACTAAGTACAACTCCCTGTATAACTTCATTGGTGGGAATTGGACTGTAGTAAGTTGGAGGTATGTGTTCAGAAGAATTCAAGGCCTAGGGCATCTCTGAATTTCTTGAGTTTGACGACCCCAAGGTTCTTTGTCAGGAGATCTGCGGGATTGTCATCCCCGGGAATGAAATACACTACCACGCGTCCATCATTGATGACCTCGCGGATATAATGGTAGCGGATATCGATATGTTTCGACCTCTTTTCAGTAACCGGGTTTGAGGCGATAAAGATCGAACCTTGGTTATCTCCGCAGATTGGGATGGCTTTAAGGTCATAGCCGAGCTCCCCCAGAAGGGTATGCATCCAGACTACTTGGCGGCTACAATCAGAGAGCGCCATGTATTCAGCCTCAGTGGACGACAGCGCAATGGTTTTCTGCGCTCTTGAGGTCCATGAGATGAGCCCTTTTGCCATCCGGACAAAGTATCCACTTTGGGATCGTCTCTGAGTGGGGTCCGAAGCCCAGTCTGAGTCGGTACAGGCTGAGATACCTTCCCGTGAGTCTCCGTCGTATGTTAATCGGTATTTTGAAGTCCCGATTAAGTAGCGGCAGATATACAGCGCTTTTTCAACGTGCTCTTTCGACGGGTTTGCAGCATATTGCGCAAGTTTAGTGACCGCGAAGGCAATATCTGGTCGGGTACCTAGCATGAGGTATAGTAAGGAACCAATTATGGTTTGGAACCTGCTTCGTCTTTCCGGGCATGCTACCTCTGTTGACGGAGTCGGTACATACCCGGCCGGGAGAGGGGTTGCTGCAACCTTTGCGTTTTGCATTCCACATCGCTCAAGGACCGTTTGGAGGTAAGCGCACTGATCTATAGAGATCTTGCTGCCATGTCTGGTGATCCTCATACGTAGGAAGTCGGTTAAGTCTCCTAAATCCCTGGTTTCCCATACTTTCATAAATTCCCCCTTGAGCTGCTCTGTAAGCGCTGTGTGGGGGCCAGTAAAGATGGCGTCATCTACGTAGATTAACGCTATTACGAATCTTCCATCTTTATCTTGGTAAATGAAGATTCCGACATCTGAGCTCAAGGATTTGAATCCGAGCTTTTCCATGGACCGTTTCAGGGCTCGCCACCATGCGAGCCCGGCTTGTTTCAGTCCGTAGAGGGCACGCTTTAAGCGGAGAACATGGGTCTCTTTTCCTGGAGCTACGAATCCCTCGGGTTGTTCCATGTATATTTCCTCGTCGAGTTCGCCGTATAGGTACGCATTTCGAACATCAAGTCCTTTAAGGACCCATCCTCCGAGGGCAGCCATTGCGAATATTAGGCGCACTGTCTCGAATCGGACAACGGGGGAGAACACGGCATCGTAGTCCATTCCCTCAACCTGTGAGAAGCCTTTCGCTACTAAGCGGGCTTTCTTGCGACCATCTGGTTTCTGGTCGAATACCCAGCGGTTTTTGATAACCTTGCGGCCTCGAGGGCGCTCTACCAGGTCGTATACTTTGCGCCTGCGAAGAGCTTCCAACTCTTCGTTGCAGGCTGTCCTCCATTCCTCGAGTTCTGCCTGTGGTAGTGTGGCGATGTCTCGGTATTTCCATTCTTTTGGAGTTTTTTCGCCAGCGGTTGGTGAGACGGCTTTTGAAATTAAGAGGTTTTGGAGTTCTACTCCCCCTTCCCGGCATAGCCTAGCCAGAAGTGCGCCTGTGTCTTCTTCAGGGGTGGTAAACCCCGATGGCTCAATGGATTGTTCCACTTCATTTTCAGACTCTGACGCTTCTTCTATCTCTTCCTCAGCGGAGGATTCTCTCTCCGGAAGGGGCTGAGAGCTAGGTCCGGGAACTGGTATTGCTCCTGAACTTCGCCCACGCCTAGGTGCTACGGAGAAATCTCCAACAACCTTCTTCCAATCCTTCATACGCCGAGTAGACTTTATTATTTCTACCGGATGTTTACTTCCGTAAACATTGCCGGGCTTGGCCGGTACTTTCCGCTCGCGCCCAGACTTCCGTTGTTTGATGGGTGACGGAGGCATGATTGGAGCGGGTGGTGCATCCTCAGGGTCAGAATCGGAGCTAGAGCTGGGAGTAGGTGACCTTGGCGGCTCCGGAGTGGGCGCTCTAGGTTGCACCGGTGTTTGTGACCGTGGTCCGGGCTCAATAGCACGTTCCTTGCCTTTTGAGGAAGGTTTGGGGGTAGGTTTAGGGCGCGCTGAGGGTGCTGCGTCATCTCCCTCTTGTCCTCCTGGAAGGGGACACTGGCAGTCACCGTCCTTGTGACAGTGATGACTGGGTAGGGGTGGTGCAGTAGATTGCAGCCGTGTGTTACGCCGTGTACTGGCAGTTGGGCACTTAGGAAAATGCAACTCATCGAAGGTGGCTTGAGCAGCGGAGAAGATAATATTGTTAGGTCCGCGCATAAAGATCCATCCCTTTCCTCCTGGGTGGGTACCCAGGTAGGTCATCAACTCCGATCGGGGTGCGAGTTTGTTTATCCGTACTTCTTCCGGGATGAAGACGTAGGCTCCGCAGCCGAGAACTCGAAGATGATCAACCGAAGGCTTACTTCCATTTAATAGTTGGAATGGGGTCTGCCAATTTAGGCGACGGTTCGGCGTTCGGTTGTAAACGTGAGTTGCGTGATCAAGGGCGAATTCCCACCAAGACTGAGGGAGGCAAGCCTGCAATCTCATGGATTCTGCTTTATCCATCAATGTTCGAATGATCCTTTCCGCGCGACCGTTTTGTTGGTGTGCATGCGGGATAGATTGGAGGATCTCAATCCCTTTTTCCTTGAGCATCGTTGTAAATGTTAGGGACGTGTATTCCCCCCCAGCATCGGACATCCATCGGCGTACTTTCTTCTGGTACTTGGTCTCAACCATGGCCAGGAAGTGCCTGGTAGCCACGAGTGCAGCGTCTTTAGTGCGCAAATTCATGGTCCAGGCGTGTGAGGTATAGTCGTCATAGAAGACGATTGAGTACTTGTATTTGCGATAGGATTCAATGGGGAAGGTTTTTAGATCCGAGTGGATTAGCTCGAAAGGGGCAGTGGCTCTGGTGCTGGATGGGGGAAAGGTTTTATTGGTCATCTTTCCTTGCGCACATCCAGTACAGAGGTGCTCTCTTGGGACTTCGACATGAGGAAAATCCTTGATATGTTTTCCGGCCTTTTGGATCACTTCTCTAGAAGGGTGGGCCAGGCGGCGGTGCATGATTTCAAAGTCAGCATCGTATATGGTTTCAATCTTGGCAGCAGTAAGTTGCGCCCCGAGGAGAGTTCTGATGATGTAAATACTATCATCCTCGGTTCGAGGGTGGAAGGTAAGAAACTCGGTTTCTTCTTCGTAGAGTGAGATTTCGCGAGCACTCCCCCTCGAGAAGAGTCCGCTTTTGAGGAACTGGCCAAGAGATAATAGCCTATGGGATATTTCAGGAACAAAATAGACGGGGTTCAGCCTAACAGCTTTTTCGTCTACATAGAGGATCACTGTCCCTTTACCGATGATGGTTGTGAAAGTAGTCGCAGTCCTTAGAGGAATGGGCTCGATTGCCTCGTATTCAACAAAATCATTCATATCGAAGGTAAAGTGCCGGGATGCACCAGAATCGAGCATCCACACAGCTTCAGTTTCACTCAGGGCGGACAAGGTTAAACAAGTGTATTCGGAAGCTACTACTGAAGACCTAGTCTTATCTTCAGCCGCTGTGGAGTCGTTAGTATCGTTACTCAACACTTGAACGCTTGTTTCATACCTTCCGCCAGACGGGCCGGCAACCGACACGGGGGACCCAACAACCATCTCATCTCCTGACCATCCCAGGCTCACCTCATCCTCGCTTGGCGGGGTACGCGCCTTTTTGCGAGGTCGAGGGTCGACCGTCTGCTCGCAGGAGCGTTCCAGTCGCTTGAGGGTCTCAATCGTGGGCGTGACGCCTAGTCGTGCTGAAAGATCCCTTGCCTTCTGGACGGAGGGGTAGAAGGAAGGGGTCCCTGCACCTTCACGATGGACCGGGAGGGAGCGTATGGGAAAGGCTGCCATAGAGGCGAAGCCGTAGTCGGTGGCTGACATACCGGAACCAGACGCAACTGGAGGTTGAGGGGGGACGGGAGAGGGTATGGGGGGTTCCTCAGACTGTTGTGCCTGCTGTTGGAACCTTCCTCGGCCCCCTCGGTTTCCTCGGCGGTTACGCCCGCGTCCGCCCTGGCCCTGGGACTGATCCCCGCCGTGCTGTTGCTGCTGGAAATTGGGATTTCCGGGAGTGCGCTGTACGTTGGACAGCCTCTGTGCCTGCTGTCTACCTTTGCCATTGGATGTTTGCTCCCATGCGAGGAGGATCGACCGCCGAAGACCGTCTACATCTAGCTTGGTAAGATCCTCCGTCTGGCATATGGCCTGTGGGATGTTATTGTACGACGGAGGAAGCTTTGACATGAGCATCATTGCTTTGATGAAGGGGGGGATGACGGCGTCTTCCCCGTTGCTCTCAAGTCGGCCGATGTGGGAAGCAAACTTGTCTAAGGCGGGCGTGGGGTCTTGTCCCTCAAGGATCCTGACCTCCATCGCATGTTTGAATTCCAGGTAGATTCCGATGATCCCTGGCTTTCCATACTCTTTCTCGATTGCTTTGAGAAGGGCGGCAGCGCTGGTCTCAGCTCGGTACTTGTACTGGATATCCGGGACAAGGCGCAGGAGGATGTTGCCGAGGGCTTTGTCATTTGCCTCAGCCCATGCGTCTACTTCGTCTTGGTTATCAGTGCCTTCCTGTGCCCGAGTCAATAGATTGTTCTCGGCATCATAGGTGGCTTCTATTTTTGGCCATACCTCGAGGGTAGGTTCCTTCTTCTGGATCGTTCTCCATTGTCCTTGCGACATCAAATATGAGCGCATTGGTCCAGCCCATTGTTGGTAGTTGGGACCGGAGAGGACGGGGACGAGGGAAGTGAGTTGAGAAGACATTTGTTTTGGGAGGTGGAAGTCCTGCAACCAATAACAAGTTTCATCAGTTATTGTACGCTTTTCTTTTATGCTAGAAGCAAGTGAAAGGGGAAGAAGCAGCCTTTCCCTTCAGGGATTACTTTGGTGAAGAGCTTTATCGCATATTGCCTCATTCCACACCGTCGGCAGATGTTAATCGACTACCCTCCCCTGTGGGGTCTACGAATGTGTGTTGTGCTCAGCTTTGGCTAGTCACTGTTTCATCCCCTCTTGGGGTTTTGACTTTTTGTTCTAAGTCCCCTTCCTACGCAGTGGGTAGCGCAGTGGCAGCCATTAAGGCGCACTAAGGTAAGATTTAGAGCCTGTCCACAGCGCAGCCACAGGGGCGCAGCTTGGGACACAGGGCATAGCCCGGGCTCATAACCTGTTGAGCAGGTAGAGCATAATACTATACTACTACATGGATACTCTAATCCTTACCTGAAGGGGAGAGGTTTATAGTTGCTAGTGGGGGAGAGAGAGAGAGAAGCGATTGATTGATCTATCTACACATGAGGGGTATATATATCTATCTACTCTATTAACGTCACAACTGTATAGTGTGACTGATGCAGGGTCCGTGCGGCGGCTTAAGGCACGCGCGCGTCATACCGATCGATCGGGTCACTGATGTGACACCGTCCCTTCGGGTCGCTTATTCAGCACTCCCCGGCATCGGCTCTCGCATGAAGCAGTGGAGCCGGTTGACCCGTTGCCGGGCACAGACCTCCGGTTCAACACGCTTCACCCAGAACCGTCAGCCGTGTCACATTGAAGTGTAGGAGTAAAATATATGTTTCAAGTATTACTACAATTTTATCTGCGAAACCATCGCTGCAGACTGCACAGGGAAGTCAGTAGCTAATACCCCCTGCGTTTTTGGCCCGATCACCCAAATCAGGGACCCCGGACACCAGGGTGGGGGGGGGTCCCTTGGGACAGTTGCGTGTCCCCGGGTGCGCTGCCGCGCACCCCCTGCTTGAAACCGGGATAAAAGCGATTCCAAATCGACACGAAAATAGGGCCTTTCAGCCCCTTCCCTTATGACCGCGGATAAGTACTGTAATCCCGAGTCGGAGTCAAGCTTCAGACCCCCGCGTAGTATTCCCTTCCGTTACCTCCTTCAGACTTTTGTGATATGTGGTGCCGGCGCTGGTCTTAGTAGACGTGTTCCACATGTCATGCAGAGCATCTATGGGAACAGTCTGCAAACAGCGGGTACTCGGGCTGTAGACTAGATGTGAGTCACAGCAAAGGGGTTCTGAATCGACATCCAATGAAAGTAGTCTTGAGTGATGTGCACCATGATCTATGTTTCCTACAAGCTACGGAGTATTTCATGGCTACAAACATTTTATTCATCACAGGGGCGTGCGGTAAGTATATGCCAATATGTTGCGATAGTTGTGTACCGTTGCACGACAGGCGATGGTGGTGATGCCCATGTCATTCGGCGCTCTTCCATGCGTTTGACTGCTACTTTCGTCGCTTCAGTCTGTTTGATCAAAGCCGTTGATATAAGTGCGAAGCCACAGCCGCATCTTTCTAGGAGCCAGGCCATACCTCGCACATAAAATTTCGAATGAGAGGCAAGCAATCATCACAATCGCGATCATGTCCTATTACCAACGCCATGAGTGGCGAGCGGGCTTCATCAGGCGAGGGAAATGCAAGACTCGAGGCTTACAGTCGAGGAAAGAAGAGTCATAAACTTTTCATCGCAGTTTTTATGTCATAACTTAAGGAGAACACGTGTAGCTTGTGCAGGAGATGCCGTTACGGTGAGTGAGCGAAGCGGAATAATCTATCTGAAACCGTGAGTAATGTTTCGGAAGCAGGTGAATGGCAAGTGATAGAGCAATGGAAGTTGGTATGTCCTGCCGCCCAAGTAAGTCTAAAGTGCGGTTGGGCCGACAAGGCGGAGACTTCCGCAAGCCTACCGGATATATTCCTCGTGATGGTATAATGACGAGCCATTGAGCTCACATCCTGGCAGAGAGACGTAGAGCTTGCCAAATGTGGCAGGTAGTAACGCGGACCCTGAACGGACAAAGGCATCTGTGAACGGAGAGCCTCCTGATTCAAGTCAATGGCCCTTTCGTACTCAGAGGCGACAAGTGAGTACGTTGCGTTATGAATGACACGAGAGCGAGGGAGTTTGTCAACAACAGCAAGGCCTCAATCCGGAAGAAGGCTCTGACGTCGATACTGAGACCGAATGAATAGGAAGCAGCGTGAACGCCGCGTGGAGACGATTGCCAGTGTCTCTATGCCCCCGCGTGGGATACAAACACAAAATTTGCTTGGTCTTGGGGTAAAACGCTGAATTCGACACAGATCTTCCGTGAAGGGCTTCTGCAGTGGACACGAGACCAGATCTCGAGAGAGGTTTGAGACGGCCGGACCGGGCCGTCACGAGCATAGAGAGCCTCCGATTGCCACGATCGAGGTCTGAATCCCGTCGACGTCAACCGTTCTGTTTGGCGATCCGCTCGTTCAGGTCGGGACCACCAGCCCTCCCCGTTTATCTAGCCAGACGGGGGCATCGACACACCTCTCATCTCGCCTTCTCTTTTATTCGGGTGCTACTTTCCCCATCATCAATCCTTCAACGACTTCTTTCGCCTCTGAGCAAAGCAGGCCGGACAGCTAACCCGTCCATACCTTCCGCTGTACTGCTCTCTTTCAAGACACTGTACCTTCAGACATTGGTCCAATGTCCGGGGGTGAAGGTGGGGCGCACGAGAGAAAACGTAGGCCATTCTCAAAAGCTCCACTGCCACAGAACATAAGGTAGTGTGGCCTTTCACCAAGAGAAGGGCGAACGGGAAACTCCTGAGACGTTTGATCCCGCGTAATGACCGGGAATAGAAATGTCGTCGACTCGTGCTGCCCAGATATCGTGGCGGTACTCAACTTGTCTCGTCGCTACCAAGCGTATAACAGCCCTCCACCTCGTCAAGCTATTTCCAGCTATTTCCGCGCCCGCTAAAGCAACCCCATGTTCAAGAAGCGACGTTCAACGAGTTTTGAGGCCACTGGGAGTAATCAAAATCCGGGCAGCGGGCGTGGGTTATTCATATTCGGCTGAAATACAGCGATTTGACGGATTTGTGTCTGCTAGGAACGAAGCAGAGAATCAGCGATTGCGCGAAAACGCTCCTCGATACCGCGAAAGAGTCCGCAGATGTGTGTATTCCTCTCAAGCCCATCCTTGGAGGAGTGAGCGCTCTCGTCAAGCATTATGAGGTGATCGCCGAGCCAATAATCATTACCCGAAGCTGACGAGGTCTGCACACAGCAATTTGAAGATGTCAAGGAAAAGGTTGAAGAATTGATACCTTTGTTGAATAGGTTCAAACAAGATATCGCCACTGCGACGGTTGAAGGAGACCCCGAGGAGACAAATCGGCGCCTGGGCTTGATTAGGTAAATCCGTGCTGCGAACGATGCCGATCATGACCAACGCAACTCTAGAAAATTCAAAGAGATCGAAGACTTATCCGAGAAGCTGTCAGCAAAGGGTTCCATCACTCGATTCGTCGACAGAGGGGAGGACTCCAAACTGGTGGCAAGGCTCATCGAGCGATTCCGAGAGACCATTCTTTACTATCAAGTCGGTTATTATTATTACCCACAGTCGGGCATTGTTGACGGCGGGGCCAGATCTCTCAACAGCAAGGGATCTATCGTCAAATTAATCATCTCACAGTGAGATTACTCCATCTTGTCCACGTATTTGGCACCAACTGACCTGTTTCCAAGTCGTCGTTCGGTACACTCTTGAAGCTTCAGGAGGTAACTCGCTCCTGGCAGCCTGCTTGTCACTGCACTCGCTCACAAATGAACAGAAACCTCTAGCAGTGAGGATCAAGCTGGAATCCGTCGTAGCGCAGTTGAATAGACTTAGGGATGCCCCCTGGAAAGAGCTCCAGCATGAGCGGTGGGCGAAGCTGTTCGAGTAAGGAGCTAAAATAACCCATCGACGGGCGTGCTAATTCCCCTGCTCAGTGATCTCAGACCCATCAAGGACAAGGCAACGTGCTTCTACGAGCACTTGATGGCCGAGGGGTACGTCGAGGGCGAAGGGGACATTGTAGCTGTATCCGAATTAGCGGAAGGCCTCCGGGATGTCCTCCTTGGGTACCAGGTCCGTATCCGGGAGCCGGTGCAACGATCTGATTACTAAAATTGGTGCTTGGACAGACGGTGCAACAGCAGGAGATTTACAATCAGAATTGTAGGCTGATAGTAAGTTACACAGCTATTTCTCTAAAAATGTGACTGGCCTAAATGTATTTCTAGGACGCAGGTTAGACTTTGTTCCCCGGTTTCTCACTGACCGACTCACACGTCTTTGCAGCTGACCTGTTGGTGTTGAACAACTGTCTTCGTGCACGAGGAGCTGAATATCGTCACGGCGACCGCCGTGGTTGCCTCAAAGGAACTCGAGACACCGTGCTCGCCGAGATCGAGTCATGGGCCAAGGACTTCACCAAGTCTCCTGTCTTCTGGCTGAACGGGCTTGCCGGAACCGGGAAATCTACGATCGCTCAAACCATTTCCGAGCGTGTCTTCGCTGAAGCCCGCCTCGGAGCGTCCTTCTTTTGCTCACGCGACTTTGAGGACCGCAGCAATCTCCGCTCCATATTCCCCACCATTGCCTTCCAGCTGGCACACAAATACCCCGACTTTCGATCCCACCTCGTCCCCCTCCTACGGTCGAATCCCGATGTTGCACACGAGCCGCTTTACAGCCAGATGCAGAAGTTGGTCGCAGAGCCGCTTCGTGAAACGGGGATTTCGACGGTGATCGTGATCGACGCCCTCGACGAATGTAAGGACGATGAGCCATCCTCTGCGATCCTATCTGTTCTGGGGCGGTTCGTCGGGGACATCCCCAAAGTCAAGTTCTTCATCACTGGCAGGCCTGAGCCCAGGATCAGGACCGGATTTCGCCTTCCTCTCCTCGTGGACTCGACCAATGTCTTCGTGCTTCACGACGTTCACCCCTCCCTAATCAACAACGACATACGGCTTTACCTAAAGCACGAACTTTCTGAACTCGCACAGCGGCGTCGGCTAGAGCGATGGCCAAGTGATGAACACATCGACCTGTTGTGTCATCGAGCCGCTGGCTTCTTTGTCTATGCTGTTGCGACCGTCAAGTTCTTGAGTAGTACCATTCACCTCCCAAAAAAACAACTAGGCGTCATCTTGAAGCTTCCGGAAAGCACAGCACCCGAGGGCAAGACACGGTACAACCCGAACACCACACTCGACTCCCTGTACACATCAATCCTCGAAGCGGCTATCAGCGATGCGGACCCCGAAGTGGATTCCAGGGTCCGAACTACCATTGGCACAATCATTTTGGCTGTAAACCCCCTTCCACCCCTGGCCATCGCGGAGCTGATGAGTCTGGACCCCGAGGAGGTCATCCTATTCCTCACATGCATACAGTCACTGCTTTCCATGGGCGAGGATCCCAACCAGCCTATCAAACCCTTCCACAAGTCGTTTCCAGACTTCATCGTCGATCCCTCTCGTTGTGCCAACCCAAGGTTTCGCATCTCCCCAGAGCACCTACACCATGAACTCGTAACAAACTGCCTGAGAATAATGAACGATGGGTTAGAACAGAACCTTCTATCGCTCCCTGCATATTCCTTAAATTCGGAGGTGAAAGATCTACAGACCAGAATCAACAACCGGATTGGGATCGCCTTGCAGTATGCCTGCCAGTCCTGGCATAGCCATCTTGTCGAGACCAGGGAGGGTATCACAGGTGTCATCTCCTATCTGACTATTTTCCTGAAGAATAATTTCCTAGCCTGGTTGGAGGTACTTAGTGTCCTTGGGGAAGTAGGGGGAGCCGCCGTTGGATTGGAAAAGCTGATGACCTGGTTACAGAAGGTTTGGTTCTCTTCTCTCTATTGTCACATCCGACGCTAAAGTAGCTCAAATTAGGTCTTCCAGGATGATAGCCTTCTGGACATCGCCCAAGACTGTTTCAATTTTGTGACAAAGTTCTTCGAACCCATCAAAGTCTCCGCCACCCACGTTTACCACTCTGCGCTGGAACTATGTCCTATGTCGTCTATTGTCCGAGGGCTGTACTCCCACCGGTGCCAACCCCTTGATCCCTCCCCAAGAGTCGTCATCGGAGCTCCTCGCTCGTGGAACCAGGCGATATCCATATCCAACAAGGATCGCGAACACGGATTCTGCATCTGGTCACCATGTGGTCGGTTTGTTGCGACGCAGACAGCAGAAGCAGTCGAGATCCGGGATCAACTCACGTTCCAATTACTCAACACCCTACAACCTGCAGAAGCGACCCATCCGCTGACGGGCCCACTTGCCTATTTACCCGATGGATGTTCCCTTGCCTGTGTCGCTGGAACCTCCGTTGTGATCTGGGACATACAGACAGGTGGAGTGGCCAAAGAGTTTGAGTGTGGCTTCAAAAGTACCTCAATGGTGTGGTCATTGGATGGAGGAAAGATTGGATTCTTCGACTCCCAGAAGAATGTCTACACATACGACCTCGCTTCGAGTACGATACTATCCCACGAAAAATCCTGGTCGGAAGGTAACCAATACCTTTGGGCACAAGAAAAGTCTTTCGGGATCCTCACAGTGGTGCCAGGCAGTTCCAATTCCCCGACTAGAATCGAATTCTTCGAGGTTGGACGCACTCTTGTCAGGACCCAATCATTATCCACGTGGAACTGTTCCATGACCGAATCTCAATACATTCCAGAGGTCTCCTACTCCCCGGTCACTCGTCGTTTCTCTGTTTCTTCTGATCGTACGCTCCACGTCTTTGATCTGGAGAGTCGCTTTTTAGACGAAGTTGGTCTCTACACTTTTCACTGCTTCTCTTCCGATGGAACACTTTTTGCTGCTGCCACCACATATGATATTCGTGTTTGGAGGCTTCGTAAAGATAGAGGGACTCGCTCTTCCGTGATATGGAAGAGATTCTACTGTCCGGGCCCGACCCTTTTCCTTCAATTCTCCCCAACTCAATTTTCGATCCTGGGCCATGTTAAGGGGATTTTCCACGGGTGGCGTTTGCATGACCGTCCCACTCCCACAACCGACCGTCTATTCCATGCAGGACTTCCCCACTCCCGGAATTATGTTGCAGTTGCCTACAAGTCGGAAAGCACTGTCACGATCATCAACCTCCGTTCACGGGCCCCTTCTCGGTTGATCGAAACCGGTGTGGAGATAGAGGCTTTGGTCGTCACCGGCAACGTACTTTTGGTGTTGGGTTGGCAAAAAGTTGTTGGCTGGTTGCTTACGGAAGAGGGACTGGTAGGCGGGGTATCCGATGGTAGGAATGCCGGCCCTGGTGACAGCATTTGGGCCGTGTCACTATCTCATTCTGAATACGCACCGATCTTCAAGGTCGAAGGCCAGGTTGGGATGATTGCACCCGACAGAGATTCTCCGAGATATTTCATCTATCACACAGAGACTGGGAAGGTTCTCCCGCCTGACCAAGTGCCTCAACATTCCAGCAGTCCTGGAAAAACCCTTGGACATGTACCCTGGAATCAGGACTCTCTTGGCTTCCACAATCTTTCCCAACAGAAATCTTCCCCAGAAAGCAGCTGGCAGACCTTAGAGGTCACGTGGGTGAGGGATCCAGAAGGGAAACACAGGCTATGGTTACCTGTCGAGTGGAGGTCATCGTGGGTTCCCATGGAATGGCGCCAGGGCATTGCAACACAGCTTGGCTTTGTTGGCATTGAACTTGTTATCCTCAAGTTTTGGTTAGGATCCCTCTAGTTCCGTTAGTTCCACTCAGCTGAAAAATCTTCTCTTCAGGCGTTAAGAAGGTCGCTGTCATTCCCCTCACCTCAACCCTAGAAACCCACTTTTTCCTATGTTCTGCACTCCGACATCCCAATAAATTCCAAAAAAACTGTGATGCATCTCTCGCCCGAGCGATTCTTTGGTCGGATTGCGGAAAGTGACTTGACCAAGGGATGCTGCAGGTCCAAAAGGGTGTGATAGATTCAATGTCGAAGATCAAGTTTCCGGCGGATGCAGCGTCTCATTCAGGTCACGTAACGGCGTTAAGCGCGTGTCTTCCCCGCTGGGGGCAATCGCCCAGCCGAAGGAAGACGTTCTGGCGAGCTGGGCGAATGTCGGGCACTCACCTCGGCTCCTTTTCACCCGTCTCAAAAAACGAATGATCCTGCGCTGACTAACGTGCTCGTTGCCCTCTGGTGTCATGTTGATGGTACTACGTTTATGCTCATAAGATCCTCGTCCGCGTCAGCGACCGTATTACAGTGTAGCCAAAGATCACCTCGTGGAGGTCGCGGTTTTGAACGGAAAGCGGGTCAGCGTCAACGACAGGGAGAATGGAACTTGTGATATGGATTCAAAGTATCTTCACGGACGTTCCTCTGGAATGGACCGAGCAGCTTTCGGATGTTGGATTGGTCTTGCGTTACCGCCGTGGGCGTCAACTTTTACCCCACACCCACTGCCAATGGGGTAGGTCTCTACTCATCGAAAGCCGGGTTGATATCCCCCACTTAGGCTTCCGGTGCATCCAATCGAGAAGAGAGGGGGGCTTCGTTTGAATACTCGGCTAGCGAGTTTTCCTGTTATGAGTGCGGACAAACCCTTCGGTATCCACCGGGTCGCGAGACTCTAGAAATGCCGGGCAGGACAGCGCCTCCCTTTGATATGAGAGTAGAATCTTGTATTTGCCAGGATTACTCCACGATGTCGCTTTTGCCCACCTCCAATACAAGGAAGCATCGTGTCCCATACATCTGGGGGCTCTAAGACTTTCATAATAACAGAAAATCGCGGTCTCGGAAGAGCGGAGCAGGATTCCCTCGAGGAGGTCAAGCGCGAAGCCCCTGAGTTGGTCCCAACGGTGTGACACTTGCACACAGCCACATGCCACTTCTCCTGTCATCGTTTCATCCACAGCACAAATCAATCGACGACGTTTCGGCTCCAAGGAGATTAGGCCTCAAAACAGATCAGATCGGAAACCCAGCATACAGCCCATTGAAGGCTCAAGACAAATTTATTTAGTTCAGAAAAAAATTCGCAGCAATTGCCAAAGCCACCTTCTAAATCCTACAGACAAACCTCCAAGGGACGATACGATTCTAGACATTTATCAGTGATTTCAAGCTCCTGGACCAGGGCCTTGAACCTATAAGTCACCGGCCGACACATATGACAGGGACCGTCAATCAGGAGCGAGCTGAGTTGGTTTCCAGAAGCCATGCGACGAGACAGGTATTCGATGAGAGGGAACCAGTTGCCGCTATTCAGAGAAGGCCGTTCAAGGAAAATGTGGTGCAAGGAAGGGGGGAACGATAGGCCTTGGTCCAGTGTCGAGAACACTGTGGACAGCGGGACCCGATAAAGGTTTAATGTCTTCAGGTTCGGCAGCTGAACGCGCAGATCCTTCATGGCTCCAAGGCTCGTGGACGTTTGGAAGTAAACAACATGCTCCCGTGTCACGTACGCGACGAGATCCGAGGTAAGTCGCTCTTGCAGATACATAGGGGTTTGATCCAGCTGTAGAGTGAGCGTCACGAAAGAATACATCCGTGCCCTCATGGAGGGCGAGAGACAGAATTTTCGTGGACTGCCCACACCGAACACGATGCGACTACCAGGAGAGATGCAAAGTCCAAGTCCATTCCGAGATCTGCCGCGACGCCGGAGGTAGTCTCGTAGGAAAGGACCGATCGTTTGCGAGATGTCCGTGGCTTGACAATGAGACAGGCTGAGAGATAGCGCGTTCATCTTTCGGGGATATTCCAATCGACGCAGCAATCCAAACACTTGACCCATATTCCCATTCACCTCCAGTTCCATCAAGTGAGGCAGTGATACTTGACAGTCCCCATCGTCTTCATCGGCGGGGATTGCCTGAGTGTGAAGTCTGAGCTTCTCAAGATGGTCATTGGAAGCGAGAATCGAGAGAAATTGGGAAGTGATTGGCGTGGGCGAGTTTTCATCGAAGGAGAGATCTAGAGTGGTCAAAAGTGTTGTTCGTGGCAATAGATTGTCCCAGGACGAGACGATGCAGTTACTGAGATCTAGGTGCTGCAGTTTCAAGAGACAGGAGTATGCGAGGAAGGAGACGTCCAGCGGTGTATCATCTTCGCTCCACAAAATGAGCGACTCCAAGCTGCTGGTCTGGAGCCCACCACCGATGGAGAGGAGCGGGGAGATGATGGAAGTTAGATGGCAATGCATATCGGTCCGAAGGTGGACCCGTCGTATGGTATCGCGTGTAGCCCTTTCCCTCAACACCATCTGTTGGGGTTCGCTGATACAGCCGAACAGGTGCATTGACCCGTCCAGAACGAGATCGAGCGGAGTCGCGACGCTAGAGCGAAGACACCGTTTCTTCCAGTCGAAGAAGTTGTTGCCCCAGAAAGTCCAAAGCCCGGGAGTCTGCGAGGCGACCTTGAACCAGTGATGACACACGAGGAGGAAATTGTATGAGACGTCCTCCATGTTATCAAGAGGTTCTTTGGGCGTGATGTTCCAACGGAATATGTTGCCGAGGACCTCAGGTGGGAGCGAGGATACGTTCAATAGCGAGTTGCGAGCGCGTTTGAGTTTGATTATCTCGTTTTCGTGTTCTTTGATCTGCTTCTCCAAAGCCAAGATGGAATCAATGTTGACCTGACGTTCCATTCTGTTCCCAACCGCGTCAAAAGTGAAAAAAAAGTCATGGTGCGTGTTTCTTACGTTGAGTACGGTTGCTACTTGTGAGTTGGGAATTTGACGCGTCGTCGGAATGAACCGGTGAGAAATCGTGTCTCGATGATGGTGGGAGAGGCAGAACGTAGGACAATCGACCATGGTTTCTGGTGCCGCGACGCAGAAGGGCATCCCGTTGGATCAACGTCCTTCGTTTTGTGCTAAATACTTCCTTGGGACCCTCGTCTCCAGTACCTGTTGTCGATTGACACTTTCCTCCCGTATTTTGAACAACGAGATCGCCAATAATCGCTTCCTTCCTTCGTCCGCGAGCCTGTTTAGTCATTTCGGCGTCAAGGCGGGACCGTTGTCGCTCGACGTCGTCTCGCTACCACTGGTCATAGTCTCCGTTCTCGCGCGCATGCATAGTTCTCGCCTCATCGATACTTCTCAACCCAAAGTGCTTTCTTCGGATCTGGCGACCTACTCCTGAAAATGCGTGGATCTGCCCAAGTTTCCCAAGCTCACCGCGGTCAGAACGTACCTGCAGAACTCGAGATCCCGGTCTCCTTGTGGGATTCAGTACTTCCTCTGTTAAACTCGCCCACCGTGCAGTTGCATTTTAAGCACCTTACTCGTGCTTGCTGTCTTCCCCGAAGGATGGCTGAAGTTCGTGACACGATCCCTGACGCAGATATTTCCAATTTCCATGTATCTACACTACGGGACA
The DNA here is from genome assembly GCA_015956445.1 of Thelephora terrestris. Classification (NCBI taxonomy): domain Eukaryota; kingdom Fungi; phylum Basidiomycota; class Agaricomycetes; order Thelephorales; family Thelephoraceae; genus Thelephora; species Thelephora terrestris. The sequence continues at coordinate 915,332 of WIUZ02000008.1, forward strand.
GACACATTGAATAGGTGGCAAATGAACGTTTTTCACGTCGACCTACAGGTCCAGTGCGTCACCGACTTGAGGGATCAAGACCACGCTTTCCCCACCCAAGGCGGAGTTTCTGCAAGGTGATTGAGGAAGACACTCTGAGGATGAACCAAGTTCCACCATGACACAAGTGACTAGACGTACGAAGCGTCACTCAATCCCCCCCTCCCTCTGCCTAGTCCGGGGACTCAAACTTCGTAGACTCACCTCACTCGTGCAGCGGGAAGCAGGAGAGTTATGCAGCCCTCGCCACCCCATCGATTGAAGTGTAAGAATTGCGTCACCGAGTGACTCATCGGGCCGTAGGTAGTACAATAAGTCGCTCATACCATATCTCATCGCAAATGTCTAAACCACCGTCGCACAACGAACCTGCCGAAAGAAAACTTAGAGACTGGTGTATGCATATGGTAGCGCGGGGTGCGCTCCGCAGAGATTACCGATGTTCACTGTTACAGATACAGCAGCGTCGCAAAAGACCATCACAAGCATGATGATTCATGTACTCTCGTCCATTTCCGGCCCTTGCATGCTGAGGCACGGTAAGCCCAAATAACCCGAACGAGAAAGCGAGATGTCTGCGGCCCACGGCGCCGACTAAGTAGGCTATGTTGCGGAGGAAACAAAAGTCAAGCTGCGGTAATGAGTTCACCATGTCGGAGCAGCCGTCATGACCGAGAAGTGACTGTTACCATAAGCCCGATGTCTATTTAGACCACAATGTTCAGCAGCACGCTGTGGCACGTGTCCACAGAGTACGATGGGACTCCTGGGGTAACATCATACACGACCCTCCAGGTGATAAAATCGGGCCGGTAAACCTTCGCGCAGAGGAACCACTTGTCATGGTGTCCATGAACGGCGAGGTAAGGATGCTGCAGTCACAGTGCTTAATTTAGTAAAAGGGGATGGAAGAACGGGCAGTTCGTACCTACAGGATGTTTACCGGATATGTCATTGCTGGGCTGAGAAAAGTTAACGATCAGCGGGGCTTTCATAACTATTAGTGAGCCACACACAACAGCACAAAATATTCCAGCAGGAACTCGCTGAGGAGGGGTACTTCTTGTGAGAAAGACGACAGGTGATCCACCTGTGGCAGATACAGCAACACTACGCCCAGGACCGTTTGCTTCGATTCCCCCATTCGTCATCGTTAAACTCGGCCAATTGTTGGATGGCGATGAGTCCCATCTCTGCGGCATATCAGCTTTGGGTCCGATTCCATTTTCCCTTCAGACTCACTGCCCAGGTGTGGGTTGCAGAACCCGCCGTGGAACCAGTGATGGATAAGACCAGAGGGACACCGGTGGCGTTGCGGTTTTTGCTAGAAGGGTTCCACGCGGAGAGAGTGAGATTATCAAGGTTATCAATGACGTCCCCTCCCAATCCAGCACACCAGTCGCCAATGGCAGGGTTCGTTTGCATCACAACAGGAAACGAGGTGGCGGACACGAGGGTAGCGCGACCCAACAAGATCGCAAGGGATTGAGGAACCATGCCAAGAAAACCTGAAGAAGATACATACCCAGTCCCGTTAGAAAAAGGTTTTGGGTGCGAGGGTACGGGGATGGCGCCGTTGAGAACTGGGCTCACTTTTAAGGCTTGGATTAAACCGCTCGGTCCTTCTGACAACGTGCCACTGGCGGGTGTTTAAGAGGAGAAGGGTTCCCGTGGTGTCGGAACGTCGACGCGTGACGGCAGCGGATTTGCCCTGGATCAACCGATCAGTTGAACCCACAGCTGTTCCACCCAGATAACTTGCTGGGAACGTCAACTTTTCTTCTCCCTTCATACTCGTCTCAGCCCGCTTGATACTCACCGCACCATGGACCCGTTTCGTTCGCGGAGGCATTTACAAAATCACACCTACGCCTTCACGCGTGCCCACGTTTTTACTGCTCGTCCAGAGAAAACGGGAGAGGAAGACAAACGGGAAAACGAGACCCCCGAGTCCACCTGGAGTCTGGATCAGTTAGGGTCGGCGCAAACTTCTGCTGGTCACATGTCGTGGCTGTATACCTGGCCTATTACGGCAGTGCCTATCGTACGGGCAACACTCCTCTATTTCCCACCAAGCTATCTCACAATTGCTAGCAGAGCCATGCTTAGAAAGCGACGTCCAACAGCTTCTGGTACCCCTGGGGATAATCATGGTACGACTGGAGGTAAGCCTAGTATTCATCCCCGGCGAGACTAATCGACGAATCCGCATCTTCCAGCAAAGAAGCAAAGAGTCGTCAGTTGTGTGAAGATGCTGCTCGATATCGCGAAAGAGTCTGCAGATTGGTTCCCTCCCCTCAAGGCCGCCCTCGGAGGAGTGAATGCGCTCATCAGCCATTTTGAGGTATTTGTTGAATCAGTGGCCGTCGCGCACAACTGAAGCGATCGCCCGCAGCAATTCAAAGACGTCAAGGATAAGATCCAGGAACTTTTACCGGAGTTGGATAGGCTCAAACAAAACTTCAGCACTGCAACGCTGGACGGAGATCCCGAGGAGAAAAATCGGCGCGAGGAATTGGTTAGGTGCGCATCCGTCGATGTTCAGTTACCCCCCTCCAAACTGTCGTTCCAGAGCATTAGAACAGATCGAAGAAGAATCCAAGAACCTGTTGTCAAAGAACCCCTCCGCCCGTTTCGCGGACAAGGAGGAGGACTCAAAAGTAGTGGCAGGTCACATCGAGCGACTTCGAAAAGCCATAGTCTGCTATAAAGTAAGTTATTATTATTCCCCGCATCGAGTGTGGTTGACGGCCGGACTAGATTTCTCAACAGCAATCAATCTACCGTCAAATCACCCATCTCACAGTAAGACTACCCCTTGTTGTCGATAGGATGACTAGCAACTGACCTATTTCCTAGTCGTCGTTCGATACACTCTTGAAGCTCCAGGAGGTAACCTGCTGTGCCCCCTCGTCATCGTATCCGCTCACGAATGATTAGAAACGTCCGGCAGTGACCGTCAAGCTAGAATCCATTGTGGCACAGTTGGGTAGACTCGAAGATGCCCCCTGGAAATCGGAGTTCCAGCACGACCGATGGGTAAAGCTGTTCGAGTAAGCAACTAAATAACCCCACCGGCGGGCATGCTGATATCCCTTTCAGTGATCTCAGGCCCATCAAGGAAAAGGCGAAGGCGCTCCGCGAACGCGTAACAGCCGAGGGACACGCGAGTGATGAAGGGGACATTGTGGCCGTATCTAAATTGGCGGACGACCTCCGGGATATCCTCCTCGAGTACTGGGTTAGCATCCAGAACGCCGAAACAACCGTTTAGTCGCTGAAGCAGTAGTTTTTGGACAGATGGCTCAACAACAGGCAATTCATGATCAGAACTGTAGGCTGATAGTAAGTCACGAATCTAGTGCTCCAAAGACCCAACTGACCTAAATGTACTTCTAGGACGCAGGTCAGACTTTGTTACCCCGTTTCTCACCGCCTGACTCACCTCTTCGCAGCCGACTTGTTGGTGTTGAGCAACTGCCGTCGTGCACAAGGAGCCGAGTACTGTCACGGCGACCGTCGTGGTTGCCTCAAAGGGACGCGGGACACTGTGCTCAGTGAAATTGAAACATGGGCCGAGGACTTCGACAAGTCACCTGTCTTCTGGCTGAACGGGCTTGCCGGAACAGGGAAATCCACAATCGCTCAAACCATTTCCGAACGTCTCTTCGCTGAAGCCCGCCTCGGAGCGTCCTTCTTCTGCTCGCGCGACTTTGAGGACCGCAGCAATCTCCGCTTCATACTCCCCACCCTGGCATTCCAGCTGGCACACAAATACTCCGACTTTCGATCCCACCTCGTCCCCCTCCTACGGTCGAATCCCGATGTCGTACACGAGTCGCTCTACAATCAAATGAAGAAGTTGATCGCGGAGCCGCTTCAGGCGGCGAACATTTCGACGGTGATCGTTATTGATGCCCTCGACGAATGCAAAGATGACGAACCGTCGTCTGCGGTCCTATCCGTTTTGGGGCGGTTCGTCGAGCGGATCCCCGAAGTCAAGTTCTTTATCACTGGCAGGCCCGAGCCCAGGATCAAGACCGGATTTCGTCTCCCTCTCCTCGTGGACTGGACCGATGTCTTTGTTCTTCACAACGTTCCTCTCTCCTTAGTCAACGACGACATACGGCTTTTCCTGAAGCATGAACTTTCGGAACTCGCACGGCGGCGTCAGCTAGAGCGGTGGCCAAGTGATGAACACGTTAACGTCTTGCGTGACAGAGCCGCTGGCCTCTTTGTGTATGCCGTTGCGACTGTTAAGTTCTTGGGTAGCAATATCCACCTCCCAAAAAATCGACTGGCTGTCATCTTGAAGCTTCCGGAAAGTACAATCCCTGAGGGCAAGACACGGTTCAACCCGAACACCACACTCGATTCACTGTACACATCAATCCTCGAAGCGGCCATTGGCGAGGGGGACCCTGATGTCGATTTCAAGGTCCGAACTACTGTTGGCGCCGTCGTCTTGGTTGTAAATCCCCTTCCACCACCCGCGATCGCGGAGCTCATGGATCTGGACTCCGAGGAGGTCATACTTTTCCTCACAAAGATACAGTCGCTGCTTGCCATAGGCGAAGATTTCAGCCAACCCGTAAAACCCTTCCACAGGTCATTTCCGGACTTCATCACCGATCCCTCTCGTTGCGCCAACTCAAGATTTTACATCTCCCCTGAATACCTACATTGCGAAATCGTGACGAACTGCCTGAGAGTAATGAACGACAGGCTGGAACAAAACCTTCTATCACTCCCTGAATATGCCTTAAACTCGGAGGTCGAGGATCTACAGTCCAGAATTGAGAATCGAGTTAGCAGCGCGTTGCAATATGCCTGCCGGTCCTGGCACAACCACCTCACCACTTCCAGGAGAGATTTTACCGATGTTACCACCTACCTACGCACTTTCCTGGAGAAGAATTTCCTAGCCTGGTTGGAGGTACTCAGTGTCCTTGGGGATGTAGGGGGAGCCGCCATTGGATTGGAAAAACTGATGAGCTGGCTACAAGAGGTTCGCTTCTGTGCTCTACATCATGCCCCCCGACGCTAATGTAGCTCAAATCAGGTCTCCCAGGACGATACCCTTCTGAACACCGCCAGAGACTGCTTCAATTTTGTGACCAAGTTCTTCGAACCCATCAATGTCTCCGCCACCCATATTTACCACTCCGCGCTGGAACTGTGCCCTATATCGTCGATCGTCCGAAGGTTGTACTACGAACGGTGCCGTACTGACACCTGCTTGCCAAGAGTTGTGGTCGGAGCCCCGGATTCGTGGGACCAGGCGGTATCCTTTTCCAACAAGGATCAATACGTCTCCTGCATTTGGTCACCATGTGGTCTGTTTATTGCGGCGCAGACGCCAGAAACGGTTGAGATCCGGGATCAGCTCACCGCCGAACTACTCACCACCCTCCAACCCCCCGAAACCATATGTCTCAAAGGCCCACTTGCATATTCACCTGATGGGCGTTCGCTTGCCTGTGCCTCTGATACTTCGATTCTAATCTGGGATATTCAGACAGGTGGAGTCGCTGGAGAGATATGCTGCGGGTTTGAAACATCCTCGATGGTATGGTCACTGGATGGGAGTGAAATTGGGCTCATCGAATCCGGTGGGGTCGTGCATAGGCATGACTTTACCTCAAACACAACATGGTCCCCCGGGAGGTTCTCGCCTGAAGACGTACTGTGCCTTGTGGCCCACGAAAAATCATTCCAGATCCTCGTGACCCCAATTTCTCACGAATCTGATTCTGCCACAGTTGAGGTCTTCGAGTTTGGACACACTCTCACTATGATCCGCTCATTTGGTGTCAACCAAGCCGAGGGGTACCTTCTTCCCAGGCGGGTTTCCTACTCTCCAGCCACTCGTTGCTTTGCTTTCTCCATTAGTGGCAAGCTCCAAATCTTTGACAATCAGAATTCTTGCCACACGGTGGAGCTCGCAATTCCCGGTGACTCAAATCTTTCCCCCCTCTTCTCTCCAGACGGGAGTCTTCTCGCCACCAGCAAGGATTCTGATGAAATCTTTATTTGGAAATACGCTTCCGGAAATTGGATGCAGTGGAAAAACATCAGGTGTGAGGATCTGGAGCATATTACTCAATTTTCCCCATCCCAATCGTCGATCCTGTGTATCCATGGGGATATCGTCCGTGGATTGCGTTTGGATGACGTTCCTTCCACTCCCGAAATCCGTCCTCAGTGGTGGATACGACTTTCCCGTTCCGGGAGTTACATCGCGACCGCCTACGAGTCTGAGGCGACTGTCACGATCATCGACCTCAATTCACGGCCCCCCCCTCGGTTGATCGACACGGGTGTGAAGATAAAGGGTTTGGCCCTCACTGGCAACATTCTTTTGGTGTTGGGTCTGGATACAGTTGTGGGCTGGCTGCTCAGAGAAGGAGGGCGGGTAGGCGGGGTGTTCAGCGTTTGGACCATCCCAATAGCGCATTACAGAAACGGCCCGGAGTTCGCGGCTGAAGGCCACGTTGGAATGATCGGGCTCGGTGATCCTTCGAAAAATTTCATCTACGATACAAACACCGGGGATATCCTCCAGCCTGACAAAGCACCCGGAACTCACCGCGGTTATCGGTATTCCCTCCGACGGACATTTTGTGGTCAGGACTACCTTGATCTCCACAATATGCCTCCGTGTAATACTCCCCCCGAAGGCGGTTGGCAAACCACAAAAATTGCAGTACGTGATGGGTGGGTGAAGGACCCAGAAGGGGGACATAGGTTATGGTTACCGGTCGAGTGGAGGGCATTCTGGGATCTCCTGGATTGGCGCCACGATATTGCTACACAGTTTAGCATTATCACCGGGGAACCTGTTGTCGTCAAGTTCTAGTTAGAATCCCTCCGCCTTCTTTCGCTCTCATGCAACTGAAACAATTTCTGTCTTAGGCATTAAGACTGTCAATTATGTCTCGCAAGTTGGGGCTGGAAACCCACTTTATCCTATATTGCGCGCTCCCAGTACTTTCTAGACAAACTCTAAACAAACGTCGATGCGTATTTTACCCAACTCGCTCTTCGGTCGAATCGCAGAAAGTGACTTGGCAGGTGATACTATGGATTCAAATGGATACGATAGGTTTAGAATTGAAGGTCAAGTTGCTGGCCCATGGGAGAGGGGGTGAGGTGCTGGTAAACATGTGGGCTACGAGCGCCTACCATAGCGGAATGTGTGCAATCGGATAACTTCGAAGGAATCCTGGCCTCCATCAAAATTTTGTTGGGTCCCACCTCCAGTGCGTCGTGGCCAGAGGTATCCAAAAGTGGTCCGGAGATAATAGTGCGACGACCTCTACCACCGAATTTGGGATACAATACACGGGAACTCGCAGCCCTGTCCCATGAACTGAACGAGAGGCGAGCGGTACCCTTAAATAATGAGCGAAAAGCGAGCAGAAGCATCCCATGGATCCTCCAGATTGAAGATATCTTTGGGAACGTCCTCCAAAGAAAAGGTGAAGACCCGGGAACGATGAAGACTCTACCCCTGACGATCGGACGTTGAAGTTGCGAAGCGGTGAGGTTTGTTCTTCAAGCTTAAAGTACAATTTCTACCCTGGTGACAGTAAGACGATGACGGTTTGAGAGCACGGAATGAGGCAATCGGCGAGGCTGCCCTCGATTTTAATGGAATCGGGCGGGACTCCAGCCTCGAATTCAGAGCGAGGGGGGGGGTGGCTCCGATGCATGGGCAGGAGCTGAAAATCGGGGATCCAAAGAGGAGAAATGTTGCAAAGTTCGTCGCGTCAGCGCTCAGCGGCTAAGCATTTAGCTATGAGTTACAATTATAGTTAGTGCCCGGCCCCTGGAGACTCGACGTTGGAAGAGAGCCTTGAAATGTCGTGGGCTGGTCGAGGTTCTAAGCGTACCCAGCACTCCTCCCAGCTTATCGTTGCGGGTATGGAGTTCACCTGCCTAGTCACGAGACGCGTGAACGTTCATTCAAACTCCATGTTCGTATGCCAGGCCTTCCATTCCCGTGATTATGCAAACACGTATACACCCGGAAAGACAGCGCGAGCCCAAATCTGGATACAAAATCACTCCTGCCAAACGTGCAAACTCTTCCACCATTGCCCGAGAAGATCTACAATTGTATCCAGTCTCCACCATCGAAGGATGACATAGGAGAAAATGTCATATTGGACGGGGTATAATGTAAGGTAACGGTGAAGCGCGAAAGTGGTTGGTGATTTCGAGGGGAGATAGTAAAGTTGTCGGATGTACCAATAAGATGAAACGAAAAAAACAGGAAATCCAATGTCACAGCACGGTACCTTCGACTCACAGAGTAATATGATGAAGAGACCGGTGACCGTGACAAAAGAGCGCCGGCGATGGTGCGAGCGTTGACCAAGATACCAGCAGCACCGCCGTTAATAAGGCCATTTGAAGTGCCACCAGCAGCCTGGACGGAGCCACTGAGGAAGGCAGCACCACATTTCTGATGTATGGCATTGTAAAGGTCGGTTTCGCCACCCAGGAGAGGGCTATTTCCGGTCCCGGGAGCGTAGGAGGTGTCAGACATGAATTGGATCTATTGGTTGAAGATATTGCGGGTGCAGGGCGTGCAGAGTTGAGCAGCGGCGAGGGAAGTTTGAAGTGCGAGGAAGACCAGGTTTAAGGCATTGAACTGTTGCACGTTGGGTATGATCACTTGTTCCTGAGCATAGCGATGGTTCTCGAAAGTGATAGGAACCCAAAGATTGTTTGTTGGAATTCTAGAGGACCATAAATAGATTCCAGTTGTTGTGAACTCCAGGCGGCTACAAACCGGTGGGGTTCATGACCTACATAGCTACTCTTTATATACTGTTTAATAGACCATGTGGCCGCTGTCGGACATGAGAACAACCATGTCATTATTTATGATAATTCACCACAACAAGATTAGATTAGATAAGATAAGGACAAGAAATTCATGGAAAGTTACATAATGTTACAGAAAGTTCAGGAACATCCCAGAATGTGCCGGAACATCCTGGAACTTGCCGGAATGTTCTAGAAGGTGACGGAACGTCACACCCCATGTGACACCAGTCACGCTTTTGTGACATTATGTCACACTTGTGATGTCTGTCACACCATTAATTACCATAGAATACAGTAGAAGGCCATAGAACGTTCTAGAATAATCTCACATGAAAAAGTATATAAAGAACTCACCCCCAGTTCTAAGGAAAGGCAACTTAACCATAACCTTTTACCCCTCTCTCTTTCTACCCAACAGCTGTTGGCCACTGGCCAGTAGTTGCCCCCTCTATCCCCTCTTCTCTCTATAACTCACCCTCTTTTACTCTATCCCTTTTCACCAAGACCCCTACTTTGCCTCACCTCCTTAGGCCTGAGTGGTTGAGTGATTTTCAGTAATCACATACCATTTTGAGCCCCACCTCTGTGTGAATAAGTTCTAAGTTTGGACTTCTGAATAAGCTTAGTACACTTGACTCTGTGACGTAGCAATATCCTTATCTCTGTTAGTGCTGAAGGCAGACCCTTCAGGCAGAGAGTATTCTACCTCAGACTAGTGACTGACTAGGTGACAGACAGATTTAGTAATAGTACCACATTGGTATCCGACGTATCAGTATCTCAGACATATCAAGAAGTTTATCTTATCAAGACAGGTTCTCAAGTTTCAGCAGTATCAAGTTATCAGACGTATCTCAGCAGCATTTGGACGTACCTCAGCAGTATATTGACAGATCATCAAAACTACTCAGACATATCAGCACAGCCTCAGAAGTATTAGCATAGCCACCCCCTTAACACAGCCACAGCACAGCCACTTACACAGCCACAGTGCACAGCATTCTACACAGCCTTCTTCACAGCCTCATACACAGCCTCGATCATATCAGTTTCACACATCATTATCTCCATTCCCAATCATCAGCGTAGATCAGGAACCCCATTCTTATCAAGATCAGCAACCCCCTTTACATTCTCACTAGGTGTTTGGACCAGGGAATATACGTGCAGTAGTGATAAAGGTTACTGAACCCCTCTGAACACATCTGAAGGACCTACAACCTCCTTCAGTGAACTCATCAGGACAAGGAGCCGGAAAGTACGAAACCCTGCCCACCCTGTGGAGTTGATAGTCGGGATAACTGACTTCTCAACCAGCCTACTTAGTTGTTAACGCTTAGCTTCTAAGTAAACCAAGAAGGACTAGTAAGAGTTCTTATAGACCTCTTCACTACAACCTCAGCCAACTCGACACCACGTGGCGGAAAGGCCATCCGTACAAAGAGAAATAAGGGAACAAAGAAACGAAAGAAACAACATCAGAAAAGGTGGCACAAGATTATCGAAGTTATGTGAGGTTATTTGAAGTTATTTGAGGTTATTCCTTACCTAACTTTTTGACCTACATTAAACAATCACGAAATAACCGATGAAAAGGTGAATAAGGTGAAATAATCGACAAATAATGTCGCTGCCACCTATTCTGATGAAAGAGGATACATGGCTAACTACCGTGCGAGACATCGTGCCATTTTCCATTATCGTTGGCAGGGTCGGTGCCTGCCGAGCCGGCAGTTGAGAGGAGAGTATCGGTGGTGTTCAATGTTGATCCAACTTCGAGAACGCAGTAGTTACCGCTGTCGCCCTTGGTGCAAACAGCCTGGGAGAACAGGAAGTGAACGTAGAGGACATCATAAGCATGTATCACGTCGGAGTTGGGGGAGGAGGTGAGTTCGTTGGAGCAGGTGGCGTAAAAGTTGGTGAGCTTGCTACGAATGACAGTGATGCTTGACGGTGCCCATCGTCCTCATCGGCGTCGCTTGAGTGTGAAGCTTGTGAAGTCTGAGCATCTGAACATGGTTAATAGAAGCGAGGATCAAGAGCGATTGGGGAGTGATTGCTGCGGGTGAGTTCTCATCAAAGGAGAGATCTAGGGTGGTCAAAAGTGTTTTCTGTGCCAATAGATTGTCCCAGGACGAGATGATGTATCAAGGTGCTGCAATTTCTGGAGACAGGAGTATGCGAGGAAGGAGACGTCCAGCGATGACTGATCTTCGCTCCATAAAATGAGCGACTCCAAACTGCTGGTCTGGGCCCACTGCCGATGGCATCATGGAGAGGGGTTGGGAGATGATGGAGGTTAGATGGCAATGTGTATCAGTCTGAAGGTGGAACCGTCGTATGGTATCGCGTGCAGCCCGTCCCTTCAACACCATCTGTCGGGGTTCGCTGACACAGCCTAACAGGTGGGTTGACCCGTCCAGAACAAGATCGAGCGGCGACGCTAGAGCGAAGAAACCGTTTCTTCCAGTCAAAGAAGTTGTTGCCCCAGAAAGTCCAAAGCCCGGGAGTCTGTGAGGCGACCTTGAACCAGTGATGACACACGAGGAAGAAATTGTGTGAGACGTCCTCCAGGTTATCAGAGGGTTGTTTGGGCGTGATGTTCCGACGGAAGATGTTGCTGAGGACCTCAAGTGGGAGCGACAATACATTCAATAACGAGTTGCGAGCGCGTTTGGGTTTGATTATCGCACTTTTGTGTTCTCTGATCTGCTTCTCCAAAGCCAGGAGACCTGACATTCCAATCAGTTTCCGACCGCGTCAAAAGTGAAAAAAAAAAGTCTTGGTACGTGTTTCTTACTTTGAGTAGGATTGCTACTTGTGAGTTGGGAATTTTATGTGTTGTTGGAAAGAACTGGTAGAGAGATCGTGTTTCAATGATGGTGGTATGAGACGGACATCAGCAAAACCAATCGGCGGCTGTGGCGCTGGAGCGGGCGTTTAGTTACCTCTTGATCGTCTGTTGCGCTGTTGCGCTGTGGTATCTGCTGGGACTCTGTGATGCTGTAGCGCTGTGGCAGTTTATACTTTTCCCGCAACGGATCTGCCCGGAAGTTGCCGATACCTGGGAATCTGGACTTAGCAAATGCGACATGTCCTTTTCGTTCACTTCTCTCTCGATGGCAGGCCCCTCCCACACATTCCAAACCTCAAGGCTTCCCTGAATATTTAGTGTGCATGTATACATTTTATTTCATCTGGCATATTGATTCACCGTGGGCCATAGGCCATTTGCTCATTCCACAGACCTCCGTTCAGCGTCTCCGTCAAATGCCCCTGCTCAACATCTCCATCAAACACCTCTTTTCAATGTCTCCGTCGAATGTCTCCATCCAGCATCCCAATATCCCTGGCACCAAACATTCCTGTTCAAGACACCGCTGTTCTGTGTCTCCGTTGGACACCTCATTCACCCCACATATCCGTCCGGTATCTTTGGTCTCTCCGTTCAGCCTCTCCATTCAACACCTATGGTGTCTCTACGTGCTCACCGATGGTTCGCGTTCCTTGCCCCAGTGACGTACCTTAATGCCATTAGGGGGGATGTGAATACTAATGTCTGGACTGCCCTCTCAATCACCTCTCAATCACCCTCATCGCAAGCATCTGGCTGACTGCTCCGGTTCCCGGGCAAGGGAAAGGTAATCAATGCCCACCCTCTTTCAAAACTGTTTGCTGACTGATGATACCCATAGCGCGCTTGCTCAGGATCTACTAAATGAAACCCTCACGGATTGCGCCTCCTTCAATATTTACCATACCACAACTCCCTCTTTTCGCCCAGGCACCTTTGTCCTTCAACTGAATTGGGCGACCCTACTATTATACAGGACAATTATTTAGAGTACCATACATGCTTTGAATATAGCTGATGCTTTTTTTATCAAAACCCGAGTCCGCCGCCCCCTGCTGAAAAAATCACCTAACCTTCGACATACGGCATACAACACCACAGGTGCCACAGCGACCCAGCAACCCTATTTAGCCGAGCCGCTGTGGCACTGTGACCGTCCTGTGGAGGGGGGGGATGTCCCTGTGACGATCGATTGCCACAGCACCACAGAGCCGCACAGCGGCCGATCGGTTTTGCTGATGGAGTTGGGACAATCGACCTGTTTCTGGTATGCATGACCTCACCTCCTCCTCTGCTCTGCGTCCGTCCAGATCGCTCTACCCACCCAGGATGACACGTACCGGTAGACACGATGCCGAAGGGCATTCTGTTGGATCGACGCCCTTCAGTTTGCACTACTTCCTTGTGACCCTCACCTCTAGCTCCCGTTGTTGTCATATCTTGAACAACGACATCACCGATTCGATCATCTAAGATCGAAACTTTGACTCTGAGGAGGAAAACCTTCATCGCTTCCTACCTTCATCTGCGAGTTTGTTTAGTTGGTTCGACATCAACGCGGGACTGTTGTCGCTTGCCGTTGTCTCGCTACCACTGGTCATAGTCTCCGTCTTCGCGTGCACGCATAGTTCTCGACACAAGACACAAGTGACCCAACGTACGAAATTGTTCAATCACCCCCTACCTTCCCAACCAGCCCGAGGACTAAAAATCCATGGACCCACTTCCATCCTGGGGAATCGCTCGCGGTGCCTCCAGATGACTTATCGGGCCGTAGGTAGTACGATGATTAACTCGTCCCAAATCTCGTAGTAAGCACAAACTTCTAAACCACCCTTGCACAACGAACCAGCAAATACATAGAGGTTGGTGTGTATGTATGGCAGCACTCCACAGAGATTGTCAATGTTCAATGCAGCCGTGTTGCAAAAGACCATCACACGAACGATCATCCGTGCACTCTCCCCCATTTTCGGCCCTCCCATGCTGAGATATGGTAAGCCCCAAATAATTCAAACGAGAGAGCGAGACATCTGCGGCCCACGGCGCCAACCAAGGGGGCTATGTTGCGGAGGAAATGAAAGTCAAGCTGCGGTTATGAGTTCAGCGTGTCGGAGCAGCCATCATGACCGAGAAGTGACTGTTACCGTAAGCTAGTTAGACCACGATGTTCAGCAGCACGCTGTAGCACGTGTCCACGGAGTAGTCGTACGATGGGACTCCCGCGGTAACATCATATACGACCCTCCAGGTGATCAAATTGGGTCGGTAAACCTTCGCGCAGAGGAACCACTTGTCATGGTGTCCATGAATGGCGAGGTAAGGATGCTGCAGTCACAGTGCTTAATTTAGTAGAAGGGATAGAAGAACGAGCAGTTCGCGCTTACAGGATGTTTGCCGGATATGTCATTGCTGGGCTGGGAAGAGTCGATGATCAGAGGGGCCCTCATAGCATTCGGTGAGCCACCCACAACAGCACAGAATATTCCAGCAGGAACTCCCTGAGGAGGGGTACTTCTTGTGAGAAAGACGACAGGTGATCCACCTGTGGCAGATACAACAACACTCTGCCCAGGTCCATTTGTGTCACGAACACGTGACATAGTAGCCAAGATCATACAAATAGTTCAAGACATTGGTCTTATTCGCAACAGTAAAAGTACAAAGGCAACTAATATAAACTACAAACTCAAACAAGAACAAACGGATCTACATCACAAGCGCAATCCTGAGAAAAGGGGCAACAATGAGCGAAGTGATGAGGGTTGTGTACGCTCTGAGGGCAGTACGAATATACTCGAGTCACCGGATCTACCCAGCACTCTCTGCACCCCAATACATCGTGAAACATACTCTCATGCATCTCTTGCTTCACGTCCGACAAGGCCTCGCTCACTAATGCGAACCCATAACGGTCTTGGAGACCCGCCACTTCCACCTTCAACTTCATCCAAACTTGCCGTGACTTGTCGGAGGGACGACAACGTTGACCAGAACGAGTCATCTGATTCTTGCGGGTCTTCTTCTTCTGGGACCTCTCCACCATCTGGCGAACTGGGGCAGGACTCCAGGGAGGGGATGGAGGGAGAGGAACACCCTGATCCTGGCGGTGGCAAAGGGATGACTGGGGACTTGCAAGGGGGGTCGGTGCAATAAGTCCCGTGACATTGGTGTCCGAAATATCGGAAGAGAGATGCCTGGAAAGGTCCCCAATGTTCCAAAGCAAAGTGAGAGAAGTGTCAGGGTTGTGGGCCTGCTTACTGTTTAAGGGACACTAGAGGATTAGCGGCTGGGTGAGGAGTGTCGAGTCGAACGTTGAATGGAGTTCCAGGAGTGGAAGTGAGAGGAGGAGGGATATCAAGCGAGAGCGGGGACTCGGATTGATATAGATGGAACGGCGAGTGGTAGTCTTGACAGAACTGACTCAGTTGCTGAATAAACGGATCGAAGTCGTGGTCACTAAGACGTTCAAAGCTCACGAGATATTCTAGAATGGAGTAAGGTAGTTCAGTTGGGATCTCCCACCACAAGACAATGATGGCAGGGGAGTGGGTGTGAACGTTAGTAGTAAGGTGAATGCGGGGGTTGGGGAAGTAGAAGGCTGGACTTATACTGAAGTAGACGGTCGCTAGGACGCTCTCAGTAACGTCTGAGTTCCAAAGGAACTGATGGTCTGCTCCTAATAAGAAAGGGGGAGTTGTGACTCCGGAGTCGAGAGCTGCAAAGGGGCGATAATAAGGGAAATGGGTTAGTAAACCGGTGGTTCGGTTTACTTGAAGACTTCTGATGAGTTTATACTCCCAGACAGATCTTCTAGCGTCAGGTATAACTGGACGTTGAACTGGACTTGTAGAGGGGAACGGGTTAGGGGCTCTGAACAGTAGTCCTTATTAAAAACATTAATGTTTTAGGAGTTTTTGTCGCAAATTTGAATGATTTTTCTCATGAGTTTTTGAATGGCCTGAGGGGGGATATTTTACTCATAAAGTTTTAATGGAAATTATGGGGGGGACTGGGACCCAGCTTACTGGGCACTGGTGCTCCCAATTAGGCAGGTGCCGACAGTGTGGGTGGCCCGGGGGAGTGGATTGCTTATATAATAAAAATTGAAAAATTCAGGGAAATTCCAGAAAATTCTGAAAAAATTCCCACGGGTGTCAGGGAGGGCAGAAAATAAAAAATGGACTGTGGGAATTTCCGATCAAAATTTTCCTTTTTGGGAAATTTTGATGGCTTACATAAGCAACTCAAAAATGATTTTGATATTGAATTTCCTTTTTGGGAAATTTTGATGGCTGACATAAGCAGGTCATGTGACTGAAAAAAGTGGGTGTTGCTTATGTAATCAGGTCATGTGACCGACCAAAAAAGGAAAGTTTTGATGGCTTACATAAGCGTCTCAAAAATGCTTTTGGAGGGGTCTTTCCTAAAAAGGAAATTCCTTTTTAGGAAATATTTGATGGATTACCAAAAAAGGAAATTTTGATGGCTTACATAAGCGGCTCAAAAACGCTTTTTGCAAAAATTACCAAAAAAGGAAATTTCCTTTTTAGGAAAGAGCTTCCAAAAAGGGAAATTTTGATGGCTTACATAAGCAACTCAAAAATTATTTTGGCAAAAATTACCAAAAAAGGAAATTTCCTAAAAACGAAATTATATGCTAGAAAATTCGGAAAAATGCCAGAAAAATCCTAAAAAATACTGAAAAAATTCCCACATGTCTAGAAAGTGCCCAAAATGGTAAATTATTCCCAGAAATATTCAAAAAATTGTTTTTCTGGCTGGAAAAATCAGGAAAAAATTCCAAAAATTCCAGAGTATAGATAAATATTTTATAAAAATTATTTCAATTTTTTTGGTCCATTGAATAGCCCATAATTTCAATATTAATATATTTTTTGCCCAAAAAATTCAGAAAAATCCCAAAAAAATTGATAAAAATAGGGAAATACAAATATATCTGTAATATTCATTATATCATGAAGTACAGACCAGTTTGTGGTCATAAACTAGCCCTAAACCTAGTCCTGGACCTAACCTAACCTAACCTAGCCTAACCCTAACCCTAACCCTAACCCTAACCTAGACCTAAACCTAGACCTAACCTAAACCTAAACCTAACCTAACCTAACCTAACCTAAAACTAACCTAACCTAACCTAACCTAACCTAACCTAACCCTGACTTAACCTAACCTAACCTAACCTAAACCTAACCTAACCTAACCTAACCTAACCTAACCTAACCCCAAACCTAACCTGCCCTAAACCCAGCCTGCCCCAAACCTATCCTAGCACCAAACCTAAACCTAAACCTAAACCTAAACCTAACCTGCCCTAAACCTAACTCTGACCTGGCCTAGTTCAGCCTTATCTTATCTTATCTATCTTATTCTGTCTTACCTACCCTAGACCCAACCTAACCTGACATAGTCAACTTAACCTGGTCCACCACAGATCACCCAACCTAACCTAAAGTGGTCTACCTGACCTAGACTGATGCAACTTGAGTTTATTCTTCTAATCAGCTGTTATCTTATCTGGCCTTAATCTAAATACCGTAGCTAACCAACATCTAACCCAACCTCACCTGGCTCACCAGCAAGTAGCTGGGCTACAGGAACACACCCTGAGCTGCACCATCCCATATCCTGTATCCAACTGTCACTCAAACACAAGAACTGTGGTGGACCTACAAGTTAGTGGACCCATAAGCCCACAGACCCACAAGTATAGGCTGTTCACTCAGTGGAAACATCTGTTATCCACCCTCACCCACGCACCACCCTCTGTGATGATTTCGCCGTTTACCCCCTTTCATTTCCTTTATTTAACGCCTCATCACCACTAAGTCAGTTGGTGCCCTGCCCTAAACATGGCGGTAAACTGTTTATTATGCCATATGCCCTATGCCTAACGATTCAAAGTCCAATACGTGGAACGTGCTACTAGTCAAGATACCCCAGAAGACCCGAGGTATAATACGTGAACATGTACCGGCGAACCTTCATACGAAGATTCCCCCTACCTGGCCCTCCGTTGCCCCTGGACGATTAGTAGATATTCAGACTACCGACAACAAGGGATGTATTAATAAGTGTCGCGCGTTGACCTCTCGCAGAAGTCAACCGGCTTATTAATCTGACCCTTGGATTGGACTTACGAAAACCATTATGTTTTACGACTCATGGATCAAATACAATAAACAAGAAAGAAGATCAATTCCAAGGAGACAAAGTACAAAAGAGTTATCTAATCAATATCTCTGCGAATCCTTTGTACAGTCTCCAAGGCGGCCCTCACCAACTCCTCATTCGCCCAGTTCTGCTCCCTGATCTCATTCGGGTCCACGTCCGACAGGTCCTCGTAATCTGGAAGGTCCGTGTCAGAGTTCGGTTCGCTATCAGGAACGAACTCGGCGTACGGGTCGTACTCCAGGGTGGGCCATTGACGACGAGCACCCCAAGGAGTAGACACGAATTCAGGACGAGGAGCAGGAGTATCCCTACGGACAACTCCGACGTTCCTATAGAACTCCTCCTCCTGAATCTCCACAACCTCGTCATCAATGGGAACCAACCTGTTCTCATACTGGACCACAAGACGAGCAGGCGGAGACTCGGCCCGCTCCGGAACTTCCAACTCTTCCTCCTCCACTCGAACCTCCGGCTCGTTACACCTCCTCTGGAGATCCCGGACTTCTCCGGTCAACTCGGAGATACGACGATTAAGGCGAACCTAAAAACGAATAGGGTTAGAAGACATCAACAACCTTCAACCCCTACCCGTTACCTTATCGTCCTCCAATTCTCCAGTCTTGGTAACCAAGGCCCGGACCAAGTCCTTGAGAGTGGTTACCTCCCCCTAAAAGGAAATGTTGGGTTAGAGAAGTTAATAATCTCCCGACCCCACATTTACCTTTAGCATATCAATATCGGCCCCCTGTCGAACAACGCTATCCTCTTGCCCATGGATAACGCCCTGCATATCTTCCTTCCAATTCTCCAAGGCTTCTATCTCCTCACGACGAACATCAACACGTTCATTGACGTGAGCCACTTCATCCATTAACATGGACCCAACGTTCCCCGTATGGAGAACGCTGGCCTCCAACACAGAGTTGAAGGTCTCGTTGGACTCCGTCACGAACTCGACACCCCTGTTGAGAAGTTCGTTCGCGTAAGGGTTAGTCTCAATACGCGCCAACTTGCGCCGAGACACCCTACGAGCGGCCTGGAGAAAGTCCCTGAAACCTAAAAGGAGTTAGCTTGGTTTCCTAAACCGGAATGCGCAAGCAGGGCCCCCACCTAAATCAGAGAACCCCTCATTAGGGTCGGCGGTGGCGGTCCGGTCCATGATAGCTCCCAAAGTGGGATAAGGGCGGGATGGATCCCGACGGGCATGGGAGAAGCGGTCGATATTGTAGTTACTCTCCTGGACGGGAGAGTAAGAGGTAGAACGACGAGTGGGAACACGAGTTTGAGCACGAGGCATGTTGGCTGTGTGTAACAAAGGGAGGTTTGTTGGAAGACCAGTCATCCAACCCCCTTTGGTTATATACCAAATGCCACGCCCCTTCCACGACTCAGGAGTTGAGTCATCCTTTCTATTGTTTACTGCGCATGACCCACATGACATCATATGCCCCTATCTTTAGTCATATGCTCCCCTTTTGCTATTGACTGTTAGTCAGCCATACCCACATTCCTTCCGAACATTCTCAGGATACGTCATGCTTTGTAATTGCTCTGTAATGCTCTCAAATTGCTATTGGCCGCCACACTTTCATTTATCAGCTGATAATTTGTAGCATTAGTCACCACATAACGCACAGACCATGCAGTGCTGTGCACGGACCATGTTTGTCTGTGTTTGTATCATTAGTGTAGTTACACGTCACTGTCACGTCACAAATCTAAGTAGTATATATACTCAGAGTAGTTTAGCCTGTACTCCTTAGATTTGTTATCATCAGACTCTCCGTGACCTCTATTGCTGTGTGCTTAGAGCAAGAGTGCCTGAAGACCCTTGTCTCCTTCTTTCTCCTCTTATCCATCTAAGTCTGTGAAGAGACTTCCGATATCCCTGGGTTTGCAACAGGGTTATAACTGTGTGTTTGATCCCTGAAGTGATAGGTTTGGATAGCAAGAGTGCTATTGAACTGTAGAGGTCACGTCGGCCTGACACCCTCACTCTGTGTTCTGTGCCAGACTGCAACTTCACCACAGCTTATGTTCAGCCACCTGGCTGAACCTGCAAGTCAGGGTGATAGACTACTGGTTATGGATCCATGGATTTGTAGACCTGATTGTACATGGGTTTAGCTAGGTGGCTGAACATGAGCTGTGGTGAAGTTGCAGTCTGGCACAGAACACAGAGTGAGGGTGGTGCGTGGGTGAGGGTGGATAACAGATGTTTCCACTGAGTGAACAGCCTATACTTGTGGGTCTGTGGGCTTATGGGTCCACTAACTTGTAGGTCCACCACAGTTCTTGTGTTTGAGTGACAGTTGGATACAGGATATGGGATGGTGCAGCTCAGGGTGTGTTCCTGTAGCCCAGCTACTTGCTGGTGAGCCAGGTGAGGTTGGGTTAGATGTTGGTTAGCTACGGTATTTAGATTAAGGCCAGATAAGATAACAGCTGATTAGAAGAATAAACTCAAGTTGCATCAGTCTAGGTCAGGTAGACCACTTTAGGTTAGGTTGGGTGATCTGTGGTGGACCAGGTTAAGTTGACTATGTCAGGTTAGGTTGGGTCTAGGGTAGGTAAGACAGAATAAGATAGATAAGATAAGATAAGGCTGAACTAGGCCAGGTCAGAGTTAGGTTTAGGGCAGGTTAGGTTTAGGTTTAGGTTTAGGTTTAGGTTTGGTGCTAGGATAGGTTTGGGGCAGGCTGGGTTTAGGGCAGGTTAGGTTTGGGGTTAGGTTAGGTTAGGTTAGGTTAGGTTAGGTTAGGTTAGGTTTAGGTTAGGTTAGGTTAGGTTAGGTTTAGGTTTAGGTTAGGTCTAGGTTTAGGTCTAGGTTAGGGTTAGGGTTAGGGTTAGGGTTAGGCTAGGTTAGGTTAGGTTAGGTCCAGGACTAGGTTTAGGGCTAGTTTATGACCACAAACTGGTCTGTACTTCATGATATAATGAATATTACAGATATATTTGTATTTCCCTATTTTTATCAATTTTTTTGGGATTTTTCTGAATTTTTTGGGCAAAAAATATATTAATATTGAAATTATGGGCTATTCAATGGACCAAAAAAATTGAAATAATTTTTATAAAATATTTATCTATACTCTGGAATTTTTGGAATTTTTTCCTGATTTTTCCAGCCAGAAAAACAATTTTTTGAATATTTCTGGGAATAATTTACCATTTTGGGCACTTTCTAGACATGTGGGAATTTTTTCAGTATTTTTTAGGATTTTTCTGGCATTTTTCCGAATTTTCTAGCATATAATTTCGTTTTTAGGAAATTTCCTTTTTTGGTAATTTTTGCAAAAAGCGTTTTTGAGCCGCTTATGTAAGCCATCAAAATTTCCTTTTTTGGTAATCCATCAAATATTTCCTAAAAAGGAATTTCCTTTTTAGGAAAGACCCCTCCAAAAGCATTTTTGAGACGCTTATGTAAGCCATCAAAACTTTCCTTTTTTGGTCGGTCACATGACCTGATTACATAAGCAACACCCACTTTTTTCAGTCACATGACCTGCTTATGTCAGCCATCAAAATTTCCCAAAAAGGAAATTCAATATCAAAATCATTTTTGAGTTGCTTATGTAAGCCATCAAAATTTCCCAAAAAGGAAAATTTTGATCGGAAATTCCCACAGTCCATTTTTTATTTTCTGCCCTCCCTGACACCCGTGGGAATTTTTTCAGAATTTTCTGGAATTTCCCTGAATTTTTCAATTTTTATTATATAAGCAATCCACTCCCCCGGGCCACCCACACTGTCGGCACCTGCCTAATTGGGAGCACCAGTGCCCAGTAAGCTGGGTCCCAGTCCCCCCCATAATTTCCATTAAAACTTTATGAGTAAAATATCCCCCCTCAGGCCATTCAAAAACTCATGAGAAAAATCATTCAAATTTGCGACAAAAACTCCTAAAACATTAATGTTTTTAATAAGGACTACTGGGACGAGCGTTCTCCGGTAGGTTGTCCGAATTCACAGCAGGAGTGCCGAGCCTCTATCAGGTAAATCCCTATCGTCTTCTGAGGGCAGATACAAGAGCCCGAGGATGGCACCTCAAACTGGTGCTTGATTAAGAGAGCGGCGAGGAACTCCTTTTCGTAAGCGCGTTCGCCGATTCTTAACGCAAGGCCGAGAGAGAGAGGAGAGCGAACGTGTTCAGAGAGTTACTCGATAAGCTCTTCAGTGGCCTACAGCAAACACACCGATGCTGCAAGGAGAAGAGGACTTCCCGAGATATCAAAGATGGGGAGTCCTCAGCTACTCTACTGGTGCTTATATAGAAGAGTGGCCGGGACATAGATAACCCTATCTAATAATAACTCGGAGCAAAGAAGGGCCGAGAGTAAGCTGGAACAGTAAGCGGCCCGGGTGATAGAATAGAAATGATAAAGGAATGACTAATGGGTCAGGGTTCGTGAGAGAATGAGAAAGGGGTCATGACGTCGTGTGGGAAAGGAATGACAAAGGATAATATCACATGTGAGGACGAACCAATAAGAGGACGACGCGTCAGCTCGTCCGATCGGGATAACAAAAGACCAAGTGGGGCTTGAATGTTGAGGGCGAATGTATGAGGAGTCTGGACCGGTGAAACGATGGTCCGATCCAATGGCAAATAGGACGCGAGCGCTGTCGATGGTCGAATAAAGCGTAGCGCGAACCGGCCGTTGGATCCATCAAACTCCCTTCTTCCCAAACCAACACTTCTACCAACCAACTACTCATCCATCATGCCCATGATCTCCGATTGTGTCTTCCGTGCTGAGAACAGCACTGCTACCATCGAGTCCGCCGATCCGCGTTCGGTGCAGAACAAGAGCTACTTCTTGCCTAACGCCAGCGTGGCGTACCCCAGTTATCGAGAGGCGCGTTGTCACGCGTACGCCGGTTGCTGGCGTTCGACTGACATCGCTTTGTAGATCTTCGCAGCGGCCGACAAGGTGGATGCCCGACAACTGGAGGCAACGATCGCCAAGCCTCTCAGCTACCTGACCATGGATGACGAGTTGTGGTATCACAACTTGATTGACCACAAGCTACAGGAGTCGATGCGAGGGGTAACGTTCAACACCGAGCTGCGCATGCCATACGAGACTCCTGTGGCTTCGTCGTTATGGGGCCTCCTACGGATGGGAATCTATGATCTGGGGAACGGGGAAGGAAGGTGGCCTGGAGCGACTCGCTCCCAACACTACACAGCAGCCGTTGGTCACCGCCTTTGGTTCCTTTTGAGGACGGAACAGAAAGCGGTGAGTCGATCTGTGCATCCTGCTTGTGGGATAACACTGATTGGCTTGTAGAATGAGCGGCTGAAGCGTGAGTTGAAGGAGGCGAAGGACGACGCCCGTAGGATGTACTCGGAGGCGTTGGACATGAAGAAGACGCTGCTCTTAATGAACAATACGCTTCGCGTGGCGTTTGAGAGCGAGATGCTGGCGATGCGGGAGGAACATAATTGATTGGTCGAGTCCTTGAAGGAAAGGGACGACACCATTCAGCGGGACCTGATCGAGGTCGACCGACGGCTCAACCGTCATAGAAGGGCTCTGAATGAGCTTGACACCAAGGTCGGTGCGACTTCTCCTGGTCTTTAACCGAGAGAGCTCACGCCACTTCTAGGTTGATACGCTAGACGACGCCTTGCCGTTGCTGGGCGCTCGAGTCGAGTCGATGAGTGAGCGGTTGTGCCACTGCCATACTCGTTCGGTGGCTGCGGTTCGCGACGAGTCCGGGGACGAGTCGATTCCGGATCGGATGGCTTCCCCAATAGGTCGGGATGCCGGTTGACATATTGACTTGTCCACTGACATCCCTTTTTAGCTTCCGATGGGTCGTACCGCACGCCCGAGCATACTGATGGCGGGGAAGAGGTCGTTCGCGAGATGTCTGAGGAGACGGCCATCAATCCGGTTACACTGGGGGCAGACCCCTACTTACCTGGCAGGCAAATTGAGGGTTTTTTGAGAGCTTTTCAACAATTTACTCAGATTTTACCCAGTGGGTTAACTGTGAACAAATTCAAAACTTACCCACCACTTTGCCCTCAATTTGATCAGTGGGTAAGTTTTGAAATTGTTCTCAACAAGCTCATCAGCTTGCCCATGAGGTACTTCCTTGACAAACCCCAAGGGTTCTTTCACAGGTTGCACCAAATGTGCCCACCACATGCTCTGAGCTACTCATCAGGAGTTCTTTCTAAACTTGCTCACAACATACTCAGTAACATACCCACCAGGTTTTCTTTGATGTAATCACAACAAACTCTTGATATGCTCAGTTTCTTGACAAACTCTCAACAATCCCACTGTGTACATGATTGAACATGTTGTGGGCAAATTTATGGGTAATTTGTGAAAGAACTCTGGGCGAGTGGCTCAGATAATGTGGTGGACACATTTTGTGCAATTTGTGAAAGAACTCTTAGAGTTTTGTCAAAGAAGTACCTCGTGGGCAAACTGATGAGCTTGTTCAGAACAATTTCAAAACTTACCCACTGATCAAAGTGTGGGCAAAGTGGTGGATAAGTTTTGAATTTGTTCACAATTAACCCACTGGGGAAAATCTGAGCAAATTGTTGAAAAACTCTCAAAAAACCCTCAATTTGCCTGCCAGGTAAGTAGGGGTCTGCCCCCAGTGTTAGCAGTTCTCCAGAGTTGGAGTACGCGGGGGAGAACGAGGTGGCTGTTCCGGTTCCGCCTCCGTCGATCTCGCCGGTGCGTGGCACTGGGGGCAAGGGGTCACTTACCCAGCAATTACATTGTGATTACATTGTGATTTTTTAGACAATGTGTCCAGCCTGTAGCCAGGAGGTACATGCTGAGTTCTTTTACAAAGTACCCATCAATGTGATCACAATGTGGCCAGTGGGTCCATCTTGATCACTTTTACAAAGTACCCATCAATTCGATCACAATGTGCCCTGTGGGTCCATGCAGGATACATTGTAAAAGTATTCATCAAAGTGGCCACTGGGCACTTTGTGAAAGAAACACCTGGGTTCTTTCACAATTTTGCTTACAATGTGTCCAGCATCCACCTGAGCCACTCATTGAGAGTTCTTTCAAAAAGTAACCAGCAATGTGACCACAATGTCCCCAGGAGGTTCTTCTTAATGTTTTTACAATGAACTCTCAATGTGGTTGGATTTCACAACAAACTCTCAAAGAAACCATTGAGTATCTGGTTGAATACTTTGTGGACACATTGCTGGATACTTTATGAAAGAACTCTCAATGAGTGGCTCAGGTGGATGCTGGACACATTGTAAGCAAAATTGTGAAAGAACCCAGGTGTTTCTTTCACAAAGTGCCCAGTGGCCACTTTGATGAATACTTTTACAATGTATCCTGCATGGACCCACAGGGCACATTGTGATCGAATTGATGGGTACTTTGTAAAAGTGATCAAGATGGACCCACTGGCCACATTGTGATCACATTGATGGGTACTTTGTAAAAGAACTCAGCATGTACCTCCTGGCCACAGGCTGGATACATTGTCTAAAAAATCACAATGTAATCACAATGTAATCGCTGGATAAGCGACCCCTTGCCCCCAGTGTGGGCAACGTTCTATCCGTGCTCGTCGATGGGTTCCTTATCGTGGGGCACTTCGTCCAGCCCACCGCATGCGTCCCAGTAATCCAGACGCTGTCCGCCAGGGCGAAGACATCGAGTCCACCGTCCTATTCCGACGCGACGATGCTACAGTGTCGCCTGGATCGCGGCGAGCTGATTCCGGTGGAGTCCATCGACGTGAACGGCTTAACTGACCTTACGCTCTTGTCGGTCCAGCATGCAGCGGAGGCCGTTCGCCTGGTGGCTCAACTGACCGAGAGAGTGGAGAGTTGGTCAGTCCAGAGGACTCTGGATCAGACTACGGTCGATTCAGTGAGGAACCGCCTGCGCGCCGAAGTTCAGCTGGCCGTCGCTCATCGTCTGGAGGAAGCTCGGGTCGTCGAGATGGTCGACGAGGAAGTCGTCGAGAGTGCCTCGGAGGGGACGGAGGAGGAGATTGCCAGTGCTGAGGAGTACTGGCAAACCAGGTCTTGACGATAGAGTCGGTGCACGTTAGTCTCTGTCCATAGGGTTGGTGTGGATTCAACTCCGTTGGCCATTCGTCTTGTGTCTTCTCTGCGGGTTCGCCCGCTGTAATTTCATCTGTGTTCTGCCTTTCGGTGGACGTGTGAGTCGTGATAAGGAAAATGATAAGATAGGAAAGGGGTATAGGTAAGGAAAGTGGGCGAAAGTTGGGTGTGAAAATGGTTTAAAAAGGGGGTAAAATTCAGCACGCTGACAATGCCTTTGCTTTTGTTTTTGTTTTTTATATACAACGCGATTGTGACCATCATGCCATGCAATAATTAACGACGAGTCCTATCATGTATGTTTCCGTTCTCTTGCAACGTGTCATTTCCCGCCGCACAATTGTTGCATCATGTGCTCCGATTTCTGATGCAATCCTTGCCCGAAGTGGATGATGCGATAATCACCTCGTTTGATAATGCAGCGCTGCCCCATGTGGCACATCTCCCGGACTACTTCCCCATCGCCCTTTCATCCCCTGCGTTTATCCTGGGTATTGGTTGCCATCGATGCCCATCCGTGCTATCGTTTGGGGGCTCGGAAAGTTGCCAAGAAGAACAAGGCCGGACAAGGCTTTGAGGGCATCTCGCTTGGTGCAGAGCGCAGACTCTTGAATAAGGCGGTGGCAATAGAGTGTATGTCTGCTCCCTCATTCCGTTCCCCGACGGTTAACCTAGTCTTTTGAAAGTTGGGATAGGCCACCTGCAATGCTCCAAAGTTCTTTCGCACGCTGCAAAAGCACTTATCAGGCAAGACATTCAGAATGGCAAATACAATGGTATGGAGGACCGCCGTGAGCCACCGTCTATGGCGCCGTCAGACAATCCTGACGATTACTCGGTGGTGCGTCCCTTGACCCCGTTAACGAATCGCCCATGCTGACCCTGTGTAGTGGTGCTCCCTCTGCAATGACTTTGGAGAATTCATCATCCTCTGTTCAAAGTGTCGGGTGGGCATATGTTCCACTAACCCAACCATTAGCACTGGGTGCCTTGAATGGAAACCTATCGTTCATGAGGCAGACTTTATCTTCACCTGTCCATTTTGTGTGCGGTTCGGCCGAGAGACATGCCTTGTACATTGTCAGGGCCACTCTACCCCAACAACTACCAGTGCACTGAGCCGACTCCGCAGAGTACTCACTAGTCCAACTAGCTTGTGAGAGAACGATCACGTCTCTATTCTTCCGGTAGATTGTCCGAGGTCACTACAAGTCAGGTCGAAATCCCAAAGAGAAACCCAACCTAAACCGTACGTCGTTCGGTTTAACAGACAAGGGTTTATCTCTACAACGGGATTGATGACTCCACCAGGTGATCGACTGGACGCTCGAGGTGTTCTAATATGAACGCTGGGGTTCTATAGTTACGAGGCGCAGTTGACGCGCAGAGCGGGAGGGAGAGCAGATGGGGTGTCTTGGATCAAACAAGAAACTCTGACTTGTCCTTAACTGCAACTGGGCTGAGAAGGGCAGAGGATTTCCTGAGGTAACAAAACTAAAGAACTACTCTACTACCAGACCGACTATTTATACTACTATGAGTGGCCCGACAGCGTGAGAAGTAATCTACCCTTAAACAGTAAGGTGAAACAGAGATAAGGAGTGTGGGAATGCTAAGTAAGGGAAGCGAACAAAGAGTGACGCGTGGGAGAATAAAGGACAAAGGGCCTTACTAGCGTGTGAAGGATTGCATAAAAGATAATGAATGTCTGCATGAAACATAGGGGTAAAGATAACACTAGTCCTAAAAGAAATAGGGGCATAGGGGTCATGAAAGTTCGTACCTGGGGATCACACCCAAGGGTCAGGTGAGAATCTTCTTGGATGCTTCCTTTGGAGAGGCCAAAGATAGAGACCATACAGCATCCCTTGTTGTCTGTAGGCGGTAACAGCATCACGGACTAGTGGCAACCTCAACGTAGGTCCGAACATGAGGAGCGCAGGCCTAGACTCATGGGACATGAGGGATTACAGATTCGCCGGCGTTTCCCGCTAACGGCTACTCCACATGCGATGGGCTAACCAGAAGGATCCTAAGGCGATGCTTCCGAATAGCGGCGAGTCCTTCCTCCGGTTAGGAGACTGTGATGTGACTGTCCACGTGTGTGATCAGGGTCCAGGGTTGATCGTAATCGTAAAGTCATGAGGTGTCGTAAAAGGGGTTCGTGATGTCATAAAGGGGTCATCAGGGTCTTGAGACCTATTTTTAGTGCGCGCGCGTTCTAGGCGTTCCGGAACGAAGTTCTTCCAAGGCCGTCCCGCGGGCCGAGGTGTCAGCTTGATGTAGTAAGCCGACGATGATGGTACAATGGCGGAAGTTGATGTGACCCGGACCAATGAGGTTCGTCGAGGTAGGTCACGTGAAGGATCACCGATCTAGGCTATAAGAAGGACGTCTTCTTGGAGCCATCCTTGATCAGCAACACCAGCAACTTCCCCATCATCTTACCAAACATGTCCTTCCCAAACAACCATACTTACAAGGTCGCCAATGGTATCTCTACCATCTCTCGTGTCGATCGCCGTTCGGCCAACCGCAAGACCTATGCCAATGAGGTGGGGGTTCCCTACACCACCGATGAACAGGTGGGGGGGAGTTTGAAATAACCTTGATGTTACTTCTAACTCTTTTCCAATAGATCTTGGAGGTCGTCAAGCAGGTGGACGCCGAACGTCTCAGGGAGACGATCCCACATTTGATGGGTTTGACCTGGGACGATGAGCTCTGGGTCCGGACCATGATCGCGGAGAAGGTGGTCTTCCAAATGAGGGGTAGGTTCGGGGAGTTGGAGCATCCGATCAAGAAGGAGCTCTGGTACACCCTGCAAAGGGGGATCTACGATCAGGATCTGTTGGAACACGGGGCAACCGTTCCTCGGGCTGTTCGCCACGCCACCGCTGCCACTTCGCTATTGTGGTCGCTCGTTCGAGAGGGGGAGAGCCGGGTAGGTTCTCCGTTTGAATATTCGAGTATGACTCTCGACTAATCAAACTGCCTAGGTTGAACGTTTGGAGCGCGAGGTGAAGGAGGCGAAGGCAGACGTCCTTCGTCTGTCTGCCGAAGGTCTCTTGATGAAGGAGACCATGGCCGAGTTCCAGCAGAAGACAAACGAGGCGTTGGAGGCGATGGTTGCTAACCATCAAGAGTTGGTCGCTGGGTTGAAAGTTCGGGACAACAACATCAGGGGTGCGTTGGATACGAGAGACGATCGCCTGGATAGGCACTCGAGGAAGATTGAGGATGAGGGCAGCAAGGTAATGCCGCTTTCATCATCCTCTTTGTGAATGATGGAAGCTGACATTTCCTAGATCGAGGAACTCGAGGACCTTGTGTCCGTTTTGACGGCGCGGGTCGAGTCCTTACAGGACAAGACCTGCAATTGCAAGGAGGGTCCTGTGTTGGTTGGTCAGGGGACTGCCGACGTTCCATTCGAGTTGGAGTACGCCGACGAGGTGGTACTCCCATCGCCTAACCCGTCGTCCTATGCTACGCCTCCGATCGAGAACGCGGTTCCCGTTCCGACTCCGGCTCCGGCTTCTACTCTGGCCGAGTCCGACAAGGAAAACTGTGGGCGTTGCCCGCTGCAGCCGATCAGTCGGTTGGTGAAGATCGAGGACATGGCCGTGGATCGGGCCGAAGATGTTCCGAGGGCTGCCGAGGTAAGTCCGGTGACTACGGGTCAGCGTTGCAAACGCTCCAGACGCCGTGCTGGTCATCGTATGGCACCCTCGTCTTATCCTTATCCCCGTGCAGTTGAATCGGATGGTGACCAGTCTGGTCGAGATGACCGACGACCATTCCGATACCGCATCAATCGGCCATACCGACATGTCGCTTCCGAGGTCCAGCGCAGACACCTCACCAAACTCGCGGTTCAGGATTCCGCCCAGGGGTCCGATGAGGGAGACGGAGGGTCGCTCGCCGACTATGTCGAGAGTGTTGCCGAACGGTCACCCGGTGATGGAGATGTGGGACCAGGTGTTCCGCAGTTCGGTGACATCTGGGAGGCTGATCGGTCCGCTCGAAGGCATCTCTTCCTATCGGCTTGAACTAGTCGTTCAGCTGAGTGCCGAAGATGGTGACGCCATGTTCGGGGAGATCCTTGCTGGGAGGGGAGGTTGGTTGAACCGAGATGGACAGCTCGAGCATTGGGTGCCTGTAGAAGATACGATTGACTTCTGATGGCTGTGGACTTGATAGCACCGTATATAGCTTGTTGTGGATTCGCTGGGAATAGTACGCGCGTGTGTGTGTTTCGAATGATGGGTGTAAAGGATAAGGAGTGTGAAGCATTCAAAACATAAGAAGTGGTAAGAAGAGTTCGAATAAAGAGCGTGTTATAAAAAGTTTAAAAATACCATGTTCCTGACATACATGATATACAGGACTTACGTGTTCGATGTTGATATGATCCCCACAGCTTTCTCTGCGCAGGGAGTTACCACACGCCTTTGATATCTGGTATCGCTACGATCCTGCAGTGCTAATCATAGGGGCAACGTGGCATCAGAATGACTTCCCCTTCGTGCAACTTCTTCAGCATGCTCTTTCCATGAGCTACTATGATGGCCATCATCTTGTTCGTTTTCACCACAATGATCGCAATGAGGTGCTGAATGCCAACAGGTATTGCGCATGGATGTTCCGTTAGACACTACAGCGGATGAGACCCCTGAGACCCCCGTTGCAAAAAAATAAAAGTCGAAAGGGAAATTACGCAATGACGATGGCCCAGTCAAAGAAGTCATAGAATTTCTAACAACATGGCAATCGGCAAAGATAGTTGTCGTCATCGAAACACTGTCTGGAAACTGGTGTGCTTGTGTGGAGGGGAGATGAGCCAGCGAATTACGAAACTTGCTCACTCAATGAGGTCAGTATCTGCGACCTCTGCGTTCACCATGTAGCTAATGCATGCTGCAGATCCTATCGGGCTGCATCCCCGCCAAGATCTTCGAGTACCTGTCGCAGCTGTGGTAGTTACATTACTGAGTAAAGTGTGATAACTGGTCAGATTTCACCCTCAAAGTTATCATGATAACTTTGAGTACTGCTCAACCCATACTCACCCACTGTTTTGGGTTGATGGGAGAGGTCCCAATTAGGCAGGTGCCGAGGGTGTGGATTGCCTGGGAGTCTGGGTGGGTTTCCTTTTTGGGAATATCCCAGAAAGGAAATATTGATGGCTTATGTAAGCAATGATGGGAAACAGAATAGATGGAATGTCTATAAAAGGAAATACTATAAAAGGAAATACTATAAAAGGAAATACCATAAGAGAAAATTTGATGGATTACATAATGGGATCATGTGACTTCCTAAAAAGGAAAATTTACCTGGTATGTTATTTTTACCAAATATGTTATTTTTACCAAATATTCTATTTTTTACCAGATTTGTTATTTCTCTAACTACAGCAATTTCTAAGTATGAGAACTTCTAAATAGCATAATTTTCAAGGATAGTCACCTTTCAATAAGTTGATTTTCCAACATTACAATTGGAAGGTCTTCATTTCAATGAGATTTATGTAAACTTTTCTTTGCCTTTTCTACCATATGATAGAATATGGTTCTGTTTGTAGTCATGACCTAACCTAACCTAAACCGACCCTAACTCAACTTGATTTTGTTTTATCTTATCTCACCTAACCCCTAATCTAATCTAATCTATAAGTGTTTCATCTAATCTACCCAAAATAGTCCACCTGACCTAACCTAACCTACAGTAAATCAAACCCACTGTAAATGTAATCTACCATAAACATAATCTACGGTAAACATAATCTACGGTAAACATAGTCTACAGTAAATGTAGTCTACGGCAAACGTAGTCTACAGCAAACGTAGTCTACGGTAAACTTAATCTACTGTAAACGTACTCTACCGTAAATGTACTCTCCCGTAAACGTACTCTACCGTAAACATAATCTACCGTAAACATAATCTACCTTAAACTTAACCTAAACCTAACCTAACCTAAACCTAACCTAACCTAAACCTAACCTAACCTAAACCTAACCTAACCTAAACCTAACCTAACCTACCGTCAACGTAAACCTAACCTGACCTAACCTACCCTAAACCTAACCTACTCTACACCTAACCTACCCTAAACCTAACCTGTCCCAAACCTAAACCTAACCTACCCTAAACCCCACCCTACAGTAGTCCACCTAACCTTACCTGACCCTGTTCTAAAGTAGCCTTACCCAACCCAATATGGTCTACTCGACCTAACCTAACTAAATCTATCTGGCCCTGACCTGACCTAACCTGATCTAACCCAGCCTAGCATAACCTAACCTAATCTGCAAAAATGTGAACCTAGCTCAACCTATCCTCACCCAGCCCATTAGTATGTAACTTGGTTTATGGGAACACAGGATGAACCACACACTTCCAAACTACAAGCTGACAATTGCTCAAGTGCATCTACTTTGCTGGACCTACAAGCCAGTGGACCTATAAGCCTATATGCCCACAAACCCATGGGGACCTATACTCAGTACATGTGACAAGCCATATTCTGTTCCAGACTGCAACCTGGCTGCAACCCAAGCCCTTTCACCCTGCAGGCTAATGGACTCATCAACTCAAACCCTTACAGATCTGTAGGCCCATAATACACCAACTGGCTAATAGGTCCAGCTAGGTGGACAAGTTTGGGTTGCAGTCAGGTTGCAGTCTGGCACAGAATATGGCTTGTCACATGTACTGAGTATAGGTCCCCATGGGTTTGTGGGCATATAGGCTTATAGGTCCACTGGCTTGTAGGTCCAGCAAAGTAGATGCACTTGAGCAATTGTCAGCTTGTAGTTTGGAAGTGTGTGGTTCATCCTGTGTTCCCATAAACCAAGTTACATACTAATGGGCTGGGTGAGGATAGGTTGAGCTAGGTTCACATTTTTGCAGATTAGGTTAGGTTATGCTAGGCTGGGTTAGATCAGGTTAGGTCAGGTCAGGGCCAGATAGATTTAGTTAGGTTAGGTCGAGTAGACCATATTGGGTTGGGTAAGGCTACTTTAGAACAGGGTCAGGTAAGGTTAGGTGGACTACTGTAGGGTGGGGTTTAGGGTAGGTTAGGTTTAGGTTTGGGACAGGTTAGGTTTAGGGTAGGTTAGGTGTAGAGTAGGTTAGGTTTAGGGTAGGTTAGGTCAGGTTAGGTTTACGTTGACGGTAGGTTAGGTTAGGTTTAGGTTAGGTTAGGTTTAGGTTAGGTTAGGTTTAGGTTAGGTTAGGTTTAGGTTAGGTTAGGTTTAGGTTAAGTTTAAGGTAGATTATGTTTACGGTAGATTATGTTTACGGTAGAGTACGTTTACGGGAGAGTACATTTACGGTAGAGTACGTTTACAGTAGATTAAGTTTACCGTAGACTACGTTTGCTGTAGACTACGTTTGCCGTAGACTACATTTACTGTAGACTATGTTTACCGTAGATTATGTTTACCGTAGATTATGTTTATGGTAGATTACATTTACAGTGGGTTTGATTTACTGTAGGTTAGGTTAGGTCAGGTGGACTATTTTGGGTAGATTAGATGAAACACTTATAGATTAGATTAGATTAGGGGTTAGGTGAGATAAGATAAAACAAAATCAAGTTGAGTTAGGGTCGGTTTAGGTTAGGTTAGGTCATGACTACAAACAGAACCATATTCTATCATATGGTAGAAAAGGCAAAGAAAAGTTTACATAAATCTCATTGAAATGAAGACCTTCCAATTGTAATGTTGGAAAATCAACTTATTGAAAGGTGACTATCCTTGAAAATTATGCTATTTAGAAGTTCTCATACTTAGAAATTGCTGTAGTTAGAGAAATAACAAATCTGGTAAAAAATAGAATATTTGGTAAAAATAACATATTTGGTAAAAATAACATACCAGGTAAATTTTCCTTTTTAGGAAGTCACATGATCCCATTATGTAATCCATCAAATTTTCTCTTATGGTATTTCCTTTTATAGTATTTCCTTTTATAGTATTTCCTTTTATAGACATTCCATCTATTCTGTTTCCCATCATTGCTTACATAAGCCATCAATATTTCCTTTCTGGGATATTCCCAAAAAGGAAACCCACCCAGACTCCCAGGCAATCCACACCCTCGGCACCTGCCTAATTGGGACCTCTCCCATCAACCCAAAACAGTGGGTGAGTATGGGTTGAGCAGTACTCAAAGTTATCATGATAACTTTGAGAGTGAAATCTGACCAGTTATCACACTTTACTCAGTAAAAGTTAACTACCACTAGTGTTGTTCAACTTGATGGGGCGGCATGCTGGTAGGCCACAATCCGATGGTGCGTGTGATGGCATGGCGGTAATGGGACACGATAGACGTGTTCGGAGATGAAGGGTGGGGCGTTGAACCCTCTCAACTATCAATTGTGGAAAACCTGTTGAGAGTGATAACGTGTCAGCGGTAAACACGAAAACACGACGATAAGGGTGCACTGTGCCGAGGGAGAACAGCGAGCGACCGGAAGCGCCGGGAGAAAAGAAAATGTTTGAGCGTGTCGATATGGAGGCCAGGACTGTTGTCGAAAGCATTGAGGGTGGGTTCGGGGTTGCGTTAGCGGGAATAGCTGTGGGACACAGAATGGAGGGTGAAGGATTGAGCGATAGCATAGTTTTTTGGGTGTCGTGTGAGTTGAAAACCTGTATGAACGGTCAGGAAAGGTTAGCCATTCAAATGGTTTGGGAAAAGAGGTGTGAAACGCACAGGAGAGTGGAATTGCTGCCCACCCCCGATGAGCCGATCGAGCACGGTGTACCGAGAGCAATCCTGAGCGTAAAGATGAGCAGAGGGCGTAAAAAATGACGCCAGTGGCGCCATATCGAATGTGGGAGACAATCGCGAGGAGTAGATAGGGAGGGATAAGGAGCAGGGGATGAACAAACGAGGGGGGCGAGTGCTGATTGTGGGCTGGAGGGCCAGAACGGCGGCTGGCAAGATTTCCCACGCCCACGGCTGTTTGCGACGGTTCCTGGTTGCCCAAACGGGAAGGGAACGGGAGCAAAGGGCAGTGGATCCAGCGCACAGGACAACCGGAAGGGCGGGAGTGCGCAGAGGGATCAAGAACGGGGTTGGGATTGATGGTTGGCCGACGATTTTGAGGCGTGATTCCCACGGTCGCAGCCAGGCACGGCTGTGGTGGTGCCATATCAAATGGTGGGAGACCATCGCGATGGGTGGATAGGGAGCGATAAGGAGCGGGGACGAACAAACGGGGGAACCGATCGCAGGCTGGAGGGCCGGAACGGTGGCTGGCAAGATTTCCCATGGCTGCGGCTTTTTTCCTGGTTGCTGAAAGACGACAGGAAGGGAGCGGGAGCAAAGGGCGGTGAATCCAGTGCACGGGACAACCAGAGGGGCAGGAGTGTGCAGAGGGATCAAGAACAGGGTCGCACTGGGGGCAAGGGGGTACTTACCCAGTGGGTACATTGTGAGTTCATTGTGGGTTTTGAAACCATTCGCCCAGTCATTACCCACCAGGTACTATTTGGGTACTTTTTGAAAGATACCCATCAATTCGCCCGAATTTTACCCACTGGGTAAATGGTGGGTACTTTGTAAAAGTACCCACTCAGGAACCCAGTGGGTATTTTTTGAACAAAACCCCTGGGTTCTTTCAAAATTTACTTTCCAATGTGCTCATCACAAACTTGAGCCACTCATTGAGAGTTCTTTCACAAAATACCCACTGATCTGATCACAATGTACTCAACCAGATACTCAATGGGTTCTTTGAGAGTTTGTGATGAAACTGAGCCACACTGTGAGTTCTTTGTGAGTTCTTTGAAAAAAACCCACTGGGTATTTTGTGATCAGATCAGTGGGTAATTTATGAAAGAACTCTCAATGAGTGGCTCAGGTTTGTGATGGGCACATTGGAAAGTAAATTGTGAAAGAACCCAGGGGTTTTGCTCAAAAAATACCCACTGGGTTCCTGAGTGGGTATGTTTACAAAGTACCCACCATGTACCCAGTGGGTAAAATGCAGGCGAATTGATGGGTATCTTTCAAAAAGTACCCAAATAGTGCCTGGTGGGTAATGACTGGGTGAATGGTTTCAGAACCCACAATAAATTCACAATGTACCCACTGGGTAAATACCCCCTTGCTCCCAGTGTCGGGATTGATGGTTGGCCGACGATTTGGAGGCGCGATTCCCACGGTCGCGACCATGGCACGGCTGTGGCGGGATTGTGCGCGACGATGGGATCCCAACAATCAGCCGAGACCCAGAACAGTGGTACTGTTTCTGGGTAGATACTGGGGTGAGTATGGGCTGAGTATTTATCACGTTGTCATTAGAAATATGAGTATGAAATTCACCCACTTGTCAGGGTTTACTCAGAAAACTAATAACCACAGCTGCCTCTCTGGGTTCTCGCTTCCCTGTCAACATTTGATGGTCCACTACTACAATAACATCAAGAATTTTGGTTCGCCCAATGGTCTCTGCTCATCCATAACAGAGTCAAAGCATATCACGGCAGTCAAACACCCGTGGCGCCGTTCAAACCGCTACAAGGCCCTCTCACAAATCCTCAAAGTGAACGAGAGGCTGGACAAGCTCACGGCCGCTAGGGCTGACTTCAACACCCGGGGAATGCTCACCAATTCAACCCTCGTTGCTGCAATCCTCAACTCCCTCCACAATGATCACAACAACAACATCAACCACAACAACACCTGTGACAGTGGTGATGACGACAACCACAACGATGATGACGACGGCCACAACGATAACGCTGATGGAGATCGTGACAACGAAGATGACGATGCCGGACCAGTCGAAACTGAGGCTCTGATGAATGAAGTATGGCTCGCACAAGAAAAAGGTCAGCATTATTTGTCTGTTATCTACTGCATTCTTACAGCCATCCAATTAGCTCCCACTCGCGAATACCCACCGACCTTCACAGCCCTTGGAGTCAAGATTGGCCAACACAACCTACCCGCCCTTGTACAACGCTTCCTGTTTTATCAGGTCCATCCTGATTCCGACATTGATCCAATTGACCTCCCTCTCGAGTATTGCCCAATGGTATGGGATTTGAGAGTTTCTGTATTCCACTCCGCAACTGCCACCTTCCGTGCCCCCAGCAACCCGTCTGGGCCAGGAGGAATGTATAGGGAGGTCATCCGCTCTACACCATGGTGGACGAGGGGAGATGTCAGCGGGCCACGAAGAGACTGTGTCTTCGTCGACAGTGGAGAATCAGTTTTTTTTTTTTTCGATGCCAGTTTATAGTGCTGAGGTAGTACTACCTATGTTACACTTTGCTATTGTATGGTCTACTTGCATCTTTGGTGAATCACGAACACGATCGAACATAACAGCGGGGGGAAAGGGAAACAGGAATACAAGGTATACCTGACGCACAGGGTAGTTATGGTACCAAGGCATGGGAGTCCTGGACCAACGGGGGAAATATCAGTGTAACACAAGGACACTAATCTACGTGGGGAAAGTGCGGGAGGATACCAAATGTATATAGAGACTTGACATGCAGATTACCCGTTTAAAACATCTGCTGCAGAGGCTTGCTATGGCTTCTGCGCTGTTTTCTTTGGTGAGACCCAGGCTTTGAGAGTGCACCTGAGGTTGCCAAAAGCGGTGAGAGAGGTCCCGATGAGACATTGGGCGTGTGTCCCATCTGGGTCTTCAAAGGCAAAGGAGATTGAGGATGTTTGGCCGTTTGTGAAGTTCTTGGGGTTTCTTATCCATGAGGGGTACTGTCTGATGATGAACGACATATAGTTGGGGTTATGCGTGAATAGTTCCTCGTGGAGGGCTTCTGGGGAGTAAGCGGGTGAATCGGGTTCCTTGCCGGTGAACACATGTGACAGGGTCACACGAGACCATCTTGTGTTGGGGATGATGTCCTTGATAATCAGTAGATTGGACGTAATTGATGCCTGAACACCCTTGAGGGTGTTAACGAGGGCAGAGGGAGAGGGTGCCTCGGCGCAGACCACTAGGTTTGATGCTGCGGTCCACTTCACGCCGACCACACGGACGTGCGAGTGTTTGGGATGTTTGTGGAGGGATTTGTTAAGGGTGGTGACCAGGTCAACAAAGGAGGGGAGGCTCTTGGGATCTGTTTTGCCTTTAGTTTGAATCACCGCTTGTGGAAGGAGGTTCCTTTTCAGGGGAGGTTTTGGCTGTGGGGGCTTTGATGGAGGGGGTGGGGGAGGGGGGGTTATGGGAGCAGACACTTTAGCAGCGTCAGCATAGCTTTTAAGGGAGGCTAGAGTCTCCACTTGTAGATTTGTAATGTTCGTCTCCATTGCCACCAACGTCGGAATGACATCTGCAGCAGGTTGGGAGGAAGGTTGTGGTGTGGTAGGGTTGTTGTTGGTGTTGAGGTTGTCGACTCCTGTTCAAATAAATTGGAGTTGTCTGAGGAGATTGTCTTCAAATCTGGAGGAGGGGTAAAGGATGGGCCAAAGGGATTGGGAAGAGTCGTCATTGAGGATTTCAAGGATGCGGGAGATGTAGTAGTGTCGTTTGGATTGTTTTTGGATTGGGTCATCTTCCTCATCTGCACATTGAAAAACTAGCTCTATGTCACTGAGGTTTATTTGGAGAGGTCTGATAATGGTTCATTCGAAGTAGTTGATGGTGTCTGCGTCTGGTGGGACAAACGAATTAGGCGCCGGAGGGGGAAGTGGTGGTCGAAAGAAGAGAGCCATCGGAGAATCAGATGCACCTGGAATGCAAGGCCTTCTTGTAGCTCATGTTTACCTCTTTTTTTAGGTTCTCGTATGCCGGTGTGGAGTACCCATGTGCCCTCATGCACTGGTATACTACAGTTGGAACCAGCCCCGATAGTTCCACCGGGTTATGGGTTGTTGAACCCGAGTACACCATCGGTCGCCGCCGTCGGAGCATGGCTATCATCCACCTAGACTCTATTGTTCGCGGTGCCCATTTGCTCCCCCGGTTTCCCTCAAACTCCCGGGTGTACAGGGAGATTAACTACACCCAAACGCTGGACGTCTTCCAGTCCTTCTATGTCAACAAGTATATTGATCATCACATCAACAAAAGGGAAATCAACTTATTTTTCCCACCCGCCAAACGTGACAGATTCTGCGGTGTAAATGGCAGGGGCGCTAATGACATAACTTCTAGAAGTGACAAATAAGTAGAAAAGTTACATAAAACATGAGAAAAGCGAGAAAAAAGAAAATTTCCTTCTTGCTGATGCATGCATTCGAAATAGCGTTCTAGTTTGACTTCTGTGCCTCTCGGTTCCTGTATTTGACACCTTCTATATTCGATGTTTTTGATCGCTAAAATAAGGGTCTCTCGTAAAAGAGTGAGCACCGATCAACTCTCGACAAGTACAGATAAGTTGAAAAAAGTGAAAAGGCAAAAAACATTCGTTAGGCATGTTGCTGATGGTTTAGTTCTCGCGGACATGAAGATTTCAATGATTCACTTGCATCAGTGGTTCTCGCACGCCGTGAGTCACTGAGTATGGGCGTCGACCTCACGCCGGGAGAATTTAGACTCAGACTCGTATTCTTGAAACGACACTAGACATGGCGTTGAGGCCGTCAACGGGACAGAGCAGCGGTGGTTTGGACTTTGAGCTGAGGCAGGCTGCCTTTACGAGTTCTCTGAACTCAAGGCAGATTTGTTGTCTGAGCCGGGAAAGCCCTGGTAGAAACCTCTCGCCATCGTCGACACTTATTCGAGCCCTCCAGCAACCAGTGCCAAGAAATACACTTTCGTTGGTCCAGTCAACGCGCTAGTTAAACACTGAAGTATGAATCTCCATCGAGCCTTTCACAAACGCCACCCGGCGGCAGTGCAAGGTAGATTTAGACCCGGGATTTCTTTCTTACCACCCCACTCTGAGCCTGTCGGCACTCTGACCGTTGACCGCTGACGTTTGCGGTCCTTTTGTCGGCTCGCGCTGGCAACGACGGCCCAGTAACTCAGCCATATCTCTACCGTTGGAATATGGATATTTTATTTTCGATATATTTCATTCTCAGAGCTATATTTGCTTTGTAAGAGATGTTTTGGTGCGCATTTACTCCAGACGATGATTGCATCCCCAAGATCAGTGGTCGACGAAGGAGAACTTTCTGGGAACAACAAATTTTCTTCTCCCTTCACGCTCGTCTCAACCCGCTTGATACTCACTGCACCATGGACGCGTTTCTTTCACGAGGGCATTCACAAAATCACACACTCGCGCCTTCACGCGTAACCACGTTTTGTGCTTGTCCAGAGGAAGTGGGAGAGGAAGAAAAGCGGGAAAACGAGACCCCCGAGTCCACCTGGATCAGTTAGGGTCGGCGCCAACTTCTGCTGGTCACATGTCGTGGCTGTATAGCTGGCCTGTTACGGCAGTGCTTATCATATAACATACGGGCAACAGTCCTCTATCTCTCACCAAGCTATCCCCACAATTGCTGAAGCAGAGCCATGCCACCCAGAAAGCCACGTCCAACAGCTTCTGGTGCCTCTGGGAATGACCAAGGTACAAGTGGATGTAAGCCCGCTTTGATTATCGGCTAATCGACGGATCTGGATTTTCTAGTAA
Organism: Thelephora terrestris; assembly: GCA_015956445.1. Classification (NCBI taxonomy): domain Eukaryota; kingdom Fungi; phylum Basidiomycota; class Agaricomycetes; order Thelephorales; family Thelephoraceae; genus Thelephora; species Thelephora terrestris. The sequence continues at coordinate 955,916 of WIUZ02000008.1, forward strand.
AGAAACAAAGGGCTGTCGATTGCGTGAAGATGCTCGATATCGCGAAAGAGTCTGCAGATTGGTTCCCTCCCCTCAAGGCCGCCCTCGGAGGAGTGAATGCGCTCATCAGCCATTTTGAGGTATTTGTTGAATCGGTGGCCGTCCCGCATAACTGAAGCGATCGCCCGCAGCAACCCAAAGACGTCAAGGATAAGATCCAGGAACTTTTGCCGCAGTTGGATAGGCTCAAACAAAATTTCAACACTGCAACGCTGGACGGAGATCCCGAGGAGACCAACCGGCGCGAGGAATTGGTCAGGTGCGCATCCGTTGATTCCAGTTATGCCCCCTCCCAACTGTCGTTTCAGAGCATTGAAACAGATCGAGGAAGAATCAAAGAACCTGTTGACAAAGAACGCCGTCGCGGACAAGGGGGAGGACTCCAAAGTAGTGGCAGGTCACATCGAGCGACTTCGAGCGGCCATAGTCTGCTATCAAGTAAGCTATCATTATTCCCCGGCATCGAGTGTGGTTGACGGCCGGACCAGATGTCTCAACAGCAATCAATCTACCGTCAAATCACCCATCTCACAGTAAGGCGGCTCGCCTTGTCCATAGGATGGGTGGCAACTGATATATTCCCAAGTCGTCCTTCGACACACTTTTAAAGCATCGGGAGGTAATTCGCAGCAGCCCTCTCGTCACCGCATCCGCTCACGAATAAATAGAAACCCCCGGCAGTGATGGCCACGCTAGAACCCATCATAGCACAGTTGAAGAGCCTTGGGGATCACCCCTGGAGTGAGCCTCAGCACGAGCAGTGGGAAAAGTCGTTCGAGTAAGGGGTTCAATTAACTCATCGGCGGGCATGCTGACTCCCTATCTCAGCGGTCTCAGGCTAATCAGGGACCAAGCAAAAAGGCTCCACGACCGCGTAATTGCAGAGGGATACGCGGATGATGAAGGGGATACTGTAGCTGTATCCATAGTGGCCGAACAACTCCGAGATGTCCTCCTCGATTATTGGGTCAGCATCCAGAAGGCTACCACAACTGTTGTGTCGTTGACGCTGTAGTTCTTGGACAGATGGCGCATCAACAGGCACTTTACGATCAGAATCGCAGGCTGGTAGTAAGTTACACAGCTATTTCTCCAAAAACGCAACCGGCTCAAATGTATTTCCAGGACGCAGGTCAGACTTTGTGCCCCTGGTTCTCACCGACCGACTCACACGGCTTTGCAGTGGACAGATTGGCGTTGGACAGTTGTCGTCGTGCACAAGGGGCTGAGTACCGTCACGGTGACCGTCGTGGTTGTCTCAGAGGGACACGAGAAACTGTGCTCAGCAAAATTGGGTCATGGGCCAAGGATTTTGCCATGTCTCCTGTCTTCTGGCTGAACGGGCTTGCCGGGACTGGTAAATCCACAATCGCTCAAACCACTGCCGAGCGTCTCTTCGCTAAAGACCTCCTTGGAGCGTCCTTTTTTTGCTCGCGCGACTTCGAGGACCGCAGCAATCTCCTCCTCATATTCCCTACCATTGCCTTCCAGCTAGCGCTCAAATATCCCGACTTTCGATCCCGCCTCGTCTCCCTCCTCCGGTTCAATCCCAATGTCGGATACCAGTCGCTCTGCTATCAGATGCAGAAGTTGATCGCAGAGCCGCTTCGGGAAACGGGGGTTTCGACGGTGATCGTGATCGATGCCCTCGACGAATGTAAAGATGATGAACCATCGTCTGCGATCCTATCCGTTTTGGCACGGTTCGTCGGGCAGATTCCTAAAGTCAAGTTCTTCATCACTGGCAGGCCCGAGCCCAGAATCAGGACCGGATTCCGTCTTCCCCTCCTCGTGGACTCGACCGCTGTCTTTGTGCTTCACGACGTTCCTCTCTCCCTGGTCAACAACGACATACGGCTTTTCCTGAAGCATGAACTGTCCAAACTCGCACAGCGGCGTCAGCTAGAGCGGTGGCCAAGTGATGAACACGTTAACGTGTTGTGTAACAGAGCCGCTGGCTTCTTTGTTTATGCTGTTGCCACTGTCAAGTTCTTGAACAGTGATATCCACCTCCCCGAAAATCAACTAGATGCCATCTTGAACCTTCCGGAAAGTACAGTCGCTGAGGGAAAGACACGGTTCAACCCGAACAGCACACTCGACTCACTGTACACATCAATCCTCGAAGCGGCGATTCGCGAGGAGTGCCCCGATGTGGATTCCAAGGTCCGGACTACTATTGGCGCCGTAGTGTTGGTCGTAAATCCCCTTCCACCACACGCGATCGCGGAGCTCATGCATCTGAACTCCGGGGAGGTCATACTGTTCCTCAATGAGTTTCAGTCGCTGCTCACCATAGGCGAAAATTTCAACCAACCCGTAAAACCCTTCCACAAGTCATTTCCGGACTTCATCACCGATCCCTCTCGTTGCACCAACCGAAGATTTTACATCTCGCCTGAACACCTACATTGCGAAATCGCAACGAACTGCCTGGGAATGATGAACGACGGGCTGGAACAAAACCTTCTATCACTCCCTGAATATGCCTTCAACTCGGAGGTCAAGGATCTACAGTCCAGAATTGATAATCGAGTCAGCAGCGCGTTGCAATATGCCTGCCGATCCTGGCACAATCACCTCACCGCGTTCAGGAAAGATAACAGCGATGTTACCTCATATCTACGACGTTTCCTGGAAGAAAATTTCCTGGCATGGTTGGAGGTACTCAGTGTCCTTGGGGATTTGAGGGGAGCCGTCGTTGGATTGGAAAAACTGATGAGCTGGCTAGAAGAGGTTCGCTCCTTTGCTCTACATCATGCCGCCCGGCGCTAACGTAGCTCAAATTAGGTCTCCCAGGACGGTAGCCTTCTGGACACCGCCAGAGACTGCTTCAATTTTGTGACCAAGTTCTTCGAACCCATCAATGTCTCCGCCACCCATATTTATCACTCTGCGCTGGAACTGTGCCCTACATCGTCGATCGTCCGAAGGTTGTATTACCAACGGTGCCGTGGCGACACCTGCTTGCCAAGAGTTGTGGTCGGAGCCCCGGATTCATGGGACCAGGCGGTATCCTTTTCCAACAAGGATCGATACGTCTCCTGCATTTGGTCACCATGTGGTCGGTTCATTGCGGCGCAGACACCAATAACGGTCGAGATCCGAGATCAGCTCACCGCAGAACTACTCACCACTCTCCAACCCCCTGAAACCATACATCTCGAAGGCCCACTTGCATATTCACCTGATGGGCGTTCGCTCGCCTGTGCCTCTGATACATCGATTCTAATCTGGGATCTCCAGACAGGCGGAGTCGCCGGAGAGATATGCGGCGGTTTCACAACCGTCTCAATGGTATGGTCACTGGATGGGACGACAATTGGGCTCATCCAAGATGGTGGGGTTGTGCATAGGCATGACTTTACCTCAGATACAACATCGTCCCCAGGGAGGTTCTCGGATAGAGACGCACTGTTCCTTGTGGCACACGAAAAGTCTTTCCAGATCCTCGTGGCCCCACTATTTCCTCACGATTCCGATTCCGCCACAGTCGAGGTCTTCGAGTTCGGACACACTCTCACCATGATCCGCTCATTTCACCTCTCGTTTGATGTTGACACAGCCGAGGCCAACGAGGACCGTCGTCCCATGGAGGTTTCCTACTCTCCAGCCACTCTTCGTTTTGCTTTTTCCTTTTGTGGCGAGCTCCGCATCTTCGACGATCGGAATTCTTGTTACATGGTGGAGTCGTCCAGTAACTCAGATCTTTCCCCCCTCCTCTCTCCAGACGGAAGTCTTCTCGCCGCCGTCAAGGATCGCGGTGAAACACTTATTTGGAAATACGCTTCCGGAAATTGGATACAGTGGAAAAATATCAGGTCTCGGGACCTGCACCAAATTACTCAATTTTCCCCATCCCAATCGTCGATCCTGTGTATGCATGGAGCTACTGTCCGTGCGTTGCGTTTGGATGACATTCCCTCCACTCCCAAAATCAGTCGTCTGCAGCGAATAGGACTTTCCCGTTCCGGGAGCTACATCGCAACCGCCTACGAGTCTGAGGCGACCGTCACGATCATCGACCTCAATTCACGGGCCCCCCCTCAGTTGATCGACACGTGTGTGAAGATAGAGGGTTTGGCCCTCACCGGCAACATCCTTTTGGTGTTGGGTTCGGGGAAAGTTGCGGGCTGGCTGCTCAGAGAAGGAGGGCTGGTAGACGAGGTTTTCAGTGATAGGAAGGCTGGGCATGGCGACAGTGTTTGGGCCATCTCACTACCGCATCTCAAGGTCGTCCCGAGGTTCACGGTTGAAGGCTGCGTCGGGATAATTGTGCTCGGTACACGTTTCATCTACGATACCAACACCGGGGATACCCTCCAGCCTGACCAAACACCCGAATCTCGCGGCCATTCTTGGCATTCTCTTGGACGGCCACTTTGTGGTCGGCACTATCTCGCTCTCCACAATCTTTCTCAGTATAATGCTCTCCCCGAAGGCGGTTGGCAAACCACAAAAGACACAGTACGTGATGGGTGGGTGAAGGTCCCAGAAGGGGAACATAGATTATGGTTACCGGTCGAGTGGAGGGCATCCTGGGATCACCGGGATTGGCGCCGCGATATTGGTACACAGTTTAGCATTATCGCCGGCGAACCTGTGGTCGTCAAGTTCTAGTTAGAATCCCTCCACCCTGTTTCATTCTCACTCAGCTGACGCAATTTTTCTGTCTTAGGCATCAAGACTGCCTATTATTTCTCGCGAGTTGGGGCTAGAAACCCACTTTGTCTCGAATGTACTGGGAGTGCGCAACGTAGGACAAATTCTAAACAAATGTCAATGCATCTTTTCCCTAAGTCGCTCTTCGGTCTAATTGCAGAAAGTGACTCGGCAATGGATACTATGGGTTCGGCTGGATATGATAGGTTCAAGCTTGAAGCTCAAGTCGCTGGCGTATGGGAGAGGGGCTGAGGTGTTGGTAAACATGTGGGCTACGAGCGCCTACTATAGTAGAATGTGCAAAATGATAACTTCGACGGAATCCTGGCCTCCATCAAAATTTTGTTGAATCCCACCTCCAGTCTGGAACTGTCCCGCACTGTGGCCGGGTAATCCAAAAATAGTCCGGAGTTAGTGCGAGGTCCTCTACCGCCGAATTTGGGATACATACACAGGAACTCGCAGCCCTGTCCTGTGAACTAGACGAGAGGCGCGCGGTTAGATAATATGCGAAAAGCGAGCAGAAGCATCCCATCGAGAAGATATCTTCGGGAACAATGAAGACTCCACCCCTGACGATTGGCCATTGAAGTTGCGAAGCAGGAAGGTTCGTGCTTCAAGCTTAAATTATAATTCTTACCCTCGTGGCGGCAAGGCGTTGACTGCAGTTTGAGGCCAGGAAATGGGGCGAACGAGGCGATCGGCGAGGCTGCCCTCGATTTTACTGGAATCGGGCTGGAATCCAGCCTCAAATTCAGAGCGAGGGGGGGGGATCTCCGATGCATGCACAGGAGCCGAAAATCGGGGATCCAGAGAGTAGAAATATTCCGTTCGACACGTCATCGCTCAGCGGCTAAGTATTTAGCTACGAGTTAGAATTTAGTGTCCCCTGGAGATTCAACGTTGGAAGAGAGCCATGAAACGACGTGGGGGCTGGTGGAGGTTCAAAGTGTACCCAGCACTCCTCCGAGCCTATCGTTGCAGGTATGGAGTTCACCTGCCTAGTCACGAGATGCGTGAACGCTCATTCAGACTCCATGTCCGTATTCCAGGCCTTCCATTTCCGTTATTATGCAAACGCGTATACATTCGGGAAGACAGCGCAAGCGCAAATGTCGTATTGGAGGTGGGTATAATGTAAGGTACTGGTGACGCAGGAAAGTGGTTGGTGATTTCACGGGGAGGTAGTAAAGTTGTCGGATGAACCAATAAGATACAACGAGAAAACAGGAAATCCAATGTCACGACGCTGTACCTTCAACTCACAGAGTGATGAGGAAACCGGCGACCGTGGCAAACTGAGCGCCAGCGACGGTGCGAGCGTTGACCGAAATACCAGCGGCACAACCGTTGATAAGGCCATTTGAAATGCCACCAGCAGCTGGACGGAGCCGCTGAGGAACGCAGCACCACATTTCTGCTGTATGGCATCGTAAAGGTCGGTTTCGCCACCCATGAGAGGACTGTTTCCAATCCCGGGAGCGTAGGAGATGTCAGACATGAATTAGATGTATTGGTTGAAGATATTGCGGGTGCAGGGCGTCCATAGTTGAGCAGCGGCGAGGGAGGGTTGGAGTGCGAGGAATACCAGGTTCAAGGCCTTGAACTGTTGCACGTTGGGTATGATCACTTGTTCCTGGGCACGGCGTTAGTTCCCGGAAGTATAGGAACCCAAAGATCGTTGGCAGGGTCGGTGCCTGCCCAGCCGGCAGTTGAGAGGGTATTGGTGGTGTTCAATGTTGATCCAACTTCGAGAGCGCTGTAGTTACCGCTATCGTCCTTGGTGCAAACGGCCTCGGAGAAGAAGTGAACGTAGAGGTCGTCGTGGTCGCGTATCACGTCGGGGTTGGGGGAGGTGAATCCGTTGGAGCAGGTGGTGTAAAAGTCGGTAAGCTTGCTACGAATGACAGTGATACTTGACAGTTTCCATTGTCCTCATCGGCGGGTATCGCCCGAGTGTGAAGTCTGAGCTTCTGACGATGGTTACGGGGAGCGAGGATCGAGAGCAATCAGTGATTGGCGCGGGCGAGTTTTCATTGAAGGAGAGATCTAGGGTGGTCGAAAGTGTTGTTCGTGACAATAGATTGACCCAAGACAAGACTTTGAGGTTCAAGGTGGTGCAAATTCGGGAGACAGGGAAGGAGACGTCCAGCGGTATATTATCTCCGCTCCACAACATGAGCGACTCCAAACTGCTGGTCTGGAGCCCACCACCTATGGAGAGGAGCGGGGAGATGGTGGAGGTTAGATGGCAATGCGTATCAGTCCGAAGGTGGACTTGTCGTATGGTAACTCGTGTAGCCCGTTCCTTCAACACCATCTGTTGGGATTCGCTGACACGGCCTAACATGTGGATCAACCCGGCCAGAACGAGATCGAGCGGAGTCGCGGCGCTAGAGCGAAGATACTGTTTTTCCCAGTCAACGAAGTCGTTGCCCTAAAAGTCCAAAGCCCGAGAGTCTGTGAGGTGACTTCGAACCAGCGATGACACACAAGGAGGAAATTGTGTGAGACATCCTCCAGTCCACCAAAGGGTTCTTCGGGCGTGATGTTCCAACGGAAGATGTTGCCGAGGACCTCAGGTGGGAGCGCAAATGCGTTGAATAACGAGTTGCGAGCGCGTTTGAGTTTGATTATCGCGTTTTCGTGTTCTTTGATCTGCTTCTCCAAAGCCAGGAGACCTGACGTTCCATTCTGTGTCCAACCGCGTCAATAGTGGAAAGAGACTTGGTGCGTGCCGTTTACTTTGAGTACGGTTGCTACTTGTGGAGTTTGGAACCTGACGCGTAGTTGGAAAGAACCGGTAGAGAGATCGTGTCTCGATGATTGTATTATCGACAGAGTTGGGACAATCGAGCCCGTTTCGTCGGACGTTCCACGCTCGAAGGGCCCGGAGGAGTCAACATTCACGGTTAGGAAGTCCGTTCGCGGATTCGCCGATGGATTCTGGGGATGAGGGAGAGGAAGGAGATAAGGTCGATCTCGGTGGAGGAGGTAGAGGCACTCCTGGGCATGTGGGGAGGAGCCCGGTGAGCCCGGCGATAAGGGATGAGGCGAGGTTCGAGCGGGGGCTTTCAAGCCCGATGTTGAGGAGGGATAGTGAAGGGTCGTAGGGATCTCTGAGAGCTGGCTTCACCAATCGTCACTCTAGGCCTCAACGCTGTAGCGATGGCTTTTTCTCTTCATCGAAAGACGTGTAGCACTTGTTAGGTTTCCTGTCGTCGCGCCGGAAGAGTTTGTTTATTTAAAGTAGGCGATGTGTGGGTTTGAATATGATCCCATTATGCAGAACCCGGCCGAGCCAAACTGCCTCAGCCATTGCCTTCACACCTTGCGGAGCCAGAAGATCATGTGTCTTTACAATGTGTACCTCACTAATCCATACAAAAATGTGAACACGGGTATCGCTATGGAGGTATGGAAACAGGATGACCCCAAACACATTTCACGTATCCTCTCCACCAACTAACTCATAGTCGATGGGAACATCTATCCTCTCCAACCAACACCCATCCGGCCCTCCTAGGTCCACTCCAAATCCAGTATCCAACCTGCGACGAGGTGGGAGTTCCTTCAACTCAATATCTGCGTCAGCCGACGCCTGAGAGTGCCTACCGACAGACCCTTGAATCGAGTTTGAACGTCCATGAGAGCGGGTCAAGTGCATGTTGCTCGGCGGGTGGGCGGATGAATGATGAGAGTGCGATGCAGGGTGAGCGACATCCGAGCTATTGTCGCGTCGAGCGACGACGTAGCGTTCCCCCTGCCACCCTAAGAAGTCCACGCTCTGAACGGCAGCTGCGACTTTCTTTGCCGCATTCATCCACTTATCGGTCTCCCTCCGGAACTCTTTCTCGTTCAATATGGTTGGTTGTGGTCGCTTAACGGGTTCTGTGCCAATGCATATCGTGTCCAGATGAAGGATTGAAAGTGAGTGAAACTTCTTAAAGTAGCTCGCGTGGGATTCCTGAGAAGCAGACGGTCAGTCTGCCACACCAGCTGGAAAGATCGGGGCACTCACAACAGGCTTATCCGCAACGACTGCGCATAGGTGAAGGGCGACGAGATGCTCACTCAACGCCTCCGTCAACGCGTCGATGACGCTTTCGACAACCCTCCCGATCCTCACTCTCACCGCTCGCAGCCCATCCAATTCCGGCAATACCATTGCGACGAGTTCCCAAGGACACCTTCCCAAGTCAAGCCTTCGTAGCCGTTTTCTCTGACCTACAAACTGTACCACAGCTCGATGGAGGGGCATATCATCATCGTGACCCACAACCAAGAACCTGAAGGATTCGAGGTACGGGAGAAAGGTGTGGCGACCCTCCAACAGATGGTCCGCTCCGAACAGGACCTCAGCACCGCGAGGATCCTCGAACGTCCCATGAAGAGTTAGATGGGTCAATTGTTCTGAACATGTCACTACCCTCCTCAGCACGTAGTGGCTTATCTTCGTATCCACGAGGTCGAGCCTGGTGAGATTGTCAATGGTCGGAGATTGGAATGCTGAATCCCACGAATGCGGTCGAGCGAGGTAAGCAGAGAGGCAGAGATGAGTGAGAGTTGACGAGTTAGCGTTGAGTGTGGTCAGGAGCTCGGCCATGTCTGCCAAACCGTCGTCGTCTTCGGCTCTCAGCGTTAAGGAGTGGAGGTTATTGAGCGAGGAAATTCCTATCGCATCGAAGTGCCAGCCACTGTTCGTGCAAACGAGGTCAGCCGGCCGACAGGTGGGTGAATAAAGTACAAACGCACATCAAACCCAGAGACTGGACGTTCGGGTGGTGTGTAAAGACTGCTTGAACCATGTCAGCCCGAAGCTCCGGATACCCGATCCACTGGAACTCTCGAAGGGAATTGAACTCTGGAAGTACCGTGCGGAATATCCCTGACTTGATGGTCAATACGAAGCCATAGTGCAGCAAAAGCACGACTCACGAGCCATGAGATCGAAGGTATCCCCCTCCTCGCATGACCAATGTAGCCTTAGCTTCTTGATCTTTCTTGCAAAGGTGGAATCTTCTCTGACCCTATCGAAGAAATCGAGGGCCCTATTCCGGTGTTCGTGATCTTCTCCGAGGTGAAGGTCGACGGCGGAGAAGATGTGTCGTTGGGCGATGTCGCGGTAGAAAGTTGAGAGGAACAACCAGGTTCTGAGAAAATGCCTGGGAATGTACGAAGCGACTCTGTCCCATATCTCTAGGGGGACGCGATGGTAGACTGGTTCTTCCCTGTAGTGGGGCTAGGAGCGGATGAGATAAGACCAAAAATGGGCCAGGAAGAACGAACCTGCTTACTGAGCTGGAGGAGAGACTTCACTTGCCGGTTGGACGGATCAAGCCTGGCCAGAACGTTAATGTCTGTACACCTTCGATCAGCCCGGGAGAGGATGCGTGTAGTGGTGTCCGTACCTTGCTGAGCCTTGGCCATCAGGGTTTCCGCGGCTGCTCGCCTCGCAGCACCCCGAGCCAGCAGGGCCTTCGCCACATCCTCTTGCGGTAACCCCGGCGTGTTGAGATAAACTTCGAGAAATTCTTCGACTTTGGGTCCATATCTGCGCACGGGAGCAAGTTAAAGCACGAGACGGAAAGCAACCGCGAAACGCCGTACTGCCCAGCTTCGATCAACGCCAGAGATGTATCGAGCAGGATTGCGGCTTGCTTGCTACTGGGGAGACAGCGGACGGCATCGAGAACGGTGGAGGTAAAATTTTCCTTGAAGCTCACAGATGTCATGTGTGGCTCGTGGATGTGGTTGTCGTCGTCAAGAACAGTCTTGCAGGCGCGCCTCGCGGTGAGTAGAACACATGATGAGATATGAAGGCCGGAAGTAGCCGGGCTCTGTCTCATAGAGCAATCTCAACGATGGTCTTCTATGCACCAGTTCTCTACTCTATGCTCAAAGTGAGAGGTGCTAAGATGACGAGCACGAGGAAGAAGGGAGGAATCCGAGCCGGACAAACATCAGGTGAGGCTTCCTTACATTACATCTGACGCCCTCCAGGGCGCCTCAACAGGATGCCGCACTCGACTTATCCTCGTGGCATGGGCGCCTTCTGCCTCGCGACAACGACCACGGACTATCTGGGTATTACATCCTACATACGCCTCCAAACTGTTCCCAATGGCTGGTGAAACAGGGATAGAAGCAAGATCACGTACGAATGCTGGCTATGCATCACAGTCCCGAGCAGTAACGAAAAGCCGGTTCATCGATGGAACGAAGATGTTGCTGTACGTTGCGAAAGAGTCAGCCGATGCTCTTGGTCCCCTCAAATCGTGTCTTGGAGGGATCAGTGCGATCGTAGATCTCTGTGATGTGTGTTTCTGTGGGATAAAGATTCCACCAAGCTGACTGATTCGCTCAGAAAAGCAACGACGTCGAAGGCAGTTTCACGGACCTTATCGAATGGGTCGTTACATTGAAGGAGGAATTATTAAAGGATGCGCCAAGTGATGGAAAGGAGGCAGAGAGACGTACAAAGTTGAAACGGTCTGCAGTGGATCCAGCCGTCTTTTCCGTCGATTTAATCGCCCACAGGTCCTTGGAAAACGTCGAAAAGAGGTCTCGGTCGTTGCTGGGGAAGAAATGGCCTGCCCGGTTTCTCGATACACCACGTGACTCTGCGATAGTTGTCGGGTTTGTCGAGGAAATCAGACAAGCGATCCTTCTATACAGAGTAAGTACTGCCGCCGCAGTCGAAATCGACCATCGTTAACACATTTGAGAAAGGTATCTCAACAACAGTCAACCCTTGATCAGATCGCCGGGCTTACCGTGAGGTTTCTCATCGTATGTTGTATCCCTATCGTTCTAACCCACAACCACCAAAGTCCTCCTTTGATGCTTTGGCGATCACCAACGAGGTAAACTTCACCCTCCCATATACGGGCAGCCGTTAACCAGTCAGCACACAAAGTTCCCAGATGTCAAGAAGAAGGCAACCTCTGTTCTCGGGCGGCTTCATCGGCTTCATCAGCTGGTCTCGAAGACCGGTTCTGGAGATGCGAAGATAGACGATAAGGAGTCAAGGCGTCGCGCAACACTGATCGAGTTAGTGTAATACACGACGCACAGTCTGATTCTTACCTTTACCCTTCTCAGTTCTCTCATGATGGTAGAGGCAGCACTGGGTCCCCTACTGGATCGTTTCACGAGCGGTAACAATGCAGTAACTACCGATGATCGTCAGATGGTGGAAGACTTTGCCGAGGACGTCCGGGTTGCCGTCCAAGTATACGAGGTCAATAACAATCTCAGTGTATGATCACCCACAGTAGAGTTACAGTGCTGACATGGGACAGCTTTCACAACGGATGGACACCTACGAGCAGAACCTTACTCTGATTGTACGTTCCTCTTTCTGTTTTTCCTTTGCGTAGTTCTAGAGATTAACGCAATGAACCTTAGAGTTCCGGTTGGCTTATTCTTCCTCTCAGTCTGCCTCCTCTCATTATTGCAAATAGCCGATCAAAGCTTATTAAACCAGTTCAGGCGCGCAGAGGGCGCAGAGTACGATCATCGCAACCGCGGTGGCTGCCTAAAGGGAACGAGAATGGCCCTTTTGGACGATGTAGAGTAATGGGCCGGCGGCGAGGGTCGGTCTCGTATCTTCTGGCTGAACGGGCTTGTTGGAACGGGAAAGTCCACGATCGCCAAGACGGTGGCAGAACGGTGCGATGCCGTCGGGGTGTTGGGCGCGTCTTTCTTCTTCCCAGGCGATCCGAAGGATGATCACGGCCTCATCTTTCCCACTCTCGCATTTCAACTCGCCCACAAATACGCTGCATTTCGATTTGCCTTCCTTCCTCACCTTCGATTAAACCCCGATCTTGGGCACAAGTCGCTCAATAAACAGGTGGAGAAGTTGATTATCGGGCCACTCCAATCCGTAAAAGACACGATGGTCATCGTTATTGATGGTTTGGATGAATGCAAGTCACCACCGGAGGTCCTCTCGGAGTTGGAGAGGATCGTTAACCGGGTTCCTACGGTTAAGTTCTTCATCACTAGCCGACCAGAACCACGCATCAAACATCATTTTGCTCGTCAGGGGTGCACCGCCGAATCTCGTGTCGTTTACAATGCCGCGCAGGATACGATCGACGGGGACATCCGGGTTTTCCTGAAGCACAAGTTGTCTAGACTCGCCGCAGACAGAAGTATGGACAATTGGCCGACAGCTGCACAGCTGGACCTGCTAGGTGACAGGGCGGCTCTCCTCTTCGCTTACGCTGTCGCAACCGTGAAGTACTTGGAGAACTCACGCTTGAAGCCCAGCAAAAAATACGCCATCATTGCGGAATCCAGAGACGACACTAAACACGAGGGCGAGGTGAAGGATATCCACAAGGGGTTAAGCCTTGATTCCTTATGCATCTCCATCCTCAAGGTATCCTTCGCAGACATTGATGCCAGGGATACTGCCGCGGTTCGCTTGGTCCTCGCTGCCGCTCTTTCCACCCACTCACCCTCGCCGTCGGCGATCCTCGACACGGTTAACGCCAGACCCGGAGGGGAGCTCATGGATATCGAAGAGGTCACGCAAATACTCGAGTCATTCCATTCAGTCTTGGACCTCCCTGAGGACCCAGTCCACCCAATTCGCCCGTTCCATAGGTTGCTTTCCCATTGTCTAACCGACCCTCAGCGTTGTTCCGACCGACGGTTCCTTGTAGAGAACCATGTAGGTACTGATCGATGATTCATTGTAATGCTTGTGTACGTTTGGTTGAAGCTGTAGTCCCTGCCTCCCATGAACGATCTTTTGACCAATGGCATTATCGAACTCTGCCACCTACACCGCCTCATCGGCAGTGGGTTACAATCGGTCAAACTGATATCACCGTCAGCATGCGTGTTGACTCGGGCGTCCAATTTCGTTTCCTTTTCTCTCAGACGACCACTTCATTTGCCCCTGAGCCACACCCTCATTTGTCGATGGCTCGAAATTGATACGGTAATCCTTGATCACTCCAACGGACCTGCTTCCAGACATACTAGAGCAATCGCCAGTTTTTACAAAGAAAATTACATCTATAGTACATCTGTGCAAACATAAAAGCTCTCCATCGGCGCTACTTCTGGGAACCTTCTGGTGACCCTGGCCGCAACGTTTCTCCACACCCCAGTGCATCACTTCATCTACCCTCCGAAAATACCTGATACCGCGCAAAATCACACTGATTGTTTGATGAAATGCAGACATTGATCGGCGTCGTTGAGGAGTTGCCCGTCATCAGTCATCTAGTTCGAAGCATGAGCATCTGTAGCACTTGAAGGCAACCCAAATCTCACCCCACGTAGCCAAGAGACGGTCTCATTCATAGCGAAGACAGGGTCCGCTCGCTCTCCTTGGGCACGGAGCACCTTCAACCATGCCTTGAAACCCTCTTCCAAAAAGCGGCGTAGAGCGGGAATAAGGGTCTTAACGTTCTCCCTGGACTCTGCGAGATGAATGTACCAGGATGTGCAGGCATAACTAAGCGCAGGCTTCCCAAGCAGGTGCTCGGCCTCGGTAGTTTCGGGTGAGAGATTGTCCTCGGAAATCTCGTTTATTGACATGAGACAATTCAGAGCGATCTCTGAGTGGAACTTCCCAGGAGAGATATAGAACCTCTCATCCGCGCAACGTGTCGGGGAAGTGAGTAAGTCGGAGAGTAGTTTGTGGAACGGGAGGACAGGTTGGTCGGGGTCTTCTTGGAGTCTTAGAAGCGACTGGATTGACCCAAGGAGCGTCATGACTTCCTCGACCTCTAAGCAGATGAGCTCGGCGATTACAGACGGCGGCAGAGGGCGGGTCGCAAGGACCACAGTGGCGAGTACCAAACGCGTGGTGGCGTCATCTTCGACATTTCTGAAAGACGCCTGAAGGGTGGAGGTGCACAAACAATCGAGGCTCAACCCCTTATGAACCGCTCCCACTGTTCCCTCGTGGACCGTGTCATCTGGGAACTCCTCAATGATGGCAAATTGTTTGGCCGGTGATGTATGATTTTGGCCCAAGAACTTGACTGTCGCAACGGCGTACACAAAAAGACCGGCTGCTCTGTCACGCAGTAGATCCAATTGCACAGGCGTCGGCCAGCTGTCTAGCTGTTTCTGGGCGGCTGGCTCAGCTAGCGCGTGTTCGAGGAAAAGGTGTATATCGATATCGGTGTCGGTTAGATCCAACGCGGTGTCATCGAGGTCGACAAACTCCGCTAGACCGGTGAAAAATAGCAAGGAAGAACGGGCTATAACGTGGGGTTTCGGTCGACCGGTGATAAGGAACTTGACCTTCGGTACCTCCCTAATTGACTCTTCCACAGCGGAAAGGATAGCGGACTGTGAAACTTCATCCATCCACTCATCCAGCGCGTCGATGACGATGACGGCTGGGACATCCGCGGACATCAACGGTTTGACGATCAGCTGCTGTACCTGATTTTGGGTTGACTCATATACGACATCTGGATTGGACCGGAGGATGGGAACAAGAATCGAGCAGACTTTGGGGTGCTGCTGAGCGAGTTGAATGGCGAGGGAGGGGACAATGAGAGGGGCGTTCCCAGGGTCGTCGACGTCGCTTGAGCAAAAGAAGAATGATCCCAGATGACCGTGGCTACCACACCATTCCATAAACGTCCGCGCGATTGCAGACTTCCCCGTCCCGGCGAGCCCCTGTAGCAAAAAAATGGGTGGCCTATTGGAGTCCTCAGACCACGACTTGATAGACTCCAAGATCGTTCCCCGCGTGCCTGGGAGGCAAATTTGCTGATCGCCAGTTCCAGCGCCCTCGATACGGAGAGGTACGTCAGGTTTCAACCACTTGACTGCTGGCCGTGAGCATGTGGCAATCAAAGGTAGAAATGTGGCTGACCTGGACCAGCGACCGCTCTGCGAATGATGATACAGTCTTCCTGTTGTATGGGATCCACGTGGGCCCTGTGACCAGCGAAATCTTCAAATCCAAAGAGTTCCAGCCCCTCTGGACCCCAACTTAGGATTGAGGTTGCAACGGGTGAGACGGCAAACCCTATAAATGATAACAGTGGCCTGAGGCTGCCCCTGGGCACATATCCGTTGGGTGTGTTTTTCCAAACATAGATCTCATTCTCCACCGTTCCGCATACGAAAATGGACCCGTCGTGGGAAAAGCGCCCTGGTGGTCTGTAAAGTGGAGAGGTTTCTTCGGTTCGGAATAGGATATATGAACTTCGAACGTCGAGTATGGTGACCTCTGTCTCGGTGGAAAATGATGCGTGGTAGGAAATTGGGCAGAAGGAAAACTCTCCATGGTGAGGTAGTACGAGAAAAGTTTCCACAACAGGTAGTGAGAAATTCGGGGCTTCCTGGAGCTCGCAGATACTGACCATGAGCTGCCCATCCGACCGAGAACTTGTGGCAAACCGAAATGACTTATTGTGGACCCATTGGGCACCCAGCTGGTTATTGTGTGATGGGGTAATTTTGCCCTTCCACAACAGCCCACCGGTCCCCATATCGCACGTGTGGATGCCCCCTCCTATACCAACAACTGCGATCACTCCTGGGGTGAACATGGCATTGAAAGAGTCGTGGCCGTCGATTTCAAGGATACGCGTGGGAGTGCCCGTTTTGGTGTCCCAAAAATCGACGGTGATACTGGAGATTGGGCTAGATCGTTCCAATCCATGTTCGGCTCTGGGTACGGGGGTGAGCATATGTGTGAGGTAAGTAACCTATAGGATGAGATACTCACCTACGGTAAGCGTAGGCCAGCAGATGACCATCGGGTGAAAAGGTAAGCGATCCAGTAGTGGCCCTGTAGGTCGTTCTGAGCATCAATAGATTTTCTAGGGTCCTCGGGTTGTAGATTGTTACGCTATCCACCCAACCGACCGCGATGAGCTGGTTGTCCGGTGAATAAACGGCGTGGTTCGCTCGCGCAGGTAGGCCCCGCAATGTAGGGTTATCGATTACGACCTTTGGTACGGGGGAGCTGATGTATTGACCGTACAACCTGCGGACGATTGAGAACTGGGAGGCGGACGGGAGCGCGGAATGGTAGATGTGGGGCGCCGACTTGCTGATAACCTCAAAAAATTCATTCACGAAGCGGCGGCAATCTTTGATAGTGTCGAAGATAGCCGTCAAGTCTGCAGAGACTCGAATCTGAGTTGGAGTGGTGATTGAGAATGCAGCTATATAAGCTATGAGTCGGGACACACCTTATTTAGCCACCGCAAAGCCGCGCCTAATGCACCCACAGCGATATCTACAATACCGAGAACGCTCAGCGCTTCTAACCAGAATATGAATCTCTTCTCTAGGAAGTCGTGTAGGGTTGACAGTGCAATCGAGGTATGGTCTTCCGTTAAGATGAGGTGGCTGTGCCAGGATCTGCATGCATATTCCAGGGCGCCGCTGATGCCACTCGCTTCGATTCTCTCCACCAAATCCTCGATCTCGTGATTGAGGAAAAAGTCGGGGATTGAGCACATGTTCTTCTTCAGAGATTCCTCCATGAGTTTAAGGCAACATATAAAAATATTGATATGATTGTCAGGGGATATGTGGAACCGCCCATCATAGCAACGAGAGGGATCCATCATGAAGTCGGCAAAAGACTTATGGAATGGTTGGATGGGTTGGTTGACGTCTTCGTGTAGAATCAATAACGATTGGACCGGCTCGAGGACGGATAAGACCACATCGCGTTCAAGACCCAATAGCGTAGCGATCGCAGACAGCCGTAAGGGTTTTGTGGCGAGAAAAACGACGCTCAGGACAGAGCGGACCAGAGCGTCGTCGTCAGTGTCATTTTTGAAAAATGCGGCCTGTAAAATCAGCGCGTACATCCGGCCGAGGCCAATGTACTCGCTAAAGTCCGTCTGCCCTTCCTGAAACGTGATCTCGGGGGATTCCATGATGACCTTGAGTCGATCCGATAACTCACGGCTGGTGACCCGGAGGAAAGTGACTGTCGCTGCAGCATACGCAAAGAAACCGGCCGCCCTGCGACACAAAGGTTCCACCTGTTCATCTGTTGGCCAAACTTCGCTCTCACTTGAAGCAAGTTCGGATAACCTGAGTTTGAAGAACCGCCGGATGTCGTTGTCTACCGTAGAACGATCGACTTGGTGAAGAATGAAGACATTTGTTGCCTCCTTGAGCAGCGGGCCTCGGAAACCTGACACGATGTGCCTCTCCGGCCTGCTGGTTATGAAGAACTTGACATTGGGGATACTGTTAACCAACTGCCCCAGTACGAGCAGGATAGCCGACTCTGGCTCTTCATCCTTGCACTGGTCAAGGGCATCGATTACAATAACCGTGGAGACCCCTGCTGAGAGAAGGGGACCGACAATCAGCGTTTCCATTTGGAATAGGAGCGAATCGTGCACAATATCCGGATTGGATTGGAGGACAGGGACAAGGGAGGATCGGAAGTCCGGGTACTTTTGTGCGAGTTCAAATGCCAGCGTGGGAAAGATGAGGTGGAGATTGCTTCGCTCCTCTATGCCTCTCGAACAAAAGAATGATGCTCCGAGGCGGCCATCGGCGAAGGTCCGTTCCGCAATAGTTTGAGCGATAGCCGATTTTCCCGTCCCAGCGAGCCCGTTGAGCCAGAACACGGGGGACGTGTCGAAATCCCCCGCCCAAATCTCGATCTCGTCCAACACGCCCCCACGCGTACCCTGCAAGCAAGGGATACGCTGATGACACTGCCATCCAGCCTCATAAGCGCGATTGCAGTTATCAAGAAGCGCCAATTCGTCTGCTAACCCGTCAGCGTCCGCAGAGAGAAAGCAGAAGATTTCCCGACCTGAATCCTGTGATAAACAGTGAGCTATCAACACGAGGGCAAATAAGGGAACAGGTGACTCACAATCATTTTGCAGTTCAGCTCATAAATCTCTTTCTGTCGAGCCAGCTGGATGGTGATTCAATGGTGCATTCTTGGGGGACTAGAAGGCCAGGACCGACCTGGTACTCGAAAGTGGCATCTATGAGGTGCTCCGCGAGTTCACACACCGCTTGCACGTCTGCGTCATTTTCCCGGTATCCAACTGCGTTCGACCGCTCGGAAATGGAGTGTAGCTTGTTCTCGATTCCTTCAAGAGCCCTAAGATGGATGGGTCTGACCTTGGATCTCGTTTTTGATGTATGGACACGCACTTCAGCAGGGCTGTCGTTCTCTCGTAATCGTTTCCATCCCCGGTACTTCCCCCTAGATTGAGCCCACCCATCCTGGCAAGGATGGACTCTATCCAGACCTTTATTCCCGGGCGGTCTATTAGAATATCAGTGGATGGGCTCAACTCGTGCGGGGTATCTTACTTCGTGTGGTTTCAAATATTCATCGAAGGAGACCTTGGTTTGATCGGTCAACCCATAAGCTCCGACGGTGAAGACAGTGGAAGGTAACTCACGGCCAACTTGGAGGCACGGTCGTCAATAGACTGTTGCTGCGTCAACCTGTCAGCTTAGCCTGACCCGGATCGATGACCATCGACCGCCCCACCTGGTAAACAGTAATTGCTTGCTGAAGTTGTTCAATGAGCTTTACGACCGTTCCTGAGTCTTGCATTTTATTGAGAATCCGGGCCGTCTTTCCTTTTCCTAACAGTGCCCGGGATTGTCTTTCAATGTCTTCTAAGGATCTACCGAGGATTGAGCTGTAGAAACACCCGACGATAAAGACGCGAGACAGACCGTATGAACTCTTCACGACTCTGTGCCTCTTCGCGATTGCCGCCGTTGCTGACTGTAGCTACAATGACATACCGCCTGACTAAAAACCATTGGGCAAGATCGCCGAGCTTGTCTTCCACATCTTCGCTTTCCTAGGATAGGCGCGTCAGCTAGATAAGGGGGTGATTGGATGGAGGCGCACTTCGTAGTGTTCCATGAGCGATATGATGCCTCCCAAACACGATTTGAGCGGCGGGAAACAATCGGCTGGCTCCTTGGTGATTCTGAGTACTAGCATCTTTGTCGCATCGATGAGTCGTCGATTCTTCGCTGCAGAAAATGGTGAGCTTCGAAAGGAACGGCAGCACAGTCTCGTACGTGAGCTCGATCCGATATATCCCCCATCTCCCCCACCGTAACTGGTCGTTGAGAACGGTTCGTGGTATTTAGGCATGGTCAAGAGTCATTTGTTGGGTGTGGGGAGCAGGTTCGTCCTCGTGGTCGACTGCGGGGTCGTGACGCCGCACCGCCACGGCGCTAGACACCGTGATGGAAGAATCATTTGCGCTGGTTCTCAACTGAGAAGCAACAGAACAAGGCACCGAAGCTTGTCTTGAACATTCCTGGTTTCCTAGGACGGATGGGTCAGTGGGCTCATGGGGCGATTCGACGGAAGCGCACTTCTTAGTGTGTAATGAACATATCAATGGCTTCCAAGCATGAGGTGAGAGCCGGGAAAGCATCGGCTGACCCCTCGCGATGTCCATAGCTGCTTTCTTCGACTGACGGGTTCCAGCTCATTGCGGCAGTCGACGAGGGTGGTCTACTCGTCCTTGAGAGAGCTTTGAAAGGCCCAAACATAGTCTAGAGTTGTACGGGATGTGAAACCGAGCAATGGACTTGGAAGTCCTTGTCGTTGGCAGGAGGGAGCTGCCGCTGGAACCACTGGCCGCCTTCTCCGCGACTTCCTTCTTGAGTTTCACCTTCTCCTTGTGGGAACACCAAGCACACCCCCAAGACTCTTTTTCCGTGCACGAAAAACAAAAGATCCCTTTTATCTGTTCTGAGTTCCACCGCTGGTGCGAATTCCCAACCTCCTCCCTCGCATTCGATCCTTTCTTTGGATTCTGTCCACTGTAACGACAATTGAGGCACCTCCCAGAGCAGTCACGAACGTAGCGGCATCACGCGTCCTCTTCACGCGTCGAGCAAAATCTTCGCTCGCCGAAAACGCGAATCAGGCAGGAGTGGAGAGAAACGAGACACAGGGGTTTGCGCAAGGCACGCGCCCTGCTTTGGCAGGAGGCAATCCTGAGCTGTTCACGCAATTGGAAACTACCAGCCTGTGGTAACACACCTTTGTCCCAGCTGTCGAACGGTTCATGAGAGAGTCGTGCCCCGCGCTGAACTAAGAGGTCGGAGCGGGGCCTGCGGTTGATGTTGACAGAGCATTGCGCAGAGTAGCAATCAGCAAGGCAAGCTCACAGCCTCGTACTCAGACTGGGCGCGATTTGATAATCGATGCATGTTACTCAGATGAATAGCTGTCCCTGAAGCTGAAGCGCTGAGCCTCTGCAACTGTTTTGCCAGAGGCCGTGTGTAGGAATGTGGGTAAGGTGGTCGTTGCTGATGTGACCGTTCCGATGAGCACTGCCGTGTGATTGCTGGTCACCCTCGAACTACGCCGTCTGCAAAAGTGAATCCAGCTCCTAAATCTACGCAAGGTGGATAAAATCCCCAAGCAGTCAGTAAGTTAGCGCCGCGAATACATCGATGTCGCCGGCCGCCAAGGTCCTCTGGGATTGATTCGGCCTGTGGGGATACAGTGGATAAGTATCCGGGCTCGCGTTGATCAAATTCACTGGTTGGGGTGACGTCATGGCCAAGCCGCAGTCTGCCGTAGTTTTCGGTCAATATTGAGCGCTTGGCATCCGCTTCATAAGAGCTCTTATCGCCGACTACTGTGTTAAAGTCATAAAACGTTCAGTTTCGAAATGTCTTGGGCAACTTACGGAACAGTCCATCCGTGAGTCGCTTGGGAGGGTGCTGACAGCCAAGCGATGATCAAAGGCAGATCATCCCGGGGGCGGATCAAACCAGATCACTGAACCTTGGACGTTGTGGGTGTTTTGTCAGTGGCTTGACGTCCAACGCAGCATGACTGCGGACAAGCAGTTGGAGGACTGAGAGGTTTTTGATTCGGAGTGGGGTGCGTGCCCAGATTTTTCCTTCGGGGTCGGAGAAATATTGGCCGGCCGGCTGGGGTCAGATCGAGTGAGCAAGATTACGCAACGCACTCGCTTCGGTGTCCGTGTTTCCGCGTTCACATCCTCTGCTTTGTCCACGAGCGAGCGTGAATTTGAGCGGGGAGATGTGTGTGAGAGAGAGAAAGACCGAAGATGAATTCTGAGTTTGTAGTAGTGGATAAATGGACGTGCTGATCTGTAATCGTTCACTGCATCTCCACCCTTTCATTATCGCTCTTACCGAAGGACCCGCAACATCCTTCTCCGGTACAAACGGATTGCGCCCAATGTTCGCGTCACTCCAGAACGTCCTCCCCTCTTCTGTCCTCTCCTCATTGTCCAATAACACCACCGCTAAGAATCAGCCTCCGGAGGACGTCGACGACGACGCGCCCCACCGAGATAATACCCCTTCTTCCTCTTCCAACGGCAGAGCGATGACCGACGAACGAGGGGTCAAGAAGAAGAAAGGGAGATCCAACGAGGTGAGCTTCTCGTTCCCTGCCCTCCTCGGTGCGGAAGCGCCACAGCATCGATGCGCTTTCTCCATCCCACCCGCTCCCATTGCCTGTGGACGACCTCCCAGGCTACTCGCTCAGATTCCGGCCATCTGACCCCCTCTGCCCACAGGCCTTCATCGTCGTCCGACCACCGCCCTCAAAGTCAAACCACCCTCTCAACCTCCAAGTCCAACTCGTACCACCCAGCTCTCGTGATCAGAACAAATCGGTCTCGTCCCGTCGTTCGAACGAATCCCTAGCCACGAATCCAGAAGCCGAGGGCCAAGCCCCCCTCAGCCGTACAACCTCTAACCGTTCCGACATCTCCAATTACTCTGGCTATGCTCAATCCGTCACTTCATTCAACTCTTTCAGCTCCACAACGTCCAATAGACGCATGATCATCCCACTCTATAACCTCCATGCCCACAACGTCATGACGAACGTCGTTCTAGACGCTGGAACAGACGCCCGCGTTGCCAAGTTCCTCAAGCGAGGTCTCGAGGTTATCGGTCTCGCCGTTCTCGATCCGATGGAAGTCTGGAACCACGGAAAGTCAGTCGGTCGTCCTATCTCTCCAGATCAACCAGCCACAGGCAGCGCCAGCAACAGTATCGACCACCACCACCTCAGCGCGCCCGCCCCCCAGACGCCAGACTCTTCCGCTATTTCACTCAGTTCTGCCGGAGATCCAACGCCGAAAGTTCGCGATTTTGCACCTACCATCATCACACCCCAGAACACTCCAACCGGCGCGAAAAAGTTCTTTGGAAAACTATTCAGGCGGAAAGACTCCTCCACTCCCGGAGGAGTCGAACCCTCAGACTCCCCCGCTTCCTCCCCCTTGAAACCCACTCTCAATCTACCGATCCCTTCCTCGCCGGCGAAGCGTAACTCGTTGTTGCTGCCCGATCAGACGCTGTCTCCGTTCCAGTCGAAAGATGTCACTTTGCAGCCCGCGGTTCTTGGTATTCAACCCACACTCGACGCTGCGTCTTATCCGCCACAAGGCCGACCGACCGCTTACGTATGGACGGTTACGAAGTGGCTTAAAGGCACCCCCGAGGGTATACTGGGCGGCGTCAGAGGGATCTTGGACAAGTCCGCTCGGGATGACCCTGTGGGTGACCTCGAGCGTCAGATCGAAGTCAGGTTCGAGTGGACCCGTGTGGAGAAAGGCGGGAAGAGGAAAGCGCAGCGGGACGGGCCTGAGCTCACCATCGGCTTGGGTGTAGGTGGGAAAAGCGCGAGCAGGAGGAACAGTACCGCTTTGACCAAATCCAGTGACCCCTCGGTCAACTCCCTGCACGAGAAGGAGAAGAGGACGAGACGGATGTCGGTTACTGAGGGCGTTCAGTCTGGATTCGGCTTGATTCCCAAGAGGAGTATGGAGTCTGCCGGATCTAAATCTCCAAAGCGAGCGGGGAGCATCGCCACGAACACGACGAGCGAGACCGGCGAGGGGTACGGTGAAGGGCATAGGTCAAGGGAGGATGGAGAGGAGAGCGATCCTGAGGACTCGGAGGTTCCTTGGACGTGTACGCTTCATGTGTCGAGGAAATTCACCGGTGCTCCACCTTCGCCCACTTCGAACAACTCATCGGGCTCGAGGTTCTCCCAGAGGAGCGGACAACAACGTCACCAAAGCCTCTTCGGATCTCCGACATCGGTTCAACGACAACAGCAATCGTTGGGCGTTCAATCGAGCCGATCGCAAACCGCTCCTACCTCACACGGTCCTCCTCCACCGCCACAACAAATCAAACTGAAAATCGCGACGGTCTCCCCAACGCCACACCACCCGAAAGTGGTATCCCTGCTCAAGATCCCATTCCCGCTCCCTGACGTCGAAGTCTCGGCCGTCAACGTGCGGAAGCGGATCGTGACACCCGTTGGGATCGCGCGTCCGACCGACGGGCACTCGTCCGTGGTCGGGAACGGGATGGGGAACTTGAATATGCAATCGTTCAATTTGAACGGGGGCGGTGGCGGTGGCGGTGGGAAGCAGAAGGAGACCGGGTTGGTGTTGACGGCGGAGGAGATTAAGGACGTTGTGGCAAGTACCGCCCTTTGGTTGGTCGTCAGAGAGGCTATGGGTGGTGTGGGGAGGGAGAAGCGGAAGGGAGACGGGTGGAAGTTGAGGGGGTGAGAGCGCTCTGTCGATTTTTTATGATTGGGTTCATTTTGTGCGGTGAGTTTTCTTGTGGAATTTTTTGGGTGTCCTTGTTTTGACCGTGGATACTCAGATTCCTGCCGGTAGAGGATTTGTTTTGCCAGCATCGCCACGTCCGTCGTGTTGTATTTCATTCCCCCTTCGCTCCTCGCCACCTCGAGGGATTATTACCCGCATTTTCACACCCTCGTGTCTCTCATACCTACTGATAAACGCTGCGTTGATTTACCCGAGGGATTCTCCCCCCTCCTCCGTTTCTTGTTCTCTCTTCCCCGCCACTTCCCCCCTCCCCTACTTCTTTTGTATGCTCTCCATTAATCAAATGTGCTCGTTGCGCACCGTTCCCCATATTCTCCTTTGGTTTTTTTTCCGTTCGTTCGTTTGGGGGTGGGGTCGTCGCCGTCGTTCATGTCTTTGTTAATTATACACGGTGCACCTCGGGCGTGGGTCGGTTCTGCCCCTCCTCGTTCTGCTTTCCATACTTTTTTGTTTTTGTTTTGTCAATTGGCTCGTGTCGGGGTTTTTTTTTTCACGTTCTCCACCCCGGGTGTTAATTGTTGATTATGAGGTTTAAGTATTCCCCCCTCTGCGGTAATGTAACCAAGGGGTTTTTCGGGGCTGTTGTGATTTGGATTTTGGGCGCTGTTGTGGCTTCCCTTTGACCTGGTACAAACGAGGTGGATTGAGTCATTTGGGGCCCTGGTTTTCCTTACACGCCTTTCATGAGCAACACAGACTTGAGTTGATTTTACATGGCCTTTTTCTTCTTTTCTGTCATTTAGCCAGCTCTCATTTTGAATGTCGGACCCCAGGATTATTGCGGTTTTCAATAACGTTGGCGCGGGCACTTTTCGATCATTATTTTTATTTTTATTATACTTATCTTGATCTCCACCTCGTTGACTTGTACGACTCACAGCGCCCCAAGAACGCGACGGATCCGCCCAAAAGACATAGCTTCGCGGTCGCCTGGGGGTCTACTTTTGGGTAACATTGAGTTTTTACTGAAATTTTGATTCCGAAATTTCCCCGACGTCTGACCTCAACCATTGTCTGGCACCTTGAGAAAAGTTCAAAATTGCTCAGTTCCTTTTGTAACATGGTGTCCAGCAGGTTACTACACTCTATCAACAATGAGATATTGGTAGATTTACTTAATTTATTTACTGTCATCAGCCTGGGACATGATCAGGGACCTCCCCTCTCAACATGTGGGGTAGTTCATCATAACCTTGGTCATAGCTATTTTAAAATCAAGGGTGCAGTGACATATTCATGTAGTTTCTATCGGAGACAGGGTAGCGCTGTCTACTTATGTAAATATAGTTGTGGAATTTTTGTTAGTTGTCTCAAGGCTCACTCTGAAGGGCAAGGCTCATTGCCTAAACATTCCCCATCACAAATCTGTCCCCTAAACCTGGGCATGGTGTGTGTGCAGTGGCCACCATCATTGGTGTATGAGCACACATCAGTAAAAGAGGCACCTTGTTGTGATGATTTCGCCGTTTACCCCCTTTTATTTCCTTTATTTAACGCCTCATCACCACTAAGTCAGTTGGTGCCCTGCCCTAAACATGGCGGTAAACTGTTTATTATGCCATATGCCCTATGCCTAACGATTCAAAGTCCAATACATGGAACGTGATACTAGTCAAGATACCCCAGAAGACCCGAGGTATAATACGTGAACATGTACCGGCGAACCTTCATACGAAGATTCCCCCTACCTGGCCCTCCGTTGCCCCTGGACGACTAGTAGATATTCAGGCTACCAACAACAAGGGATGTATTAATAAGTGTCGTGTGTTGACCTCTCGCAGAAGTCAACCGGCTTATTAATCTGACCCTTGGATTGGACTTACGAAAACCAATATGTTTCACGACTCATGGATCATATGCAATAAACAAGAAAGAAGATTAATTCCAAGGAGACACAGTACAAAAGAGTTATCTAATCAATATCTCTGCGAATCCTTTGTACTGTCTCCAAGGCGGCCCTCACCAACTCCTCATTCGCCCAATTCTGCTCTCGGATCTCATTCGGGTCCACGTCCGACAGATCTTCATAATCTGGAAGTTCGGTATCAGAGTTCGGTTCCGAGTCAGGAACAAACTCGGCATACGGATCGAACTCTAAAGCCGGCCATCGGTTCCTCGGCAAGGTCGTATCCGTAACCATGATCAGAGGAGTCATTCTTCTACGAGGAACAGGAGTATCCCTACGGACAACTCCGACATTCCTGTAGAACTCCTCCTCCTGAATCTCAACGACCTCATCATCAATAGGAACCAACCTATTCTCGTACTGGACCACGAGACGAGCAGGTGGAGACTCGGCCCGCTCCAGAACTTCCAACTCTTCCTCTTCAACTCGGACCTCCGGCTCGTTACACCTCCTCTGGAGATCCCGGACTTCTCCGGTCAACTCGGAGATACGACGATTAAGGCGAACCTAAAATGAATAGAGTTAGAAGACATCAAAAACCTTCAACCCCTACTCGTTACCTTATCGTCCTCCAACTCTCCGGTTTTGGTAACCAGCGCCTGGACCAAGTCCTTGAGAGTAGTCACCTCCCCCTAAAAAGAAAAGTTTGAGTTAGAAAGGTCAATTAACTCCTGACCCAAACTTTCTTACCTTCAACGAATCAATATCGGCCCCCTGTCGAACAACGCTATCTTCCTGCCCATGAATAACCCCCTGCATATCCTCCTTCCAACTCTCCAAAGCTTCTATCTCCTCACGACGAACATCCACACGTTCGTTGACATGAGCCACTTCGTCCATTAACATGGACCCAACGTTCCCCGTATGGAGAACGCTGGCCTCCAACACGGAGTTGAAGGTTTCATTGGACTCAGTCACGAACTCGACACCCCTATTAAGGAGTTTGTTTGCATATGGGTTGGTCTCGATGCGCGCCAACTTGCGCCGAGACACCCTACGAGCGGCCTGGAGAAAGTCCCTGAAACCTAAAAGGAGTTAGCTTGGTTTCCTAAACCGGAATACGCAAGCAGGGCCCCCACCTAAATCAGAGAACCCCTCATTAGGGTCGGCGGTGGCGGTCCGGTCCATAATGGCTCCCAAAGTGGGATAAGGGCGGGACGGATCGCGGCGAGCATGGGAGAAGCGGTCGATATTGTAGTTGTTCTCCTGAACAGGAGAGTAAGAGGTGGAACGACGAGTGGGAATGCGAGTTTGAGCACAAGGCATGTTGGCTGTGTAACAAAGGTGGGTTTGTTGGAAGACCAGTCATCCAACCCCCTTTGGTTATATACCAAATGCCACGCCCCTTCCACGACTCAGGAGTTGAGTCATCCTTTCTATTGTTTACTGCGCATGACCCACATGACATCATATGCCCCTATCTTTAGTCATATGCTCCCCTTTTGCCATTGGCTGTTAGTCAGCCATACCCACATTCCTTCCGAACATTCTCAGGATACGTCATGCTTTGTAACTGCTTTGTAATGCCCTCAAATTGCTATTGGCCGCCACACTTTTGTTTATCAGCTGATAATTTGTAGCATTAGTCACCACGTAACGCACAGACCATGCAGTGCTGTGCACGGACCATGTTTGTCTGTGTTTGTATCATTAGTATAGTTACTTGTCACTGTCACGTCACAAATCTAAGTAGTATATATACTCAGAGTAGTTTAGCCTGTACTCCTTAGATTTGTTATCATCAGACTCTCCGTGACCTCTATTGCTGTGTGCTTAGAGCAAGAGTGCCTGAAGACCCTTGTCTCCTTCTTTCTCCTCTCTTCTCATCTAGTCTGTGAAGAGACTTCCGATATCCCTGGGTTTGCAACAGGGCTATTACTGTGTGTTTGATCCCTGAAGTGATAGGTTTGGATAACAAGAGTGTTATTGAACTGAAGAGGCCACGTCGGCCTGACACTTGTTATTCCACCTTAATTTGATTATTTGATCTTGTCAAAGTTATACCGCACTTATTTGGATGCACTCAACAAGTGACAATTGTCAAAAGCAAGGTGATCAGTAAGCAAGACGGAATCAGTTAGCGGTACAGACAACAAGGAGCTAGGTCAGGGTCTCAAAAGTGTGGTAATCAATGTACTTATTCAGATAGAAGGCCTTGAATACATTAAGTGTGTGAGTGAAATTGATCTCCCTCAGCATGGGAGTGTTGTCCTTGAAAACTGGTAATAGATGTGCATCATGGATGACCAAATCAAGGTGGACAACCGACATGATTCTGTAGCCGTCGTTGCTGTAATCTGGTTTGAAGATCCAGAGGCCGTTGTCTGGATCTGGGTTGGTGAAGGCTTTGCAGTATTCGTGGACAAGGGCACACTCAGAAAATTTGTCCTTGAGTACAAATGAAAAGAAGAGATGTACCCCCATGACATTGAGGCCCCTGACCCCAGCAGTGTCTGAGCCGGTCACAAGCAGGACAGAATCCCTGTGAGGAGTGGTGACACTGCTTGTTTTCCACCTCAGGGTAGACTGGATGGTCTCATGGTATAATCCCTCAATGCCAGAAGCATTGCTCAGGGCGTGGAGGGTAGCTTTGTATCACAAATCCACTTCTGGGAACAAAGATCAGCCAGGTAGTTAAGGAAATTCGTGCCATCAAGACCCATCCCATCAAAGCAGCCTGAGGGCAATAAGTGGTTCAGCAGGAAATGAGAGAATGTCAGGTGATCAGAATATGTCAGGTGATGGGAGCATGATCAAGGCTATGTGTGGGAACCCATCATGTGACTTATCACATGATTTGTTGCACAACCAAACAAGGCCAAAGATAGATGACCAAATAGTACCAAATAGTATCATGTGACTTGTTGGATGGGAATATATATAAGGAAAGATGTCTCAGACCTTTCTCTTTTCCCATCCTCAATCTTCTTTGTAATCACTATCATTAGTTTTCAATATATCAGAGATTATCAATCATAATCTATTCTCACCCTTCTATTCATTGATGGGCAACTCAATTGCCTGAAGAGTGAACTCTCAATACACCCCCAACATCTTCCCATTGGTTACAGGTACTAACCAAGAGAACAAACCCCTCTTTCCCCACATCCATCTCCCTCTGCCCCTACATACTACCTCCCTAAACATCTCCTCCAACCCCCTTTCCATCCCCAACACTGATCCTCTGATATCAGAACAAGCCCAGGCTGGTAACCCTGACACTTTGGTGGAGTGGAAAACAGATATTTCTTAAACAGATTCAACAGTTGGACAGACAGAGAGTGAGGGGGTTCTGGTGGAGGCAGGATTCTCTTGATACAACAAGAAAACCCAAAGTCCAGCCAACAA
The DNA here is from genome assembly GCA_015956445.1 of Thelephora terrestris. Lineage (NCBI taxonomy): Eukaryota > Fungi > Basidiomycota > Agaricomycetes > Thelephorales > Thelephoraceae > Thelephora > Thelephora terrestris. The sequence goes on from WIUZ02000008.1 coordinate 985,487, forward strand.
TCCGGAACAGGCTGTCTGGACTTGCAAACAACCAGTGCCAGGTCACTACAAAGACAGATACTGACATCCAATAGCTTCTTAGAGTGGTCCTCGAAGTTGATCCAAATCACCTCGTGTTGAAGATGAGTAGTCCTCCTGGTCTGTCACAAACATGTGACATGTTGAGGAAAATCACACAGATCATTCAAGATATTTGTCTCATTCGTAGTAATAATACAAAGTCAATTGAACAAACTAGACGAGGAGGAAAGGATCTACTTCGCAAGCGCACTTCTGAGCAAACAGTGAACAGGGGTTCTTCTGGGGGACCTCTGTGGTGGCAGAGGATCAAGGCCCAGAGAGTTCCTGTGAAGGTGGGTCCTAGGTTGTACAGTGTCAAGGAAGTCCAAGCAGTGACTGGGGAACAGTTGCGAAGAAAGCGCAAAGGTAGAGATACCAGAAGAGAGCTAGAGACAAAGCAAGAAAAGCAGAGAGATTGCGAGAGTTCCAAAAGAGTTCTGAGGGGTTCTGAAGGGAAGATTCGACGAGGGGAGCAGAGAACACTAGGGGAAGATACTGAGGAAAGCAAGAAGACACTGGGGATGACGAGGGGACTAGAGCAAAGCTTCAGACTAGGAGGAGGGGAACATGGCTGACTGGACTTCAATAGGATGGAGTGCAACGATCTCCAGAGTAGCTAGTACAGGATATATATACTAAGGTCTGCTCTGAGAAGGATCCAGAGAAGAAAGGAGGGAAACTGCGAAATAGGGACCTATGATGCAATGGCGAAGTCATAGGGGGAAGAGGAGAAAAGGGGAAAGTTGTCATGAAAGGGGAAAGTCATCATAAAGGGGAAAGTCATCATAAAGGGGGAACTAAGCAAAGAGGAAAGTCTTCTGGAGAAGAGGAAGCTCCGGCGAAGGAGAGGAAAAGCAAAGAGGAGGAATGAGGACTGAGGACAGCAAACCTCAGAATCCCACATCCCCAGAACTGGAGGCACTACAACGGACAACAATGAGCAAAATGGAAAGGGTTGTAAACAGATTGAGGGCAGTAAGAGTATTCCCTCGAAATCTGATCTACCCAGCAGTCCCGACATCCCAGAACATCATGTTCCAACCCATTGTCAGGGCCACTCTACCCCAACAACTACCAGTGCACTGAGCCGACTCCGCAGAGTACTCACTAGTCCAACTAGCTTGTGAGAGAACGATCACGTCTCTATTCTTCCGGTAGGTTGTCCGAGGTCACTGCAAGTCAGGTCGAAATCCTAAAGAGAAACCCAACCTAAACCGTACTTCGTTCGGTTTAACAAACAAGGGTTAATCCCTACAACAGGATTGATGACTCCACCAGTTGATCGACTGGGCGCTCGAGGTGTTCTAATATGACTACGGAGAGTCTATAGTTACGAGGCGCAGTTGACGCGCAGAGCGGGAGGGAGAGCAGATGGGGGATGTCTTGGATCAAACAAGAAACTCTGACTTGGCCTTAACTGCAACTGGGCTGAGAAGGGCAGAGGATTTCCTGAGGTAACAAAACTAAGGTACTACGATACAGCCACAGTTGCTACTTATACTAAAGGAGTGGCCATGACGTCAATACCCTAATATACCCTTATCAAGTCCGAACAAAGGGAGATAAGGAGTGTGAGAACGCTAAGTAAGGGAAGCGAACAAATATGACACGTGGGAGAATAGAGGACAAAGGGCCTTACTAGCATGTGAAGGATTGCATAAAAGATAACGAATGTCTGCATGAAACATAGGGGTAAAGATAACACTAGTCCTAAAAGAAAGAGGGGCATGGGGTCATGAAAGTTCGTACCTGGGGATCACACCCAAGGGTCAGGTGGCAATCTCCCTTTACATAGTTGTACCAGCGGATTCGGGAGTAGAGCCATGCAAACATCCCTTGTTGTCTGTAGGCGGTAACAGCATCACGGACAAGTGGCAACCTCAACGTACGTCCGAACATGAGGAGGTCGGGCCTAGACTCATGGGACATGAGGGATTACAGTTTCGCCGGCGTTTCACGCTAACGGCTACTCCACATGCGCTGGGCTAACTAAAAGAATTCTAGGGCAATGCTTCCAAATAGCGGCGAGTCCTTCCTCCGGTTAGGAGACTGTGATGTGACTGTCCACGTGTGTGATCAGGGTCCAGGGTTGATCGTAATCGTAAAGTCATGAGGGGTCGTAAAAAGGGGTTCGTGATGTCATAAAGGGGTCATCAGGGTCTTGAGACCTATTTTTAGTACGCGCGCGTTCTAGGCGTTCCGGAACGAAGTTCTTCCAAGGCCGTCCCGCGGGCCGAGGTGTCAGCTTGATGTAGTAAGCCAACGATGATGGTACAGGGGCGGAAGTTGATGTGACCCGGACCAATGAGGTTCGTCGAGGTAGGTCACGTGAAGGATCACCGATCTAGGCTATAAGAAGGACGTCTTCTTGGAGCCATCCTTGATCAGCAACACCAGCAACTTCCCCATCATCTTACCAAAACATGTCCTTCCCCAACAACCATACCTACAAAGTCGCCAATGGTATCTCCACCATCTCTCGCATCGACCGTCGTGCCGCCGCCCGCAAGTCCTACGCTTGTGCAGCTGGGACTCCCTATACCACGGATGACCAGGTATGGGGGAGACTTAGAGCTTTCTGTGCTAGCACTAACGCCTTCCTCTAGGTAGAGGAACGTTCTTTCGGGCGTCGATGTCCAGCTAACGGCTTCTAGATCTTGGAGGTCGTCACGGAAGTGGACGCCGAACGTCTCAGGGAGACAATGCCTCATTTGACAGGGTTGACCTGGGATGATGAGCTTTGGGTCCGCACGATCATTGCAGAGAAGGTCGCCTTCCGAATGAGGGGTAGGTTCGGAGAGTTGGAGCATCCGATCAAGAAGGAGCTCTGGTACACCCTTCAGAGGGGGATCTACGATCAGGACCTACTGGAGCACGGAGCAACCGTTCCTCGGGCCGTCCGCCATGCCACAACCGCTACGTCGTTGTTGTGGTCGCTCGTTCGGGAGGGGGAGAGCAAGGTAGGTTCTCCGTTTGAATATTCGAGTATGACTCTCGACTAATCAAACTGCCTAGGTCGAACGTTTGGAGCGTGAGGTGAAGGAGGCGAAGGCAGACGTCCTTCGTCTATCGGCAGAGGGTCTTCAGATGAAGGAGACCCTGGCGGCCTTCCAGCAGGGGACGAACGAGGCGTTGGAGGCAATGGTCGCCAACCATCAAGAGTTGATCGCAGGGTTGAAGGTTCGTGACAACAACATTAAGGGGGCGTTGGCCAGGAGGGATGAAAAGGTAATGCCGCTTTCATCATTGCTTAGAATAATGGAAGCTGACATTTCCTAGACCGAAGAACTCGAGAACGTGGTGGCTGTGTTGACAGCGCAGGTCGAGTCCTTGCAGGACAAGACCTGCAACTGCAAGGAGGGTCCCAAATTGGTTGGTCAGGGGACCGCCGACGTTCCGTTCGAGTTGGAGTACGCCGACGAGGTGGTACTCCCATCTCCTAACCCGTCGTCCTATGCGACGCCTCCGATCGAGAACGTGGTTCCTGTTCCGACTCCAGGTCCGGCTTCCACCTTGGCCGCTTCCGACAAGGAGAACTGTGGGCGCTGCGTCTTGCAGCCGATCCATCAGTTGGTGAAGATCGAGGATGAGGTCATGGAGGTTGACCGAGCCGAAGATGCTCCAAGGGTCACCGAGGTACGTCCGGTGACTAAGGGGCAACGATGCAAACGCTCTCGACGCCGTCCTGCTCATCGCATGGTCCCTTCGGCTAACCCTTACCCTCGACCAGTTGAGTCGGATGGTGACCTCTCTGGTCGAGGTGAGGAGCGAGGATTCCGATATCGGGTCCACCGTCCTTACCGACAGGTCGAGTCCGAGATCCAACTCCGACACCAGCTTCGCCTCGCAAGACAGGATCCTGTCAGGCCGACGCGACCTCTACAGTTCAATAGCACTCTTGCTATCCAAACCTATCGCACTCAAGGATCAAACACACAGTTATAACCCTGTTGCAAACCCAGGGATATCGGAAGTCTCTTCACAGACTAGATTGGAGAAGAGGAGAAAGAAGGAGACAAGGGTCTTCAGGCACTCTTGCTCTAAGCACACAGCAGTAGAGGTCACGGAGAGTCTGATGATAACAAATCTAAGGAGTACAGGCTAAACTACTCTGAGTATATATACTACTTAGATTTGTGACGTGACAGTGACATGTAACTACACTATGGATACAAACACAGACAAACATGGTCCATGCACAACACTGCATGGTCTGTGCGTTACGTGGTGACTAATGCTACAAATTATCAGCTGATAAACGAAAGTGTGGCGGCCAATAGCAATTTGAGAGCATTACAAAACAGTTACAAAGCATGACGTATCCTGAGAATGTTCGGAAGGAATGTGGGTATGGCTGACTAACAGCCAATAGCAAAAGGGGAGCATATGACTAAAGATAGGGGCATATGATGTCATGTGGGTCATGCGCAGTAAACAATAGAAATGATGACTCAACTCCTGAGTCATGGAAGGGGCGTGGCATTTGGTATATAACCAAAGGGGGTTGGATGACTGGTCTCCCAACAAACCCACCTTTGTTACACATAGCCAACATGCCTCGAGCCTCTACTCGTAATCCCACTCGTCGTTCTTCCTCTTACTCTCCTGTTCAGGAGAACAACTACAACATCGACCGCTTTTCCCATGCCCGCCGTGATCCATCCCGCCCTTATCCTACTTTGGGGGCTGTTATGGATAGGACCGCCACCGCCGACCCTAATGAGGGGTTCTCTGATTTAGGTGGGGGCCCTGCTTGCGAATTCCGATTTAGGAAACCAAGCTAACTCCTTTTAGGTTTCAGGGACTTTCTCCAGGCCGCTCGAAGGGTGTCTCGGCGCAAGTTGGCGCGAATTGAGACTAACCCCTATGCGAACGAACTCCTCAACAGGGGTGTCGAGTTTGTGACTGAGGCCAACGAGACCTTCAACTCCGTGTTGGAGGCCAGCGTTCTTCATACGGGGAACGTTGGGTCCATGTTGATGGACGAAGTGGCTCACGTCAACGAGCGTATTGATGGTCGTCGCGAGGAGATCGAGGCTTTGGAGAATTGGAAGGAGGATATGCAAGGCGTAATTCATGGACAGGAAGATACCGTTGTTCGGCAGGGGGCCGATATCGATTTGTTGAAGGTAAGAAAGTTTGGGTCCGGAGTAATTGACCTTTCTAATTCAAACTTTCTTTTAGGGAGAGGTGACCACTCTTAAGGACTTGGTCCGGGCTCTGGTTACCAAAACCGGAGAATTGGAGGACGATAAGGTAAGGGGTAGGGGTTGAAGATAATTGATATCTTCTAATCCTATTCCTTTTTAGGTTCGCCTTACTCGTCGTGTCTCCGAGTTGACCGGAGAAGTCCGGGATCTCCAAAGGAGGTGCAACGAGCCGGAAGTCCGAGTCGAAGAAGAAGAGGGAGAGGAGGTTCTGCATCGGGCCGGGTCGCCGATAATTCCCAATCGGGCTGAGTCGCCACCTGCTCGTTTGTTGGTCCGTCACGAGAACAGGTTGGTCCCCGTCGATGATGAGGTCATTGAGATCGGGAGCGACGAATTCTATCAGAACGTAGGAGTTGTCCGTAGGGACACTCCTCGTCCTGGATTCGTTTCTACTCCTTGGGGTAGTCGCCGTCAATGGCCTGCTCTGGAGTATGATCCGTACGCCGAGTTCGTTCCCGATAGTGAACCAAACTCTGATACGGAGCTTCCAGATTACGATGACTTGTCGGACGTGGACCCGAACGAGATCCGGGAGCAGAACTGGTTGAATGAGGAGTTGGTAAGATCGGCATTGGAAGTAGTACAAAGGATCCGAAGAGATATTGATTAAATAACTCTTTTGTACTGTTGGCTTCCAATGAATCTTCTTTCTATTTTGTCTATTGCGTGTGATCCATAAGTCGTAAAGCATAATGGTTTTCATAAGTCCAATCCAAGGGTCAGATTAATAAGCCGGTTGACTTCTGCGAGAGGTCAGCGCGCGACGCTTATTAATACATCCCTTGTTGTCGGTAGCCTGAATATCTACTAGTCGTCCAGGGGCAACGGAGGGCCAGGTAGAGGGGATCTTCGTATGAAGGTCCGCCGGTACATGTTCACGTATTATACCTCGGGTCTTCTGGGGTATCTTGACTAGTAGCACGTTCCACGTATTGGACTTTGAGTCGTTAAACATAGGGCATACTGCATAATAAACAGTTTACCGCCGTGTTTAGGGCAGGGCACCAACTGACTTAGTGGTGATGAGGCGTTAAATAAAAGAAATGAAAGGGGGTAAACGGTGAAATCATCACAGATCCCACCCAGGGGTCCGATGAGGGAGACGGAGGGTCGCTTGCCGACTACGTCGATAGTGCTGTCGAGCAGTCACCCGGTGATGGCGATGTGGGACCAGGTGTTCCAGAGTTCGGTGACATCTGGGAGGCTGATCGGTCCGCTCGAAGGAGTCTCTTCCTATCGGCTTGAACTAGTTGTTCAGCTGAGTGCCGAAGATGGCGACGCCATGTTCGGGGAGGTTCTTGCGAGGAGGGGCCAGCACTACGATCTCCGGGATGGACGGTTGGTGACCTTCAGGCCTGCCGTAGATAGAGTCGACTTTTGATGGGATTGGGATAGCACTTGTATAGCTCGTTGTGGATTTGCTGGGAATAGTACGCGCGTGTGTGTGTTTCGAATGATTGGTGTGAAGGATAAGGAGTGTGAAGCATTCAAAACATAAGAATTGGTAAGAAGAGTCCGAAGAAAGAGCGTGTTATAAAAATTTTTAAAAATACCATGTTCCTGACACCCATCAAACATGTCCCTCCTCACTTGATCTAGTCCTTCACTCACTAGATCAAACCCATACTTGTCCTGCAGACTTGCCACCTCCAACTTCAGCCGCATGCGAACCTGGCGGGCCTTGCTCGACGGAGGACACTGCTGTCCAGTACGAGTCATCGGACTTTTGCAACTCTTCTTTACAGTCCTCTCCACCATCTGAAGAACTGGAGCAGGATTCCAGGGAGGGGATTGAGGGAGAGGAATCCCTTGATCCTGGCGGTGTCGGAGGGACGACCAGGGTGGGGGGCTGTGGCATGTCACAGCATCGGACTCCTTGGCAGTCATGACCAAAGTAGTGGTAGAGAGATGCCTGGAATGGACCCCAATGTTCATGAGCGAAATGGGCGAAGTCCTTGTCAAGACTAACAAACATAACATACATCAGATCCATCTGTCAGGGCCACTCTACCCCAACAACTACCAGTGCACTGAGCCGACTCCGCAGAGTACTCACTAGTCCGACTAGCTTGTGAGAGAACGATCACGTCTCTATTCTTCCGGTAGGTTGTCCGAGGTCACTACAAGTCAGGTCGAAATCCTAAAGAGAAACCCAACCTAAACCGTACTTCGTTCGGTTTAACAAGCAAGGGTTTATCCCTACAACAGGATTGATGACTCCACCAGTTGATCGACTGGACACTCGAGGTGTTCTAATATGACTGCTAGGAGTCTATAGTTACGAGGCGCAGTTGACGCGCAGAGCGGGAGGGAGAGCAGATAGGGGATGTCTTGGATCAAACAAGAAACTCTGACTTGTCCTTAACTGCAACTGGGCTGAGAAGGGCAGAGGATTTCCTGGGGTAACAAAACTAAGGTACTACGATACAGCCACAGTTGCTACTTATACTAAAGGAGTGGCCATGACGTCAATACCCTAATATACCCTTATCAAGTCCGATAAAAGGGAGATAAGGAGTGTGTGAACGCTAAGTAAGGGAAGCGAGCAAAGATGACGCGTGGGAAGATAAAGGACAAAGGGCCTTACTAGCGTGTGAAGGATTGCATAAAAGATAAGAGATGTCCGCATGAAACATAGGGGTAAAGATAACACTAGTCCTAAAAGAAAAAGGGGCATGGGGTCGTGAAAGTTCGTACCTGGGGATCACACCCAAGGGTCAGGTGAGAATCTTCTTGGATGCTTCCTTTGGAGAGGCCAAAGATAGAAATCATACATCATCCCTTGTTGTCTGTAGGCGGTAACAGCATCACGGACTAGTGGCAACCTCAACGTACGTCCGAACATGAGGAGGTCGGGCCTAGACTCATGGGACATGAGGGATTACAGATTCGCCGGTGTTTCACACTAACGGCTACTCCACATTCACTGGGCTAAACAAAAGGAGTCTAAGGCACTCCTTTCGAATAACGGTGATTCCTTCCTCTGGTTAGGAGACTGTGATGTGACTGTCCACGTGTGTGATCAGGGTCCAGGGTTGATCGTAATCGTAAAGTCATGAGGGGTCGTAAAAGGGGTTCATGATGTCATAAAGGGGTCATCAGGGTCTTGAGACCTAATTTTAGTGCGCGCGCGTTCTAGGCGTTCCGGAACGAAGTTCTTCCAAGGCCGTCCCGCGGACCGAGGTGTCAGCTTGCTGTAGTAAGCCAACGATGATGGTACAATGGCGGAAGTTGATATGACCCGGACCAATGAGGTTCGTCGAGGTAGGTCACGTGAAGGATCACCGATCTAGGCTATAAGAAGGACGTCTTCTTGGAGCCATCCTTGATCAGCAACACCAGCAACTTCCCCATCATCTTACCAAAACATGTCCTTTCCCAACAACTACACCTACAAAGTCGCCAATGGTGTCTCCACCATCTCCCGCATCGACTGTCGTGCCGCCGGCCGTAAGACCTATGCCAACGCGGCTGGGACTCCCTATACCACAGATGATCAGGTATGGGGGAGGCCTAGAGCTTCGTGTGTTTGCACTAACGCCTTCCTCTAGGTACAGGTCGTATAGCATCGGCTTTAGACGTTGAGCTAACGGCTTTTAGATCTTGGAGGTCGTCAAGAAGGTGAACGCCGAACGTCTCAGGGAGACGATCCCTCATTTGATGGGGTTGACCTGGGACGATGAGCTCTGGGTCCGATCTATGATCGCCGAGAAGGTGATCTTCCAAATGCGGGGTAGGTTCGGAGAGCTGGAGCATCCAATCAAGAAGGAGCTCTGGTACACCCTGCAGAGGGGGATCTACGATCAGGACCTGTTGGAGCACGGGGCAACTGTTCCTCGGGCCGTCCGCCACGCCACCGCTTCCACCACGCTGTTGTGGTCGCTTGTTCGGGAGGGAGAGAGCCGGGTAGGTTCTCTGTTTGAATATTCGAGTATGACTCTCGACTAATCAAACTACCTAGGTTGAACGATTGGAGCGTGAGGTGAAGGAGGCGAAGGCAGACGTTCTTTGCTTGTCGGCGGAGGGTCTTCAAATGAAAGAGACTCTGGCCGCCTTCCAACAGGGGACGAACGAGGCGTTGGAGGCGATGGTCGCAAACCATCAAGAGTTGGTCGCCGGGCTGAAGGTCAGGGACAACAACATCAAGGGGGCGCTGGCCAGGAGGGATGAAAAGGTCCTTTCAGCCTTTGCAGGTTTATGCAATGACTGAGAGTTTCTTCTAGACGGAACAGCTCGAAGACGTGGTGGCTGTGTTGACAGCGCAGGTTGCGTCCTTGCAGGATAAGACCTGCAACTGCAAGGAGGGTCCCAAGTTGGTTGGTCAGGGGACTGCCGATGTTCCGTTTGAGCTGGAGTACGCCGACGAGGTGGTACTCCCATCGCCTAACCCGTCTTCCTATGCGACTCCTCCGATCGAGAACGCAGTTCCCGTTCTGACTCCGGCTCCGGCTTCCTCGTTGGCCGAGTCCGATAAGGAGAACTGTCGGCGTTGCCCATTGCAGCCGATCAGTCAGCTGGTCAAGATCGAGGATGAAGTCATGGAAGTAGACCGGGCCGAAGATGTTCCAAGGGCCATAGAGGTACGTCCGGTGACAACAGGGCAGCGTTGCAAACGCTCTCGACGCCGTGTTGCTCATCGCATGGCTCCGTCGGCTAACCCATACCCGCGTCCAGTTGAGTCAGATGGTGACCAGTCTGGTCGAGATAGGGGACGAGAGTTCCGCTATCGGGTCAACCGTCCCTACCGACAGGTCGAGTCGGAGATCCAGCTTCGCCACCAGCTTCGACTCGCAAGACAGGATCCCACCCAGGGGTCCGACAAGGGAGACGGAGGGTCGCTCGCCGACTACGTCGATAGTGCTGCCGAGCAGTCATCCGGTGATGGAGATGTGGGACCAAGTGTTCCAGAGTTCGGTGACATCTGGGAGGCTGATCGGTCCGCTCGAAGGCATCTCTTCCTATCGGCTTGAATTGGTCGTTCAGCTGAGTGCCGAAGATGGTGACGCCATGTTCGGGGAAGTCCTGGCGAGGAGGGGCCAGCACTACGATCTCCGGGATGGACGCTTGATGACCATGAGGCCTGCCGTAGATAGAGTCGACTTTTGAGGACGTTGTATAAGCATTGTATAGCCAGTTGTTCCGTATTGCCGTGAATGTATGCGCGTTTGTGTGTTTTGAATGATGGGTGTGAAGGATAAGGAATGTGAAGCATTCAAAACATAAGAAATGGTAAGAAGAGTTTGAAGAAAGAGCGTGTTATAAAAAGTTTAAAAATACCACGTTCCTGACACCATCCTTTTCTCCAACTTGGCAATCCTATTCTCCCTCTCTTGCTCCATAGCATCCAACAAAGGAGCATGTCCATTGTTCATAATGGTCCTGTTGGGGTTGTCATACCCAGCTTGATCCCGAAAGTGAGAAGGGGCCTCATGTTGAGTAAGGAAGTCGATGGCGACTTCTTTGTCAAAGGCGATGTTGGCGGGGGTGTCGTACAAGTGGTTGTCAACATCGTAGGGAGTGGTGGCCTCATGGCGACGAAAGGGGTGGCAGCAGCGTTGAGAGACATAGTAGCAAAAGTTGTTTGTGAGAGGAGAGGTTGTTGTGAATTGGTGGGAGTGGAAAAGAGATGATGGGGGGAAAAGAACAAGAAACCCCACAGACTAAATACATCCAGAACAATGGGGCGTTCAAAAGGGTAAAGACAATAAACCATTATCCATTGATATCCTAAAAGGGATAAACAAACCCTCAGCCCCAATGGCAATCCAATCAATTCTGGGAAATCCCCATCGTTCTTCTACTGCTACCGTGAAACTCGAGAAATCCCCATTGTACTCCCATTGACTCATCTCCTATTGTTCCCTTATTTGTATTTACCATCCGTTGTCCTAAGTCCTACTTCTCTGACTCACTCAGCCTGCCCTAAACTACACACAGACCATGTTGACTCTTGTTTGACTCATTGTATGATTATTAAGCATGTAGAGGATTGGGTATATAAAGAAGAGCGTTCGCACCTTTCTTTCCCCATTCTCAATCTCTTCTGTACTCTCCTGCCAGCTGCTCAATAAACAAAAGTAAGCTGAGGAATTCACATCCTGTCTTACTACTTATCTGACTCATTCAAGCAGGAATTCTCCTGCAAGTGTATGTTCAGTGCCCCAAATCCCTTCCCGTTCAACAGCCCCATTCAATGTCCGGTCATACCTGATGCTCGACGATCTATTTGGGAGTATAAACTCATCAGGAGTCTTCAGCTTAATAGGACCAACGGTCTATTAGCTCACTACCCTTACTATCGTCCTTTTGCTGCTCTCGACGCCGGAGTAACTTCTCCATTTCTACTATAGGCCAATCACCAGTTTCTTTGGAGATCTGATTTCACTGATAGTGTGCTAACCACAGTCTACTGCAGTATTGGCCCAGCCTTCTACTTCCCCACTCCTTGCATTCATCTAACCACCAACGTTCACACTCATTGCCCTGCCATTATTGTTCTTTGGTGGGATATTCCAACTGATCTCCCCTTTGGTGTTATAGATTATCTCAGCAGTTTTGAACGACTCAGCGACCAAGACTTCAAGCCGTTCATTCAACACCTAGTTGAATTTTGTCAAGACTACAACTCTCCGATCCACCCCTATCAATTCAAGTCACCACTCGCTCTTGATATACCTCCACCTCTCACTTCCATTCCTGGAACCCCCTTTGTCAAACCTCGCTCCGACACACCCTACCCAGCTAATCCTCTAGCGCCCCACAAACAGTAAGCAGGCCTTCAACCCTGACATGGTCCGTCGACCTGGGATGATGAACTTTGGTACAGGATGATCATCAGCTAGATCTTGAACCACATGAAGGGTCATCAAGGCTTTTTGGAACACCTGGTCAAGGCACAACTTTGGAAAACACTGTGGCAAGGATTTCTGGATCAGTTGAAGCAAGAGAACCACTGGCTGGGAACTACTCAGGCCGTCCGCCATTCCACCACATCTACCACTCTTCTCTGGACATTTCTCCAGGCTCAGGAACCACAGGTGGGTGTCTGCTGTGGTATTTGAGTATGACTGTCGTTAAGCACTGCCACCTTTAGGCTGAGTGTTTGGAGATTGATGTGAGAGACCTGAAGAAAGTTGTCAACCAGCAACATGTACAGCTGGAGACAATGAGGCAGACATTCAACCAGGCCACACCAAGTTTGATGTGGAAGTGAAGTGTCACGAATCCACTTCTGGGAACAAAAGATCAGCCAGGTAGTTAAGGAAATTCGTGCCATCAAGATCCATCAAAGCAGCCTGAGGGCAGTAAGTGGTTCAGCAGGAAATGAGAGAATGTCAGGTGATCAGAAGATGTCAGGTGATGGGAATATATCAGGTGATGGGAATATGTCAGGTGATGGGAGCATGATCAAGGCTATGTGTGGGAAAACATCATGTGACTTATCACATGATTTGTTGCACAACCAAACAAGGCCAAAGATAGATGACCAAATAGTACCAAATAGTATCATGTGACTTGTTGGATGGGAATATATATAAGGAAAGGTGTCTTAGACCTTTCTCTTTTCCCATCCTCAATCTTCTTTGTAATCACTATCATTAGTTTCAATATATCAGAGAGTATACATTATACTATATTCTCACCCTTCTATTCATTTGATGGGCAAATCAATTGCCTGAAGTGTGAACCCTCAATACACCCCCACATCTTCTCATTGGTTACAGGTATCAACCAAGAGAACATACCCCTCTAACCCCACATCCATCTCCCTCTGCCTCTACACACTAACTCCCTAAACATCTCCTCCAACCCCCTTTCCATCCCCAACACTGATCCTCTGACACCAGAACAAGCTTAGGCTGGTAACCCTGACATGAAGGAGCTAAAGGATCAGCACAAGTCCTTGGTCAACAGCTTGAGTACTGTCAGGGCCACTCTACCCCAACAACTACCAGTGCACTGAGCCGACTCCACAGAGTACTCACTAGTCCAACTAGCTGTGAGAGAAAGATCACTTCTCTATTCTTCCGGTAGGTTGTCTGAGGTCACTACAAGTCAGGTCGAAATCCCAAAGAGAAACCCAACCTAAACCATACTTCGTTCGGTTTAACAAGCAAGGGTTTATCTCTACAGCGGGTTTGATGACTCCACCAGGTGATCGACTGGACGCTTGAGGTATTCTATACGGTGAACGCTGGGGTTCTATAGTTACAAGGCGCAGTCAACGCGCAGAGCGGGAGGGAGAGCAGATGTGGGAATGCCTTGTGTTCAAACAAGAAACTCTCTTGTCCTTAACTGCAACTGGGCTGAGAAGGGCAGAGGATTTCCTGAGGTAACAAAACTAAGGTACTACGATACAGCCACAGTTGCTACTTATACTACAGGAGTGGCCATGACGTCAGTAACCCTAATATACCCTTATCAAGTCCGAACAAAGGGAGATAAGGAGTGTGGGAACACTAAGTAAGGGAAGCGAACAAATATGACGCGTGGGAGAATAAAGGACAAAGGGCCTTACTAGCGTGTGAAGGATTGCATAAAAGATAAGGAATGTCCGCATGAAACATAGGGGTAAAGATAACACTAGTCCTAAAAGAAAAAGGGGCATGGGGTCGTGAAAGTTCGTACCTGGGGATCACACCCAAGGGCCAGGTGGAAACCTCGCTTTACTTCGGAGATTTGAGTGGATTCGCAAGTGGAGCCATACAACATCCCTTGTTGTCTGTAGGCGGTAACAGCATCACGGACTAGTGGCAACCTCAACGTACGTCCGAACATGAGGAGGTCGAGCCTAGACTCATGGGACATGAGGGATTACAGATTTGCCGGTGTTTCACGCTAACGGCTACTTCCACCTTCGCTTGGCTAACCAGAAGGAGTCTAAGGCACTCCTTCCGAATAACGGCGATTCCTTCCTCTGGTTAGGAGACTGTGATGTGACTGTCCACATGTGTGATCAGGGTCCAGGGTTGGTCGTTATCGTGATGTCATGAATGAGTCATAAAGGGTCGTAAAGGGGGTCGTCAAGGTCATGAGACCTATTTTTAGTGCGCGCGTGTTCTAGGCGTTCCGGAACAAAGTTCTTCCAAGGCCGTCCTGCGGGCCGAGGTGTCAGCTTGATGTAGTAAGCCAATGATGATGGTACAGTGGCGGAAGTTGATGTGACCCAGACCAATGAGGTTCGTCGAGGTAGGTCACGTGAAGGATCACCGATCTAGGCTATAAGAAGGACATCTTCTTGGAGCCATCCTTGATCAGCAACACCAGCAACTTCCCCATCATCTTACCAAATGTCTTTTTCCAACAACCACACCTACAAAGTCGCCAATGGTATCTCCACCATCTCCCGTATCGACCGTCGTGCCGCCACCTGTAAGACCTATGCCAATGAGGTGGGGGTTCCCTACACCACCGATGAACAGGTATGGGGGAGAATTAGAGCTTCTTGTATTTGCAATAATTCCTTCCTCTAGGTAGAGGTTGTACATCATTGGTGTAGATGTTGAGCTAACAACTTCTAGATCTTGGAGACCGTCAAACAGGTGGACGCCGAACATCTCAGGGAGATGATTCCACATCTGATGGGGTTGACCTGGGACGATGAGCTCTGGGTCCGGTCCATGATCGCCGAGAAGGTGATCTTCCGGATGAGGGGTAGGTTCGGGGAACTGGAGCATCCGGTCAAAAAGGAGCTCTGGTACACCCTGCAGAGGGGGATCTACGATCAGGACCTGTTGGAGCACAGAGCAACGGTTCCTTGGGCCGTTCGCCATGCCACAGCTTCCACTACGCTATTGTGGTCGCTCGTTCGAGAGGGGGAAAGCCGGGTAGGTTTTCCATTTGGATATTCGAGTATGACTCTCAACTAACCAAACTGCCTAGGTGAAAAGATTGGAGCGTGAGGTGAAGGAGGCGAAGGCAGACGTCCTTCGTCTGTCAGCGGAGGGTCTTCTGATGAAGGAGACTATGGCCGCCTTCCAGCAGGGGACGAATGAGGCGTTGGCGACGATGGTCGCTAACCATCAAGAGTTGATCGCCGGGCTGAAGGTTCGGGACAACAACATCAAGGGTGCCTTGAATAGGAGGGACGATAAGGTAGCTTTCCTCATCTCGAAGACGAAATGAGGGAAGCTGACACTTTCTAGATGGAGGAACTCAAGAATGTGGTGTCAGTGTTGACGGCGCAGGTCGAGTCCTTGCAGGACAAGACCTGTAAATGCAAGGAAGGTCCCGTCTTGGTTGGACAGGGTACGGCCGACGTTCCGTTTGAGCTAGAGTACGCTGACGAGGTGGTACTCCCATCGCCTAACCCGTTGTCCTACGCTACACCTCCGATCGAGAACGTGATTCCCGTTCCGACACCGGCTCCGGCTTCCACTTTGGCCGAATCCGACAAGGAGAACTGTCATCGTTGCCCGCTGCAGCCAGTCAGTTGGCTGGTGAAGATCGAGGATGAGGTCATGGCAGTTGACCGGGCCGAAGATGCTCCGAGGGCCATTGAGGTACGTCCGGTGATCAAGGGGCAGCGTTGTATACGCTCTCGACGCTGCCTTGCCCATTGTATGGCTCCCTCGGCTAATCCGTACCCTCGACCAGTTGAGTCTGATGGTGACCAGTCTGGTCGAGATGAGGGACGACCCTTCCGATACCGGGTCCACCGTCCTTACCGACAGGTCGAGTCGGAGGTCCAGCTTCGACACCAGCTTCGCCTCGCAAGACAGGATCCCACCCAGGGGTCCGATGAGGGAGACGGAGGGTCACTCTTCAACTACGTTGACAGTGCTGCCGAGCAGTCACCCGGTGATGGAGATGTGGGACCAAGTGTTCCGCAGTTTGGTGACATCTGGGAGGCTGATCGGTCCGCTCGAAGGCATCTCTTCCTATCGGCTTGAACTAGAGGTTCAGTTGAGCACGGAGGATGGGGACGCCATGTTCGGAGAGCTCCTGGCGAGGAGAGGTCAGTTCTTCGATCTCCAGGATGGAACGCTGATGACCATGAGGCCTGCCGTAGATCGAGTCGACTTTTGAGGACGTTGTATAAGCATAGTATAGCCATTTTGTTTCATATTGCCATGAATGTATGCGCGTTTTGTGTGTGTTTGAATGATTGGTGTGAAGGATAAGGAGTGTGAAGCATTCAAACATAAGAAATGGTAAGAAGAGTTTGAAGAAAGAGCGTGTTATAAAAAGTTTAAAAATACCATGTTCCTGACAAGTACCTGCAACTAGACCATTGGTAAAAACTTTGCGTCAGCCAACGGGAGGATGAATCGGCAATGTAAGGACATCAAAGATAGTTGTACCCAGGTACGTCTTTCAGCCTTTGCTCGGTTAGAAAGATTCTAGGCCAACAAATTGGACGAGTTGGTCGACCTATTGAAGGGTCAGGTTAAGTCCATGCAGGACAGGTTGTGCCAATGAAATGATGGATCTCCACTATTGGTGGGGAATGGTTCAGCCAATGCTCCATTTGAGCTGGAGTACACTGATGAAGATGTTCCACCTTCCCCTAATCCGTTGTCCTGTCAGGGTTATCAACCTAAGCTTGTTCTGATGTCAGAGGATCAGTGTTGGGAATGGTAAGGGCATTGGAGGAGATGTTCAGGGAGTTGGGGTGTAGGGGTAGAGGAAGAAGTATGTAGGGATAGAGGAGTTTATTCTCTTGGTTAATACCTGTCACTGATGAGAAGATGTTAGGGGTTTATTGAGGGTTCCTTCAGGCAATTGAATTGCCCATCAAATGAATAGAAGGGTGAGAATAGAGTATGATTTATACTCACTGATATATTGAATTAATGATAGTGATTACAAAGAAGACTGAGGATGGGAAAAGAGAAAGGTCAGAGACACCTTTCCTTATATATATTCCCATCCAACAAGTCACATGATACTATTTGGTACTACCTGGTCATCTATCCTTGGCCTTGTTTGGTTGGGCAACAAATCATGCGATAAGTCACATGATGGGTTCCCACACATAGCCTTGATAATGCTCCCATCACCTGACATCTTGTGATCACCTGACATTTTCTGATCACCTGACATTTTCTGATCACCTGACATTTTCTGATCACCTGACATTCTCTCATTTACTGCTGAACCATTTACTGCCCTCAGGCTGCTTTGATGGGTCTTGATGGCAAAATTTTCATTAACTACCTGGCTGATCTTTTGTTCCCAGAAGTGGATTTGTGACATGTCCTATGTGACACCGCCAATTGAGAATACTGTTCACATCCCTGTTCCCAGTCCATGCTCAGACACTGGGGACTCCAACAAAGAGAACTGTGTGAGGCTGTGCTGTCTGAAGGGTTTGACTAGTCCTCATCACCCAGTTGGTCCATTGGTTTCAGTTGTGGAAGGGATCATTGTTGACAAGGCCAAGGATGTAGAGCAGGCTTTGGAGGTGTGTCCAACTCAAATGGACAACATTGCAGACATAGTTGGTTTAGTCATCTTGATTGCATGGCAGCATCCAATCCTTATCTCCTACCAGCTGGCTCGGATGGTGAAAAATTTGGCGGAGATCAAGAAAAGCCCTTCTGATACAGGGTAAACCGCAGCTTCTGACAGGTTGAGTCAGAGGTCCAGTGTCACCACCTCACTTGTCTCGCTGTCCAGTCTCCCAGACATGCTTCTGATAAGGGTGACAGTGGTTCGCTTGCAGACTACATTGATTCCACTTCTGAGGGATCACCCAATCCTGACAGCAATCAACAAGGTGATGTGGAGTTTTGGAGCATCGGGGTATCTTGTAGGTTCCTACAACGGAGTCTCTTCATATTGGCTTGAACCCGCAGTTCGGATGAGGCCCAAAGAAGGAGATACAATGCTCTGGCATTGATGGTAGAGCACAGTTGTTTGCTGACTCTGAGTGGAAAGCTGTTTGAGAGGATGGAGAGGAGGTTGGTGACATCTGAAAAGGGTTCCTGGCAAACGTCAGGTCAATTAGGACTCAACTCCTAGTTCCATAGTATAACCATACCTTGTCTTGTGTGCCTTGAATTGATTGTGTGTTTTGTTTTCTTGGTGGTTTTTGATAAGTTGAAAAGGAGGTGAACAAGTGTGATGGGTGAAGAGATAAGATAAGATAAGGAAATGAGTGAACATGAGTTTGGAAAATTGAAGAAAAATGCAGTGAAAAATCCATGATTGTGACATCAACCTGACTTGTAGTGACTTTGGACAACCTACCAGAAGGATAGAGACATGATCATTCTCTCACAGCTAGTTGGACTAGTGAGTACTCTGCAGAGTCAGCTCAATAGACTGGTAGTTGTTTAAGTAGAGTGGCCCTGACAACCTGCAAAATTAAAAACACACCTGTGATGTACTAGGTGTGTTTTGGCCAGGTACATTGTCTATTTACTTGTGATGGACTTGTGGTGTTCTGGACCAGAATATAACCCTTTGCCCCTGGTGTCAAGAAGGAAATGTGATCCTGTTGAGCTTTTTCTAGTTGGATTGTGGGGTGAACAGTCCAGGGTGGGGGGCTGTTCAAGAGTGTTGGGGAAGTAGTCATGGACTTCTGAGTGGGAGGAAAGGTTCCAGATTATCATCTGGTCAGCTAGGATTCAACTCCTAGCCTCTTTATCAAATACCAGTTTGTTAGTTCCGTAACTGGTTACAATTTGGCTCTGAATTAATCTGTTTGTTTGATTTCCTTCTGGTCTGATAGGATGAAACATAAATGAGTGTGAGGGAAAGGTAAGATAAAATGAGATAATAATGTCAATGAGGGTGAGTTTGGAAAATTGGTGAAAACTGCAATGAAAAATCCAGGGTTGTGACACAGAACCCCATGGAGCAGAGGTTGAAATAGAAAAACCAAACTTAATTGCTCTCTTGCACAACCAACAATGCTCTAGAGAGCTTCAGAATGTTGCTCACCCAATTCATGTATAGGTTTCTCATTCTTTCATGTCACCTTCAAAGATCATAAGGACAATCTCACTGTGGCAAATCAGTCCAGAATTTTCCAGTAACAATACAGAGACAAACGCAATAAGGATGAGTGTGCCAAGCTCCAAGTCATAAGTCAATAGAAGAGAGGACAATCAACAGTAGATAAAAGACTGGAAAAAAAAAACAGTGACAATGAACCTGGGTTAGATCAAGTGGAGAGATACGTGGTCTCTGACAAGATGTTCACAGATAAAGAAAAATTTGTAGCTAGAATTGAATAATAATGGGCTCCTTGTGACAGCTGTCTACTAAGGCCAACAGATTGCCTGTCCATATCACACCCCTTGCATCACTGACCATCCAGCTTGGAGACAGCCAGAAAACTTTTCTACCTCCAGAATCTTCAACCCATCTGCCTCCATGTCCAATGTGAAATCCATCCTGAGATGGAATTAAGGTGAATAATGACCATCTGTGCTCCAGATCATGCCTAGTATCACTCGCGAAGTGACCCTCTTTGATTTCCACTTGTGAAAAATTGCCATAGGTGTCTGATATAAAAGGGATTCTGGACCATAATGACAGCTTGGACCCACAAGGAGAAATTTGAAAACCGCTAACTCCATAGAATGCCCGTGGTATTCTATAGCTACTCATAATCTCCTGGGATTTCACATTGATCATGAGGAGCTTGTCTCTGAAACAGATAACCCAGGCACCATCATTGGATAGAGTAAGGTTTTCCTCAGGATCTATGCCATTTAGGATCCCACAATCCACCTCTACCTCCTTTGCACTATTTGTTTCAAGATTCCACCTGGCTAGCCTGTGGTCACCCAACACCAAGATGGTGTTATGGACAAACCTCATATCCTGAATTCTTGACTTTGCATTGATGGAATATTGTGAAGTACCTGAGAGAGGGTCAAGGATAGTAATGATACAATCCCCTCGTCGTGCAGTTGCAATCCATGTCCCGTCCATAGACCTTATGACTAAATGATTGTTGTGCTGAAGATCTGGTTTGACTGGATTGGGGGTTGAGGGGCTAATGTGATTATTTGGACACAACAGTTGGATTTTACTTTCACTCCAAACCAGGATCGAGGCTGTATTGGGTGAGAATGAAAACCCAATCCCTGGTGACCGAGGTTGAACAGTACTCCAAGGTATATAGCCAGTGGGTGTATTCTTCCAGATACTGATGCCATGCCTGCCAATTTGACATGCAAAGAAGCAGCCATCAGGGGAGAAAAGCGCTGATGAGCAAATGTTGGATCGTTGGGTGGTTTTGGTATGGAGTAAGGTTTTTGAGTTGGTGACATCAAGTACAATGACCTCCCAACCTGTATCGAATGATGCATGGGTAGAAACTGGAGAAAAAGAAAATTCCCCATCATAATATGGCACATGGAACAGCATAACCACAGGGTGTGGGGGGGTTGAGGTGGGTTTGAACTCCCTGATGCTGATTTCTAACCCATCACCAGTTTCAAGGCTTGTTGCAAAGCGAAGAGATCCCTCATGAATCCAGTGTCCACCCACTTCTGCATCTTTTGGCATTTGCTGATCCTTACACAAAACTTCCACATTTGATGAACCATCCCTGAGAAAATTGTGGACCCTCCCAGCCAATTCAGACATCCCTCGAAGTGGATAGTCCTTGATCCCAATTGAGGGAGACATTGATTCAGTATCAAGCTCTTTGATGACAACGCCTGTCTGGATGTCAAGAGCGATCAACTTGCAAGTTTTCATACTGGACATGAAGGTGAGTATGAATATGAAAGAAGATGATAAAACTGACCCCTTCAATCTGGCTTTCCTGTGTGTGAAGATGAGCATTGGAAAACAAAACAAAACAGAAGGTCTGACCTCAAGTATAGATAGTCGTATAGATAGTCACAGATCAACAGGTGTCCATCAGGTGAGAACATGACAGAAGATAGATGGAAATTTGGAAATCCAGGAATCTTAAGGGTGTAGGAAATCTCGAGGGTGGTTGAATTCCGAACTTCAACATCTGTAGGTGAGACAGTTGCGATGTATTGCCCACAGGGTGACCACATTGCATGGGTTATGTGAGATTTGGAACTAGCAATTGCTGTGCAAGAATCCTGTGAGGTTGGAATGCCGGTTATAATCTGTGCCACTGATGAGATATGTTGGCTATACAGCCTCCGGACAATTGAGGACACTGGGGCAAGTGAAAGTGCTGAGTGATAGATATGGGGTGCAGATTGGCTGATGACCTCAAAAAACTCTGTCACAAAGCGGAGGCAATCTGTGGCAGTCTCGATTAGAGTGCACAGGTCAATGGAGGCCTTTATCTAAATTCATTTTTCATTGATATTATTGCTGCCATTGAAGCTGCAAATCTGGACTCACCTCATTTAACCATTTCAAGGTTGCACTCAATGCTCGGGCAGCATCACCCACAGCACCAAGGACACTCAACACCTCCAGCCAGAAAAGGAAATTCTCCTCTAGGAAACAACGTAGGGCTGACAACAACACATCCAAAACTGGGTGCCCTCCTACAACAAGGTGCTTGTACCATGATCTGCATGCGTATACCAGTGCATTGTCAATGCCAGGTTTGCCAACCCCTGGCAAACCCTCCACATCAGAATTGAGTGCATAGTCAGGGATTCCAAACATGTTCTTCTTCAGTGACCCATACATAAGCCCAAGGCAGCGCAGGATGAGGTTGGTGTGGAAGTCAGGGGATATATGGAAACGTGGGTCACTGCAACGGGATGGATCTGTCATGAAGTCAGGAAATGACTTATGGAATGGCTGGGTGGGTTGGTTGGTGTCCTCGTGTAACACCAGCATTGATTGGACTGACTCGAGGATGGATGTGACCATGTTACATTCAAGGCCCATCAGGTTGGCGATTGCTGGTGGTGAGAGGGGGTTGATGACAAGAACCACAGCGCTCAGGACAGAGCGGACCAGAGCGTCATCGTCGGCGGTGTTTTCGAAGAATGCGGCCTTTAAAATTGACGCGTACAACGAGTCGAGGCTATTGTATGTCTTCAATCCTGTCTGCCCTTCGTGAACCGTGTACTGTGGGGATTCCTGAATGACCTCGAGTCGATCCGATGGGAGTCTGAACTTGTGATTGAGGAATTTGACAGTTGCGACAGCATACACAAAGAAACCGGCCGCCCTGCGACACAGAGATTCCACCTGTTCATCCGTCGGCCAACCTTCGCTATCACTGAGTCGACAAGCAAGTTTGGATAACTCGTGCTTGAAAAACCGCCGGATGTCGTTGTCCACTGTAGAACGATCGACCTGGTGAAGAATGAAGATATTTGTTGCCTCCTTGAGCAGCGGACCACGGAAACCTGACATGATGTGTCTCTCCGGCCTGCTAGTTATGAAGAACTTGACATTGGGGATCTTGGAAACCAACTGCCCCAGTACAAGCAGGATAGCCGACTCTGGCTCTTCATCCTTGCACTCGTCGAGGGCGTCGATCACGATCACCGTAGAGACCTTTGCCGAGAGAATAGGATCGACAATCAACTTCTGCATTTGGGATAAGAGCGACTCATGCGCAATGTCCGGATTAGATTGGAGGAGAGGGATAAGGGAGGATCGGAACTCTGGGTATCTTTGTGCGAGCTGGAATGCCAGTGTGGGGAAGATGAGGTGCAGGTCGCTTCGGTCCTCGACGCCCCTCGAACAAAAGAACGACGCTCCGAGGCGGTCATCGGCGAAGGTCCGTTCCGCGATAGTTTGCGCGATGGTCGATTTTCCTGTCCCGGCGAGACCATTGAGCCAGAACACGGGGGACGTGGCGAAATCCCCGGCCCAAAGCTCGATCTTGTCCAACACGCCCCCGCGCGTACCCTTCAAGCAACCGTTACGGTTCCCATGCTGATATCCAGCCCCATGGGCGCGACGGCAGGTATTAAGAGCCGTCCGTTCGTCTACTAGCCTGTCAGCGTCCGCAAAGAGAAAGTAGAGATTTGCCCGACCTGAATCCTGTGATGGACAGTCAGCTACCAATACGAGGCCAAACAAGGCAGCAGGTGACTCACAATCATTTTGCAGTTCTGCTCATAAATTGCTTGCTGTTGAGATAGCTGGATGGTGGTTTAATGGTGCATTGTTGGGGGACTAGAAGGCCAGGACCGACCTGGTACTCGACGACGGCGTCTCTGACGTGCTCCGCTAGTTCACACACCACTTGCACGTCTGCGTCATTTTTTCGGTATCCAACTGCGTTCGACCGCTCGGAAATGGAATGTAGCTTGTTCTCGATTCCTTCAAGAGCCCTAAGATGGATGGGTTTGAACTAGGATCTCGCTTTCGATGAATGGACACGCACTCTAGCAGGACCGTCCTTCTCTTGGATTCGTCTTCGTCCTCGGTATTGCCTAGATTGAGCCCACCCATCCTGGCAAGAATAGACTCTATCTTGACCTTTATTCCCGGAGCGGTCTATTAGAATATCAGTGATCGGCCCACAAATAGTGCGGGGCATCTTACTTCACGTAGTTTCAAGTATTCGTTGAAGGAGACCTTGATTTGACGGATCAACCCGGAAGCTCCAACGGTGAAGGCGGTGGGAGGCAACTTACGGCCAACTTTGAGACATGGTCATCAATAGACTGTTGCTGCGTCAACTACCCCAGAAATTTCAGCTGAGTCTGGCCAGAACCAGTGATCATTGACCGCCCCTACCTGGTAAACGAGGATTGCTTGCTGAAGTTGTTCAATGAGCTTTACGACCGTTCCTGAGTCTTGCGTTTTATCCAGAATCCGGGCCGTCTTTCCTTTTCCCAATAGTGCCCTGGATTGTCTGTCGATGTCCTGTAAGGATCTACCGAGGATTGAGCTGTAGAAACACCCGACGATAACGACGTGAGACAGACCGTATGAACTCTTCACGACGCTGTGCCTCTTCGCGATTGCCGCCGTTGCTGACTGTAGCTACAATTACTTTCAGCTTGGAAAGCCATTGGGTAAAATCGCCGAGCTTGTCTTGAACATCTTCGCTTTCCTAGGATGGGCGCGTCAGTTAGATAAGGGGGTGATTCGATGGAGGCGCACTTCGTAGTGTTTTATGAGCGCATTGATGCCTCCCAAACACGATTTGAGCGGCGGGAAACAATCGGCCGACTCCTTGGCGATGTCGAGTAGCATCTTTGTCGCATCGATGAGTCGTCGATTCTTCGCTGCAGAAAACGGTGAGCTTCGAAAGGAGCGGTAGCACAGTCTCGTACCTGAGCTTGATCCGGTGTCTCTCCCACTGGCCGATGGGAGCAATTTTTTCAAAACTTTAGACATGGTTGAGAGTCGTTTGTTGGATGTGGAAACTAGGTTCGTCCTCGTGGTCAACTGCGGAAGTGGTGGCGCCACCGCCACGGCGCTAGACTGAGTAGACACCGTGATGGAAGGATTATATATTTTGTCCTCTTGCGCGAATTGGCTTGCTCACCGTCAACAGCCCTCAACGCCGGATTCATGCGAATTAGCGCAAATATTGGTTACCACGTAAATCGCCTCCAGCCGCGGCAATGTGTCCGATCCGCACAAAACCGAAGCGGAGGCATGTGAGTCCACATATATTTCTCAAGTGCAAAAACTCGAAGGACAAAGCTTCTGGTTGCGCAGCGATGCTCAGGTATAACTGGTGCAGTCAGAATCCGTGCAGGTGTGACTTTCGTAATCTTGCATAGGGGAGTATCTCGAGCAGGCGAAGAGAATGAGGCCTGTTAGTTACGGTTGAAGAACTCACCTACTAGGGTGCGTCGCAGTGGGGACTTCTCGCATATGCTCGAAATCCTGGAGGCCCTTCGTCGAGATGACGAGTAGCAGTCTTCCTAAAGCTTTCGAGGGTGCTAGCCGTGTGTGTGAACATGTCTGTGGCTTTCGAAGGGGGGACGGCCAGATGGTCTCGCTCGCTTTGGAGCCCGCAACGTACTTTCCCAGTCTTCGGAGCAAGCTCATGTTCCTCTGCTCTGCCTTGCGTTTTCCACGCCGCTGCTCTCGCTCTCGACACCGAGCTGTCACCTTGTAACTAACATACACTCGGCTGCGGCCGGTGCTTTGGTCGTTGATATTTCTCGGTCTTTGACAAAAATATGCTCGCCGTTATTCTCCAGAGAAATTTCGCATCTATCGGAGCTGATAGCAAGCCAAATTTGAGACTTGTGCCCACGAAACTGACTGGATGGTCAACAGCGGCAGCGAGGCCCACTGCCCACGAGGATACGATCAGAGGGAAATACTTTGACCCACGCCGCAACGACGACTTCACACATCACACCGTCTTTCTCGCGAGTCCCTTCCTCTTGTGCTATTCGTCATAAGTTTCAAGGCCGAGTTCGCCTACCCTCACGTCAAGCGTATCATCATGCTCGCTCCACATTCCAAAGACACCAAAGCTCTTCGACAAAAATCCGGAATACACAGGTAATATCCCCTTTGCTGCCCTGAATCTTGATTTTCGTGGTACTCGGTGACTTACGGAATCCTATGAACTGACGTCTTCTACCCCTCCGACACCAGCGATGTTTGGAATTCGTACTTCAAGAGTGCGCCACTGTTCGGGCTCGTCGAGGCTTTCTGTGCTACGTTTAATCTCGGACTGCTGCTTGCGCATTTTCAGGCTTGAATTTCGCCCCTCACCGTGGCGCATGCGGATATACATCTGCCCTCTCTAAATCTCTTATAGGTTTACCGTCACTCAGAGGCGCTGCACCTCAACTCATATACCGCCCTTCAGGTTTTCCCACGGCTGCCCTCGCCCATTGTCACCTACCGCCATAACAGCATCGCCACCGTTATCCTGTGATGCAAAACGCCTCCCCTTTGCCTGGTATGACGTGGCGCTTCACTGGCACACTTCAATCCGAGGGCGCACCGACGGCTTCTACCACCCCAATTGTCTGGCCATGCCAATTATTCGGCTTTTAGTCACTTTCCCTCAGCGCGTAGTGGCGCACGTCCTGCTTCCAAATATGTCATATGCGGACGGTCTGGCCAGCCACAATGTATGCCGCGCAAGTTTCCGTAGTCTACCACTTTCATCACCTACGACAGATGCACTGCATCGGTTCGAGCTAGAAATATGGACCATTCGGTTACTTTTCTCTCCCTCCCCATCCCTCCGTTATCCTTACCCTCTGGACAATGTCTCACCGACGCAATTCTGAAGTGAGCAAGAGCTCCCCGCATCTATGTTTTACTCCTTTGTCTAACTTCCTACTAATAGCACAAAATCCGGCAGTCAAGATGGCCTCCACCCTCACAAAACCTCCACGCAAGCCCTGAAGAGGAGCGCCGCTCGCGGAATCTCACAGACGACCTTATCTTTCCAATGTCTCTTCCACCATCTCCACAGATGACAAGTCCTCCTCGAACGAGTACTTGCCACAGAAATCTACTTTCACCAAACGCTCTCCAGACCCCTGCCGCAGATTTCGCTCCTTCTTCGGGAGGCTTCTATCCGAATGGTGTACAATTTTCGAGTGCCAGCACCCCCGGCGCTCATATCAGCATGACCAGCATTGGATCAGAGGGATCTGCTCCGTTTCGGCTTCAACCCCATCCTGTGTATATCCCCCAGCAACCATCCCAACACCGACCCCCACCCAATGTCAACTCTCAGCCCTCGCACCCCTTAACCACCGAGGACGTTGCGCCCTACCACTCACGTCTGTCTTCTCAGAGTCGTTAACCCAACACAACTCATCGATATTTCCATAGCAGCTTCCTCCTCGAACTCATCTTCCGGCAAGTCCATCCATTTGATGGTTATACGAGTGATCGTGACTTATATGCCGCTCCTTAGGTCACAGCGGACATTCGAACACAGGAAGCCCCACATATCTCCCTCCTCCGTGTAATCCACCTCGTCTCTTCTCCCCATCTATGCTGATGATGTTTCCCAGTTCCACCCCCCACCCCTTCTACACGGCCGATCCCAATTCCCCAAACAGTCTTCCGCCCCGACGATCCCTTCACGCCCCAACGTCGGGTCCTAGCGCAGCACCACAGGAGGCCCCGAAAGAATGCAGATCCTCTTCCGCAACCGAGTGGCTGGCAGCATCCCTGCTCGAGCGATAACAAGGATGGTTTCGGTGCTCGATAGTTAAAACTCCGTGTTGTTTCCCCCGATATACGATTACCCATTAGGATACATATACATTAATTCGAGTGTTTAGGTCAAATTATTTCGCCCTGCAAGGAAATTCTAGGCGGTGGCTTGTATCGCATGCTTGAGAGGAATGATGGTGCTTTTGAGCAAGTGGGAAAGTTGAGGTGGCTGGGGCGGCTCTGGCAACGTAGACAAGACTCGTGTGGTGGTGATGTCGCTGGCGAACATGAAAAAGAATTCACTTGGTCGGGTATACCAGTTGCTGACCGTTAAAGAATTGTCCCTCATTTCTGGAAAGAATGAGGGAAGGGGCGTGCGGACCTGCGACCAAGGTATCAAACATAAGTCAACACCGCAATGATTGGTACAAATGACACATGTGAGATACAAACTTGGAGACTCATATAAAGAAGATTCAAGGCGAGAAGGTGATACATTTTTGAAAAGGAATGGAAGTGAAAAATCGGCGAGAATGAACTCGGGTTGTATCGAGTGAAGAGGTTAGTTACAGTTACGGGAGGATTTATGGCGAGAATTGAATGAGAATCGGCTTCCCGTGAATACTACCTACCAAAGAATTGCCTTCCCATATCATATCGTCCGCGTCCATCACCCTCCAGTCGGGACGCAGCCAGAAGACTTTCCTGCCTCGGGAATCCTCAACCCATCTGCCCCCGCGCCCAATGAAAAATCCATCCAGAGATTGAAGGAAGGAGAGCAATGACCACGTGTCCTTCACGATATGCACGGTACTGCTCACAAGCTGCCGACCCTCGATTTCCACTTGCACGAAATAGCGATCGGCGTCGGAAGGTTGGAAAGGTTGAGATACCGGGGACCAGAGACGCACTTGGGACCCACAAGGAGAAAACCGAAGACCCTGAATCGTCGATCCTGGTTGGGGCAAATTGCTGATCTGCCGGGATTCCACATCGTACAGGTGGACCGCTATGGAGAAAATAACGACCCGGGTTCCATCGTTAGATAGTCTCACACGACCCATTTGAGTTGGAATCCCAGAAACGACCTCCATCTCCCTTGCGCCATCAGCTACGAGACTCCACCTAGCCAGCCTGCGCCCGCCCAACACCAAGAGGTCGTTGCGGACGAACTTCATATCCTGAATTTCTGGCCCCGCGTCGATAGAGAGTTGTGGGGTTCCCGAGAGGGAGTCAAAGAGGGTGATGATGTGACCCCCTGGCTGTGCAGTGGCGATCCATGCCCCGTCTGTGGAACTTGTCACCAAGTCCTTGCCACCTCGCGGATTGGATCTCGTCATCTTGGGAGCTGAACGGCTAACATGATTCTCAGGGCGCAACAATTGGATTCCGCCTGGGCCCCAAGTTAAGATCGAGGTTGTGGTGGGTGAGAATGAAAACCAGCTGCATAGCAATCGGGGTTGGAGGACGCTCCAAGGGGTATAACCAGCAAGTGTTTTCTCCCAAACACTAATATCTCCCCTCTGCGTCCGGCACGCAAAGAAGCATCCATCGGGAGAGAAGAGCCCTGGCGGAGAGTACTGATCTCCTTCGGTGGCTCCGGTAAGAAGTAGGGTATTTGAGTCGCGAACGCCAAGTATGATGACCTGCACAGGCGTGACAAATGATGCGTGGAAGGAAACCGGAGAGAAACAGAATTGCCCGGGATGACGTGGCACATCGTACGACTCAATCACGGGGTGCGAGGGGGATGGGGTTGGCCGGAACTCCCGAATGCTGATTCTTAATTTGCCGCCAGTTTTGAGGCTCGTAACAAATCGGACAGATCCCTCGTGAGTCCAGTTGGGACCCAGTTGCCCTTTTTGTGACGTATTCTGACCCTCGCATAGTGCTTGGGCATTGTGTGTACCGTCCCTGAGAAAAGTGTGAACCCTGCCGGCGAATTCGAACAGCATTTGGTGTTGAACCGAGGGAGAGTCCAGCGTGACATCGAGCGTCTTGATGACAACACCCGTCCGGATGTCCCAGGCCACGAGTTTCCCAGTCCCCCAACTCACCCGAAAATCGCGCATGGAAGTGGGTACGGGTCTGGAAAAAAGAATAAAATTAACATCTTCCTCGAATGGACTTTCCTCCGCTAGGCGAAGAAAAAAAAGGGTCTGACCTATCCCTATATGCACAAATCAACAGGTGTCCTTCGGGTGAAAATGCGAGAAAATGTGGATGGAAGCCTTTGAAGCCAGGAAGCTTGAGGGTATATGACATCTCGAGGGTGGTCGAATCCCGAACTTCAATTTCACTGTCCAAACTGGCTGCGACATATTGACCACACGGTGACCAGATTGCGTGACGTGGTTCAGATGTGGCTCCAGCAATTGCCGTGCACAAATCCCATGAGGTAGGGGTCCCGGTCACAACCCTCGCCACCGAGGAAACCTGTTGACTATACAGCTTCCGGATGATCGATGACGTCGGGGCAAGTGGGAGTGCCGAGTGGTAGATATGGGATGCAGATTCGCTAATGACCTCGAAGAACTCCGTCACAAAGCGGAGGCAATCTGTGGCAGTGTCGAAGAGAGTGTCCAATTCGGTGGTTACCTTGATCTGGGCTCGTTCGTCATTAAAATTTCGCCGCTCCCGGAGCAGTCAATCTGGACTCACGCGGTTCATCCATTTCAAAGTTGTGATCAATGCACGTGCAGCCTCACCAACGGCACCGAGAACGCTCAGTAATTCCAACCAGAAAACGAATTTCTCCTCCAGAAAACGGTGTAGAGCCGACAACACATCCGAAATGAGGTGCTCCCTCACAACGAGATGATTGGACCACGATCTGCACGCATATTCCAATGCGCTGTCAATACCGTTCTCTCCAACCTTCGACAAACCCTCCACATCAGAGTTGAGGGCATAGTCAGGGATCGAGAACATGTTCTTCTCCAATAACCCATACATAAGTCCAAGGCAGCGCAGAGCGATCTCGGTGTGTAAGTCAGGGGACATGTAGAAACGTGGGTCACTGCAGCGGGATGGATCCGTCATGAAGTCGGGAAACGACTTATGGAATGGCTGAGTGGGTTGATCGGTGTCTTCGTGCAGCACCAACAGCGATTGGACCGATTCGAGGAGGGATAGTACTACATCGCTCTCAAAACCCATCAGGTCGGCGATGGCGGACGGCGAGAGGGGGTTTGTGACGAGAAGAACGGCGCTCAGGACAGAGCGGACCACAGCATCGTCGTCAGGGTCGTTTTCTAGAAATGCGGCGCGCAATATTGACGCGTACAGCGAGTCGAGGCTGTTGTACACCTTCAATCCCGTCTGCCCTTCGTGAACCGTGATCTCCGGGGATGCTATGATGACCTTAAGTCGATCCGAGGGACGTCTGAACTTGTGAGTGAGGAATTTGACCGTCGCAACGGCATACACAAAGAAACCAGCTGCCCTTCGACACAGTGAATCCACCTGTTCATCCGTCGGCCAGCCTTCGCTCGCGCCAGGCTGGCGAGCAAGTTTGGCTAACTCGTGTTTGAAGAAGTGGCGGATGTCGTTGTCCACCGTGGAACGTTCAACCTGGTGCAGAATGAAGATATTCGTTGTGTTCTTCAGCAGCGGACCACGGAAACCGGATGCAATGTGTCTTTCCGGTCGGCTGGTTATGAAAAACTTGACCTCGGGGATCCCGGAAACCAACTGTCCCAATACAAGAAGGATGGCGGACTCTGGGTCTTCATCCCTGCACTCGTCAAGCGCATCGATCACAACCACCGTTGAGACCCTCGCTAAGAGAAGAGGTTCAACAATCAACCTCTGCATCTGCGACAGGAGCGACTCGTGCACAACGTCCGCATTGGATCGGAGGAGGGGAATAAGGGATTTTCGGAAGGCTGGGTACTTCTGTGCGAGTTGGAATGCCAGTGTGGGAAAGATGAGGTAGAGGTTGCTGCGGTCCTCAATGCCCCTCGAACAGAAGAAC
Source organism: Thelephora terrestris (assembly GCA_015956445.1). Taxonomy (NCBI): domain Eukaryota; kingdom Fungi; phylum Basidiomycota; class Agaricomycetes; order Thelephorales; family Thelephoraceae; genus Thelephora; species Thelephora terrestris. The sequence continues at coordinate 1,016,699 of WIUZ02000008.1, forward strand.
GATGCACCGAGGCGGCCATCGGCGAAGACCCGTTCTGCAATGGATTGTGCGATGGTCGATTTTCCGGTCCCGGCGAGCCCATTGAGCCAGAATACGGGAGACACGCCCAAATCTCCAGCCCAACGCTCGATCTCGTTCAACACGCTCTCGCGCGTCCCCTTCAGGCAACCGTTCCGATTCCCATGCTGATATCCAGCCCCATGAGCCCGGCGGCAGCTATTAAGTATCATCCATTCGTCTGGCAACCTGTCAGCATGGCCGAAGTGAAGGAGAACTTTGTCGGACCTGAATCCTATGACGGCCAGTCAACTTGTGATACGAGGTCAAACAAGGCGACGGGTGACTCACGATCATTTTCCGGTTCTGCTCGTACATCGCTTCCTGTTGAGCCAGCTAGGCGGTGCTTCAGCAGTGCATCCTTGTGGTGGCTCAGAGGTCAGGCCAACCTGGTACTCGATGATGGCTTCTCTAACGCTTTCTGCGAGTTCACAGACCGCTTGTGCGTCCACATCATTTTCCAAGTATCCGACTGCATTTGATCGCTCGGAAATGCGGTGTAACTCTTCCTTGATTCCTTCGAGATTTCTGATATAGACGGGTTTGGCCCAGAACCCCGATTTCGATGGATGGACACGCACTCTAACAGAACCGTCCTTCGCCTGGTTTCGGGTTCGTCCTCGACACGGCTTCCCCATAGATTGAGCCTACCCAACCTCGCAAGGGTAAACTTTATCTTTTCCCTTACCCCCGGTGCAGTCTATTGAATTTCAGCGGGCGGCTCGACATTCGTGCGCCTTACTTTACCTCGCGTAGTTTCAAATATTCCTCGAAGGAAATCTTCGTTCAATCGACCAAACTGTAAGCACCGATGGTAAGAACGACCGGAGGAATCTCACCGCCAGCTTTGCGACCCGGTTGTCTATAGACAGCTGTTGCGACAGCTACCCAAAAACGTTAACTCAACCTGCCCTTGATCGGTGGTTATCAGCTGCCCCACCTGGTAAACAACGATTGCTTGTTGAAGCTGTTCGATGAGCTTTCCGAGTGTTCCTGAATCTTGCGTTTTATCCAGAATACGGGCCAATTTTCCTTTCCCCAATAGTGCCTGTGATTGTTTCTCGATGTCTTCTAGAGATCTACGGAGGGTTCAGCCGAGTCAGAAAAAACCGACAATGGAGAGGCGATGTGACAAACCGTGTCAACTGTTCACGTCGCTCTGTCTCCTCGTGACTGCCGTCAGCGCCAGCCATCACCACGATGCCTTTCAACTTGGTAAGCCATGTAACAAGGTCCCCGAGTTTATCTTGGACATCTTTGCTTTCCTAGGGTGGGTGTGTCAGCAATATCAGGGGCGATTCGACGGAATCGTACTTCATGGTGTTTGATGAGCGCAGTAATGCCTCCTAAGCACGATTTGAGAGGCGGAAAAGCATCGGATGACTCCTTCGCGATGTCCAGCATCATCTTTGTTGCATCGACAAGTCGTTGTTTCTTCGCTGCGGAAAACCGTGAGCTTCGATGGTGACAGAGTGGCCCGGTCCCGTACATGAGCTTGACCCAACCACTGCCCCACTGGCCGTTGGGCGGAGTTTTTTCAAAAATTTAGACATTTTGAGAGCTTTGAGAGTGGTTTGATTAGAAACTGAGTCCGTCCTCGTGGTCGACGGCCGAGTTATGACGACGCACTCCCCCCATGCCACCGCCACGCCCCAGATACTTTAATGCCGTGATTAAAAGATCTTCGGTCCTCTGACGCAGATTCAAATTGATGCGCTCATCCATGATACTGGGTTCGAGTCAATCGGTTAACAACGCGAATATGTATCCTCACAGATTCAGGGGAGGTAAGCGCACATATTTTTCGGGAGCACAAAAACTTCTAGGGTAAAAGTTTACGGTTGCACAGACGACTTTGAGTGTGGCAGTTCGGGTGCATGGGTGTGTGACTTGGGGAAATATTACACGGGCGGAGTATACCAAGAAGGCGAAGAAAATGTAGCCTGTTTGCGAGAGATGAGCACCCGATCCTTGGCTCACCCCGGGCGCGTTGGGAGTGGGGGCGCCTTGCATCCGCTCGAAACTCCGGAGGTCCCTCGCCTTGTTTCTTTTGAACTAGCCATGAGCTCTGTGGTGTCGTCGAGAGACGTTCTGCGAGCGAAGACGGAGGATGACGGCTAGAGGCTAGTCACTGGATTTCACGGTGACCTATCCTCAGAGTGCGCCAGTCGTACGTGTGAACACAAGAGGGAACGGGATGATCTAACTCGCCCTGGAGTCTGCCGGTCTTCGCGGCAAACCGGGGCACCGGTCATGCTCTTCTCCTCTGCTCTGTGTCATCCACGCCACCTCGGGATCCGCTGATCTTGCCATTGGCTGTAACGTTTATGCCATCTTCTCCAAATCCCTCATATCCGGGCCATCGTCTTGGATTGCAACTTCATCCTCCACTTCACCTCTTCGCTGCGAAGAAATCCACGTTTGGAGTTGGAGTTTTGGATTGGCGGTAACCCGTTGACCTTATGTTTTGAGTGTCACAAATCCCAAGGATCACGGCCGTTGGAGTTTGATAAACTCGTCAGGGAGATCAACGATAAGCCGCGCGTTAACATGTTTCAAATCAAGTGGCGAGTGCTGTGATCTTTTTCCCTTTTGTAGTGTTGACAACACTGAGGCCCGTGCTTGGGGATGTACTGGAGCAGCCTAACCTTGCCTCGGCTGGAGCTGCGACGTCTGCGGCCGTTCCATCAGTAGACACTTACTCAGCAGGCGAGGATGATGAAGAGGACGCGGAGGACGCGAAGAAGGACCCGGACGCAAAGTCAACTGGTACTGACAAGACCCATGAACCCCGCGTTCCAGGGTTACCACATTCCTCAAATCTAGAACATTTCAAACGCGCAATCACACGTATTGTGCTGTTGTTGTCCATTTGTATTCTGATATTAACGGGGTTGTAATTTATGGAACGCGCTTTCATCTCACTCGTCGGTGAATGGTTATGTGTGTGGTCTGTCATCGTCTCTGCCACATGTTGACCATCTTTCTGAACTGAGCGGGCTCTGCGCTGCCGGTGCGAGGATGAATAACCTCATCGACCTATGGTGCGGCTTTGGCAAAGCATGCTACCTCCACGGGCTCTTCACACCAGTGCTCGTTGTCGGATATCCGCCAGAAGTCAATGAGAAAGCCTGGTGTAGTACTGGTACAAAACTGTGGGCAAATATAATACAAGGGAGGCTCAAGATAAAGTCTGAGGTGAGAAAGTGATACATAGTGAAATAGACGACGGGAAAAAAATCACTGAGAGTGGAATGGAATTTGATGGGGTGGAGAGGCGGGCGGAGTTCTGGGGAACAGGTCACAGATGAAGGAGGGGTATTCATGGCCTGAATTGAATGATGATTGGCTCCTCGCGACGACCATCCACCAAGGCCAAAAAGTTTCCCTCCCATACCACATCACCCACAGTCTTCACCTTCCAGTTCGGAGGCAGCCAGAAGACTTTCCTGCCCGTGGAATCCTCGATCCATCTGCCCCCCCGCCCAACACAAAACCCATCACGGGACGGAAGCAAGGCAAGCAATGACCACTCATCCTGTAGAACATGCTCAGCACGGCCCGCAAAGTGCCCCCCCTCAATTTCCAGTTGCGTGAAATAGTTAGGAGAAAACAAACTGGAATCTTGGAACCAGAAGCACAGTTTGAACCCACAGAGGGAAAACCTGGCACCGTAGGGCCGGCAGTCCTTTGGTGGCGGGCAGCTACCGATGATTTGCTGGGATTCCACATCATATAAGAAGAAATCGTCGGGGATCCATCTGATGCCGACAATCTGGGTGCCATCAATGGAAAATTCAAGGGCATCGACATTCTCTAAGTCTTCCAGGATCCCATAATCAGCGGGCCCCAACTCCCTCGCGCCACCAATTTCAAGATCCCACCTGGCTAGCCCACTTCTGCCCAACACCAAGATGGTGCTGTCAACAAGCCTTATACATTGAATCCCTGGCCCCACGTCGACGGAGTGTTGAGGGGTCCCTGAGATAGCATCGAGGATTGTGATAATGTGGCCCTGTCTCTGTGCCGTTGCGATCCATGTCCCATCCGTCGAACTTGTCACCAAATGTTTCCAGACAGGCGACCTGATGCCAGGGTTCGGAGACGTCGAGAGACTAACGCCATTGTCTGGGCACAGCAATTGGATCCCGGCTGGGTTCCAAGCTAAAATTGAGGTCGTGGTGGGTGAGAATGAAAACCCCTTGTATTGTAATCGGGGTCGGACGGTGCTCCATAGGATGTAACCGGCGGGAGTGTTCTTCCAAATGCTAATGTCACTGCTCAGCATTCCGCAGGCGAAGAGGCGCCCATCGGGAGAGAAAATTCCTGGTGAATCGTGGTAGAGTGGATCATTGGTTTCGGTGTGTAGCAGTGTATTTGAGTGACGGACATCAAGTATGATGACCTTCGTACGCGTGACGAATGATGCATGGAAGGAAGCCGGAGAGAAAGAGAATTCTCCGTCATGTCGTGGCACGGGGAACGACTGGACCACGGTGGGCGAGGTGGTTGAGGTTGGTCCAAACTCCCGGATGCTGATTTCTGGACCGGAGCGTGTGACAAAGTAGAGAGATTCCTCATGGATCCAAGAGGAGCCCAGCTGCCAATCCCGTGGTACCCGTTGATCCTCGTGTGGCACTCTGGTGCTAAGTGTAACATCCCGAAGAAAGATGTGGATCATCCTGGCAATTACGGCCATTGGATCTATACAGACTCTCCCTAAGGCGACTTGCCGAGCTGTATGGAACTCCTTGATGATAATACCCGTCTGGATGTCCCAAGCAACGAGCCTGTGACCCATTGGGGGATCGACGCCCGAGGATTGAGAGCCATGTTGCAACATCGACCATGTATAATATACAGCGATCATCAGTCGTCCATTGGGCGAAAACGCGAGAGCATCCTGATATGATTCCTCGGAGCCAGGAAGCTCAAGGACGTATGACATTTCAAGGGTGCTTGAATCCCGAACTTCGATGTCTCTGCCGGAACTAGTTGCGACGAATTGTCCACATGGTGACCAAGTTGCATTAAATGTAGGAGCTGTATCCGATTTGATTTCGGCAATTGCCGTGCACCAATCCCATGAGGTAGAGATCCCTGTCACGACCCTCGCCACGGAGGAAATCTGTTGCGTATACAGCTTTCGGATGATCGACGAAGCTGGGGCCAGCGGGAGTGCCGAGTGGTAGATATGGGGGGAGGATTCGCTGATGACCTCGAAGAACTCCGTCACAAAGCGAAGGCAATCTTTGGTGGTTTCAAAGAGAGGCTGGAAGTCCTCCGGGACCTTGATCTAGGGGTTGTTCGTCATTGATATCTTGGCTACTCCCGGAACCATAAATTCGGACCCACCTCGTTCAACCATTGCATAGTGGCGGTCAACGCACGTGCAGCATCACCAACAACACCGAGAACGCTCAATACCTCCAGCCAAAAGAGGAGATTTTCCTCCAGAAAACGACGTAGCGCTGACAACACATCTGGAACCAGGTGCTCCGTGGTGACGAGGTGGTTGTACCATGACCTGCACGCATATACCAGCGCACCGCCGAGAGTCGTCTCTCCAAGGCTTCGCAAACCCTCCATGTCGGAATTGAGGGAATAGTCGGGGATCGAGAACATGTTCTTCTCCAGCGACCGATCCATAAGTCCAAAGCATCGCAGAACAAGCTCGGCGTGTAAGTCGGGGAATATGTAGAAACGTTGGTCACTGCAACGGGATGGATCCGTCATGAAGTCAGGAAACGACTTGTGGAACGGTCGGGTAGGTTGGTCGATGTCTTCGTCCAGTACCAGCAGCGATTGGACCGACTCGAGGAGGGGTACGACCACATCACATTCAGCATCGATCAAATCGGAAATCGCGGACGGTGAGAGAGGGTTTGTGACGAGAACCACAGCGCCCAGGACTGAACGGACCAAAACGTCGTCATCAGCATTGTCCTGGGGAAAGGCGGCGCTTAGAATTGACGCATACAGCGAGTCGAGACTGTTATACACCTTCAACCCGGTCTGTCCTTCGTGAACCGTGATTTCCGGGGATGCCATGATCACTTCAAGTCGATCCGAGGGACGTCTGAACCTGTGTTGAAGGAATTTCACCGTCGCAACGGCATACACAAAGAAGCCAGCCGCCCTACGACACAGTGAATCCACCTGATCATCTGTCGGCCACCCCCTGCTTGTGCGCCTTTGGTGAGCGAGTTTGGATAACTCGTGTTTGAAAAAGAGCCGGATGTCGTTGTCTACCGTGGAACGTTCGACCTGGTGCAGAATGAAGACATCCGCCGCGTTCTTCAGCAGTGGACCACGGAAGCCTGACATGATGTGTGTTTCTGGCCTGCTGGTTATGAAGAATTTGACCTTGGGAATTTTGGAAACCAACTGCCCCAGTATGAGCAGGATAGCTGACTCTGGGTCTTCATCCTTGCACTCATCGAGCGCATCGATCACAATCACAGTGGGGACTTTTTCCGAGAGAAGGGGTTCCACAATCAATCTCTGCATCTGGGACAGGAGCGACTCGTGCACGACGTCTGCATTGGATCGAAGGAGGGGGATAAGGGAGGATCGGAAGGCTGGATATTTCTGTGCGAGTTGGAATGCCAGTGTGGGAAAGATGAGGTGGAGGTCGTTTCGATCCTCTACGCCTCTCGAACAGAAGAACGACGCTCCGAGGCGGCCGTCGGCGAGGACCTGTTCTGCAACCGTTTGCGCGATGGCTGATTTCCCCGTCCCAGCGAGTCCATTGAGCCAAAACACGGGGGATGTGTCCAAACCCCTAGCCCAACGCTCGATCGCTTTCAACACGCTCTCGCGCGTCCCCTTCAAGCAACCGTTCCTGTCTCCGTGCTGGTACCCAGCGCCGTGGGCGCGACGGCAGCTGTTGAGCACCGCCCACTCGTCTACCGAACCATTAGTGCACGCTAAAAGAAAGCGGAGGTTCACCGGACCTGAATCCTGCAACGGCCGGTCAGTTACTGAGACCAATCAAAGCCACGAGCGGCTCACAATCATTTTGCGGTTCTGCTCGTACATGGCGTTCTGTTGGGCGAGCTAGACGGCAATTCAATAGTGCATCCTTGAAGCCACTAGAAGCCAGGACTGACTTGGTACTCCATGAGAGCATCTCTAGCGAGCTCTACGAGTTTGCAGACCGTTTGTACGTCTGCGTCATCTTCGCGGTATCCAGGTGCGTTCGACCGCTCGTAAATGAGGTACAACTTTCCGTTGATCTCTTCAAGAGCTCTGAAATAGACGGGTTTGACCTGAAATCCCGATTTAGACACATCGAGACGTACCCCAGTAGGACCACCCTTCGCTTGGATTCGGCTTCGTCCTCGATATCACTTCCCCCCGGGTTGAATCTACCCAACCTCGCGAGGGTTGACTCTATCTTTTCCTTTACCCCCGGGGCGGTCTAAACAGAATATCAATGGGCGGCTCGCAACTCGCTCGCGATACTAGTTACCTCGCGTAGTTTCAAAAGATCGTGCAAGGAAATCTTCGTTTGACCAATCAACCGTAAGCTCCGATGGTAAAAACGATGGAGGAAGACTCACGGCCAACTTCGTAACTTGGTTTTCTATGGATTGTTGTTGCGATACCTATCTCCAAGACGTCAACTTAACCCGATCTCGACTGAAGACCACCGGAGGCCCACCTGGTAGACAAGGATCGCTCGACGAAGCAGTTCGATGAGTTTGACGACCGTTCCCGAGTCCTGCGCTTTATCTAGAATCCTGGTAGCTCTTCCTTTCCCCAATAGTTCCTGTGATTGTTTCTCGATATCTTCCAATGATCTACGGAGAATCAGGCTGGGTCAGAAAGGCGTGACAAAAAGGATGCGATACAAACCGTGTAAGCTCTTTCAGTCGCTCTGCCTCCTCAGAACTTCCGCCGGCGCTGCCTTTCGTCACGCAGTCTCTCAATTTGATAAGCCACGGAAAAAGATCCTCAAGTTTGTCCTGGACATCTTGGCTTTCCTGGGATGGATGCGTCAGCGACATCATGGGGCGATTCGACGGACGCGCACCTCGTAGTGTTTGACGAGCGCAGTAATGCCTCCCAAACACGATTTGAGAGGTGGGAGAGCATCGGCCGACTCCTTCGCGATGTCTAGCACGATCTTGCTCCCATCGATGATTCGTCGTTTCGTCGCTGTGGGAAGGCGTGAGCTTCGACGAAGGGAATAACTCGGTCTCGTACTTGAGCTTGGAGCCATGGACCGCAATTTCTCCCGAATTTTGGACATTATTGGGTCGAAAGGTGGATTTGAGAAGGGTAGCTCGTCGTTGTCGTTTTCGTCGGAGAGGAGGGCGCCTATCATCACGAGGAGACTTGGGCGGTGGGCTCAACGTAGATCGCCTCATTTGGATCTGAGGCAGCTGTGGTAGGTTCCAGCCACTTTGCATATCCCGAACGTTTGGCACATCAGATTGGCCACGCTGGGAGGAGGCTCGAGCTAGGCTGGAATCCAGCCTCAAATTCAGAGCAGATTCGGAGGAGGATGCGACGGGGAGACTGCTGTGGGGGGACGCTTCTCGAGCGGACCTCGCCCAATTGTTGTTTAAGTCTCCGTGAGGATCCAGGCGTCAGCGCTTCATTCTTTGTGATAGAAGTTTCTACCGTTCCCACAATGGGTGAAGATGTTGTTCGTTACTTGGGTCGATGTCCGTTGTGGAGGACAGATGTGATGTTGCCTGTTCGTGCACTGGTATAAACGCCGCCAGCTGGCTCTTGAAAACAGGGTGTGTCCGGACTCTGTCCCCCTTTACTGCACCCTTACCCAAGTTTCTCAAGCAGCCTAACCTCGGGCTGAATGCACGCACAAACCCGACGTCCACAGCCATGACCTGCCACAAGACGAGATCAATTTTGCAACTGCCGGACGAGGTGATCGTTGGCTCGACTTTTACTCCCCCTTCTCTTCCCCAACCACCACAGGCTGCATGCCGAGATGCGCGTCCTGCACAGACGAAGACGAGCGGGAATGTCTGAGTTTGCTCAAGTTGATGGCTCCCAGCTGTTGTAGGTGTTGACCCTCACCTCAATAGATGGACCAGAAAAAGGAGCAAGCCCCGAGTGGGTAGTGCGGTGGGAATGAGTGGCTGGAAAACAAGGATAAATCGGTCGTCGACATGATGGCGAGGGTCTCTAGGGCGAAGGAAATGATAAGGGGAGTGCGGAGCATCAGCAAAACCGATCGGTCGCTGTGAGGCTCTGTGGATTCTGTGACGACCGATCGTCACAGACTTACCCCCCGCTTCCACAGGAAGGTCACAGCACCACAACGACTCGGCTAGATAGGTCCGCGCTGGGATTCTGGGCCAATGTGACGTCTGTGACTCTGGGTGACGTGTCGGGTGTCAGGTGCTGTGTCGGGTGTCAGGTGCTTTTTCCAGGGGGGGTGGGATGAGGCGGAACATATCAGGCTCGCACATTAATGAAAAAACATTATCTGTATTCAGAGGTGTATATAGAGTACCATAAACGAGTGTGCTATGTTTCAGTAATGTCATTAAAATCAAATGCGGAATGGAGCAAAACGAGAGGCGAAAAGGCAAGAGTCGTTATCGGCAAATTGGCGGGTGTCATCTTCACTGGTCCGCGGGATCGTCCTCATCATCCTCGTCCTCCTCGTCCTCCTCGTCGTCCTCGGACTCTGGGAGACTTTGAACAAACGAGCTGGTGAATGCAATCAGCCAATGTTCTTCAGCTCGGAAGAAGGGGAGCCGGAAATACCTGTCAGTTGCCCAGGAACTGAGGCGATCGACCACGAGGTCGTCATCTTCATCTTCAATGCAGCGGTCGATCCATCCTCGAGTGTTGCCATAGCCATCAATGTACTTGGCGCATTCAAATGCCTTCTGGACAAAGTGGCCAGTTTGCCATTCTTCGAGGGCACAGAGATACTGTGGGCGAGAGTTAGAATCTGCTCCCCTTCTTATCAAATGATGCCACTTACTGCAGTTGCGGCCAACGAAACCATACTGGGAGTGACCGAAGATTTCCATTCCTTGTCCCCAAATGCCTGGCACTTGAGGGCGCGTTGCCATTTGTCTTCCTCATAGAAGCTCTTACAGAGCTTCTCAAGGATTGGGTGAGCAAGGCGGCTGCCCTGTAAATCCTTCAGTCAACTGATGATGAAAGGGAGAAGACGCCTACCTCTAGTGTCGGAGGATTGTTGAGGTATGCAAAGCGGAAAAGGCGATTGGCGACAATGGCGCGAACGTGCCTGGGATCATGGGTAGGTTCTGGTGGAGCCTTGGCGTTCTTCTTTTCTGTTCTCGAGGCCATTGAACGGATGTCCGATACGGGCAGGTGGAGCATAGCCTTGTCTTTATCTGAAGTCAACGGGAAGAGCTCAGTATCCACCCCTACAAGAATCTTCGCGAGCTTCTTCAATTCACTTCGGCAGGTTGAGATCTCGTTCAGTAACTGTGGCAGTTCCATTCAACACGTTAGCCGACTTGACACCTTGATGATCAAGGTCACTCACGATTAACAGCATATGGTTGTTCCACGAGAATTCTGTTCGGTAGCACACGTGAGCAATTAAAAATGTCTCTCTGCTAAGTGGACGTACCGGGCTCAAGAACGAGGCCCTCACTGCATAGGGTTGTGTATATTTCATGGAAACTCTCAGTGGCCATGACGCGGACGTCATTGGGACCAGGGAAGGGGTTGTAGAGTAAGATTGAAGAGCGGCAGAGGTCCTTGGATTTGATCAGGACTTTCCGCCATCCGCTTGGGTAACATCCCATGCCCTTCGATTGCTTCGCATTGTCGTCCTGAGACGGCGGAACAGGAGTGGGCTTGACCGGACGCAGTGGAAGAGAGACTCCTCTGTACTGAGCGAGAGCCGCGTGAATGAGGTCGATCACCGGGAGCTAGAAATGAATCAATAAATTTTGATGTGCCATAAAGCACAATGCACGAACCGTGGTACTTTGGTTCTGAATGGACGTCGATGGATGGCTGCTGTTCGTTGGGGCAGGAACCTCGGTCTCATCGTCGCTTTCGCTGCTTTGATTGCTTCCGATATCCTGGAGCCCTGAGGTGAAGACGTCATCCATCAGTGAATCGACTACCGGTTCCGGTTTTGGGACCTTGACAGTCGGTTTGGTTAAGCGCGGTGTGGGGCGTATAGGCGTTGGGGGAGCAGGGGTCGAGATCTATTGAGAAAGGGCGTTAGCAGGGTTGAAGAAGGGAAGGAAGGGTCGTACCGGGCTTGGGATCGGTCCGGCAGGAACAGGGGTTGTTGCTGACTTGGCCGATTTCTTGGAGGCCTGCGCCTTGTTGCGCTTAGCTTGCGCCTGGGCCGATGCGTTGTCAGCGGCAATCTAAGCAAATCGAGATAACACTGACCTTTGCTGCCGCCGTCTTGGGCCGTTTCACTTTCTTCGGGTTGGGGGCCTCGACGATCTCAGGACTTGCTGGGAGTTGGCCGACGACATCGGCGTCGAGAAACGACTTCCGCTTCGTAGCAGACGCCGTGATTTGCTTTGAGACCTTCACCTTCTGTGTGAGTGCGCCCCCTGTCCCACGGCCAGGCCGGTTGAATTCACGACCTGCGGTTGGCGCCGGCGTAGGTGTTTCTGGCAAGGCAGGAACGACGTTAGCACGCTGAGATACGGGCTGGGGTACAGGTGGGGGAGGGAGAGAGCCATTCTGAGAAGAAAAGAGTGCGAGGTACTCCAGGAACCCAGCTGGTGGGGGAGGCATGGGGCCGCCAGGGGCGTCTGGTTGAGCCATAATGAACGAGTACCCTGGTGGGAGAGACCTAGGGTTTGAAAGGAGGGGAATCAAGCTTATATACGGATTGGTGCAACGAACATGAGGTAGACATGATTCGGCCGGTTACATATTGTAATGTAATACTTCACACTGATTCGGCGGGCCCATCTGATGATCTGGTAAAAATTTGGTCATTCGTACGGCAAACCAAACACGCACCGTCACTGGCAGCTCCGGTATCGGGTGCTGTGATAGTGTTCGAAGGGACAATGGTGTTGGAAGACGTGTTGGAAGGCATGTTGGAAGACGTGTTGGAAGGCGTGTCGGAAGGCGTGGAAAGGGCGTGGATGGGAATACCGTGCGCGCGCATCCGGGACCTGATTTGGCCAATGCAGGAGTCCGCCAACGAGAGCAGGCGGCCCGCATTCTCTACCCGCTCTGAATATACTACAATATCTAATAGCGCCTGGGAAAGTAGTTGGCTGGCCTCGGTAGACTCGAGAGCTACTTTTTCGCGAAGGCGCCTTGCGTTGGTGAGAATCTGTTTTGCAGCTGCGACTTGCTCGGTTGAGGTGGGTGACAAAATCAAATTTCCTGAAGGCTGCCGAGTCCGAGTTAGCAAAAGTCTGAACGCTAAAAAAATAGCCATACCGGAATTTGAGCATCAAGGAGACGCAGTTGCTCAATAATGTGAGATAGGGTGAGTGATGTTGGGTGTGACATTGGGGCGGAAGTTGAGTTGTGGTCTTGCATCGGTCCCACGCTGGGACCAGACATTTCATGATCGTGATCTTCCACATCCCCTCCACGTCTCCATCAGTCCCCAGCCTCAAGGTCTCAACGCTCATCGCTCAACTTACCTCAATGGCTGGCTCAACAGCCAGCACATCTTTCACCCTCGATGGCCAATGCCCTTCGTGCCTCAAGCGGTTCGAAAACGACAATTCCGTCCTGCGCCACATGAATAGCCAGAGGACTTCGTGTATGTCGTGGTTTGACTTCATGGAATCCATCCCCCCCCCCATTCAGCGTGTCTCTTCTGACACTGGACCCAATCACACCTCACGCAACGACAATTCTTCTGGTTCTGACGAGCTCATGGATGACGATGAGGCCATCAGCAATCCAACCGTCGCGCGTTACGAAGACGTCCATCCTAACATCCCTCAAGTTCTCGGGACCGGTGCAGGGTTCATCGACATCTTCAACTCCGACCGCCACGCAGAGAAGAGGAAGCAAAATCTATACCACCCGTTCTCCTCCAAGATGGAATGGGGCCTTGCCTCATGGTTGTCACGCTCTGGCCTCTCGATGAGAGCCATTGATGACTTTTTAGCATTACCAATTGTACGTACTACGAATAGTGCAGCTGGCCCCTTACTGATGAAACGTCAAGATCCAGCAACTTTCGCTTTCCTTCACAGCTGCGAAAACGCTCCGCAGCCGCATGGAAGACCTCCCGAAGGCGCCCACCTGGAAGATGCAGCCGGTCTCTCTGAACGGATATAAAACGGCAAAACCGGTTGTTCTCTTCTATCGTGATCCGCTCGAGATCATTCAAACCCTCCTTCGGAACCCGATTTTCGAAGGGAAGTGGGCATTTACCTCTCGACGAGTCTATCAGGATTCCGACCGACAGAACCGCCTCTACGGCGATTGGATGACAAGCGATGGGGCGTGGTCGGCACAAGTAAGTAATCTCTTTGTCCCTCTTCTCATGAAAACGAGCTAACCATACTCGCTAGTCCGCTCTCCCAGAAGGTGGAACCCTCCTCGGCATAACCCTCTCTTCTGACAAAACCAACATTTCGATTGCAACTGGCGACCGGGTCGCGCACCCCCTCCTCCTCACGCTTGCGAACCTCTCTATGGGCGTTCGAATGAAGTCGACACATCACGCCCTCCCCCTGATCGCTCTACTCCCCTGTCCCAGATTCATCGGTCTCAAAAAGTCACTCCACGGCGTTATGGAAAATCGACTTGTTCATCACTGCCTTGATCTCGTCTCCGAACCATTGAAGCAGGCATCCGCGAACGGTGCTCTCATGTCTGATTCGCTCGGCCGCATTCGTTGCTGTTTCACCCCAATCATCGCGTACATCGTTGACACGCCCGAAGCAGCGGTCATTGCTGGCGTCGGGGGGAAAACTTCTCACCTAACCCTCGCATCATACAAAACGTTTGGGGATCATTTCCGTCACCCGACTCGCTTAGGATCTGTCACCCTTTCCCAAATCGGTTCCATCTCAAACGACGTTGATCCCTGGGACCTCGAGTTGTATGCCAAGGAGGCCCAGCAACGTTTCAGGCTCAACGGCGTCCATCTTCCCTTCTGGCGAAATTGGTCCCTGCCCGACGGTACGATCGCCGAACCGAGTCAGTTCCTGACTCCCGAACCTCTCCACCATTGGCACAAGCAGTTTTGGGATCATGACGCCAAGTGGTCCATCCGTGCTGTTGGAAGCGAAGAAATCGACTTCCGTTTCTCTCTGTTGCAACCTTGTGTCGGCTTTCGACACTTCAAAGTCGGCATCTCCTCACTCAAACAGGTCACTGGCCGCGACCACCGCAACGTCCAACGTTACCTCATTCCGATTATTGCCGACGCCGCCCCAAAGGATTTTGTTCGCTGCATCAGAGCGCTCGCTGATTTTCGCTACCTCGCTCAGTCACGATCGATCGACAGTCGCACCATTGCAGAAATATCCGACGCACTCCACATCTTCCATCAAAAAAAACAATCCATTCTCGACGCCGGAGCAAGGGTTGGAAAGGGAAACAAACCGATCGAGAACTTCTTCATTCCCAAGCTTGAATTCTTCCACAGTGTTGTCATGAGCATCAAGTGGTCCGGAGCCCCCATCCAGTGGTCTGCTGACCCAACAGAGCGCGCCCATATCGATGTCATCAAGATCCCCTCCGAGAATACCAATAACGGCCAGTATGGCCCTCAAATCTGTCAATACCTTGATCGCGAAGAGAAGGGACGCCTCTTCGACCTCGCGACGGCCATCTGCGACGCTGGAGGTGATTTGGAATCCATTCTATATGGCTCAGCTGGCAACCAAGCCGATGATGGAAATGTGGAATTGGATGACGAGTTAAATGTGGGTTGGATCGAGGAGCTCGAAACCGTTGCCACTGCCTGTGGCCCATCTCGCAAGCAAGTTAACCTGTTCGCAATCGCTGACGCCTTGGTCACGCGCGTTATGTTGGAAGGATTCACAAGCATCCCACGACCACTGCGCACCTTCTCGACTCCCTGGGCCGCGTTCAACGTCAACCGAAAGCCGGACATCCCCCGGATCTCTATCAACGCTCTCGCCGAAATCTACAGACTGCCGGATCTTCGCCCAGCCCTCCTCGACTTCTCCCAGCGTCTCGGCAATCCCTCATCTCATCACATCGGTGGACGACGAGGGACTCACACCGATACACAGCTTCCTTTCACCGACGTAATGGTGTGGTACTCACTTCGCATGCAGACATTTTCGGTGGACGACGACTCGGTCACGCTTCCTCGACGCCTCAATGCGATACCTCCCTGTGACTCGTGGGCCCTTGGACGATATGACACCGCGCTATTTGTTCACGACGAAGCAAGTCCTGCACTTTCGCCGGACGTCGGGTTTGCTGGTAAGCTCATATGTATTACCTACCCACCGCAACCGTTGATTTCCTGTCCAGGATATGACATTGCCCAGATCCGACTCATCCTCCACCCGATCTGGAACCGGGAGATTTCCAACGCGCCGTCATACTTGGTGTACGCTCAAAGGTTTGATATCATCCCTCAACCCACCGCCGCCCCTCCTACTCGTTCCGCAATCCCTGATCCCATCACCGGCCTCTACATCGTCAAACGAGCGCTTCGCGCGGACAGGTCACGCATCGGTGACATCCTTCCCCTCACTCATTGCCGCATGCCCATCCAGCTCGTTCCCCGGTTCGGCACAGAGGCGGATGCCCGACTTACCAGTAGCAACAGCATGGAGTGGAGTAAGGAGTTCTTTCTAAACGCGTATTTCGATAAAGACATATTTCAGTATTTACGAAGCTCTCGTCCGTAGTCGCCAATCATCATTTAGCCTGTAACTGCTTGAAATCCCACAATAAATCTGTTTTCGTGTCACTCTTGCCGCATTTAACTTTAATTTTTCAAAGACTCTACAGAACCACAGTAAATATAAAATTTCCATCCAGCAACCCAGCGCTCCAGCACCTCAGAATATGACCCCAGTATCACAGCCCCTCAGCAGTTTCGGGGACCGTGGCCAGATGCTGGAAATCACGCGCAGCGCCACAGCCGTGACAGCGCGCGATCGGTTTTGCTGATGGAGAGGGTGGTGGGATTTGTCAGAGCCTGCGGTCTGCGAGGACTAGTAGTAGTAGGTTTCGATTCGATTCAAACGCCGAGGCGACGTTCTGTCTTGTGAGGAAATTCTATTTACTACACGCCATTCGTAAGACAAAGACATGGTGATGAGAAATGTAAGGAATCTGATGTGAGTAGTAAGGTACAAAGCACGAGTAATGCGCAGCATGGACAAGAAAAAATCAGACTATGTACAACATCGAAGAAAGCACGAAAAGGAAACGAAACACCAACAACCCAAGTTAATCGGCATACATAGCGTACACTCTATACAGTATATCTTCATCGAGAGCCTTTAACCTCAAGCACCTTTGGAATAACTTCTTGTCGATCGGGAATCGCAGCTTGCTCGCAAGGTGCTGGCCCGTCACCAGGCTTTTGATCACCCCAGCGATTCGTCTCTGCTTTTGGATGTTGATAAGAGGTTCAAGTTGCATCGAAGGGGGTAGAGGTGCGAGAGCGGCGAAAACTTCTGGGTGTGCGGGCGGCTCGAAGGCATTGGTTTCTGGATCAATGCAGACAGGTTCATTCGGGGAAGTGGGGTCTATGAGATCCGGCAACTGGCAGTGGCGGTGCAGTTGAGAGAGGTATTGACCTAAGCCAAACAATGTGAGACCACGTAAACTCTCAACGCTACAGCAGCGCGTACCTAGGAAAGGAATACAGGTCGTGCGTGGCTGAATCTTTCCTTCCCCCTTCCCTTTACCCATCGGCGATGCATCCGCACCGATCGCAGAGGAGTCACGGGGATTTACGCTGATCGGCTCTGCTTCGATCGCCGCTTCCACTTCTTGACGGAGATACCTAAAGTCCCCAGCCGCGCCGGTAACGAGCCTAAGGTCCCGATATACTCGCGCCTCGGAAGAGCCGAGCTTCTCCCAACGTTTGCCAACAGCTCGAGTAACCCAGCTACTTTGCAGACCGGCAAGCAGGGATATCAACGTGTTGAACGCCCCGCGTTCGTACAGTTTCTAAAGAACTTGCATTAGTCAAGGCAGTAGTGACCAAATGTGAACCGTACCCATGCAACGCGGATGAACTTGGACACCAGGTTCAAGCGCTCATTCGGCAGAGTCATCACGATCTCGGAAGCGACGAACTTCGCGAACAGGTTAAATCTTCCCCTAAATGCAACAAGCGCGCTCGTCTTCGCGGTGATCCTACCCTCAGCCTTGTACCTTGCCCGTTCCTTCAGGAACTGCGCCCAATCAAGGACGTTCGACTCTTCCACTGAGTTTCTCCAATCGTCGACCACGAGCTCCTCAAACTTGAGTCCGATGAACAGCTCCCGTTCGATGATCGCAAGGTGTTCAGCAAGCGGTCCGGCTCTAACCGTTAGGACGAACGACCGATAAGGTTTGTTCGGAGGCACGAAAGTAGTAGGATGTAGTGGTCTGATCCCCCCGCTCGCTGGACTTGGAAGTCCAGCGCCAGAGGGTGGGCACGGCCGAGAGGCGACGCGGCTCTGCAAGATTTCCATAGGGACAGCATCATCGAGCGCTTGGATGGAATCTGAGCCCATCTTCGGCGACCCAGGACCAGATCGTGTGGCGTCCACCGTAGCCTTCGAAGCGTGGGTCTGGGCCACGGGGGTCTCTACTTCCGGAGATAACCCTTCATTCGCGGATGAAGATTGAGAAGCCCTCTTCGTATCCAATGACATTCTTTGTGATGGATTTTTCTCCGGAAGGTTTACAGGGAGTGACTTGACGACTCCAAACTCGTCCACCTCGCTAGATCCTTCGTCCTCGTCAGAATCGTCCATCGGAAACCTTGGTTTCTCCTCTCCATACAACCCATTGACCATTCTCTCCCTGATAGACTTGACCCACGTCTCGACCTTGCTCTGCTTCACCATCTGTTGCGTCTGATTGATCCTCCCCTCGAGCCTGTTCAAAGCCGCGTCCACGTCGCCAGCCTCTTCGTCATCGGTCAGCGAATCGACGATGGCATTAACTTGCCACTGTTGGATACCGCGTCCCAGCCGCGGATGCTCCTCATCCTCCGCTCCGGAAGCGGTGGTGTATCTCCTATTCTCGGTATCATCCGTGGCGTTCGAGGAGGCGATTGAACTTGACACAGCAGAGATGACGCTCGTATGGGCCCCAGCAGCGCCGAAAGAAGAAACACTTTCAGGCCGGACGAACTGGAAATCCCTCCTCATCGGTAGTTTCTTCGGTAGTCTCCTCAACCCAGGTGGACCGCCGGGATCAGAAGGACCTGCACCGAGTTTCCCTGCATTAGAATCATCTTCGGACGAAGACATATCAGACAGATCTAGCTCATCGATTGAAACGACATCGATTTGCCAACGACCATCGGGGTCCTGTCCATTCTCCGGAATATCCCAGTAAGAGTCGTGTTGAAACCGATGCTGGTATCCGCCTTTCGTGAGACCACGACCGCTTGAAGGACCAGGGATGTTCGGTGGCGGCGGCGATGAAGCAGGGGAATCAGGTTGCGGGCCACTCAGCAAAGACTCGTGCGCTTGTCTCCTTGATTTCTCCGAATCGTAGGATTCCGGAGAAGCGGGTCTGGAATCTGGCCGGAGAGGGGTCTCCTCGTCTTCAGGGTGTGGGGTCGTATCCTCGTCACGATCTGGAGCATTTTCCTCCACGAGTAAGTTTGCCTCTGGCTCATCATCGTCATCGGAGACTTCCCGCACCTCTACCCAAACGTCGTCCGAGACGGGAGAAAAGGCATCCTGGACATCACTCAAGGGAACGAGCTTCGACTCTTCGTCCACGTTAGCTGGAGGGAGAACCTCAGCATCATCTTGGTCCTCGGGTTCCTCGGAAACAACGTCAAGCCTCTCGGAACCATCCCTATCGCCTCCATTCGATGCGCTGGGTGAGACTGGAGTCGTCGAAGAAACACCGGTAATGATCCCTCCACCGTGCAAGCTTCCGATATCCTTCGCGCCGACCCCGGGCGTTCCAGGTAAAGAAATCGAGGGAGAGATCATGTTAGGGCTCGAAGGGTGGCTCGAGCTCCTAACGGAGCTAGAATGAACCGACGATGTGGTAGACGACGCGTGCGACTGCTGGTCAATCATCTTGAGATATTGTTCCATCCCTCCCTTGACCATCAACAGATCACCGGTTACGTTGGGTTCGAGGTTGAACGGGGAAACATCAAGAGAATCTGCCTGAGCCACTTGCAATTGGGAGCTTCCGCCCGGACCAGGAGCACTCCGATGATTCAGAACGCGTTTCCACCTTCCAAGCCTTCCTATCGTATTCGCGAACGCCCGAGAGAGTGGTTTATGGTGGAATGGTAGTGTGGAGGGGCTGGGGACAAAGATCCCGTTGTGCGGTCGCAAGGTCGCTGACGAAGGCGAATTCACCAGGTCGGGTGGCTGGGTGTGAGAGAGGATGGCTAGGTGCAAAGGTTGTTGAAGGATGGCAGCGTCCGCAGCCGATGAGGGGGATATCCCGGGTCCCTTCCCGGTAGCGCCGAACGATTGAGGGTGGTTCACCGAAGCAGCCCCAGAATCAGGTAGGAAATCCAAATCCACGTCTGAGTCTCCGTCAGTACCGCCAGGTGGACCAGACTTGCGCGACTGCTGGTTTGTTGCTCGCCGACTAGTTGAGGTCCGTGATTGAGGGAGTCCGGAGGAACGGGGTTTAGATGTCTGAATATTAATGCAATCCTTCGCCACCTTCTTCAACTTCCTCACAATGTCCTGGTACCAGCGATGAGTGTCCGTTTCATTTTGGAGAGATCACGAGGATGATAACGGCGCACCATGATATCCTTCTTCCCGTGCAGCGTCGGATCCTTCGCGAGCGTGTTCAGCCAATTCCCAAACAAGACCCTCAGTTCCCTGTTTGGCACGAAGTCGATCGCAAAGAAGGTCAACAACCAGTACCGAATTGCAATGAAGGTCCGGACTCGAACGATGCGTTTGACCATATCATTGTTATCCATGGCATCCTTGACGGTGAGATTGTTCCCGAATCCGTTTCCAATGTCCGGGTTGGAAGAGAGACGATACGAGCTCCGAACTGACTCAGCGGCGGAGGGGGGAGCAGAGGCCGAAGATTCGAGAGCCCAATGGAACCGGCAGATCAGAAGGTGGCACAAGTCGACAGCACTAACGTAGGTCCGGTACGTAAGAAAGAAAATGAGGAGCTCGTCATAATTTAACTCTGAGGTCAACTGAGCAATCCACCGCTCGATTGTGGCTGCGATCACCACCTTCCTCGGAGATTCTCCATTTGATGAAAGACCGAGATGGGATGAGGTGGAAGGTTGCACTCGGGATACGGGAGGTAACCCCTCCGCCTTTGAATTGGCCGGCCGAGTTGGCAGAGTATGGGTCGACGTAACGAGGCTGGCTGCAGATAGCGTCGTCAAGGAAGCAGTAGTCACTGTCAGTGCCTGTTGAGTTCCCGGTCCGGTAAGTGACATCGAACCTTTCTTCCCCTTCTTAGAGCTCAGCGTTTGGTCGTTGGAGCCTTGTGCGGTCATCGATCCGCGATTCGAGGCGCTCTCGGCGCCAGCTACAGAGCCTGTGAGCCTTGATACTCCACCGACACTCGCATTTACGTCCACACTGGTTCCATCTTCTTCGTTCGGGCCAAATCCATTCCAAACTTCCCCCCACATGACGAACCTCGGATCATCCTTTGGTGCGGCGCTCAACTCGTTCCGAGCACTCAACCGGATCACCGTTGTTTCCGGGCACTCAGCATCTTCGGATAACTTGTCGAGCAGGGGTAAACCGCGATACAACTGGAGCACGTCAAACACTTGCGTGGAGTATCTCGAGTGCGAGGATGTTTCCAAGCTCGGCGACTGAGTCTCTTGCGAGAACGCTTGAACCGTGGTAGACATCGAAGAATTGCGCATATGAATCGGTAGGGTCTGCTTGGATGGAACCGGGGTAGATGGAGGAAAAGATGATCCAGGGCTAGAAGACCCAGAGGATTCGTATTCATCCGCAGCGGCGTTGACGATTGTGGGGTCCGCTTCTGCCTCGGATTCTAGGATCGGCTTCGAGGTTTTAACGGACAACCTTCTTCGCTCCTTCCCCTTCCCACCGATCGACTGTCGAGATATAGGGTCAGCTCTAGCCGTGAGACCCGATTCAAAACTTTGCATCTCGCGAATGACAGGCCCATCGTTGACCTTGAGGTGGTCGGTGTACCTGTAGCCCCTGACTTCGTCTGCATCCCACACCCCACCATTCCCCCCCATATCCAATCCCAAACTGCCCTGACCATCCACGTCCAACTCCAGACACTTCCCGCTACCCCAACTCCTTTCCCTACCTCTACTCCTCTCTCTCATAACTGGTGGATCAAAATGTACGCCCCTGCCAAATGGGTTCTTTATTCCAGAGCCCTGATGTGGTCTATAGCCACCCTGATTGTGGGAGCTTGAACTCGCAGCGCTCCCGGAGATGTTCACGTCGGGTTTCCAACCGAGCCCTCCGTGCCCGGGGCCGTAGTTAGACGAGTCATCAAAAGAGCTAGTTTCCGAGAGGGTTTCTGCGTTCCACCCCATGATATCACTGAAAACGTCCCTTGTTGGTGGAGGGGGAAAGGATTTTTGGATTCTAGAGGAAATCGAGTCCATGCTGGCCAACCCATTGGTTACTGTCGTAACAGTTTCAGAATGATGGAGGGTCTGTCGAGGAATGTCCGCTCCTGTAACACTGTGCGCATGGGGTCTCCCGACAGCGTGATTGGAGATGGATGGGCCTTGCACAATCTGGGGAGGTGGATTTGATGGGACGGCTCCGATGTGTGGATTCTGGGCATTCGCCATTCCGAACATGTTCGACAGGGATCGTGCTTTCCTCAATCTACGATTTGGAAACGCGTTCGTGGAATCATTTCCCGATTGGGGGGAATGACCCAGTCCAGGGGGTATATTCGGCTGTTGATGCGGGTGCGAAGGAGGGATCGCGTTCGGTACCAGAGCCTTAGGTTGTGCGTTGATGTTGACGTGGGAGGACTTGAATATCGTCGGAGGGAGGAAGGTGTGCATGCTCATACGGGATCGGCGCTTGGTAGGACCAGAGGAGCTACTGGATTTAGTGGTACCAGTGCTTTGGGATGATCGAGGGGGCATGAATGCATCCTCACTGGAGAGTGCTGGCGGGGAGAGCTCCCGGTGTCTGTATTCTAAAAGTTAGAATTGAAACGGTTCGTGCGACATTGTCGAGATTGGTGGGATCATATCAAGAACTCACCCGACGCGGTACATCTGTTTCCCATGCTGATTAACAAAAGCAGTGATAGCGTAAGGGGATATGGCGTATGACCCCTTCGCCGGGCTTCCAACTCCAAGCCTCTCGTCGTACCGTTTCTTCAGCTCACGCGCAGCTGCTCCCGATGAGGTCTCGACAAAGCTGCCGTCTCCTACAGTCAAAAGGCAAAGGGGATATGTCAGTAAATAGGCGCTCGGAGTCAGTAATTACGCGAGTGGGGAAAGACAATAGTCGAGAATAGATGCCCGCCGGCTAGAAAGCCTCCGTGACCGTGTGTGAAAGCCACGTATTCGGAACCAAAAGGGCTAGGATCCGTGCACGTTGCAGATCTGAAAGACGCCGCAGGTGGGGAGCTCGCCTAGAGAACAACACGCGTGGTTTCCCTCCGTCTAACAGGGAAACGCGCAAGCAGGTCAAGGCTTTGCTTGACCGCCTCCAATATAGCAGGTTGTATGGAATAAAAAGAGCGCCAACTCACTTGCAATGGATATATCTGCGTTGGCAATTTCTGGAGGCAACTCATCGTCTGAGAGAACAAAACTCGACCGGGATTTGTTTGTCGAGGGGTTCGGGAGTGGTAAAAAAAGAGTACTGGTGGATTGTTCTGTGGGATTGAAGGAGGTGGAAGAGACCGAAGTGACTATGGATTCATCGCCACCAGAGGATTGACGATCTTCCATGGGGGGAGGAAGATCTTTGACTTTGTTTAAGGTCGTCGTGGCGGTCGTTGTTGTCGTTGGTGTCGTCGTTGTCATCTGTGGGAGAGGGATTGTGGAAGTCATTTGGTTGTCGTGGTCATCTTTGGCCTTGGTGGTTGTGGCCATGGTTAGGTCAGCGGCAGTGATCGACTGAAGCCTAACAAGCACGACCATGGACGGAGACTCGCCGACGACCCTCGTCTCCACAAAAGCTGCGCCCTCTGCCTCAGCGTTGACCACAGACTCCGTAACAGCGGCGACGACGAACTTCAAGGCTCAAACCCAGACGATTCACAACCCAGAAGTAAGACTTCCCGCCCAGGATATCTACCGGCGTTACGGACTAAGCTGTGTTCGCAGATAGACATCTTCGTCGCCTCTCAGCGTGGAGATGTAGACACCATTCGTACCCTCATTGATTCTGGTAGTGCCTCAGCAACGGACAGAGACCCTCAAAATATCACCCCCCTTCACTGGGCAGCAATCAACGCGCAGCTCGCCGCATGCCGATACCTCCTCGAACAAGGCGCTGAAGTCGACGCCCTGGGCGGAGACCTCGTCGCTACCCCCTTGCAATGGGCCGCTCGTAACGGATACATTTATATCATTCAGCTCCTCATCGCACATGGCGCAGATCCCAACATCACGGATACACAGGGATACAACACCCTACATCTCGTGACCCATTCCAGCAGCGTTATGCCTCTTTTGTACATACTTCACCAACCAATCAGTGTCGACTCACGAGACTCAGCGGGGCACACGTCCCTGATGTGGGCTGCATACCAAGGCGATGCGTTGAGTGTGGATATCCTTTTGAAACATGGGGCGAATGTTAACATCAAGGACGATGTTGGGCTCACACCTTTGCATTGGGCGGTCGTACGGGGAAACCGAATTTGCATCCGACGGTTGCTTGAGCATGGCGCCGAGATCAACGCCAAGGACAATGAAGGTCGGACTGCGCGAGATATGGCGGTCGAACTCAAAAGCTTGGGCGCATGGAAACGGGCTCTGGAGGAGGGGGATCTCACAGAAGATGGTGTCAAGCGGAAGAAACCCTTATCTGATGTGCGTTCGAAGTTCTCTTTCATGTGAATGCGTTAACATTTTGCTCAGAGAAACACCAAATTCCTGATCTTTATCCTCCCGACCGTATTCTTGTTCTTAATTTTCATGACCGTCACCATCCTGCCATGGTATACGGGTATTATTCTGGCCATGGCCCTATTTTTTGGCATGCACCACGTACGTCCCATTTTGTCTGGGGTGCATTTGACAAGCTGACGAACGGGGTTGGCTAGATCGTCACGCGTGTACTGCTCAACGCTCACAGTTACACCGACAGCGTGACACAAAGCCCCTACTTCTGCGGGATAATCTTTGGTTCTTTCGTATGGGTGGCTTATTGTTGGGTTACCCGACTCTTACACCGTATGTCCCTTGGTTATAGCCCCAAATTTCGCGTGGCTGACCGGACGCGAATTAGAATCGGAATCACACCCATTCTCTCACTTACTCTTTGCACTCTCACTTGGCCTGTGTGTGTACAACTTCTTCCGCTCGATAACCCTGGACCCAGGGACGGCCCCGAAACCAAGTAGTGATGCAGAACTCAAATCCGTAGGTTTACTTTCGCAACTACAGACCAGATGGTTGATCTGACTGAACCCGATTGATAGATCATTGAAGACTTGGCTTCCGAGGGGAGGCTGAACGGCCAAACTTTCTGCGTGACTTGTATGGCGAAACGACCGCTGAGGTCGAAGCACTGCCGGATCTGTGATAAATGCGTGGCTCGGCATGACCAGTGAGCATCTTGTCTATCAAACTCCGTTTTGGGAGAATTGATCATCCCGCAGTCACTGTCCGTGGGTATGGAATTGCGGTGAGTCGAACGGAAATCGACAACCGGGAATTTCCTTGTTTGCTCATCGCCGGTTTTAGTGGGAATGAACAACCATCGACAATTCGTGATCTTCGTGACGACCCTCGTCCTTGGTATCGGGTTGTTTGATTATCTCTCATACGCGTGTAAGTCTCCTCCCGATTACCTCCCAATCCTCCACTCATATTACGTGCCGCAGACTTTTCAGAGGTCTCGGCCTCGTCTAACCCGTCCAGCGACGTCTCCCCTTCGTGTCTATTTCCTACTTCAATGTGTTACACCATCTCCTACGATACCTTCTTGTTCGTCGTCGTCCTCTGGTCCACGCTCCAACTTTCGTGGACGATAATTTTGCTTGCCTCGCAACTCTGGCAGGTCTCTCGGCAGATGACCACTCTCGAAGTCTCGAATCTCGGCCGATACGGTTTCATGGGAGGACGAGGGACTTCGATGAGCGCACAGATGGGTGCCTCGCAACAGGTGGGCGGTGTGAGCGGTATCGATACCCCCGGCGCAGAAGGCGAGCTTGGGCATAAGCACCGCAATCACAAGGGATGTTGCGGTTCTGGATTCCTCATGCACCTTCTGGGCTTGGATCGGTTTACCAAGGGAAAGGCTACGGAGGGTCTCGCGCGATCGACGAGGGCGCACAATCCGTTCGATCTTGGATTCTTCGGGAACTGCAAGGACTTTTGGACGACAGGGAAAGAGCTGGGTGTTGAGTATGAGAGGGTGTATGACGTGCCCAAGGAAGGGTTCGTGGAGGCGAAGAAGAGGAAAGAGATCGAGGATGACTCGAGTTTGGGCTCTGGCTATGGAAGTGGAGGTTCCGGGGTGGGGTCTTTGAGGAAGAAGTTGACGATGAGTTTGAGTTTGGGGTCGTTTGGAAGGGGGAGGAGTGGGTATGAGCCTGTCAGCCAGGTGTGATGGGCTCTTTTATCCTTTTATTCAATATTTCATAGGAAACCGCGTTATCTGTTTGTCTCGTATTTATGGCAGCCGTTGTGCAAGTATTTGTTGTAATATCCTCCTTTCGTGGTGATGATGTACGCACCCTTCCAACGGGGGATAAAGCTCAGAAGCACTCTTATCGATGTTGGGGCAGAGCGGACCGAGAGTACTCCACATTTCATTGATCGCCCCTCGGCATTACATCAGCTATCCACCAGGCAGTGAAGGATATATCGGGATGGGAGCGAACGTGGGAAGAATACCTTATGTATCCCGGGGAAAGAAAACGAACCTTTCAGACGCTGACACGTTATGCAACAGTCTACCGAGTCTGCAGGTGTTTCTGCGAAACCACTCCGGGCTTATCATTCGACCGAGGATGATTCGGTTGCTTTGAATTGTAGAACCTGTTACACAGGGTCCAAAGAAGAGGTGCAAGTCGGGGCCTAGATATCTGAGATACAACAGCGCGTCAGGGAGATCTTTCGACTCCCCATGGTTGCGTCATGAGTTCGTCGCTCCATTTTCGGCCCGATCGTTCCGAGGGTCCTCAACCCAAACACCATGTGACCCATCCCCTTCCAAACTCGGCAAGTGTGGCGTGTACAAACAAAACCATACAAGCAAGGGAAAACCCGTGACTTATAGCGAGTGACTTCCCCGTGACCAGCTCTTTTCTCCCCGTGATCTGTTTTACGCCCCGTGCACCCTCCGCCCTCTGCCTCTCAACGCACTGAGGTTCGGCCAGTTTGGCGACACAGATCCTTCCTCTTTCCTATCGGTTTCGCAATATCAAAGAGTTGTACGAATATTCGAGGTTTCCAAAGGTACACGTATGTATTTTATTCGTCTTTGTGTTATTCCAGGGACACCCCGAGTGAGAACCATAATCTAGAATACAACATCATCGCCTCCAAAACCGCGATAACGCGCCCAAGCTCAGAACGCTGGACTGAGAACACTAGGACGATATGGCCTCCACTTCAGCTCCTCAACAGGGAAACTTAACCACCGAAGTCATTCCTCAAATCGGTAGCCTGGATAGCACCCAAGTCGCCCAGATCCTACGTAACCTCCCTGGTTTGCTCAACAAGGTGAGAGATAACCCTTCACCGCCGACTTTTGCTGTATTTTTTTGTCCTTGGCGATGTGCGCGGCCAGTGCGATCTGGGAGTTGTGTTCCATAGCTCTAATAGCAGAGGGCGTTCCGATCACCCGAGCTTCATGTGATCGTTTTTGGGACGTACCTCCGCTTCGATCTCGCCCACACTCCGACGCAACATCCCCCGCGGCGTTTCTGTTTTCCATTGTTGCTCCCGTGCTGATGACCTCATATCGATAGCCTGAAGGTGATGCGGCGCAAATCCTTTCTGGTCTGGCGCAACAACAACCCGGATTCCACCACATACCTCAACATCAACTCGGACCCTTCCCAGGTAGCGATCCGGGACCATCCACTCACCCTCGAGGACCACCGAATCTTAATCAGATCGGGGTCGTGGGACCTCCTCAACAGCTCGCACAGAATCCTGTACCAGGAGGGCAGAGGCGGTTGCGGACGCCTCCTGCCCACCGAACACCGGGAAGCGATGGATCGCCTGCTGAGGGTGGTGATAACCTTACCGGAGAGTGCGACGGTATGGGACCTTCGAGCCCAAATGAAAACGGGCCTGGTGGGAGGAGCAGAGGAGGGCGTGCAGCTGGGATGTCGAATGATGAGTGGGCGAGACAGCGGAAAGATAACCATGTGAGTCTCGCTGCCACCCTTCTGAAACCCTTCTTCCACCCAACTTGCTTCGTTTGCTTGGACCCTGTCCATAGTATTCGTTGCTACGCCACGCCATCATGCCTGTCATGCTATCTTTTTTTCCACCATGATTCGAATGTTCAAGGTTACTGATTCAATGTTATGTTTGAAACATAATAGAAAGAGGTGGAACGCCGAAGGCGGGGCAATATCAACGACGGGATCAACGAACTCGGAAGAATTGTACCAAACGGGTCGGGTGAAAAGGCGAAGGGCGCTATCCTCCAGCGGGCCGTGCAATACATTCATCATCTGAAGGAGAACGAGGCGAGGAACATTGAAAAGTGGACGTTGGAGAAGTTGCTGATGGATCAGGCGATGGGTGACCTGCAGGCGCAATTGGATGAGATGAGGAGGATGTGGGAGCAAGAGAGGGAAGCCAGACAGAGACTGGAGTCAGAGGTGACGGCACTTCGGACGGAGAAAAACAATACGGCAGCGGCGGCGGCCACATCAAGCGCCAGCGCCGGTGGCGGTGGAGCGGAAGAAGATGGGGAAAGAGGTGGGAAGAGGAAGCGAGTGGAGTGAAGGCTCTACCCTTCGGTTGTCTCTGTTGTTGTGTCAAGGTGAATAATTGGAATCTTCTATGTTTGTGGTTTCCTTGCTCTCTGTCCACCTCTTCCCTGTCTTGTATTTCTATCTTACTCTGGTATTCTGTGTATTCGATTTGGTGACTTGATTTACCCTGACACTTTTGTACGCACCGATGGATCGGCAGAGGGTCTGTCGAGTGTCGCAACTTTGGGCCGAAGAGGCCACTCTTTGATGTGATGCAATGGTTAGTAAGTGGACCGTCAGTATGTTTGTGGCCAACGATGAAACGTCTGAACGGTCGCTTATCCGAAGGGTTTCGTTTGATCTGTCCACAATATCCAGCTAACACATGGCCAAAGCGTTTCTCACCATCACTTGCACACAATCTATATAAGCTCAAACATCTCTCTCCCCACTCCCGGATCGCTTTCCCACCCCCACTCTCTCATACCTCCGTCCCTCCTCGTGGTCATCCCCCGTCCCGTTCACATACAAACCACGCAGAGCAGGCTAGATTCCCGTATAGCCGACATGGCCCGCGCCTTTGACGTCGAACCGGTGGACCCTTTCGCCCAAATAACCGCACCGCCCGCCGACGAGACACCCGAGCAACGACGGATCCGAGAACGCAGAGAGGAGGAGGAGAGGAAGATCAGCGAACAGATCGACGAAGCCCTCAAGTTGGAGCGGGAGGAGGTGAGAGTGAAGCGGAGGAACCGACTGAAAGTTCTCCTTCTGGGTCAGAGCGAGAGCGGTGAGCGATTTGTTTTCGTTTCTCGTTGGTGTCTTTCGTCCCGAGTGTCCTCCTCGTCGCCGCCGTCTCTATAGTCGACCTCGGATTTTGCAAATGCGCTGTCTGTGAAAATTCCCAGGGGTTCCCAGATCCCTGTTGCCGATCTGTGGCTATAGATCACCGGCGTGCGGTCACTTCGCGCTTGGCAGTGGGAGTTGGGAGGGAACTCGACATCTCCATCAAGTCTGTGCTCTCTCTCGCGCGCGCGACTGTTCTCGGCGGAATTCTCACTTGGATATTTACTGACTTTATTCGCGTATCTAGGCAAGTCGACAACCGTCAAGAGTGAGTGTTTCTTCTCCTTTGACTGGTGGACCGGTGATCACCCGTGTGGGCCCCACTCCCACCCTCTTTCTTACGTTGCAATGATCCCCACTGACAATCAACCGTTTCATCCGCCTCCTCCCTTTTTCGCTGATACGCGTTCCGATCCGGAATCATGATGCCACTCGACGGTCGACTCCTCCATCGACACAGATTTTCAATTGAAATACGCCCCTAAAGCCTGGAAACAAGAGCGTCTGGTCTGGACTACCGTCGTTCAACTCAACCTCATCAGGAACGTGAACAACATCCTCGATGTCATCACCCAAGAGATGGCAACCGCTCCACAGAGCGCAGCAGCAGCAGCACCCACCACCAGCAGGGTCCTCCTCGAACCCGCCCCGGCAGAATCCGTTTCTCCGCCGTCTGATTTATTCTCCGAGAAGCACAAGATCTTGAAGCTCCGGCTCGTCCCGCTCCGTGGCGTTCAGGCCGACCTCGAGAGGAAGTTGGGCAGTGGTGCGTTTGAGGACCAGGGTAACTACGGTCGAGGGCGCTCCCATTCTGCATCTCTCGTTGATGGCGAATCGCATAATACCCGGCGGATCCCGAAGGAGTTTTGCGTCCGATCGAACAATTCGTGGAAGGACAGGCTGAAGCATGGGATCAAGATCCCCGGTCACCGGCCTTCTTCCGGTGGGTCGATCAATAACACGCCTGGAGCTTGGGGAGGTAACGAGAGGGAGGTTTCGTTGGGTGAGTGGGGGAATGGACCCACGGCTGGTCCCGATGAGGTTACGGGTATCATCGCCGAGTGTAGGGATGATATCAAAGCGCTGTGGGAGGATCGAGTCGTTCAGAGCGTGTTGAGCAAGAAGAAGTATAGGGTCGACGAGTCTTCTGGATTGTGCGTCCCCCGTTTTCTCTCTCGATCGCTCTCACGCTCAACATTTTCCCTTTCCTCATCCTGGCGACTTTTTTTCTTCATCTTCTAGCTTCTTAAACGACATTGACCGGATCGCCACCCAAAATTACACCCCGTCGGATGATGACGTCGTCCGCGCTCGATTGCGCACTGTAGGTGTACAGGAGCACCAGTTCGTCTTTGAAGAAGGTGCGTGTGTGAGCCCCTGCGGTTACCTGACGGAGCACACCGATTGAACTCCTTGGATGTAGGGAAGCACAAGGGAACAGAATGGCAGATTTTCGACGTTGGAGGCTCGAGGTCGTCACGAGCATCCTGGGCACCGTTCTTCGATGACATTGATGCGATCATCTTCCTCGCCCCGCTCAGCGTGTTTGACGAGAAGCTCATCGAAGATACCCGCGTCAACCGCCTCCAAGATTCGTATGAACTGTGGAAACAAGTCACGTCGAGCACCATCCTGGAGAACACACAGATCATATTGTTCTTGAACAAGTACGATCTGCTGGCGAAGAAACTCAAGCGGGGAGTCAGAATAAGAGATTTCATCTCCAGTTACGGAGAGCGGGATAATACCCCTGAAGCTGCGGTGAAATGTACACGCGTTCACGACCGACTGTTCCTTGCGTTGGGTGCTGACCCGCGTGCATCTTTTCTATAGATTTCGAGGCTCATTTCAAGGAGGTCCACAGGAAGCTTTCGCGTTCCGACCGGCCCTTCTTCGTACATGTCACTTCCGCGGTGGTCAGTAACACGCTCCTTCGCAGCCCTGATCGTGCGGGACTCACGCCTCGAATTCTAGGATACCAAGGGAACCATTGCGACATTAAGCGTCGTGGAAGATAGCATTCTGCGTCGTCATTTGGTAAACGCTCAGCTGCTCTAACCGGCGTCAACGTCATCTTTCAAAGTATCTTATCCTCTCGTGCTAATCTCGTTCCGTTCGTTTCTTTTTTTTTTCGCTTCTCTCTCTCATGATCTCCCCCGTCCGGTTGTTGTCTGTATGCTTATCCAGTCCTCACGTCATCTGCTCGATATCTATTCTCCCTCTCGCCCGACGAGCCCTCTCATGTGTATACTCTAGAGCCCCCCCTCCCCCACCGCATCTTTCGTGTAACTACTAATACCCATATATCTTGCCCCTCATTTCACACACACACCCGATTCTCTAGGTGCAGGGCGAGGAGTGGGTCCGTTTTCACTTTTATTGGACGTTCTGTAAGTAAATCTGCGGGGGCCCAGCGTTAAAACGTGTACTCGATTCTTAGGTTTTTTGGTGTTCTTTAGCTCTCTCTCTCTCTCTCGCCCGTTTCGGTGGTTTTAAAGGGGATAATTTGAATAAATATTGCATTAATTCCCCCCCCAGCCCGTGGTGGATTTTCTCCTCCGAGTTGCTCTCTAAATCTCCTCCTAGTACCCACCCTCTTTGTTCCTCGACGAGTTCCGCCCAGGGATCCGATACGATGACGCCCCCCACCCCCCTCGAATACCCGGGTTTATTTTACTGGAGGGGCGGAGAGAGTACAGTTTTTTGACCCGCGGTATTTTTTTGATCCTACGATGTAGTACGCCACAAAGAGGAAGTTCAACTTACGAGATAGTGGAGTGCTGTGCAAAACCCTCCGCGGTTTGTGTATGGGATCAATGAAACCTGTGTATACTCTATTGCGAAGTACTACCTCCCATCGTTCGTTCATCGAATACGAAAAAAACTTTTTTTTTCTGTTTTGATCACAGCCCTTTGGTGATCACGCGATGATGGTGATTTGAAGAGGTATATGAACGGACGAATGAATGGACGAATGAATTGGATACACAAGTGAGACGGAGACCCTGGAACCGGTGTCGCAAGTGTGCACGAGATTGAGCCCCCCCCCCCCCCCTCACGTCGGAGCCCGTATCAAATTCGAACAGTTGCGATGGAATGGAGCTGGCCGCTCCCGAGCGATCGAAAGTTTCCAAAACGCGCACTCGTTTCTCGGAGCACCTCTGTTTGGCAGTGGGGGCCCGCTACTACCCGTATTTCTCTCTCCCCCACCCCCGGATAGACCGTAGAACCGCAGTCGGTCCCAAGCGAACGGAAGCATCGACGTGCGAGAGAACCCACTTGAAAAAACCCGTGAAGGAGAAGGGATCTCACCGCACCCCCCCTCCCCAGATGCTCCTTCTAGTAGTTCCGACCAGACCGGGGGTTATAGCGCTCGACACAGCATACACGCCTCCCGTTCATCAACATCCCGTGTGTATCCGTCGAGCGATCGGCAGTGGGCGCCATCCGGGGGAGAGACTTTCAAGACGCAACGAACTGGACTAGGCCCGGATTCAGGAGCACAGGAGCACATGGGAGGGGGGGGGGTCCGTGATTGGCAGGACGCATGGCTGGCAGTATGAACGAAAGGCGCCTGTGGTTGCAGAGTATACGTCCATGCTTCCAACGAGAGTAACGATGGTGTTATTTAGCGATGTATTGACAAAGGTGGGTGATATTTTGGGCAGTCCCACGCCCGAGCTTTCTGCGAAGTGGCTAGTTCGAGAGAAGGGTAACTTGCAAATTGCGGAGCCCAGTACCGAGGACGAGGCCAGCAGACGACCGAATATCCCACTTCCATCACAATTCCCCAACCGTGTCCTTCACAGGCTTGTCACGCCCGACGTCCTTCTGTATGTCGCCAATCTTAACCCACGGTCGCCTCTTGCTTCTGGAGACGTAAAAGGCGTATCTGTTTTCCTGACGCGGTTCACCTGATCACGACATATCCCGTGTATGCTCATCTTCCTGTACTACATAATCCCAACACCACGTTTTCGATAGCGCTATCCCTCTTGTCCTCAAATGACTACAATCCATTGTCTCATTTGTTGCTACCTACAGCGGCTTCCAGTATCAGAGTTCAGCTCCAGTGAGCTGCCTGAACCAGGTCACATCGTGGGCGATCTCTATCTTCCCCTCAGCACGAACACCGTCGGGCCATGGGATGCCCTCAGACATATTAATATTGGTCGGATAACGCGCCTCACCGATCTTCCCGCACCAGTCAAAATCCACAAGCTTCAATCCGGCCCCTGCAATCAAGATGTTTGGCTCCCGCAAGTCTCCAAATACGAACCCTTGAGCATGCAGAAGCTTAATCGCCTTGCGCAATAAGCCGACATGCTCGGGCCCACTCTCAACCTTCAGTGCTCCTTCCTTGGTGGTGACCTCAACATAATCCATAACCACAAAGTGAATCCCTGTCCCTTCGATCACCTCGTGGTGCAGGAGTTCGGGCGCCAGGAGATGCTCGGCAAGCAGTCGGTGGGCTTCTTCACAATACGTCCGCGTAAACTTGACAACGACTTTCTTGACTTCAGGCGATTCCATAATTGCCTCAAAAACAGCTCTGGGAGAGTCCAAGGGAGTTAAACGTGTGGTGTACTTGAACTTGTGCTCGCCGTCCTTTGTAAGGTATTTTGTGTAGTACGGGAATATTTTCCGCGGTGGGCCTGAGGTCTGACCCCGCGATTTGGTTCGTGCTGTCGATGATGCGGCGGCACTTGGAGGTGGATCAACCGGGGCGGGCTCGAGCGATTTGTAGAACTTCTCCAGGTCCTCGATGCATTCTTTGAGAGCGACAAGGATCTGGGCCACTCGGCGCAGGCCTTTATCTTCTTCGGTGGGGTGGGATCCGAGGGCAATGTAATCTGTAAGGCGTTGGACGACAAAGGTTTCGGCGAAAACAGCACCAGAGACCATCATATGTGGCCCTGCAATTGCCAAAAGAAGAGCGGGGCAGCACGACACATCCCAGAATGGCTTCCACTTTTGCAGTCAGTAAATTACAAACTGAAAATTGGCAGAGTACTTACGAGCGTCGAAGAATAGACTTTCACGTAGTCAGATTGGCACTGCAGGGCAGGGTCACAACCGCCCGCCCCAACCTCATTCTTCACTTCTGTGAAGAAGCAGACCGGTTCTCGTTCCAACCAAGGGCGTCGGGGCAGCTTGACCTGGATAACCCCATCTGGGATGATTCGTCTATCAGCATCGATATTCAATATCGTCTCCGTCAGGACCGCGTCGTGTAACAAGATCTTCAGAGAGGACTGCAGCGCGGCTGTGCGTCTACCTTCCGTGGGATAATAATCACGGGAGGCATTAATGAAGAGCGTGGTGTCGTGGAGAGTGCCCTCATCTCCTTCGAAGTCCGCGGATGCGCGAGAAAGGAACTTCGCAAAAACCGGGTGGTATATCGCGATAGGCAACCCGGTCTTCTTTCCTGGACGTTCGTCGTAGATTGCACCTATGTTTTTCTGTGTCTTGATGCGCTCCGTGTGCATTGCATCCTCGGAAGGTGGTTTGCGCTTGCGGCCAAATTCTGCTATCTCCTCCCGTGCTGATCAAACAATGAGGAAAAGTGGGATCATGAAACGACAGCCACGTACTGTAATTGGTGGGGTCTTCGTAGATAATGTGCAGTTTATCGTGGCTCTTTTCGTCTGTGGATGAAATGATGTGAGTAACACGCCTCAACAAGCACCTTGGTGACTCACCGAAGACAATGCCAAGTACACTGCCCTCTTTCACACTTGACCCATAAAGGAGAGGACGATGATTGCGCACGGACTTGGCATCAAGCGGTAATTTCTCCTCCGCTTCTTTGAGAGATATCTGCCCAATGCCCTTGTATTCTCCAATAATCTGCAAGGTTCTTAGAGATGAATTTACACGAATTAATGGCCCACAAACCTCATAAACAGTGACGGATGTGTATTGGGGAAGTACGCAAGCCTCTTCTTTCAACAGCTCCAGCACTTTACGCACGGTAGCGTTTGGTGGTGCTACAACGGAATAGTTCGCAAAACAGGTATAGTATAGGCCCTCTTTCTTGAACAATACACAGTCAAGGTTAGGCGGAGGCGGAGGTGGTGGAGGAGGCGGAGTGACTTATTCGGGCGCCGTGAGTGACAGTGTGGATTAAAATAGCCCATAGACTCACAAACTCTAGCAGCTATATCCTGCTCAAGTTCAGGTGACCTAAAACTTCGGACCAACATCCGCGCATGATTTTGGAGGTAATACAAATCGATGTCCTTCATCTCTCTCGCCGGTCGCCCGGGATCAAGCTGTTGGGAAAGCGGGATTAAGGAAGTAGCCCAGATGAAGTGACATTGGTCGCACCCGATATATGGTCACCCGCATACTCGGGGTGCTGAAACTTGAGTAATCCGTACGAAGGTGATCGATGACAATCTCTTGCAAGTCGGCCACCTCCACACATTCGGAGAGACGAGGTTGATACTCAATCGTCCCTAGGTAATCATGTTCTCTGCCAGGGTCTTGAGAAGCATGCAGGATATGAATGATGAAATCGTGAATTTTTTTTTTTCCGGTCATGGCGACAAGGTGGATGTGGTTGACAATGAAAGTGAAATTAAAGGCGGCTGAGTCACGTGCGGGTGAGTTTGACAAGGCAAATGCCAATGGGCAACCCTCCGCCAAATTTTGTTCCCGCGCGATATAAACTCACGACTAGCGCCGCTGCGAAAATTCTTCCACTGATACCACGGCGGGGATGCTACGACGCCAATACAACGCGAAACAACGGTCGAAACGACTGCGAAACGACAGATTGTGATAAATCACCCAGAAGTTCTAGCTACGAGGTTAACATGGAGGCGGCGGCATACCTCATGACGCGCAACCTACCCCTGCGGGGTGCCCCATTTGTATCTCTGGACCTTAACCCGAGTGATTCAACGAAAACATGACCATGGACGACCCAGCGCACTGTGGCAGAAATAGTTTCACGTAGGAAGTCTCAGCCTCCTGGGCATTCGTCGTGGATTGCACCTATGTGTTCCTGTGTCTTGATGCGCTCCCTGTGCCTTGCATCCTCGAGGGTGGTTTGCGTTTGCGGCCAAATTCTACTATCTCCTCCCGCGCTGATCAAACAATGAGGAAAAGTGGGATTGTGGAACAACAGCTACGCGTCCGAATCCAATCGCGCAAAGCCGGTGAACTTGCCGGAAGGATAGACGTGTCCACCATTCTCACGTTCTCGAACGAACGAGGGTAGCTTGGTTCGCGCGGGGACGATTCGGGAGTTCTGAAGGGTTGAGAGCGTGGAGAGGACGTCCTGGCTGGCACGGTCGTGTAGGATTCTGGTTTGATTGACACGGACCCGGTAATCCAGGTCCAGCTGCTCTTCCTAGGAGAATCTCCTGTGGAAGGAACCAACTCACTTGTGCTGCTCGTCGGCTTCTCGTTCAGTTTCTTCCTTTTGGAAGTCTTTGACTTGGACCTGATCTTCTTGAACAGCCCTGTCCAGTGACTTCGCTTTCTCCTTCAGTGGGGAGTCAGTGTGGGGCTAATCGGAAAAACGAACACCAAACTGTGACTATTATATAGATCATTGCACATTCGAGGCAGTTATTTAGGCTTCTGTGTCGTTCCCACTCAACTCAGCTCACATACTTTGCGTTGTGTTATGTGCTAAATGTGCTTAACATGCTTAAGATATAATGATATGCTGGAGACCTTGTGTCGGGACGTTCAAGTTCAGCATGTTTCATCGTTTTAGCACGATCATCAATTGTGTAGATTTCCCGATGCCTCGGACCGTGGGGCGCGCTACAGGGCCAAAAAGAGTCGAGAGAGCGGCAGAACCTAGGCTGGAATCCAGCCTCAAATTCAGAGCGGGGGGAAGGGGTGGCTTGGGGGTGACGGAACCAGTTTGCGCGAAGGGATCAGATAGATCGTTATCGTGTTTTCCTCGACTCGTCATTTTCGAATGACAGCTCAATCTCATTCCTGGGAAATAGACTCGGGTGAAGCGAAATGAAGCCGTTTATTGCGTTGTAAAAAATCCTGGGCATTGACATCAGTAAAATTTGGCTGAAATGTCAAATATAGTCGTTTTCTGAATGAACTGAACTGAAAAACTCAGCCTAGAGCACTGAAAATGGGGCGCCTACCAGAAAGGCGACCTAAATCGCCTTGACTTCAATTGATTTGAGTGACCGAGTTCCAGTCACTGTAGTTCTTACAGTTTTGAGGTTCTCGTCAACTCTACGGTTCTTGATCGGACTGGGCGCCCCCCCTGACTGACACCCATCCATTTCAAGTTTTGATCTGGCTCTGTCATTTTTCGGTAGGATAGGTATGATTAGAAGCTATGGGGGACACGCAGAGAGTACCACACTTGACGGCTACCAGCCTAGGCTCCAAGTCAACCGCACAGAGGTGCTTGAAGTTCTCGGCTTTGGGTTTGCGCAAGCGTCTCAAAAACCACCTCGCAATGTCCTGGACGAGAATCCGGGCTGTCATCTTCATTGTCAACTAGTGGTGGTCTACGTTTCCAAGGGCCGCGGATACAAGTAGCAATGCTAATATATGCGCCGGGCCCAAGAGTGCACCACCACTGCCCCAACCGCCACAGAGTCTCCCGCCATAACCCTCCGTAGGATTGAGGGGAGATCGAACTAGACCCAAGGATGTCAAGCCTAAGCATTAGTTCAATATCGTCGATGAGACGAGTTTCCATGATTCCGGCATTGCCCAAACACCGACGAACAAGCGTCCGTGTATGGACTGTGTGCGTTATGGAATCGAAGATTAGAAGGTAGTCAGAACGTCAATATGGTTATTTCGGCACCCATGTGAGATTCTCTACCCGGCTGTACATCAAAACATCAGCATAGAAGGAACTACATGCAACAGGTATCCTCACCGTCATCAGAATGATGTTGTCCTCCGTCATCATAACTTCGGTATCGTCGTCATCTTCAACTGGTACGTCCAACCGCGCCTTCTTTCCAACCAGACGATAATGCTCTGCGTCGTTAGGGCCTTCGGGGGAGCCATTAGATACGAAAAACTGTTTTTCGGTCATCGAAGGTCGGAAGGTGGTCACTTCGAGCGTCATCACCCGTTGTTGTTCCACGGGGACGCTGAAGTGGATGATCCTCGAACTCGATATAAACGCTCCATAGTTAAACAAGTCATCGGCTTCCTGAGGATCCGCAACCCACGCATATCGCTTCCACTCTTCCCATGCGACGGACTGGCATGTTTCGGAAAGACGGAGAAGGGTACTGACGAAGACGACGATCAGAGTTATGTGACTGGGGTACTGGTAGTGATACGGTTCCTGGGTCTCTTCCACGAATATGGTCAAGATGCGATCCTCCGGTAGGGTGTAGAACGTGGAATGGTTGTAATGATAGGAATCGCCGCTATAGACTTCGACGGAGCTACGACCGTTGAGCCTGCTCGGCAAGGAGAACTTGCATTGAGGCCTCCCTGGGTCACCAGCCGGTGAAATGTCGTAGAGCTCCAACACCGCATTTGATTCCGTGCTGGGTCGGCTGCGATCGCAGGCGGCCAACAACAACCGTGCCTCTGCGGGAAAGAGGAAAGCAGAGTAATCCCGCTCACGGTAGTTCTATAAACATCTCAAGATCAACGCGTCGGAGCTGCTCCGGCAAGAACACCCACATGTACCAGTTTACCGGTCGTCCAATCCCAGATAAGAGTATCGTGAGGGTGTTGGTTCCCGAGACACAGGCACACCTGCGATCCGCAGATAGATATGTCGAAGAAGGAGATTCCGGTCCCTGGGTGATCGATAATCGGAACGGACGCCTTTGGGTGCTTCTTCCCATCCGATGAGCGGAGGATGTGTAAGCGTATTCTAGTAGGGCGAGAAACTCAACTAAGCGCGGTGACTCTTGTGCTTCCAGAGGAGTAACGTACCGGGAGTTGATGACCCTTTGATCCTCATACACGATGAGCACATCAGCCGACGGATCGGTGGTATACCCATCGATGGACATCTCAAGCTTATCGAGCGTCCATTCCTCCTGTTTGATCCCTCTCGAGACGGACGGCAAGCGGATGAAGTGCAAGCTGGTGCGTTTGTCGCCAACCACGGTACTGAAGACTCCGCCCACAAACTCGTTCGCTCCAAGGACCCCCGATAGCTTCACGACTGTTTTCTCTGCTGGCTCCAGTCGATCCCACCGCGACCAATAGGTGCGCAGTTGATCCCGACGCATAGCGATAGACGCTGCGCTTCGCCCGGTGAAGTCGTCGTGAAATCCGCACAAAAAGAGCTGGATTTGATACTGGATGAGCGATGATTGCTTCACCACGTCGCAAATAAAGCGGTTGAGCTGCTTGTGCGGTTAGGATCGTCGCCACCCGCGAACACACGATATCAACATCACTCCTCACCAGTTTCACGGTGCAAAGATCGAAGTAATGCAACTCTAGGAAGATCCTTTCGAGAATCTCGACCGGCAATCCGGGGTAGGGGGACGATGGCATGATGGGTTTCAACTGGTCGCGTTCTGGTTCCGTCAGACGACAATCAACAGGGCGATCACCGTCTTTATAGAACAAAGCCGCAAGCGCCTGGCTCAATCACTTCAAAGTTCATCCCCACGTGATGTATTCGCTTCCCACTCTGGCGGCGTTAACACATTCCAGTATATTTTCGTTACTTATAAGCCCGGTACGATGAATACAAGAGGTTCCCAAATCTGGGAAACTTCACCTCGTCATCCTCGTATATATTTTTCATGTGTGTATGCTCCCCCTCCTCTTCGATCGTCTGCTTCTCGCACGCCTTATCCCCATCCGCCACATGGGTAATATGTAGCAATCGTCTGGAGACCTTCGGGCGTGAGTCCCGCCCCGTGTGTTGGCTTCGGTTTGCTCAAGGTGGAGGATGAGGCGATTCCAAGCGGATCTAAAATCGGGGGTGGCTTGAATGGCGCGTGCTTGCACCGTACCTCGCAAGTTATCGCACCCGATGTTATCGATTCCACGGAATTGTGGCCCGTGGGTATCGAGATGCACACTTTCCTTTGGTTCAGGTACACAGCTCTCAGATTGCCCTTGGAACCTTTGCCATATCGTGGGGTGAGAAACAACTCAGCCTTGATTCCAAGGATACGTAGATTACGGCGAAGAGGGCACGGATCAAGGGATTGAGGACTTGATTGGTGTCCTGAGCTGACGATCCCGAAGAGTTCCCAGTAGCGGTTGCAAGACTTTCTGCCTAGACCAGCCCGCAACGTGCAGCATCCAAAGAATGTGTTTCGATAATGGAGTCCCTGCAAACCATCATGCAATGAGCTGGATGTGGAGGTCCTCCGTCGACATCAAGTCAGGAGGGCTCGCACCTCCATTGAAAACGGATGACCACACTCAGTTTAGTTCTGGGTAGAGTTTAGCGACGCCAGTAGGCGTATGCAAAGCATCTAGCGCAAGGTGTGCAACCGCGGGGACATGACCGTGCCTCGACTGACACGCAACAGTCGGCGTGAGCACAACGTGAATGTTTCCCACGATAAACACTAGGTCATCCTGTCCGCTTATATCTTTCTGTGCGTCCCAGGCTGAATTCACGAGTATAAGTACGAGGGAAAGAGTACAACAGGCAGCGCAATGGTAATACATGACGAAACGGCCTCTCTACATATCTACATGCGGCAAAATACCGATTTACTTGAACTGAAGACAGGTAGAGATCATCAGCAGCCGAGGACGCATCAAAGGAGGCACGTTCGAAGAGACTCACGTTCTTTCCATCGGCCCACTTCCTACCATCCAGCTCCAAATCCCATGCCAGAGCATCTTCGAAGAACTTCTTGTCTGATTCGTTGGTGAGGTCGAGTTTCTTGTACTCGTAGCTTTCCCAGTCGGGAGCGCAATCCACCGAAAGCTTAATGTCGTCGCCCCTCGTGATGAACACACCGCTGATAACGGACTTGTTGGCTTCGCCAAGGACGCCTACCGACCCGAACAGGTACTTCCTCGAAGCCTCGAGACGGTTGAAAAAGCCACCGATCTGGTTGGAAGACATGAAGACAAGTGTCAATTCCTCGTTGTACTTGAAGTCGCATCTCCACACGGAGAATCCTTCCTTGTCGAAGCTGAGGCAAAGTCAGTGGTCTCCCTCCGCTTCACAAGCGTTTCGACTCACTGTTCGTAGAACCATTCAATCGATCCTCCGGGGCCTTTAGTGTCCTTATTGGAATAGGCGCGTTTCCAGTCCTCCAGGTTGAAAGTGGATTTTGGAAGGAGATCGAGAGGGTTTTTAGCCTTTGGCTCTTCCTTGGGGACCAAGTCATCCTCCTCCTCCTCCTCCTCTGGCTCGGGTTCCTTCTTTTTTGGTTTCTCCTCCTTCTTCGGCTTCTCAGCGGGAGCGGCCTTTTGCTTATCCTCCTTCTTCTTGGTATCCTTAGCAGGCGGGGTGTAAGTAGCGACCTTCTCTGGCCATTCGACGGTCCAGAAGTCACAGATTTTTGGTTGGTTCAGGACGGTCTCGACGAAGCGGACAATCGAGGGGTACTTGTCTATGTTGGTTTTGTCCAAGTAAAACATCGCCGCGCGTACAAAGACGGTAGCGACGTGAATGTCCGCAAGGGTCAAGCGTTCGCCGATCAGGAAAGTTTTGGTCTCGAGGACTTTTTCGAGGGTGTGGAAGGCCCGTTCAATACGGCCTACATAGTCTAGATGTGTCTTTTGGAGGTATGAGATTGCGGAAAGGGAACAAAGGGATTGGTCACGAACCGGTTTCGAGTACGGAAGTCTGTGGGCAAAGAGCATATACAACAAGACGGTGAAAATATGGACCTCCGTATCAGCGAAGTGAGTCCACTGTTCAACAAGAGCCTGTTCTTCGGGAGTTCCGCCCAGCAATACGGACGCATTCGGGCTACCACGGGAGATGACTAAAGGGTAAGATGCGTCAGTGATCACGGAGAGGAAATCGGATGACGGGATTAAGGTGTGTAGTCAGAATTCAAAGTCTCGACACGCCTGATGTGTATCGTTCAGACAGGGATAACTGAATGGAAATATCTCATCACAGTAGGGAAAACGATCTCGTCGAACCGATGGAACGGAATCGATGTTGACCAAGGTAGATTCTGAACTCAACTGTATCGGGCAATGGCCGTGCTCTCCGTCAAAAAGAATCCGTCGGGGGTCTCCAAGGCTGGGGCTTTGCCATGGGGAA
This sequence comes from Thelephora terrestris, assembly GCA_015956445.1. Classification (NCBI taxonomy): domain Eukaryota; kingdom Fungi; phylum Basidiomycota; class Agaricomycetes; order Thelephorales; family Thelephoraceae; genus Thelephora; species Thelephora terrestris. The sequence goes on from WIUZ02000008.1 coordinate 1,058,961, forward strand.
ACTTTGAGGTAAACTCTGGGGTCTTGTTGGTCTGGTAGTGGACGTAATTCGTAGGGGTGTCGTACGTGACTCCAACGAGAGCGGCGATGGCTTTGATCTGGAAGAGATATCGAGAGATCAGCCGGTTTCGTGGATTCCAGCGAAGGGTTTGGATACCCTGGCAGTGGCAGCAGAAGCATCCGAGAAATAGATAGTACCGATGGAGGTCATTTTTTAAAGGTCGGAAGTCGAAGAAGATGGAGAGGGAAGAGACGCAATGCACAAATTTATTTTACCTCCGATTATTAGCCACGTGGCCCTCGATCGAATCGCCCTGTCAAATGACTGTCAAGACCAAACAAACCGAAACAAACAACGCAGCCGACACTGACACACCGCCCACCTTCTCTCACTGAAGTCGATTTATCAACTTCACCTGTATATCGGGAGCAAACACCCATCCTCATTAGCATGGAACTGGACGATGCACTGGCCTGCGCGATGGCCTTGGAAGAGGCTCTGACGTCTTTTAGGAGGTATTTATGCAATGATCTGTGTCTGATTTACCTCCCCGACACGCTTCTTTCAGGAAAGTGGTGCACTGCACGATAATCGCGGGTCGCGACCGAGGGCTTGGGTTCACCACTCCTTCCAAACTCCGAGAACTCGAAGAAAGGCTATCTCGAATCTTGTTACAATCCAGAAATCTCTGCAACACATTTTCTAGCAAGGACGGCGTATTGCCCGACGATGTCTTATTCCTGGTCCTGGAACAGGCCTGCCTTGATCATGCCGAACCTTCCATTTTCTCAGGATTTAAAGCGCGAACCCTGTCTGGCGTGTGCAGACGCTGGAGGTCGTTGCTACTGTCCAATTCCATCGTGTGGTCAGATATACACGTCACCATCAGGAAGCCAGAAAACTTATCATGGCTGGATACCTGTTTGGCTCGGTCAGCATCCTCTCCAGCTGGGTGTACGATTCGGATCGATCGGCCAGTAGGGACTCGTCCAGGAGCTGACACCATCACGGAAGTCATTTCCCGACACCCGTCTAACATTCGAGCCTTAAAGATCAATCCAAGGATTAAGGAGGATTACGACGTTCTCGCCTTGAACCTCCAGAACCTCGAGCGGCTACACATAAACGCCGGCACATTTGGCCGCACTCCCATTCCCACTACTTCCCACTTAACAAAACTTCGCGACGTAATCCTCCGGCGCCTTCACACCGTCCCCCATGACTTGTTTTTCAACATCAGACAGCTCACTCTCCACAATATCATCTCCCCGATAGACAACCTCGTCGACATATTTCAAGCCAATCAGACATTGGAGAGAATTCAGTTCAGCGACACGGTTGTCGCTGGTGATTCTCAAGGGCGTCGTACCTCACTGCCAAATCTCCAACGCCTATGTATCTCTCATTCCTCTCCCATCGTCATACTTCGCACATTGACATCACTTCCAACCGCCTCCCGAGTGATCGTTCATGATGATTCATTAACTTTGGGTACACAGGAGTTCTCGGAGCTGTTCAATCCATTCCTCATCTTCGGCCCCAACGACCCTGTGCTCACAGCCTCGATATCCATGCCCCTCGAGGAAGCGTCGATCACCTTCCATACTTCCATGGGTGGAACTGCGGAAATCGCTACCCGCGCCCTTCCTGTGGCTCCAGGCCATCTACCAGAGTTATCTCTTCTCCTACGAGCTGTATCCCAGTGGGGACCGTTCCCTCATTTGCGCTCGATACACCTCCACATTGAACCCAACGCTACTGGACCAATTAACACCGTCTTAATCCATTTGCTCCTCTCAGGAGTTCCGAGGGCGACTCGCCTCACATTTGAAGGGCACACCCTCTGCTTTCACATTTTTCAAGCACTCAACATGACGACTGGAAGGATCTGCTCCGAACTAGAATATTTGGGTGGAACTCTCTACCCAGGTGATCACATCACCAGTCTTTTGCGTTCGCTGTCTGAGGCGCTGAGGGAAAGACCCACCATTCGGGAGGTAGTTTTGGATGTTTTGTCTCGAGAAGGAGAGATCGAAGGGATCCGTGCAGAGACAGGCCCTTTGGTTGAGGAGATAGAGTCTCATGGTACTGAATTCTCCTTTTCGTTCACCTCAATTACAGAAAATGATTAGACATGATGTTTGATATACATATACATGCCCCCGCTCGTCGCTGCATTAATGAGGTTGCATACCGATCGGCGCTTTTCTCGTCTCCCCCTTTTCCGGGCCTGTGATCGAGTTGTTTGGTTCTATCAACCCGACAGTCATGCCACCCTCACCCAAACTTTGGAAAGAGTCTGCGATACGAGCGACTGTAACTCAACGCATCACCGCTCTAGAAGATGCGTTGAAAATGTTGGATCGGTGAGCGGAAGTTCAACAGCAAGAGGTACTCGAGCTATTGTTGAGATATCTCCTATTAGGAGCGCCGTTAACGAATCGTCTATATCCTTCGTACGTAAACTCCTCACGACAACTATCAGAGAGCCACTAACCGACGTTCTGTTCCAGCTCAAGGAACTCGATATGAAATTTTGTCAACTTCAAGCCTACTCTCGAACTATCCGGAACCTCACCTCCGTCGACCAAGCGCTTCCCGACGATGTCCTCTACATGGTACTGGAGCAAGCTTGTGTGGTTCCCCAAGAGAATCTCCCGCTGTGGCGAATCCCCTCGTTTACCCGCGGTCTCTCGACTTTTTCCAGTGACACGGCACGGGCGTTGTCAAGCGTTTGCCGGCGTTGGAGACAGCTGTTGTCAAACCCTGTCGTCTGGTCCGACGTCAACGTGTTTGCCCGTAGTGCGGACAGCTTGCATTGGGTGGAGTCATGCTTGAGTCGATCCACGCACATGATGAAGAGCATGGTCCGCATCGACCAGCCTACCAAGCATCGTTATGACGTGAAAGGGATTGGCATTCCAGTGGTTATTGCTCGTCATCGGTCCAAGATCCGTGGTTTGTACCTGAAGACCGTGGCAATCTCAGACTTCGACTTTATGAACATCGAGATGGTGAACCTCGAACGGTTACACCTTGTGGAAGGCTCGTACCCCGGTGACAACCTGCCAACCTCTCTTTCTCTCGCCAACTTCCCTGGACTTAGAGTGTTGACCCTGGAGAAAGCCCGTTTGTTTCCCGCCAAGGAGTTGGTGCATATAACGGACCTCACTCTGGACAGTTGTGTTTCCCCGATCGACCTCTCTGCCATCCTTGCCGTTGCACCGATTGAAAAGCTTCGATTGCGTAAAGTTTCACTCTCTAATGGACGTGGCGACATCAGGTCGGTTCCCAACCTGAAGCTCCTGGTGATTGAGAGCGCGTCCGCCATCGAGATCCTCAGGTCACTCCCTGCACTACAAACTACTGCCACGGTATACATCTACGACGAGTGGACTCAGCCAGCACGCTCGAAACTTGGGATGTTGCCTGTGCCATACTCTATCTTCGGCGACGGAAATCCGGTGCATACAATCTCGGTGTCTATACACCCTCGGCTGGTGACTTTCGTTCTTCGAACTTCGGATGGTGGGCGAACTGAGGTCATGGAAGCAGCCCCTGCCATCGCGGGTGACTGTGCGCGTGTGTTCCTTGAGGCCTTATTCGCCGATATAGGTGCACGGAGCGTACTCGTCGATGCCTGCTCGATGGAGATCAACGTGCACCACACAGCAGCCCACCTCATCTGTGAGAACACGATAAGCCGCCTACTCTTGACTGTCCCACGGATCACCCAGGTATTCCTTCGCGGACCAACGTTGTTTCATCACGTTTGCAACGCGCTCTCGTCGGATCAAGGTCATGGAAGGCTACTGCCGGGCTTAACTTCCTTAAACGTGAACCTCTACTACAACGACTCTTTCCTGAAGGACTTACCGCTGTTGTGCGACGTTGTGGCGGGCCGGCCATCTATGTGGAAGATCGCGTTCTCTGGCACGGAGAAACAAACGAGAAGTATTCTCAAGGAAGGCGAAGACTTGGCAGAACGTCTTGAAGACCAAGGAATACGAGTGTTTCTGTTGACTTCCTCTCCACTGTCGATGTAGGTTAAGTTTATCTTGTTCAAATAGATCTGTTGTCTGGCTGTTTGTCGACCCCACCTCACGTAAACGAGCTAGGTTGGATGAAACCGCCGAGTCTCTGCGGTGACTTTCAGCGCATCATATATGGGTTGCGAGGCCAAGGTCATTTCATGGAAGTGACCCCAGATGCGCAGGTTCACCAACTCCGAAGTTCCGCTTTTGTGATGGATCCAATTCATGACGGGAGAGCGACATCGGTTCTGATCGTGGAAACGGGGGGACATATGAGAGCCATAGCATCTCAGGATTCCGGCGACCGTTGGCGCCGCTCTCCATCTCCTCCCTAAACCACCCAATACCAGGTTTCTACGGTACACCTGGGCTTCGTCAACAACGCAGGCTTCGAGCGAGGCATCCAGAGCCAACGGTCAAAAAAGGCTTTGAAAGTGGACAGAGTGCGGGCGGATTGTGTATGTGAAGTCGATGGCAACTCGAGCGCAACAATGAGGCTGTCACTGTGTGGCTGTGGTCTCGGTCGCTGGTCACGGAGGATGCCGGTGCCGCCCTGTTCTTGGTCGCCATCATGTCACCTCGTGAAGTTGCCCATAGCCTCTCCGTCATAGACCTCCTCCGCGTTTTGAACGAGAAGCTTGGTTTGGAGTGCTCCAAAGTACAAGGGATCGCCTCCGCGGTGTCTGTCGCTTCAATGGAAACAGAAGTGAGCCGTGATGTATCCGCACCACAACAGATGCTGCGATGTGATTTAATCTCAGTGAATACCACAGATTGAAAGCCTCGAAAGTAGAGCGCATGATGTTCTGAGGTTCATTCCCTCGCTGCGAAACCTTTTGCAGCCAGTCAATCGGTTGCCGCCAGAGATCCTTTCTCGGATCGCTCGGGATGTCCCCGACCAATCTGCGAAGGACGCACGATCGGTTATTCCACTCACCCACGTGTGCCGATACTGGCGCAATTCCATCGCTTCAGCTTCAGAAATCTGGACGTCAATATCCAGCTGGAACAAGCACTTTACACTGTTGAGCCTGGAGCGGGCAAGGGAGGCCCCCCTCAGAATCAGCATTGACTTGGCCCAGGTCAAGACACGACCTTGGTTCTCTGAGCTAATCGCACCCCGCATCCAAAACACGGCAGCCTTAGAGTTCTCTGGACTCACAACCCCCGAGACCATCACGAAAACGCTTCCGAACTTCCCCCGGTCGATGCCCAATCTCCGTTCGTTGGATCTATCGCTCTGGGGTGCCGCACCCTTCTGGGATTCTTCCGTCGATCCCTTCAAATCATTTCCCTCCAATCTGAACTCCCTCTTCTTGTACCACATCCCCCTTTACCCATCCGTCCTCAACGTCAGAACTCTCACGGAGCTTACCTTCCATAATTTCGATTTTGATCACCCCCTGGACACCCTTTTGACCATGTTGGAGGAGAACCACTCACTCAGGCGTGTGGATATAATGATCATAATTGGGAATCCCAACTTCCTTATCTCGCACCGCCGGACTCCTATTAGAAACCAACTCCAGCACTTGTCGCTGACTTGCTACAATGCGGAGACCACCAGAGTTCTGATCTCCAACATACCCCTCCAGAGAGGTGCAAGCCTGGAAATCAACAATCGCGATTCAAGCGCTGGGATGACCAAAATCCTCTCCTCGATCTCCGCGACGCATCTCGCAAACCTACCATCACCCACTCACATGCACTCCTGTGAAAGGGATGTCAAACTTACCGGATCGAACGGGAGTTTCTCGTTCTCTGGCCTATCCACTCCTGAAATGTCCTTCACAGGGTTGCCTCTGCTCTCCTTCGACGAGATTCGAGAACTTCGCTTCGGATACCCAAGACAGCCAGGATCTACCACAAACCGTAGAGTGTTCAACCCATCACCCTTCCCTGCCCTCGAAACTCTTGTCATCGAGCACGATACCAATGTGTCAAACACCCTCTCCACGCTGTTGTCATCTCCTCAATCTTCTCCCTCACTGAAGACCCTCGCTTTTTTGGATTGCAACCTTCCCAGAGATTTCATGAAGGGATTGGAGCAATTTGCTTCTGACCGACAGAATACCATGTCCGCATGGTTGCACCGTATTGTGATCGTACATTCGGATGGATTTCCGGGTGCCGAGTCGATCCGTGCGTTGGGTAGGCATGTGGCGGTTGTCGACGTTAGGTTTGGGACGGAGTTGCCGATGGATCTAACATGAGGGAGTATTGGCAGGTCCAACTGCTTCCCTAAGCATATGAACTCTCTCGAACATTGCCACATGTAACGAACAGTCTAACTTGAATGGAACCTTCTGCCGTTTTTTGACGAGAGTCACCACTTGAGCGATCCTTCTCTCACCGACAAACCACAATAGGTGGAACAACCAGGCCCATGGATGATCCTGTTCTCCGCCACGGGACAGTGAAGCGGAAGTACCCTCTGATAGAAGTTGTGCTGTCTGTCTGGCGTCTGGCACCTCCTTTCATGAATAAACTAGATCGGGTAGTGTCAGAGCTCCCCTTGCCTACCGCGCTCTGGCGCGTTGCTGAGAATTTCTACTTTGGTCAAACCATGGAGGGCGATTCATCTTCCCGCGTGGCTGGCGGCGGCGTGACTGCTACTTACATGGGAGTGAGTTACGGGAGTTGCCGCAACCACTCCGCCATCGATCATCGGTCGACATTATCGTTGACATCGCTGGAAATCGTCGTCATGTCTTCGGAGGCCATTCTCAACCTCTCCATTCCCGACCTCATCCATGTGTTGGACGAGAGACTTGGCCTGGAGTGCGCCAAGCTCCAAGGCACCTCCCTCCCTCCCGCAATGGGGTCCGCCTCACTGGAAGCAGAGGTGAGCGAGCCTTGATCAACTCATCTTGACAGACGCATCTACACGGTCTAACACAGTGGTGTTCCCAGATCGCGAGCCTCGAAACCAGAGCACATGACGTTCTGAGGTCTATAAATTCATTGCGAAACCTTCTACAGCCAGTAAACAGGTTGCCGCCAGAGATCCTTTCCCGGATCGCCCAATGTGTCCCTGCCCCCTCCGCCCAGGACGCAAGAACGATTATCCCATTGACTCACGTTTGTCGATACTGGCGCGCGTCCATCGTTTCGTTCCCAGAAAACTGGACCTTAATATCCAGTCAGAGCGTGCGCTTAGCAGCGTTGTTTTTGGAGCGTGCAAGGGCGACCCCCCTGAAAATCTGGCTTGACATGGACGAGATCAGGGGGCAGCCTAGATTCCCCGATCTAATCGCGCCGCACGTCCACAAAGCCATCGCCCTAGAGTTCTCAGGACTCATGACCTCCGAGGACCTCACGGACACGCTTCCAGATTTCCCCCAGTCGATGCCCAACCTCCAGTGGTTGGATATATCACTCTTGGCTCACGCACCGGACTGGAATCCTTCCATCGATCCCTTCAGTTCGTTCCCCGCCGCTCTGAGGTGTCTGTTCTTGTACGATATTCCCCTTTATTCCTCCATCCTCAACCTCAGGGGTCTCACAAAGTTTCTACTCCATAACTACAAGTTCAACCATTCTCTAGACACTCTCTTGACCGTTTTGGAGGAGAATCGCTCGCTCGTTGATGTGGAACTGAGGATTGACTTTACAAACCCCATTCTCCGCAGCTCGCCGCAACGAGCTCCTATCCACAATCGACTTCAGCGCCTGTCAGTAAAATCTTATACTTTGGGGGATATAAAAGCCCTTGTTTCTAGCATACCCCTCAAGAAGGGTGCACACCTGAAGATCGATACTGGCGATTCAAGTGCGGGATTGAACAACATTCTCTCCTCCATCCCCACAACACATCTTACGAACTTACAATTACCCACTTACGTGCGCGTGTGTGGAAGGGCTCTTCGACTTTCCGGCCCGAACGGAAGTTTCTCATTTTTTGGCCTCTCCACTTCAGAGATGAGCCTCTCAGGGCTGCCTCTGCTTTCCTTCAACAACGTTCGAGAGCTTCGCTTCGGGTACCCCCAAAAACGGGGATCCACCGTCAACCACCGAGCTCTTGACCCATCACCTTTTCCTGCCCTCGAAGCACTCGCCGTCGAGTATGACACTGGCATATCAACCACCCTCTCCGCTTTATTATCATCGCCGAAATCTTACCCCTTACTGAAAACCCTCGCCTTCTTGAATTGCAATCTCCCTAGAGATTTCATGGAGAAGCTTACGCAATTCGCTTCCGCCCGCAAGAATACCACATCGGCGTGGTTGTATCGCGTTTTGATCGTCCATTCGAGTGGATTTTCGGATGTTGATTCTGTTGTTGCGCTGGGGGGGTCTGTGCCGGTTGTTGACGTTCGGTTTGGCAGGGAGCTACCAAAGGATCTGACGTGAGGAAGTGCAGGTATGCTGGCAGGGCCCCAAGTATTCCCCTAAACTTGTGTGTGTGGACTCCTTTGTATGCTTCCATATGTAATGAACGAGCCTCCTGGGATGGGACCTTTGTCAGCAAACATGGTCATGTCTTCCAACCTCGGACCTTGGGATCTCTTTGCATCCCGATTTTTCCCTCTTGCTTACACGCTCAGCGCTCAGCAACCAATAGTTATGGGCACCACTCATGGTGATAACCGCACGAGTCAATTCGACTGAACGGCCGAAGAGGGCCTTCTCCGTGGTGTGCATGTTATCAATTTGGATGAGGTTACCCATCAATTGTGGGATCAGCGAATGGTGTACGGCTGAGCAACTGGCAAGAGTTTATGACGGGTGCCATCGACATGCAAACGGCGGTATCAGGTGACACCGAAGCAAGAGAGCTAACGGCAGTTTCCGTCATAGTACATACCTCGTTTCACTCTTGCGCCTGCTCAGCGATGGAGAGTTATCCAGGCGCTAGCTTGACCACAGAACAACTTCTCGACGCGTTACTTCGCCGGGTCGACCAACAGCGCTCGGTATGCGACCGCAACGTCAAGAATCAGGACTTCCGGCTCATGGTGCATAACCCGAGGTTCCCTCACCCCGTTTAAAAATTGACTTCTAAGATAAGGTGTCAAACCAAGAAAAGTTACTCTCAAAGCTCTTATACGAAATTCGCAAGATGTGTTCTTCCATGAACGTCGCAAGCTCTGCGCCGGCAGAGGTCATAACGAAGATCGCTATGGAAGGTTTACTCCTGGCCCCACGGCAACACCGCGACCTCATATCTATGTCTCACGTCTGCAAATCTTGGCGGGAGGCAGTTGTTTCATACCCCCTTCTTTGGAATGTTATTATGGACGAGAGCGAGATGGTCACCCGAATTTGCCTCGAACGGTCGGGGGTTGTATCGCTCACTGTGTCTCTTTTCGACTTCGAAAGATGGTCCAACAGTACAATGCGCCTACTCGGCTCTCATGCAACTCGCTTCGAGACCTTAAATTTGGACTACACACTCCCGGGTGACCCATCCAAAATCCTCATTTATCTGATTCCGGGCGAAGGTTCCATTCTTCGTGAGCTGTCACTCTTGGGTAACGAAGAGCTTGACACCACGGGTATTATGATGTCCAAGTCCCTTCCTTCGCAGATCGTATCCAAAGACATACCAACTCTCCGCAAAATCACCTTGTCCTTTGTCCCCCTCACCCCCCAACTGTCCGCGCTTCGGCACCTCACCGACATCGAGCTCAATTCTCCATGGTATACCCCTGTCAGTGATCTGCTTGACCTCCTGGCAGATAACCCCCACCTCGAGCAAGTAGCCATCACCGGATCATTCGAAAACACGGGGTCCGGCCGGGAGGATCGGAGCGTAGCCCTGCCTCACCTGCGCCGCCTCGATGTATGTGAGTGCGAGACGGTCGATCTCCTCCGCTGTCTTCATCTTCCCCGTTTGGATGGTCTCAAAATCGAGATAAGTTACTCGTTCGAGGAAGTCACCCTTCCCGAGGCTTACCAGCCCTACTCCACCATCCAATTTTCCCGGGACCTTGGATTCCGCGAAATCTGCCTTCATACTAGCCCAAAATTCCGGCTAGAACTCCGCGCCTTCTTGGGGGTGGTGACCGCGGAGTTTGGAGAACTTCCCCCGAATACTGCCGAGGTGCTTGGCCAATCAACTATACGATTCATCAAATACCTTCGTTTTTGGGAAGACCCAGCGCCCTTGATCTGGTGTCCTCGCGGGACTTTCGACGCTCTCCATCACACAGAGAGACTAGAAACTCTTGCATTGGACTGCCTTCCTGCTTCGCTTGACGAGGTTTTTTCCATTCTCAATGATGTCGCATGTTGCCCGTCGCTCCGCACGTTGATTGTTCGAATTCCTGAAGGTGAAACCGCCGATGCAGAGGAGGATCCCCTTTTGGATGTTGTTCGCTCCAGGACGGACGGTGGTAATGCGATCCGGAGGCTTCGAGTTATCGTCTCATCCGAGGAATACGTTCCTACGTACTCTCGGACCTTCAAACCCTTCGTGCAGGAGGTTGAAATTCTTGTGTGCCAGTCGACCGTAGAAAATGGGAGCCCTTGGTTGGTCTGGGAGGACTAGGGGACGGACACGTCAGGGAGGGATGTATATTGTGTAAGGTGTCTCCGGACGGACGCTCTTGTATTCCTTTATCTGCTCTGTACAAACCCGGTCGAGGCACACAGAATGCTACACGTGCGCACTGATCCCGCGGAACACACATACAACTCCTGTACCCATACTGAGTCGTTCAACAACCAGAACCTTTTGAACAGACCACGTTGCCTTCTCGCCGACCCCGCTCTAACTTGGAATGAATTCAGCCTGGGCCACAATCTCCTTCAATCAAGCCAAATACACCGCACCAACCGCAGAGGCGCGAGCATCGCGTCCGTCTCCCTACAGATGTGTCACCTTGCCCTGCGGTGTGTTGAGGACGCTTTACAATAATTCACCGCAGACTTTAATATCCATGGAATTCTCGACGTCGCCTTGTCCATCTGATAAGTACATACATAATCAACCAAGCACGGATAATCTTCGGGCCAGACGAAGGAAAGCAGATTCGTTCACGGTATACGAGGGGCAACCAAGAACTTGACCATAAGAAAGGGCAAAGCAGCGTGAGCTCATGGATTTCTAGTCTTTTGAACCCCAGGTCAGGTCAATAACGCGTATCCTGCTGCCTACTAGGATTCTGGCATTGATTTTGAACATCGCCACAGAGTGAGTTGCATATTTCTCCGTTTTCATGCGCCGCGCAACGAGCAAAAACAAGGGCTCGTGGACATCTTGTGTCTGAGAATAGTTCTTTACATGAAAATGGAGGCTGGGAGGCTGGACAGCATCCTCAAGCATGTCGCTAAGAAGTTCGTTACTTTACACCCCCCTTCCAGCAAGTGGTACCACGGAGGACAGACCTTCCTTATCGTCGCTGCCGAACACCCCACCACAAACCGCCAAAACCGCCGTTTGTGTTGGTCTGACGGGTTTGCTATCTAAGCTATGAACGAAATTTGTCGACCCAGAGTCAGCATCCTTGGTACGGCCGAATCAAGGAATAGGTCGGGGGCTGTGCCGAATCCAGACGGAGAGCCCTCAAACGCTTATGAGAGGACCGGAGTCGTTTGAGGGATGGGCGGAGATCTCGCAAGCGGGTGCCCATCGGTGTAAGTCGCATTGTTGGGCCTTGACGGAGGGGGTGTCCGAGGAAGCTCGAAGCCAGCTGTGTGCGCTCTTAGTTTGTTGACATGAAATCAAGGTTTGGTCCCTGTGATGGATCCCTGGTGGAAAAAAGGTGATATCGATCCCAGAAGAGACTGAAACTCGAGCTCACTCGTAGGGAGAAGTGAGGGCGTTGGCTCGTGTGGGTGGGGTGGGTTTAGGAGGTCAAGCTCTCACCGTGACGTTGATTGTGTGTTCTCGAGGCCCTCAAAATCGGTCCACAGTCATGAGCACTGCTTGCGGTGACAAACGCGTCTCATTGAACCTATCTGTCCGGGTCTGCGCATGCAGTGAGCACACAGCGTCTTCACTGCAGTGGCCCACGAGGCAGGTGACATAATCCAAACCGAGAGCTGCCGGCGGTTTCCGCCATACCTCGTTTCACTCTTGCGCCTGCTCAGCGATGGAGACTTATCCAGGCTCTGACTTGACCACAGAGCAACTCCTCGACGCGTTATTTCGCCGAGTCGACCAACAGCGCTCGGTATGCGACCGCAACGTCAGGAATCAGGACTTCCGGCTCATGGTGCGTAACCCGAGGTTCCCTCACCCCGTGTTAGAAATTGACCTCTAAGAAGGTGTCAAACCAAGAAAAGGTGCTCTCCAAGCTCTTATACGAAATTCGCAAGATGTGCTCTTCCACGAACGTCGCAAGCTCTGCGCCGGCAGAGGTCATCACGAAGATCGCTATGGAAGGTCTACTCCTGGTCCCATGGCAATGCCGCGACCTCATATCCATGTCCCACGTCTGCAAATCTTGGCGAGAAGCAGTCATTTCGTACCCTCTTCTCTGGAACGCCATCCTAGGCGAGAGCGAGATGGTCACCCGAATGTGCCTCGAACGGTCGAAAACGTTGCCACTCCGAACTGTGTCTCTTATTGACTTCGATCGGTGGTCCAACAGTACAATGCAACTCCTCGGCTCTCACGCAACTCGCTTCGAAATCTTGAATTTGGACGACACACTCCCAATCCCGGATGACCCATCCAAAATCCTCACCGACCTGATTCCGGGCGAAGGTTCCATTCTTCGTGAGTTGTCACTCACGGGTAACGAAAGACATAACACTACGAATTTTATGGCACAAAACTCCCTTCGTTCGCCTATCGTATTCAAAGACATACCAACTCTCCGCAAGATCACCTTGTCCTCTTTTCCCCTCATCCCTCAACTGTCCGTGCTTCGGCACCTCACCGACTTCGAGCTCGATGCTCCATGGTCTACGCCTGTCAGTGATCTACTCGACCTCCTGGCGAATAACCCCCACCTCGAGATAGTGACCATCACGAGCTCACGCGACAACGGGCGTACCCGCCGGAAGGATCTGAGCATAGCTCTGCCTCACCTACGCCACCTCGATGTATTCGACTGCGAGACGATCGATCTCCTCCGCTGTCTTCATCTTCCCCGTTTGGAAGGTCTCAAAATCGAGATACGTTGCTCGTTTGATGGAGCGACCCTCCTTCCCGAGGCTTATCAGCCCTATTCCATTATCCAACTTGCCCGAGACCTTGGATTCAGCGATATCTGCCTCCATACCAGCCCGAAATTCTATCTGCAACTCGGTGTGTACTTGGGAGAGTTAATCGCCGATTTTGGAGAACTCCCGCCAAAGACTGCTGAAGTGCTTGGCCCATCAACCGTTCGACTCATCAAGCACCTTCGTCTCTGGGAAGCCCGAGGACGCTTGGACTATGGCACCCCCAAGTTTGACGATGCTCTCCATCACATGGAGAGACTAGAGACTCTTGCATTGGACTACCTCCCTGCTTCGCTTGTCGAGATCTTGTCCATTCTCAATGATGTCGTACGTTGCCCGTTGCTCCGCACGCTAATAGTTCGATTTCCTGAAGGTGTAATCCCCGATGCGGAGGAAGGTTCCCTTGTGGATGTTGTTCGCTCCAGGGCGGAGGGTGGTAATTCGATACGGAGGCTTCGAGTTATAGTCTCATCTGAGGAGCACGTGGGAACGTGCTCCCTGACCTTTGGACCCTTCGTGCAGGAGGTCGAAATCCTAGTGTGCCAGCCGGGGGAAAGGGATGGGAGACCTTGGTTGGTTTGGGAGGACTAAGGGATCACCACCTTTGTGATGATGTATACAATCCGACGGTGTCTTCAGACGGACACTCTGGTACCCCCTGATTTGTTCTGTACGAATTCGGTCTGGGTACACAGAATGCTTTAGACATCAATGCATTAATTCCGTCAAACATGTCATAGGGCCCCTTTACTTGTACTGAGCTCTATGCATACGACAGCCGGAACCTTTCAAGCCGACCGTTTTTCCCTCTCTCCAGCTCGGCTCTGTACATACTCGCCTTGCGGCGACAAGCGGTCCATGCACTCTACGGGATCGTGTCTTCCTAGGCCTGTGATGACCCTCTGAGGAGCTAAGCATCCACAGATACTTTGGAGGCGCTTTTCAGAAACTCACCTCTGGCTTCGCCGAGATCCGATGGAATTTTCGACGCGTTTCCGGGAATGCGTACGGCAATGGCATGCGTTTAAAGGGGGCCGGCTACTAGCACCTCTGTTTTATTGGAGAGAATCGTGAAGGTGATATCATCGTGGGTGTCGGCGTTCGCCACGATGGCCCTTCTTTGTCCGCTTTTACTTTCCTTCTGCCGGACGTATCTCCCCTCAAAGCGGTCACTGCCTTATCCGTCTGATATATGCTCAAACAAGCACGAAAAATCTTCGAGCTCAACGAAGGAAACTTGACAATAGGTAAGGGCGAGGCGGTGTGTGGTCATACATTTTTAGTCTTTTCTGCCCCTGTATACGGAATCGACCCCCGGCGATTAGATCGGTCAGGTAACATCTGGCACTGACTTCGAGCTTTGGCACAACGTGAGTTCCACATCTTCCCTTCACTTCACACCGTTTTCATGCCACGCATACGTTCGGTCACCGTGATAGAACCTTGATGGAGGAGGGGTGAACTTGGTCCTGCTCATCGAAGGGGGAGGGTAGGGTAGTTGACGGAGAAGAGACTCAAACTCGAGCTCATCCGTGGGGAGAAGTGAAAGCGTCGACTCGTGTGGGTGGAGGGGCCTGCTGGACTTTCAAAAGTCGATTTTATGAATATTCTCGAGAAGAGGCCAGGGTGATTTCGAGCTATGACATCGTGCTCTGGAGAGCACGAACAATTGTTGTTGTGATGGAATGGCTACAAATTGGTGGTCAAACCGATGGCCAGTCATGCGGAGCGTCAGACCTTCCTCCCTCTGCGAGTTGCCTCGAATGCTCAGGCCCTCAATATCGTGGGCACTGCTTGCAGTGATAATCCGGCCTCTATTTCTTCCCTGTTGCACTTTTGTCGATCTGGTTGAGGTCCGGTGTCGGTTTAGAGATCACCGGAGGGCACGGATGAGAAACTGGCCAGGATCAGCACTTGTTAAACTGCACTCGTGACATATGGAACGCAAAGTTACTGGGGTGCGTGCATTATAAGTTGACCAAGTCCGTGCGGTGACCTTTGGTTCTCAAATATATCGTTGGGTCTGCGCATGCACTGAAAGGAAGGCGGAACAAGCACGGAGAATGAGTCGAGAGGGAGCGAGTGTTTGCAACTTGCAAGGGTCGCTGAGCAGTGAGCCCGGAGTACTAGAAGTTACAAGCCCGTGACGCGCGTGCGTTAGAAAGCGAGAGCGCTTGACCCTTGACGGCAATTTCCACTATATCACTACATTCCGGTGATCGTCAGCGGTATACGTGGTCTGCTTGAGGAGACTAGCATTTTCCTTTCCTTCACTCCTGCACCCTGCTCAGCGATGGAGACTTATCCAGGCGCTGACTTGACCACGGAGCAGCTTCTTGAGGCACTATCTCGCCGGGTCAAGCAACAGCGTTCGGTATGCGACCGCAACGTCAAGAATCAGGACTTCCGGTTTAAGGTGCGTAACCCCAGACTCTTCTCGCGCCGTGTTAGAAATTAACCTCGAAGAACAGGTGTACAACCAAGAAGAAGTGCTCTCCAACCTCTTATTCGAAGTTCGCAAGATGTGTTCTTCCATGAACGTTGCGAGCTGTGTGCCAGCGGAGGTCATCACAAGAATCGCGATAGAAGGTCAACTCCTGGTGCCACGGCAATACCGCGACCTCGTATCCATGTCCCACGTCTGCAAATCTTGGCGGGAGGCAGTCATCTCGTACCCCCTTTTCTGGAACTCCATCTCGGACGAGAGTGAGATGGTCACTCGAATGTGCCTCGAACGGTCGAAAACGTTATCGCTCACTGTGTCTCTTTCCGACTTCAATACGTGGTCCACTGGTACCAGGCGCCTAGTCGGCTCTCATGCAAGCCGCTTTGAAACCTTGAGTTTGAGCGGCTTTCTCCCTGGTGGCCTATCCGAAATTTTCACCAACTTGATACCGGGCGAAGATCCTCCTCTTCGTGAGCTGCAGCTTAGGGGTATGCAAGAGCTCAGCACCGAATTTTTGATTGAGCACGGGCTCATTTTTTCACCAATCCTATCAAAAGACATACCAACTCTCCAAAAAATCATCCTGTCCTCCTTCCCCCTCACCCCTCAAATGTCTGCGCTTCGGAACCTCACTGACATCGGGCTCTTTGATCTAGGGAGTACCCTTATCAGTAGTGTGCTTGACCTCCTCGCAAATAATCCCTGCCTCGAACAAGTGGCTATCAGCCGCTTCTATCAAAGCAGAACGTCACGCCGAAAGAATCTGAGCATAGCCCTGCCTCACCTGCGCAGCCTCCTGGTATATTCGTGCTACGCGGTCGATATCCTTCGCTGCCTTCATCTTCCCCGTTCGGAAGACCTCGAAATCGACATACGATATTCGTTCCCGGAAGCCGCCCTTCCTCAGGCTTATCAACCTTATTCCATCCTTCAACTTGCCTCTGACCTCCGATTTGCTGAAGTCCATCTTTATACAAGCCCAAAATTCTATCTAAAAATCTGTGATCACTCGGGAGAAATAACCGCCGAGTTCGGAGAACTTCCTCCAAAGACTGCCGAGGTGCTTGGCTCATCAACTGTTCGACTCATCAAGCATCTTCGTTTTTGGGAAGATCAAGGGCACTTGGACCTCCATCCCCTCGAGTTTTTCGATGCTCTTCATCACATGGAGAGACTAGAGAGTCTTGGGTTGGACTGCCTGCCTGCTTCGCTTGAAGAGATCTTATTCCTTCTTGACGATGCCACACATTGCCCGTTGCTCCGCACGCTAATCGTTCGACTTCCTGAAGGTGTAGTCGCTGATGTGGAGGAGCATTCTCTTCTGGATGTTGTTCGTAGCAGGGCGGGTAGAGGTAACGCGGTCCGGAGGCTTCGAGTTGTACTCTCGTCTGAGGAGTACGTTCTAATGTACTCCCAGATCTTCAGACCCTTGGTACAGGAGTTCGATATTCTTGTGTGCCAGCTGGGGGGAGATGAGAGACCTTGGTTGGTTTGGGAGGACTAGGGGATTTCCACGTTAGGGAGGGTTATTTCTTACATACCATCGCTGTGGTACCCTCGGATCTGCTCTGTACAAACCTAGTTTAGGGATGCAGAGTGCTAGACATTTACATTGACACACTGATTCTGTCAAACTTGCCTTCTGTACTCGTTCTGAGTCATACCACAGCCGGGACTTTTGAAAGAGACCACGTTGCCAATTTCCAGCCCGGCACCCGGACACGGACCGTGAATTCATGCTGGGCCACAACCTCCCCCAACCAGACGCATTCCGCCAGCTATAGAGTCATTAAAGTCATGTTAATCTCTGTGCAGATCCGTCACCTCACCTCACAGCCTCGAGTGGTTCGCGCGTTCTATAGGATGGTGTCGTTATGTGATGATCCTCTCAGGAGCCAAACATCCACAAAAACATCGGGAGCGCTTTCCAAAAAATCTACTGAGAGAGACGTCGATAATAAAGGCCAAACTTGACTTTTCGTAGAGACAGATGGAGTGGATCTGTGTCAATCGCCTCATTATTATCAACCAAGTTGCCGAAGTTGTGTCGCGAGAGAGTTGACGGCAGTTTCCGTCAGAATCCCGCATTCAACTCTCTCATCAGTCTGCTTGGGGATGGAGAGTTATCCAGGCGCTGACTTGACCACGGAGCAACTTCTCGACGCGTTATTTCGCCGGGTCGAGCAACAGCGCTCGGTATGCAGCTGGAACGTCAAGGATCCTGACTTCCGGTTCATGGTGCGTCACCGGCGATTTTCCCCATGCCGTGTTAAAAATTAACCTCGAGGAACAGATATCCAACCAAGAAGAGGTGCTCTCCAAGCTCTTATTTGAAGTTCGCAAGATGTGTTCTTCCATGAACGTCGCAAGCTCTGCACCGGCGGAGGTCATCACAAGGATTGCGATGGAAGGGCGACTCCTGGTCCCGGGGCGACGCTGTGACCTCGTATCCATGACCCAAGTCTGCAAGTCTTGGCGGGAGGCGGTCATTTCATATCCCCTTCTATGGAACACCATCTCGGACGAGAGCGAGATGGTCACACGAATGTGCCTCGAACGGTCGGAAAATTTACCGCTCACTGTGTTTCTTCCCGACTTCAGTGCGTGGTCCAGCAGCACCATGCACCTAGTCGGCACCCACGCAAGCCGCTTCGAAACGTTGAGTTTGAGCGGCTCTCTCTTTGGTGGCCTATCCGAGATTTTCACCAACTTGATACCGGGCGAAGATCCTCTTCTTCGTGAGCTGTCACTTGTCTGCACTGAAAGGCTTGGCACCACGAGTTTGATCGAACACGGGTCCCTCTGTTCGCCGATCCTATCAAAAGACATACCAACCCTCCGAAAAATTCGCTTGTCCTCTTTCCCCCTTACCCCCCAACTGTCCGCGCTTCGACACCTCACCAACATGGAGCTCACTGGTCTAGGGCCTACCCCCGTCGGTGGTGTGCTTGACCTCCTGGCAAATAACCCCCACCTCGAACAAGTGGCCATCTCCGACTTGCTTGACAGTGAGGGGTCACGTCGGGAGGATCTGAGCATAGCCTTACCTCGCTTGCGAAACCTCGTGGTACGCGCGTGTGATGCGGTCGATATCCTCCGCTGCCTCCATCTTCCCCGTTCGGCGGATCTCAAAGTTGAGATACATCACTCGTTCAAGGAAGCCACCCTTCCTTGGGCTTATCAGCCCTATTCCACCATCCAACTTTCCCGGGACCTTGAATCCCACAATATCTACATTCACACCAGCCCAAAATTCCACCTCAAACTTCTCACCCTCTTTCTCGAGATATCCGCTGAGTTCGAAGAACTTCCCCCGAACACCGACGAGGTGCTTGGCCCATCAACTGTGCAATTTATCAAGTGCTTTCGTTTTTGGGCAGACCAATCGTACTCAATCCAGCACCCCTTCCTATTTTCCGATGCTCTCAATCACATGGAGAGACTAGAGACTCTTTCACTCGACTGTTCGCCTGCTTCGCTCGGGGAAATCTTCTTCATTCTCATTGATGCCGAGTGTTGTCCATTACTCCACACGATGATTATTAGGCTTCCTGAAGGTGTAGCCGTCAATGCGGAGGAGGATTCTCTTTTGGATGTCGTTCGCTGCAGGGCGGGCGGCGGTAATGCAATACGGAGGCTTCAAATCATGGTTTCGTCTGAGGAGTACGTTCCCACCTGCTCCCAGATCTTGGAACCCTTCGTGCAGGAGGTTGAAATCCTTGTCTGCCAGCTAAGGGTATGAAATGAGAGAGCTTGGTTGGTTTGGGAGGAGTAGGGAATCGCCATGTCAGGGAAGGGTGTATGTTTTATACCGTCTGACGGTGTGTCCAGACGAACGCTCTGTACTCTTTGATCTACCCCATACATACGAGATTTAGGCACACAGAACGCTCCACGTATATCGACGCACTGATCCTATCAAATACACCGTAGAACTCCTGGACTCATACTCAGCCATACAACAACCAGGATCTTTCAAAGAGACCACGTTCCCAAGTCAGATACACCGCGCGAACCACAGGAGTGCGAAATTCGTGTTCTTCTCTCTCTACAGAACGCCCACCTCATCTCACGGTGGCGAGTGGTCCTCGCACTCTTTGGGAGATGCCTTCCCGCGACGACACTCTCAGGAACCTGATGTGCACAATTTCAAAATCCTACTGTCTTTGAAATGCGCATGTGATGGCAGCGGGGTGATATGTAGAAAGAATGAGGAGGTGGTCTCTCAGGCCTCAGGACGGACAGCAAGAGCTGTGGAGGTGAAGGCACCAAAGCTAAAACTTCAGGACTAGGCCTCCCCCAAGCGTGACGTTCAAGACAGACATAATCCTGAATGAGCTCACAAACCGCAAACCTCGCCTTCAGACTCGGTATCTGCAAATGGAACTTTGGGTGGCCGAGGTTTGGCTTTCCTAGCTGAGGTCATCATTCGTTTTGCTTGAGTCGAGCGTGGGGGGAAAATGTGAGCCTGCCCTGCCCAATAGTCGTCACCATTTCCACCATCGAGTGCGTGCTGAACCGCCCGCATTAGGAGGGGTAATGGCAGGTATGAGTGGCGCGAGTTGGGCGAGTTTTAAAAGAATGAAACCCTCGGGAGAGGGAAATGCGCATTTGTTCAGGGAGTTCGCTACGCACTCTTGTGTCTTTGGTGACTTGACTAGTTTGTGTATCCACAATATCGTCCTCATCTAACCTCCTGTTATGGCTCCCTGCGGGGTAGACCAAATATCGGTCATCCGTATCGAAGGAGCTGTTCCAGCATCGTGTGAATTGGCAGGTGTGGGCATTTCTAGGCGAGGCGAAGAGGGATATGGAGCCAATGGAAAGGGAGAACTTGAAGTCGGTGTGGATGTAAATCGACGTCTTTGGTAGGCGACATGCGATACCTGTGGGTAAGAATGGGTGACGATGCAGAAGGCCGGGATCGTGAGAGACCGAGAGCAGGCCAAATGTTCTGTGAGCTGTGGAAGGAGATTTGAAGTTGAAGCCCAGTTTACGCCCTCTCGTACATTGAACAAGCCGCGGTGTACCAGCGGTTGCTTGAGTGACCACTGGCAACTAACTTAGGTCAGGTCGGTGATCTGTAATATTAGGCTGCTCAGGATTGCAACGCAGACTTTGAATCATTCATTTCCTGAGTCGGCATACAGCCTTTCCTTCAACTTCGCTCGATCTGGATGACGGTCATGGTGATCCACGGTGTTCGGGTCGGCCCGCGGGAAGCTGACTGACAGCACTCTCCGCGATACCTTTTCCACACCTTCACCAACCTGCTCAGGGATGGACACTTACCCAGGCGCTGACTTGACCACGGAGCAACTTCTCGACGCATTATTTCGCCGAGTCAAGCAACAGCGCTTGGTATGCGACCGCAACGTCAAGAGCCCAGACTTCCGGTTCATGGTGCGTAGCCCAAGATTTTTCGCGCCCTGTGTTAGAAATTAACCTCGAAGAACAGGTATATAACCAAGAAGAAGTGCTCTCCAAGCTCTTATTCGAAGTTCGCAAGATGTGTTCTTCCATGAACGTTGCGAGCTGTGCGCCAGCGGAGGTCATCACAAGAATCGCGATAGAAGGTCGACTCCTGGCCCCACGACAATACCGCGACCTCATATCCATGTCCCACGTCTGCAAATCTTGGCGAGAGGCAGTCATTTCGTACCCCCTTCTCTGGAACTCCATCTCGGACGAGAGTGAGATGGTCACTCGAATGTGCCTCGAACGGTCGAAAACGTTATCGCTCACTGTGTCTCTTTCCGACTTCGATACGTGGTCCACTGGTACCAGGCGCCTAGTCGGCTTTCACGCCAGCCGCTTCGAAACCTTGAGTTTGAGCGGCTCTCTCTTTGGTGGCCTATCCGAAATTTTCACCAGCTTGATACCGGGCGAAGATCCTCTTCTTCGTGAGCTGCAAATTTGGGGTATGCAAGAGCTCAACGCTGAATGTTTGATCGTTCACGGGCGCACTTGTTCACCGATCCTATCCAAAGACATACCGACTCTCCGAAAAATCCTCCTGTCCTCCTTCCCCCTCACCCCTCAACTGTCTGCGCTTCGGCACCTCACCTGCGTTGAGCTTATCGATATGTGTCCTACTCCCGTTAGTAATGTGCTCGACCTCCTGGCAAATAACCCCTGCCTCGAACAAGTGTCCATCGGCGGCTCACTCGATAACAAGGGGTCACGCCGGCAGGATCTGAGCATAGCCCTGCCTCGCCTACGCAGCTTCGTGGTGCATCAGTGCGACGCGGTTGAAATCCTCCGCTGCCTTCACCTTCCCCATTTGGAAGATCTCAAAATCAACATTGAATGCTCGTTTGAGGAAGTCACCCTTCCTCAGGCTTATCAGCCCTATTCCACGTTTCAACTTACCCGGGATTTTGGATTCCGCGAAATCCACCTCCACACCAGCCCGAAATTATATCTGGAAATCTGCGACTACCTCTTGGGAGGAATAGCCGCTGATTTTGGAGAACTTCCTTCGA
The DNA here is from genome assembly GCA_015956445.1 of Thelephora terrestris. Taxonomy (NCBI): domain Eukaryota; kingdom Fungi; phylum Basidiomycota; class Agaricomycetes; order Thelephorales; family Thelephoraceae; genus Thelephora; species Thelephora terrestris. The sequence goes on from WIUZ02000008.1 coordinate 1,081,043, forward strand.
AGACTGCCGAGGTGCTTGGCCCATCGACCGTACGACTCATCAAGCATCTTCGTTTTTGGGAGGATCAGGCACACCTCCACTGCCATCCCCTCGAGTTTGAGGACGCCCTCTATTACATGGAGGAACTGGAGACTCTTGCATTGGACTGCTTGCCTGCTTCGCTTGAAGAGATCTTGCTCTTTCTCAGTGACGTCGAATGCTGCCCGTTGCTCCGCACGCTAATCGTCCGACTTCCTGAAGGTGTAGCCGCAGATGCGGAAGAAGATTCAATTTTGGATTTCGTTCGCTGCAGAGCGGATGGTGATAATGCGATACGGAGGCTTCGGGTTATAGTCTCATCTGAGGAGCACGTTCACACGTACTCCCTGGTCTTTGGACCTTTCGTGCAGGAGGTCGAAATTCTGGTGTGCCAGCCGGGGGAAGGGGATGGGAGGCCTTGGTTGGTTTGGGAGGACTAGAGGATCACCACGTTAGGGAAGGATGTATACCATTCGACTGTGTGTCCAGACGGACACTCGGGCACCCTCTCTGCTCCTGTTTAGGTGCACAGAACGCTACACATACATCGACACACTGATTCCGTCGGACGTATCGTAGAACTCCTGTACTCATAAAACAACTAAAACCATTCAAACTGACAAGGTTGGCCTCTCGCCAACTCCGTCCTGAACATGTACTTGATTGCAATTGGAATGAACTTGAGCCGGGTCACAACCTCTAATCAAGTGAGAGAGTACACTGCGTCAGCCACAGAGACGCGAGAGTCACGTTCGTCTATGTACGGATCCTCTGCCTCGTCTTGCGGTGTCGAGTGTGCACTCTATGGAATGGTGTCTTCCCGCTAACGTTCTCTCGGGCTTTGGAGTCCCAACACTTTTCAAAAGTCCGTCGTTGGCCTCAACCACATGGAATTTTTCGACGCATTTCTGGATACACTTGCGACAATAACGTGGGGTGGTATCACAACAGAACGATGATGGTTGTATGATTTCCAATCGATAGAGAATATGAGTTGGATTTACCTCACATTTAAAGGGGACCAGCTAGCATCGTAATCCGTTGGGGGAATGCGCCACGATGGCGCTCCGTTGTGGCCTCTACCCTCCTGCTATCGGACTTGTCTGTCCTACTCACGGATATAAGGAGTTTTCCCGGTACCGCAACGCGAAGGAAACTTGGTCAGGTGAAGACAATCCAAAAAAACACGCCTTCACCTCGGCAGAGTGGTTGGGGTCTCTCTGTCCCCTTGGGAGTCCTTTTTATACCCGAGTATCCTTACACGGGCGTAGATTTGGGACAGCCACCCATGTGATCTCACCTCAACTTCTCGTCGGGCGTAACAGTAGGTCTTCCGAAGCTGTTTGTTGATGTTTGCTGTAAGCGGGACACTTTTGTGTGGCACCAACAACCATGTCCCTGGAAGCTGCTCGCGATCTCTCCATCCCAGACCTTCTTCGTGTGCTGAACGAGAAACTCAGCCTCGAGTGTACCAAGATCCAAGTTTTCCCTGTTGTGTCCGCCGATTCGCTGGAGTTTGAAGTGGGTAAATCTCGATCAACCCATCTCCACGGAAGTGACAGTGTGGCCTAACCCCGACGAATATCGCAGATTGCAAATCTTGAAGCCAGAGCCCACAATGTGCTGAAGCTTATCCCCTCCCTACGCATCATATTGCAGAATCTGTTGCAGCCAGTCAACAGGTTACCACCGGACATCATCTCCCGTATCGCTCGAGCCGTCCCCCACAAGTACTCCAACTTCGACGCGCAGCGAATCATTCCACTAACTCACGTGTGTCGGTACTGGCGCGCATCCATCGTCTCGACCCCAGAAAATTGGACGTTGGTCTCAAGTTGCAGTAAATTGTTAGCAGCACTGAGCTTGGAACGGTCAGCGTCGTCTCCCCTGGAAGTCTCCCTTTTCATGGACGAGGTCAAGGAACGACCTGGTGTCACCGACCTACTTATACCCTACCTCCGAAGCGTCGAAACCCTACGGATCTCTGAACTCACCACGACCGAGGAGATTGCACGAACGCTTCCGAATTTCCCCCATTCGATGCCGAACCTCAGGTCATTGGAACTATCACTCTCAGATGAGGGAGACAATTGGGATCCATCTTTTGATCCGTTCGGACTCTTCCCCCACACTCTGAGCGATCTTTCATTGCACGACGTTCCCCTTTACCCTTCGTTCCTCAACATTAGAGCTCTCACGCAGTTCACGTTCTTCAATCAAAAGTCCACCCTCCCGATGGACACCCTTCTAACCTTTCTGGAGGAGAACCGCGCACTCGAAAGTGTGACCATAATGTATCACTTTCCGGAGATCGAGTCTCCTCCTCGGCGTCCGCAACACCGAACGGTGGTTGGTGACCGACTTCGATTCCTACGAATACAATGCTGGAGTGCCGTGGCGGATGCCAAATTCCTCATCTCCAGCATAACCCTCGGGAAAGGTGCACATCTGGAGATCTCCTCTGGGTGTGGCGTCGGGTTCAACGAGATTCTTTCTGGCGTCTCCACGACGCACCTCGAAAACCTTCCCGGACCTACTTTTATGGAGTACGAGTCTCACCCGAGGGAGATCCGATTGCGCGGGCCGAATGGGAGTTTCTCATTTAACAGCTTTGATGGCCTAGAGGGTCTCTTCATAGAATTGCCTGCGCTCCCCCCTCTCACCCATATCCGAGAGTTTCGATTGGTACACCGCACATTGTTATTACCCCCTCCTGGTCCCGAATTGTCCTATCAACTGTCTTCCTTCCCCGCCCTCGAGACACTTGCAATCGAATGCGACGTGGAGTGCAACACTGATTTGTCAGGCGCACTTTCACCCCTGTTGTCAAAAGCATCGGCCCACCCCTCCCTAAAAACCCTCGCATTTTTGAATTGTGTCATCACCGACGAGTTCGTGGAAGGGTTGACGCGATTCGCTTCGAACCGCGAGAAGACCGCTTCTGCTAGGTTGTATCGCGTTGTCATCGTTCACAGGGACGGAAGGTTTCCGAGTGCTGGTTTGATTCGCGCATTGAAGAGGCGTGTCCCGGTTGTCGACGTTCGGTTTGGCAAAGAGCTGCCGACTGATCTGACGTGAGGTGTGTATAAGGTTTGCTGTTTCTCGCATAGGTACGCAACACGTCTTTTGTGCCCGCGTGGGGATTAATGTGAATGTAGTCAGGATCTCGAGCAGCCTTGAGTAGGAGCCGCATCTTCAATCATGCCTTTCAAAAGGCCAACCCTTTCCCATAGTACCTCGCACCCTTGGTATGAAACTGGGGATGAACGCTCAAGTGGTCTAAGCTCACCGTGTACTGACTTTTCGTCGGTCCGGAAACTCGGTACAGGATATACAGCGGGACCGGGTGGGTCGAGCAAGGAGAGGATGCAGGTGTGGGGCAGGGACGAGGATGCCGGGAGTGTTGGTGAGCGGCACGCTCCAGTAGACGAGATCGACGCAGAATTGCCTGCCAGTGAAGAGGAGGTAGAGGGGGAAAACATAAAACATAGATAGTCTTCCCGCAAATAGCTTTTGTTACAGCACAGTCCTGCTCTCTTGCGGACCATCTTCCTTATGATCTTAGCCGACTAAATAGCGAAGTGTCTGTCTGTGAGGTTGAAATCACTTTCAGGCTTCGGCCCCAGTGTCACAATATCACGACAGGAGGCCCGAGGCCCTCCTCCAGCCGCCTCCCTTTTGGCCATGGGAATTACGCGACTGGTCACGCTGGTCGGATGCGAGTCGATTATCAATCTGGCAACCAACACCATGTCCATGGAAGCCGCTCATGACCTTCTCCTCCCGGACCTCCTGCATGTGTTATGAGAAAGTTTCCCAGAAACGCACCAGGATACGCGAACATTCCGGCGTGGTTGTTGGACAGGGGAAGGGGACTCGAACAAAACGAACCAACGATCACCTCATCCGGCGGTTGCCGAACCGGTTCATCTTGTGGCAGATCCTGGCCGTGGACGCCGTTCGTGCGTGCATTCAGCTCGATCTTGGGCTGCTTTTGGGTAAGAAACAGATGCAGCAAATGGAGACTGAATTCGGAAATGTTCTGTTCTCAAGAGCCAGCTGACGGTGTTCATACCAGCGTACGAACAGGCAACATCACATCGACACCGGTAACGAACAACATCTTCACCAACTGTGGTGACGGTAGAAACTTCTAGCACAAGGAATGAAGCGCTGACGCCTGGATCCTCACGGAAATTCAAACAACACTCGGGCGAGACCTGCTCGAGCCTCCTTCCAGCGTGGCCAATCTGATGTGCTAAACGTTCGGGATATGCAAGGTAGCTGGATCCTATTACAGCCGCCTGCTCAGGTCCAAATGAGGTGATCTACGTTTTGCCCACCGCCCAAGTTTCCTCGTGATGATAGGCGCCCTCCTCTCTGACGATAACGATAACGACGAACTACCCTTCTCAGATCCAACTATCGACCCTACAATGTCCAAAATTCGGGAGACATTGCGGTCAATGGCCCCAAGCTTATGTACGAGACCGGGTTGTTCCCTCCATCGAAGCTCACGCCTTCCCACAGCGACGAAACGACAACTCATCGATGGAACCAAGATCGTGCTAGACATCGCGAAGGAGTCGGCCGATGCTTTCCCGCCTCTCAAATCGTGTTTGGGAGGCATTACTGCGCTCATCAAACACTACGAAGTGCGCCTCTGTCGAATCGCCCCACGATATCGCTGACGCATCCATCCTAGGAAAGCAAAGATGTCCAAGAGAAGCTTGAGGATCTTATTCCGTGGCTTACCAAATTGGAAGACTGCGTAACGAAAGGCAGCGCCGGCGGGAGTCCTGAGGAGGCAGAGCGACGGAAAGAGCTTACACGGTTTGTGTCGCATCCTTGTTTTCAGGCCTTTCCGACCCAGCCTGATTCTCCGTAGATCATTAGAAGACATCGAGAAACAATCACAGGAACTATTGGGGAAAGGGAGAGCTACCCGGATTCTCGATAAAGCGCAGGACATAGGAACGGTGGTGAAACTCGTCGAACAACTTCGTCGAGCGATCCTTCTCTACCAGGTGGGCCTTCGGTGGTCTTGGGTCGAGATCGGGTTGAGTTGACGTCTTGGGGGTAGCTATCGCAACAACAATCCATAGACAACCAAGTGACAAAGTTGGCCGTGAGTTTTCCTCCATCGTTTTTATCATCGGAGCCTACGGTTGATTGGTCAAATGAAGATTTCCTTGCACGATCTTTTGAAATTACGCGAGGTAAAAATATCGCGAGCGAGTTGCGAGCCGCCCATTGATATTTTATTTAGACCGCCCCGGGGGTAAAGGGACAGATAGAGTCAACCCTCGCGAGGTTGGGTAGATTCAACCCGGGGGGAAGCGATATCGAGGACGAAGCCGAATCCAAGCGAAGGGTGGTCTTACTGGGGTACGCCTCGATATGTCTAAATCGGTATTCAGGTCAAAACCATCTATTTCAGAGCTCTTGAAGAGATCAAGGACAAGTTGCGCCTCATTTCCGAACGGTCGAACGCAGCTGGATACCGCGAAAATGATGCAGACGTACAAGCGGTGTGCGAACTCGCACAGCGCGCTAGAGATTCCGTCATGGAGTATCAAGTCAGTCCTGACTTCTAGTGGCCCCAAGGATGCACCATTGAACTGCCGTCTAGCTCGCCCAACAGAATACGATATACGAGCTGAACCGGAAAATGATTGTGAGCCACTCGTGGCTTTGATCGGTTTCAGTAGCTGACTGGCAGTTGCAGGATTCAGGTCCGGTGAACCTCCGCTTTCCTTTAGCGTGCACTAATGGTTCGGTAGACGAGTGGGCGGTGCTCAACAGTTGCCGCCGCGCCCACGGGGCTGGGTATCAGCACGGAGACAGGAACGGTTGCTTGAAGGGGACACGCGAGAGCGTGTTGAACGAGATCGAGCGCTGGGCCGGAGGTTTGGACACCTCTCCCGTGTTTTGGCTCAATGGACTCGCCGGGACGGGGAAATCAGCCATCGCGCAAACGGTTGCAGAACATGTCTTCGCCGACGGCCGCCTTGGAGCGTCGTTCTTCTGTTCGAGAGGCGTAGAGGATCGAAACGACCTCCACCTCATCTTTCCCACACTGGCATTCCAACTCGCACAGAAATATCCAGCCTTCCGATCCTCCCTTATCCCCCTCCTCCGATCCAATGCAGACGTCGTGCACGAGTCGCTCCTGTCCCAGATGCAGAGATTGATTGTGGAACCCCTTCTCTCGGCAAAAGTCCCCACTGTGATTGTGATCGATGCGCTCGATGAGTGCAAGGATGAAGACCCAGAGTCAGCTATCCTGCTTATACTGGGGCAGTTGGTTTCCAAAATTCCCAAGGTCAAATTCTTCATAACCAGCAGGCCAGAAACACACATCATGTCAGGCTTCCGTGGTCCACTGCTGAAGAACGCGACGGATGTCTTCATTCTGCACCAGGTCGAACGTTCCACGGTAGACAACGACATCCGGCTCTTTTTCAAACACGAGTTATCCAAACTCGCTCACCAAAGGCGCACAAGCAGGGGGTGGCCGACAGATGATCAGGTGGATTCACTGTGTCGTAGGGCGGCTGGCTTCTTTGTGTATGCCGTTGCGACGGTGAAATTCCTTCACCACAGGTTCAGACGTCCCTCGGATCGACTTGAAGTCATCATGGCATCCCCGGAAATCACGGTCCACGAAGGACAGACCGGGTTGAAGGTATATAACAGCCTCGACTCGCTTTACGCGTCGGTTTTATGGACCGCCTTTTCCGAGAACAATGCTGATGACGACGCTTTGGCCCGTTCAGTCCTGAGCGCCGTTATTCTCGTCACAAACCCCCTCTCACCGTCCGCCATCGCCGACCTGATGGGTTTTGAAAGCGATGTAGTACTATCCCTCCTCGAATCGGTCCAATCACTGCTGGTGCTGGACGAAGACACCGACCAACCTACCCGACCGTTCCACAAGTCGTTTCCTGACTTCATAACAGATCCATCCCGTTGCAGTGACACACGTTTCTATATATCCCCCGACTTACACGCCGACCTCGTTCTGCGATGCCTTGGACTTATGGATGGATCGCTGAAGAAGAACATGTTCTCGATCCCCGACTATGCTCTCAACTCCGATGTGGAGGGTTTGCGAAGTCATGGAGAGACGACTCTCGGCGGTGCGCTGGTTTACGCGTGCAGGTCATGGTACAACCACCTCGTCACCATGGAGCACCTGATTTCAGATGTGTTGTCGGCCCTACGTCGTTTCTTGGAGACGAATTTTCTCTTTTGGCTGGAGGTGTTGAGCGTTCTCGGTGTTGTGGGTGATGCTGCACGTGCACTGACCGCGACTTTGAAATGGTTGAACGAGGTGGGTCCAGATCTCTGGTTCTGGGAGTAGCCAGGTTCTCAACGATGAGTAGCCACAGATCAAGGTCTCGGTGGACCTGAAGCCTCTCTTTGACACCGCCAAAGATTGCCTCCGTTTTGTAACGGAGTGCTTCGAGGTTATCAGCGAATCCGCCCCCCATATCTACCACTCGGCACTCCCGCTGGCTCCAGCCTCGTCGATCATCTGGAAGTTGTATAGCCAACAGATTTCCTCGGTGGCGAGGGTCGTGACAGGGATCCCTCCCTCATGGGATTCGTGCACGGCAATTGCCGAAATCACATTTGATGGATTAAATGCAACTTGGTCACCATGCGGACAATACATCGCAACAACTCCAGGCAGAGACATTGAAGTTCGGGATTCAACCACCCTTGAAATCTCATACGTCCTAAAGTTTCCTGGCCGGAATGAACGGCGTCTGGATTCTCTCGTGTTTTCGCCTAATGGACTCCTGATGATCGCCGCATATGATATGCTTGCGCTGCGACGGGAAGAATATCGGAGAGTCGTTGTTTGGGACATCCAGACAGGAGTTGTCATCAAGGAACTCAATATAACACTTCTGCAATTCGCCTTGGAGGAAGACTGCGGATATCAAATGAACAAAAGGAACGAACTTGCTAGGATGGTCCACATCTCTCTCGGGAACATTAAACCCTGTACCAGAGTGCCCCATGAGGATCAACGGGTACCACGGTATTGGCAGCTCGGCTCCCACTGGATCCACGGGGAATCACTCTACTTTGTCACACACTCCTTATATCCCAATTCGGAAATCAGCATCCGGGAGTTCCAACCAACCTCAACCCCTTCACCCCCTGATTTCAAACTAACCCCAACCCTCTCGCACCCTGTGATCCAGTTATTCCAGGTGCCACAACATGCCGGGGAATTCTCATTCTCTCCGGCCTCCTTCCACGCATCATTTGTCACGCCTAAGGAGGTCATCATAGTTGATGTTTGTGACTTACTGGCAAATGCCCTACTCTACACCAGAACCATTGATCCACACTACCGCAATTCACCAGGAATTTTCTCTCCTGATGGGCGCCTCTTCGCGTGCAGAACACTGAGCAATGATATCAGTGTTTGGAAGAACACTCCCACCGGTTACATCCCGTGGAGCACCGTCCGAGCCCGATTATCACTCAGGGGGTTTTCATTTTCACCCATCTCTACCTCCATCTTGGCTTGGGGTCTAGGTGGGATCCAATTGTTGTGCCCAGACAATGGTGTTAGTCTCTCAACATCTTTGACCCCCGATATGATGGAACCGGGTCTTCGAGACCATTTGGTGACAAGTTCGACGGATGGGAAGTGGATCGCAATCACACGGAAATTGGGTTGCATTGTCACAATCCTCGACGCTCTCTCAGGCATCCCTCAATATTCCATCAACATGGGGCCAGAGATTCAAAGTATAAGGCTTGTCGACAATACCCTCTTGGTGTTGGCCAGAAATAGACTAGCCAGGTGGGATCTTGAAACCGGTTGTGCAAGGGAGGTGGGGGTTTGTTCTCAGATCCTGCACAGCCCACGTGTTTATCCCCTTACACTATCTATTGATGGCACCCAGGTCATCGGCTACGCATTGTATGGACTGTTTGAAGCAGACGAAACCAGAGCACTTGTCTTATATGATGTGAAATCCAGCCAAATCAGTCACTGCTCGGCACCATACTTATTCCAAAGCATTGGGGACATACGGTTTTCCCTCTGTGGGTCCAAACTAGGGCTTTCCTGCAGCGGCGCAAGGGGCAAAAATACACGATTCATGCAGGTGGAAATCAAGGGGGGGGAATTTGGTGGTGCACATCATTGGATTCGGAGTAGGTGGCAACTGCTTGCCTTGCTTCCATCCTATGATGGGTTTCACATTGGGTGTGGGGGGAGATGGGTCGAGGATTCCAAGGGCAGGAAAGTCTTCTGGCTGCCTCTAAATTTGAAGGTGCAGGATGTGGATGATGTGGTATGGGAGGGAAACTGTTTGGCCTTTGTAAATGGTGATCACAAGGAGCCAATCATCATTCAATTCAAGCCATGAATACCCCTCCTTCATCTGTGCCCATTCCCAGAACCCCATTCACCCTACCAAACCCTGTTTCATTCTCACTGTTTTTTCTTTTCCATCTTCTATTTCACAATGTATCACCTTCTCCCCTCGGACTTTATTTTGAGCCTCCCTTGTACTCCACACGCGCACAGGGTTGTGTACTGGTATCACATAGGGCTTTCTCATCAATTTCTAGTGTACACCAAAACTTGTACCAATTGAATCTCCAAAGGTGGCATCCTTGAGACACCAAATATATCTGTAGTTTCTGTTTGTAATGATCAACAGACCTCAGGTTTCCAGGCTGTTTGTTCAAACCATTCCAGCTGCTGACGAGAAAGCTTCCCGCCAAGGAAAGGCGGATGCAATCTGCAGGAGAAACAATAACAAGCCAAAGAGCACTGGTTTGAACCGTGGGGGTAGCGCGCTTTGCCAAAGCCACACCATAGTTCGAGGAGGTTATCATCATCCCACTGGGAGCGCAGAGCCCGCTCGGTTCAGCAAGATGGTCAACGTGGATTCAATCATGCTAGTGTTCCACCACCCTGGTTCTCGCGTCATAGAAGACGGGTGGCCCGTTGCACTTTCTGTCGAGCCACAGACAAAACTCACCATCAGCCTGCGGATGACTTGTTCAGCAGCGCGTCTTGGCAAGGAACTGATGATCTGCTTGGCCAGGAGGATTTCCTCACTCTAGAATTGGTCGGACACAGAGACGATAACAGACCACGCACATAACCATTCACCGACGAGTGAGTAAAAGCGCGTTCCATAAATTACGACCCAGTGAATATCAGAATACAAATGCACAACAACACCACGATACGCGTTTCGAAATGTTCTAAATTTGAGATGTGGTAACCCTGGAACGCGGGGTTCAAGTGGTCTTGTCGGTGCCATTTGACTTTGCGTCCGGGTCCTTCTTCACGTCCTCCTCACCATCCTCGTCTGCTGAGTAAGTATCTGCCGACGGAACGGCCGCAGACGTCGCAGCGCCAGCCGAGGCAAGATTGGGCCGCTCCAGTACATCCCTAAACACGGGCCTCAGCGTTGTCAACACCACAAGAGGGAAGGGGATAACAACACTCACCACTTGATTTGAAACCTGGTAACGCGCGGCTTATCGTTGATGTCCCTGACGAGTTTATCAAACTCCAGCGACCGTTCCTTCTCCTTCTCTCGTTTCTCCTTTTCATTGTCAGGATCAACGTCTCCCGTCCTAGTGGGCATCCCGCCATCTTCAGCTTCCCATTCTGTGTTCTGATAATACCCTACCCGAACGAACTCTTGCTCCTTGTAGCTCCCGGTCAGGATCAACGCCGCCACGCCCAGCACGTCTTCCTTGGGTATCTTCTTTGGGTCCGGAGCGCAGCCTTCAAATTCGAAAGCGTTGATGCCCACGGGGACGGGTCCGACGAGACAGTCGTCTAGTTCTTGATCGAGGTCTTCGTTGCCGGGCGACGAGACGTATATGAGGCGCCACTCAAGATCTATTCTTTGTGAGAACGGTGGATCAGTTCTTTCCGAAGAAATCGAGACGCATGGATATCCCTCGTGCGTGCGAGGGAGGGAGAGACGCACCGTCTTCCAGAGGCGCGATACACTCAAAGGTCACGCGAAAGTGGTATGGGTCTAGAAATCGGGCGGGATTGTTTAGGAACTCTACGTTCTGTAGCCATAATGGGTGAGCGAGACTGACGACGCGAAGGAAAGAGACAAGGTGGACTCACTCGAATTGTGACAATGGACATGGTGGTTACCGGGACGGGAACGCGTCGCGTTGTGCTTTCAATAAATGTTGTTGGAGGGAACCAAAAATTCTCACGCTCGCTCCTCCTCGCGGTGCGGCACGAGACGTGGTATCAGATTACAGGTTACAGGTACAGAGAGGTTCTCCTGGCAACAAACGATCACAGCCTTGGCGTACAGTTGAATCCTAACTAGCTTCTAGACTCATTTATTCAGAGGGCTGCGAAAAGACTTGTGCTCTATTCCCGCTTGCACATCATCAAATTCTAAAATGACGCAATAATATACGCACTAATAACCAAAGGAATCGCGACCGTTGACCGTGCGTACAGAACGGGTTTTCCGTGGCTGGCCAAAAATTAATTCTCATCTATTGGGAATCATGTCCTCCATTCTTCTGCGCCCCCAACTCGAAAGTGCCTGGTCGAAGATCGTTGGGATCGCCCGCCCACACGAACGTCTTTCCGGAGATCTGGTCGCCTCCCGAAGCAGGTTTGATGAAGCACGACACACATCGGTACGCGTCTGTCTCGTAATATGCCAACCTCTTCTCGTGTCCCTCCTCTTGAACCTCGTAAGCCATCCCATTCACCACGTTCCCGGGCGGTCCATCGGTGAGAGCGGGGTACGGCCCCCACATCTTGATCGAATAATTGACGATAGACGCTGGTCGGAGGATGGGCGGGTATTTGAGATGTAGGAGTCCGGTGAGGAGTTTTTCGTCCATGAGAGTGCCATAAAAGAAATATAGGACCGGCTTCCACGATTCGGGTTCGTAGGTTGTGAGGGTGCCGTGTGTAGAGTTTCGAGCGGCGCGAAACATCTTGGCCATGGCTTCCGTCTTCTGATGCTTTGGTGGCGCTGAACTATCAGCGTTGGTATCTGTGGTCAACTATATGAGCAGGGTGAGGGATGGGCGGAAGAGCGACCTTTACTCATTATCAGAGGGAGAGGATGGCAGTTGGCGATTCGGAAGTATATAGTTTCAATACCGCCTCGTCATCGGAGACTCGAAAATCATCCGGCTTATAGAGATGAGTCATTGACATCTCGTGACGCCGACGACCCCGTCCTGCAATACTAGCGGACCATAAAGATACCCTGAAGATACGACCGCTCCAAACTCGGCTTTCAATATTCATGTGTTGTACAGAGCGCGGGATGCGCTGACAAGATACCATCCAGGCCCAGGATATAATACAACTACGAAACGCAACTATTATACCACCCTCCTCGCACAAGAATCAAGGTTACGACGACCAGTGCGTGTGATGGAGGTGGCCGTTTTTTTCCTCCTCAATCCACAAGGTCAACAGCCCTATCGTTCAAATGTCCGGTGGAGAGATCGTAAATCCACCCGTGAACATGCACCTTCGCCTTCTGGATGGTCTCCATGCTTTTGAGGGTCTTAACCTGCTTCTCCACGTTCTTCTTCACAAGAATGGGGAGTGTCCGTTCCTCTTGGGGCAGCGATCGAGCAAGCTCGGTGAGAGGCTCAAGCCAACGATGTAGAGGATCCGTTGGCACTTGCGGCGGTTCCTCGGCTGCTGCGAGGCAATGCTTTGCACCACCGCACTCGGTGTGTCCAACGACGATCACTGAAAAGGGGTTAGCTTATTGGTGACATTAGAATTGAAGAGATCAGCACCAACTGACCGTGCTTTACTTTGAGAGCACCTACGGCATACTCCACGACGGACAACACGTTGTCATCTTTTGGGTGAACCTGGCTGTGTATCCGTGTACAAGTAAGTAAAGCGCAAGAAAATCAAAAGCCGCTCCACGTACTTGGCGATATTCCTGTGGACGAAGATATCTCCAGGCATGAAGCGCGTGATAACGGACTCTGGGACTCTCGAGTCCGAACAACCGATCCATAACACCTGCCAAAAGCGAAGTAAATCACCCAGATGATGTCCGATTGTGCAGATAGTGGGAAAGCCGTCAGCGATTCCGTTCGCACGACACGCCGGAGGGAAAAGCGACCGACGTCAAGACAAGAAAAAGACAGACCTGGGGTGTTTGCACCGCGGCAGACCGAATAAAAAACCCCGGGTCAGCCTGGACTATACTGTGAGCCCATTTGGCGTTGTGTTCCAACATCTTTTGTATGACCAAATCGTTTGAGGCCATCGTAGATTATCGATATGTTGGAGGACTGCGTGGATGGTGCTGATAAGCGTGGAGCGAGGGTCTGGTAAGTATTCTAGGTACGATGCCCAGGGTTAGAGGCTGTCAAGGGAAGAAACGAAGACGAGGAAGGCTTGGGGTAAACTTTTTCCCTGTAGTCGCTGATTTTGAAAAGAAGGTTAAAGGAAAGGATCGTCCTGAGAGCAGGAATGGCGTATCCACGATCAGATCAGTCATGTACACACCGTTCAGCTGACCCATATCGATTGAACCTTCCTCCATTCGTATAGCCCATGCAGTCTAGCCGCAAATTTTTCTCACAAACATCCGGAAAGAATGGGCACGTTTTCTACAGCCCGGCCCTAAGACAGGCTGAGTTCTGACTCGCTGGCATCATGTGTGCTACGGTAATAGGGCATCTCCCAAACGCCCGTTCCCTCAACGTGCAACGCGACTCCCGCATTCCACAGCACGGTGGCACATTTTTCACCAAGTATCTGCTTCTGATGCACGGACTGGATTTCAGTATGTACATCGGTTCGGTAGCAACTATACATTTGCAAATCTGTAGATATGGTGATACTCGAAATAAATCATGGTTATCGAAGTTCCACTTGTTTATGTTTTTTTTTTAAGAATCGAGGAACTCCGGGCCGGATCTGGTTGGGGCTGCCTGGTACTTACCGGTGAGTCGATCAGGTCGGGGGACCCAAGTATGGAGTTTAGGGTTCTGAGCCTACATCCCTTTGCCAGCCTGGTGGCGAACCCCGCCCAGTCTAGGCTGGAATCCAGCCTCGAATTCAGAGGCGAGGAAGACGCGATTCGAAAGGGGACGATACCTAAGGGGGACGACGCCTCTGAATTGCCCAGTCAGACTCAGACGTGGTCAGACCCACCCGCACGTGACCTAGCCTTAGCTTCAAGTTTCGACCACATCCACCTTGTCCAATGTCGCCATGCCTGAAGAACGTTGCAGTCTCACTATTCCTCTCCTGCATGCTCTTTCTCCAGGCCCCGGCAGGGATCATGAACTCATAGGGAAGGTTGACTACGAATGTTTGCCCTTCGAATTTATAATGGTGTCCGACTTGAAACAGGCGATCATCAATCATCTTCATATGACCGATCCAAATTTCAGGACCCTGCGGATTTTGATGACCATATACCGGGTGCGACCAATGTCACTTCGCCTGGGGCTACTCCTTTCATCCCGCTTTCCCAACAGCTCGAACCCAGGCGACCGGCGAGAGAGATAGAGGACTTCGATTTGGATTACCTCCGGAAAAATGCGCGGATGCTGGCCGGAAGTTTTAGGGCAGTGGCAAACCCAAATATTGAGCAGAACATACTTGTCAGAGTTGGTGAGTCCACGGGCTCTTTTAATGATCCACACTGTCACTCATGGCGCCCAAATAAGTCACCATGCCGCTTTTTGACGTTGACTGCGTGTTGTTTAAGAAAGAGGGCCCATCCTATACCTGTTTTGCGAACTATTCCATACAAGCACCACCAAACGTTACCGTCCGTGAAGTGCTGGAGCTGTTGAAAGAACAGGCCTCCGTACTTCCCCAATCCACATCCGTCACTTATTACGGGGTTTGTGGGCCGCTAATTCGTGTAAATGCATCTCTAAGAACCTTGCAGATTCTTGGAGCTCACCAGGGCATTGGGAAGAAAACTGTCAAAGAAGCGAGGGAGAGATTACCCCTTGATGACACATCCGTGCGCGATCATCGTTCTCTCCTTCTTGGGTCATGTTTGGAAGAGGGCAGTGTACTTGGCATCGTCTTCAGTGAGTCACTGGGGTGCTTGTTGAGGCGATGTTACTCACATCAGTTCATCCACAGACGTATAGGACCACGAGCGACTACACACGGTACGTAGCTGTTGTTTCACAATCCCACTTTTCCTCGACGTTTGATCAGCGCGGGAGAAGATAGCAGAATGTGGCCGTGAAAGCGTACCACCGTCCGAGGATGCAGTGCACACACAACGCATCATCACACAGAAACACATCGATGCAATCTACAACGAACGTCCGGGAAGGAAGTCGGGGTTGCCTAATGCAATATACCACCCTGTTTTCGCGAATTTCCTTTCTCGAGCATTCGGAGACCTCGAGGGAGATGAGGCCACTCTCCGCAAGACCTCGCTCTTCATCAATGCCTCCCATGATTATTATCCCACGGAAGAGAAACGGATAGCCGCGCTGCAGTCCTCTCTAAAGTCTTTTCTACACGACACAGTCCTGACGGAGACGATATTGAAATTTGAGAAACGGGTCATCCCAGACGGGGTTATCCAGGTCAAACTGCCCCGATATCCTCAGTGGGAACGTTAACCGGTCTGTTTTTTATCACGGAAGTGAGGAGTAGCCTCTGGTGCCGTGTTCGCCGAAACCTTCGTCGTCCAACGCCTTACGGATTACATTGCCCTCGGTCCCAACCCCACTGAACAAGATAAAGGCCTGCGCCGGGTGGCCCAGATCCTTTTCACGCTCAAATAATGCATCCTGGGCTTCGAGGGTTTCTACCAGGACTTTCCTTCCAACCCCGCCTTACCTCATCCACCCTCAAGTGCCACGGCGTCATCGGCAGCACCAACCAAAACGTGGGGCTCCAGGCATCAGGCCCCAGACCCACCGCGGAACGTATTTCCATGCTACACAAAACACCCCACCAACGACCCCGGAAAAGATGATCTCAAAGGTCAGCCCTTCAGCCACCAGATCGAGGGAGGTGACGCTGGGCGTTCCTCTTGGCGCATATGGATGACGAGAATATATGCACACTTTGGATCCTCAGCCTATCCGCCGGAAGTCGCGTGTGCAACATCGCGAGATGGCAGCCCACGGCGCGTGAGGTACCAGTGTAAACAGGGCACGTCGTTGTTCCGAATCCGCAATAAAATATGGTACCACACGTACCACGGTATTGATTGATCACGCATTTCTGGAAGAGCGTCAAGAGCAATAGGATAAACTTCTCATTCTATACACTGCATGTGTGTTGGGGAGAGGGAAACTAAGGATAAACAGAAGAAAGTCCACTTTCTGCAAAATCTTGTCCGTGGATTCTGCCTCAATCGAAGATCACACCTAAAAAGCAGCGTAGAGTCAGTCTCGAAACAGGTCCCAGATCAGATATCTCAACCGACCTCCGTCCATCGTGATAGTCTGGCCTACAACCCCAAAAGTATACATCAGCGACCCCACTCCAAATTCGAGCGTAACCAAACCCAGATGCCGCGATAGAGGGAAACAACTCACCAGTCAAGAATCTCGATTCCGGCTTCGCGAGGTAACTGACCAACGAAGCTATATCCTCCGGTTTACCCCTAGGCGTACTCGCGGGCAACCCAATCATCTATCGTCCGGTCGATGAGCCTTCTTCCCAAAATCGGGCGCTAGGAAATTGGACCTGACCTCTTGAACCGTCCTATCTCCCGCAACTTTCTCCGCTTCGACAGCTACAAAGGACATCAAAAGAATGGTCACCACCTCAGATCGGAACATAAGCAACAGCTCCAACACACACCTAGGTCGGTCTGAATCGTCCCAGGTGCATACCCATTCACACAAATACCGTACTCCCGGAGTTCCTGCGCTATTGAGTTGCGAAAGCCACAACGGCGTACGAACGTCAACCGCGCAGTTATTTAGAACGGAATGGAATAGGCTCACCGAGCGACTGCACTAACCCACGAACGGCGAACTTTGACATGCTGTAGGCGCAAATGTTTGGAAGGCCTTTCAGAGACGCTTCTTCAGCATTGCACTGTATTTAGGCATGGAAAAGAAGAGGCACCTCGCTTTCCTGCCATCGAACAAGCACCTACGCAAACACCCCCACATCAGCGATCCTATTGCATTTCGTAGGGAGGAGATGACGAACCGATTATTTTTCCTCCTCCGCCTTGCTCGATCATTTGCCGTGCGGCGTATTTGAAGCACAACATGACACCGCGGGTGTTCACGCCCATGAGCCAATCGAAATCATCCACAGATGCTGTAAAAATCCTTCGCGTCAGGTTCGTGAACGGGAGAGGCAATTGATTACCACCAACTCTGCAAGAGCGACTTCATAACCACCACACCCGCGTTCGCAACCATCTACAAAAGTCCAGTTTGTGTCCGGCCGATGACTCGAGAGAAAAGAGATGGGCTCACGATATCCAACTTGCCAAATTTCTGCACAGTGCTCTCGATCAGGCTGTTCACCTCATCTTCGCGAGAAACATCGGCGACCACGGCCACAGCTCGCGCCCCTTTCGACCTGACACGTCGGACTGCGCCCTCCATGGCACCGAGTTTGGATGGCAGGTCGTTAATGACTACATCGCATCCATCATCTGCGAGTCGAAGGGCGATAGCGAGACCGAGCCCTTGCGAAGATCCCGTGACGATCGCTACAGGTCTGGGTTCGGAGTTGCGAGGGAGGAGTGGGGAGTGAGCTAGGGTCATAGCGAGTTCTTATCGGTTCAGATCGGTGGTTGAGCTCGACGGTTGAAGGGGGCTGAACGAGGCGAATGGGGTGTGGTGGGCTAGGACCTATGTCGACGGCCTTTTAAACGGATTCCATCGCGTTCGAGATATCGCTTGGGAAGGAGGTATCGCTTTGCCACTGGGTGGATTCTATTTTTGCTTAACCTACGGTCGATCCTTGTAATCGACGACTGTCAAACAAGAGATTGAGCCATATACGAACTCCACCGCGAGAAAAACACACTAACCGACTCGCTCAAACCATACAGAACAAACCCTCGACAGACACAAGCAATGACCTTGGGGCGTACCGGCGACATCGGCGGAAACTAACGGAGAAGCGGGTGAATCAGGTTGTACCGGTGTCGTTGAGGAGGGTTGGCGTCCGTCGAGTCTCAAGTGCAAGGGTTCGCAGAGTGAGGTTGACCTCCTGCAAGCAAGATACGTAGCATCGGCGGGCAGACGATATCCGATGACGGTGAGTAAGTAAACGCGCGAGAGAGAAAAACAAGGGGAGGGTAGGTTTAGCGCGCAAGGATAGAATGAAGATCACGGGTCAATCCGACCACAAAACTTTCAAAGCTCATATCATATCATATTCTTCAAGACAACGCTACTTAATAAGAGGCCATACGATAGGCGATGCTAAAGAGGGCAAACAAATTCACCCTCTCCCCGCTCGGTGGAACGAAACGAGGAGTAAACAAGGTTTTTTCAAAGAGAGGAGACGGATAAGTTGCAAAAGGCAAAAGAGAAGAGACAAGAAAGAAAAAGAGAAGAGGCATGAGTTAAAATAGGGTACAGGAATGATGAACAAGGAACGTTAGGTCAAAGAGCAGCTGTGATCTGGGCGAGGGATCACAGAATGAGCTGCACGCCTTTCAACGATCGTAAGGTGGAGTGACAGCCCTGGTGTCCTCCTTCTTCATATCATCTGGAGGAGGAGGGGTCCTCGCAAGATCATCCACACGCTCTTTGGTTGCCCTTCTCTCAGGGCTGGGAGTGCGCCTCCTCTCAAAGGCGGGAGAACGGCTCCTTCGCCTTCTATCCCTGTCGTCTCTGTGATCTCTCTCCCTTTCTCTATCTCTGTCATCAACACGTTCCCTCTCACGCTCACCACGGCGGCGAGGACTGCGGGACCGTTCGCGAGACCTATAAGCGGGCGGCGGTGACCTCCTATCCCGGTCGTAGCGCCAAACGGCAGATGGTGGATTTTTAGCCCACTTGAGTAACCATATCAGCTGAACGCTCTGCAGATAGGGGGGAGATAGGGGAAGTACAAACCTGGATGCTCAAACGGTGTCCATCGAGGTTCCTTCCGTGCCTAGGCGTCCCGGTGAGTTGTCGTGAGGGGGAGGACGCTCGATTGTTTGAGACGTACATGTCGTTGTAGGCGTCCTCGGCATCGCGAGTGCTTCTGAATTCGACAAAGGCGTAGCTGATTCGAGAGAGTGGTTCGTTGAGCGATCGTCATTCGAGGGAATCGGTTTCGGGAGAGAGGATGATCGTAACGCGCGCAAAATCGAGCGGGGCGGGTCGCCGTCGTCGTCCGCACCAGAAGAATCGAACGGGCCGACCAATAGCAGTCGTCGTATCGACCGTGGACGTCGGATATGGTTTTAAAACATCCTGAACGGTGTACGCAACACGACTTGGGTGCACGCAGAACGGTCGCGAAATCGGAACGAAAAGAAATCGAAATCGAGAGGTGGAACGTCGTTTTCGGTTGTGGTTTTCGCCGCATGTTGTACATTCCTCTTTTCGACCCGGAACGCGTTCTGACGGGGAGGATTGAGATGAGAAGGATCGTAAACTCACGGGTTGGAATGGGCGCGAGGGTTCCTAGGGGCAGGTACGTCGCATCGAACTAGAGGACCATACCTGACGACAATGATGAGCCCTTGAAAGGAAAAAAAGGATGAGAAGAAACTTACCGCTCAAACTCATAAGCGAGATCCCTTGCACGGGTAGATGGATGAAAACCACTGACGAAAATGATTCGAGGCATATCTTCTCGGCCAAACTGGTCGGCGGTTGAGTGAAAGGAGGCGAGGGTGGGGACGGCGACTTTGACGGATGTGGGCAGCCCACTGTTTGTGCTTGTTTGTAAGCTGTGGCTGATCGAATTCCCCTGACCCGAGTGGCCTGAACTTCGTATCTTGCTCTGCCCGCGTTTCCCTTGTGTCTTAGAACGCAATCAAAGCTTGCAACAAGTGACTTGATTTCGAAACACGAGCACATCTTGAACTACAACGCAGCCAATCTTCACCATTACCCTTGTGCAGAATCCATGTGGCACGTATGAGATGACATATCACTAAGCCTGGTTTACAATGCAACCAACGCCTTCACACATCTTCTTCACCTCGCCTACGATCTCTCGGAACTTGTCCGCGCCAGCTTGCTCCACTATATCATAGCACCACCACTCTTTAGGGGCCGTATCAATTAGCAGGTGAGTGTCAGGAGCAATGCTTGCTGGGTCCAAGCGTCCGGATTCCTTATCGTACTGGTAGAACGCAATTTTAGTGCCAAAGGCAGATGCGCCATACAAAACAGGGATTTCCATGTCAGGCGTAATATCCAAGAAGCATCTTCGTAACCGGAGGTCAGCCTCTCGACGCTTCGAGGAGAGTCGGAAGTCAGCGGGTGGTTTGACCTCGACGATGAACACAGGCGTTGCATTGGGGTAAATGAAAAGGAGGCCGACAAAATCGACGGCTTCACGCACTGTGACGGGGGCCGTTCTCCTGCAAATGTGGTGCGTCTGTTCTTACCATTGGTTTCGCATTCGTTCGTCACTTCCTTGGGCGTAACCGTTGACTGTGTTATCTCCAGGCATCCACCTACGATAAACTACCCCTTCGACCTTTCCCATAATCGCATATATGTTTTTCCCAGTTGTACACCCGCACTTGCCGCATTCACTTTGTTGGGGTCCTCCCATTCGGAGACAATGTCAAGTATTTTACCGAATCCGCACTTGTACATACGTAGCCTCTGTAACCTTGGTAACAACGGACGGACGATTCGGATATCAGGACAGCGCAGGACGTGAAGATGTGGCCCTTACTGTAATTTCGGCTGAGACGAGATGAGACCTCATCGTAAGTTACCAGCGGCACGCTATTGATCGCGAACTCCCTCGCGGTCTCGGGCGCTCATGTAGGGCATTCAGCTTGGAACCACACGAGGCAAATGATCGCCCGGCTGTGCCTTCTGTCGATCCCTCCCGCCGAAATCTCGAATTTTGCAATCTCTGGTTGTCACCGTTAGTATTTGAGACCGGGTATTCGCGCAAAGATTGTGTCGATGTGTGGGGTGGTTGGTGGAGCTTTGCGTGGGATTGATTGGTTCTTCTCTGGGCAAAGGTGTTCTGAGATGATCGATTAGGCGCAGCAGAGGTCCCTCGGGCGGAGCTGATATCTGACTGTCTTATGTAGGCCGAGTGCTGCCTCTGGCGGGCCGTGGCCCTGAAGAATGTTGGGGTTCGTACGTGGGTTTTCATCATTGATACAAACCGGTGGCGTTGGGGCACTGCGTGGCGAGTTTGCGCCTTCAGACGCTTGGCCGTAAGGTTTGCGGAGGTGATCCGCAGGACGTGAGAAATGCAACAACCAAACGCTCGGTTTCAAATGGTAGGGAGAGATAGTGTGGTCGTCATTAGCGTAGAGGAACGAGACCGTGAGTGACAAATCCAAGCCCCAGCACGCCAGCAGTGACGCAGATCACACAGACAGATACCAAGGAATTGGGCACATCAGAGGGATGAATTAGAGCCAGAGCGGAGATTGACGCCTTCAACGGAGTCCAAGGTTCACACCTACGTCGATGATGTCAACTTGCATATGTAGTTGAACAGAAAAACTCTGATAAACTCTGGGGCAACCTCGACAAGAGGCTCTGCGAAAAAAAAATCAAAGCCCCCAGGGATCTAGTGACGGTCGCGACGGCGGTTTGAGTGTACGTTAAGCAGGATTGGGGGCTTAGCCAAGAAACCTGTTACGCGGTCTGCTAATAAATCACAAGAATGTTACTCTGGGCGAGGCACGAGCACTCCCATACTCAGTTTTCGGTAGCTGACGACGAGCATCGAGCCAGGGTGTCGATTGCAGCGGGGGAAACAGCCGTCGGGTGTTGCCGAGACCACGAGGAGCGGATGAGGGGGGGTGGCTGACGTAATGTCCGTTGATCTGTTTCGAAGCACCTGCCCCTCACCCTCAAACCTCGGGCTGTGGGCTAATTCATATCTCGTTCCGAAGGCATCCTCATCACGAACCAGTGGCGATTGACGCGTTACTGCGACTTTCAGCTTGAGACTCTCTAGGGTGCTCAGCGGGCGAGCCTTGTCTGGTGAGTGGGTGGTTGCGCAGTTGGAGGCACGCCGACCGCCTCAAGGTTGGGCTCGTAGCGCTGAATCTTCGGTTTAGATCTCGGTTGGGTCAAATAGCACGCCTAACTAGCACGCTCAAACAGAGAAGATACCCACAAGTGTTTATACCCCCTACTCGTCAGGAGAGGGCATATTGCTAGGTCTGCTTGAGGAGACTACATGTCCGATATCCCCCTCCGAAATTTCAGAAGATCAAGAAACTCCAGATCAGGTTACGCCCCTCTTAGGACAGAACGAGACGAGCACGACGCCAACGAAAACGGAAGCGTGATCGGTAATACCCGCCAGAGCATGCCGGCCCAGAGTTCTGTAACCAAGGTTGCGGCTTCAGCGACGAATCAGAGGTGGAAAGGGAAGAAGAAGCAGGTCTACCGGGATGATCTTGAGGAACAGGAGGGGTTGTTGAGGGATGGGGAGGGCCATGATAGCGAAGAAGAGGTTGGGCGAGCGGGTCCGGCGAGGCTCCCTACCCAGGAGGTGTGTTTCAACTCCTCATGCTCCTCGGCTCCATCTTACATCCAGCAGCGACCGACTTCGCGATCGAGTTCCAGCAAGAAACACGCAGGCGGTTCGAAAGACAAATCCAGAACTGTCCCATTTAGACCACCAGGTAAAGTTGGGGATCGGGTAGTCAGAGCCACACCTCCAAACTTGCTCATTCTTCCTCTCAGAAAGGTTCCAAGCGCGGTTCGCTCCGAATACCGTCAAGAACCAGAAATACAACGCTTTCACTTTCTTGCCGATCGTCTTCTACGAACAGTTCAAGTTTTTCTTCAACTTGTATTTCCTGCTGGTGGCGCTATCCCAATTTGTACCTGCGCTAAAGATTGGTTCGTGCTCTTGCTCTCGCTTTCCGTCGTGCCGCTTATCCGCAAGGAACTTACAGGTTTTATCGCCACTTATATCGCACCTCTCGCGTTCGTCCTCTTCGTGACGATGGGAAAAGAGGCTCACGACGATTATAAACGGCATCTAAGAGACAAAGAAGCCAACTCTGCAAAGTACCTCATCCTCGAATCATCAGGCGACAACACTTCATCTTCTCTCGACGACGGACCACATACGAGATCCGTCCCGTCCTCCTCTATCCGTGTTGGCGACTTGATCTTGCTCGAAAAGAACCAGAGAGTGCCCGCCGACCTGGTGCTGCTGAGGACCTCGGATTCAAGCGGAACGTGTTTCATCCGGACTGATCAGCTGGATGGTGAGACGGATTGGAAACTGCGAGCCGCTGTACCTATATGCCAAAAGCTCCAGTCTGATAGGGATTTGCTGGGTCTGGACGCCGAAATCTATGGTACGAGTGCGCTTACTCCCACTTGTTGCTCCCACACTGAAATCTCATCCGTCCAGCCGATCCTCCAATAAAGGATATTCACACCTTCGTCGGGACTTTCTCAATCAATTCTTCTCCCTCACAATCGACGAATGATCTTCCGATGGTCCCCGTGCCAACGGTAGAACCCCTGACCGCCGAGAACATGCTATGGGCAAATACCGTCCTCGCGGCGGGCTCAGCGATCGGTTTCGTGGTCTACACTGGAGCGGAAACTCGAGCGGTGATGAATACCAGTCACCCGCAGACCAAAGTTGGTTTGCTGGACCTCGAAATCAACAGACTTGCGAAGGTCGGGTCAGCCATGATTGAGCCAGCCTCTTGCTGACGTCTCACTCCACATAGATTTTGTGCGCGGTTACGTTCGCTCTGTCGCTTGTGCTCGTCGCTCTCAATGGCTTCCGCGGTCTGTGGTATGTTTACGTTCTCAGGTTCTTGATCCTCTTTTCGTCTATCATCCCAATCAGGTCGGTGGCGAATTTTTGTTTCGACTTGACCTTGTTTTTACCATCACCGTGTTTTGACAGTCTGCGGGTGAACTTGGACATGGGGAAGACGGTATATGCGTCTCAGATCATGAACGATCCAGAAATACCTGGTGCGATTGTGAGGACGAGTACATTGCCTGAAGAGCTCGGTAGGATTGAGTACCTGCTGAGCGACAAGACAGGGACCCTCACGCAGAACGGTCCGTCTTATGTTCTTTTCTATGCGCCCCGCTTATCGCCGCGTTTCCTGCCGTGCAGAAATGGAGATGAGGAAGCTTCATATGGGCACTGTTTCGTATGGGTTCGAGTCTATGGATGAGGTAGCTCACCAGTTGCACGTCGCGTTCGGTTCTGGGGACAAATGTAAGGTTTCTTTATCCAGTTGTGCTTTTAGCTCATAGTGCATTGGCAGCACATAAAAGGCAAATGTCGCTGATGACCGGTGCTCAACTCGCTACTCGTGGGAGACGGGACATGTCATCAAGGGTGAAAGACGTTGTTTTATCTCTTGCTTTGTGTCACAACGTGAGTGTCGTGTGGACTCGCGTGTAGTCTGGTGTTGATCATCCTTGTCTGTAGGTCACCCCGGTATCAAATGATGATGGAACTGTCACTTATCAAGCGTCATCCCCGGACGAGGTTGCTATCGTACAGTGGACGGAATCCGTCGGGCTCACGTTGATTTTCCGCGATCGCACCCTGATCAAACTCCAAACTCCCTCCGGCGACCACATTTCCTTCGACGTTCTGGACATCTTCCCGTTCACGTCCGAGTCCAAGAGGATGGGAATCATCGTTCGCGATCAGAGCTCTGGCGATATCACGTTCTTGCAGAAGGGAGCGGACGTCGTCATGGCAAAGATTGTGCAGAGGAACGATTGGCTGGAGGAGGAGACTGGGAATATGGCCAGGGAGGGACTCAGGACGCTTGTCATGGCCAAGAGGAAGATGAGCGAACAGTCTTACCAGATATTCAAGGAGCGCCATCACGCTGCGAGCGTACAGCTTGAGGGCAGGAACGAGGCCATGGCTGCTGTTGTCGCAGAGTGTCTTGAGAAGGATCTTGAGCTTCTGGGCTTAACAGGAGTTGAAGACAAGCTGCAGGACGAGGTCAAGAGCACGTTGGAACTTTTGCGGAATGCGGGTATCAAGATTTGGATGTTGACTGGTGACAAGATCGAGACCGCGACTTGTATCGCGATCTCCACCAAGTTGGTCGCTAGAAATCAGTACATCCATCAAGTTGCGAAACGTGGGTACACGTGTGTTGTGAAGCTGGGATTGAAGCTGACGCGTTTTCGGGCTCGGGTGAATAGTCAAGACTTCGGACGAAGTTCGCGATCAACTGGAGTTCCTACAGTCGAAACTGGACTGCTGTCTCGTCATTGATGGAGAATCTCTCCAGGTCAGGATTTCGCACTGTCTCCAAGCGATCCAACATTTATCGATCCGTGTAGCTCTGCCTAAACTCGTTTACGAATGAGTTCATAGAGATCGCCACAAAACTCTCCGCAGTCGTCGCGTGCAGGTGCTCTCCGACCCAGAAGGCCGATGTCGCCCGCCTCATCCGAAAACATACCAAGAAACGGGTATGTTGTATTGGAGATGGAGGGAACGACGTTAGTATGATCCAGGCCGCTGACGTTGGTGAGTCCGAAAACTTCTCTTACCCGATGCCGGTTTTGTCTCACGATGGGACGCAGGTGTTGGTATCGTCGGGAAAGAGGGCAAACAAGCTTCGCTCGCCGCAGACTTCTCGGTCATCCAATTCAGCCACCTGACCAAACTCCTGCTGTGGCACGGTCGAAACTCATATAGGCGCTCGGCCAAGCTAGCTCAATTCGTCATCCATAGAGGATTGATCATCTCGGTTATGCAAGCCGTGTTCTCCGCCATCTTTTATTTCGCCCCGATCGCTCTGTACCAGGGATGGCTGATGGCCGGGTACGCGACGGTGTATACGATGGCTCCCGTGTTTTCGTTGGTTCTGGATAAAGATGTGAACGAGGATCTGGCATTGCTTTACCCTGAACTCTACAAGGATCTAACCAAGGTAATGGGTGTTCTTGTGAATGCTTTTGCCGGCGTTCTGAGAATCCTCTTCAGGGACGAGTGCTTTCTTATAAAACCTTTTTCACCTGGCTGGAGATCAGTCTGTACCAAGGTCAGATCGTCTCTTCCTATCTGCTCGTCCTGGGCGATGAAGCTTATCCCTCTTCGACGTTTCGTATGATGTAGGGTCGGCGATCATGATCATGTCCTTGATCCTATTCGAAAACGAGTTTTTGAACATCGTTTCGATCTCGTTCACCGCGCTCATTTTAAACGAGCTTATCATGGTCGCGTTGGAAATAACCACCTGGTATGGTGCATTCCCCGTAGTTGAGCGGGATGGGTCCACTGACTTACGTGCACCTTCCTCAGGCACGTTTACATGGTCATCGCGGAGATCGCAACGCTGCTACTTTATGCCATCAGTATTGTGTTCCTACCAGAGTACTTTGGTACGTGGTTCTATTCCTTCCTCAATTGGTGGCTGCTTCTTAACGTGCGGCTTCTCAAAGACCTCTCGTTTGTGTTATCTGTGCGCTTTGCTTGGAAGGTGGCTGTCATCGTGGCAGTCAGCGCTTTCCCGTTGTATGTGTTCAAGTTTATCAAGAGCAAGATCTCGCCTGCTGCTTCGAGTAAATTGTTGTAGTGTATATTATCTCCTAGTGCTAGACATGTGCTGCGAATTTATTGAATGGTTAATACACTTTTTTACACAATACCGTGGGTGGGTAAGACGAGCAGACAGAGACAAGTGCCCCAACGAAGGTCAAGAATTCCGCCCCAGCGGACTTGGGGCCTCCCTGTGCTAAATCAAATGGTGGGGAGGAAGATCGGACGGATGGCTGTTTCAAAGGGGTGAGCGCTTCAGCAGTTGAGCGTCGCTCAGAGCACAATAAGAACGACCATAGATGGTGGCCACCTCAGTTCCCTTGCTTGAACCCTCGCCTGCCCTACCCCATTTTTGGGTTGGTGCTCGATTCGGCCCAGATCTTCAGACGATCTCAACACCGGCTCTTAACCACACATTAACGCAAGTCTCAAGATGCCAAGATGAACGCCAGCACACGAGCTCGAGGACCGTTTGGTAGGGTGGTTGGCAGCCTGTCGAATACACACGCTTATCAGGGGTGTAAAGCGTTAGAAACTTGTTCAAGATAATCCGTGCAAGAATAACATGGCAAGTTTGTCCTGGGAGGGAAGGGAACTCACGTGAGTGCGGCTTACGGATCCAATTCCCGGTGCCGAACGAGTTGGCATCGGCACAGCCACAGCAAATGATTACAATTAAATCACTTCAAATTTCTGTTACTCTCTTACTGCTACGCTTAAGCTAAAATGCGTGTGATCACTCGATGCATGTGTGGGGGGAGTATGTGGGTGTGTGCATGGTTGCTTGAACTAAGAGATATGGGAGGGGAGGAGGGGGCACTGTGGCAAGTGATATGGCAGATAAACCGAATGCGCCGATGAACAGAGAAGAATGGAGTAGAGGCAGGTTAGTTTAGGGACGGAGGAAGGGAGAGGCGAGTTAAAAACTGCAGCAAAAAGCAGAATACGAAGAGTCCTGAAAATCGGCAAGGAGCCGTTGCAATCGCCTCAGTTTCCAGAGTGAGGGGGAGGAGAAGGATTGTGTCCAACAAATTGTCCGGGAGGGAAGAAGTTCGATGGGTGCCATTGGTCATTGGAGTTTGTCGTTCCCCAAGGTGATGGTCCAACAGGAGGCCGATGGAGGTTCGGGGATTGTACAGGAAATCCGGATGTCGGTCCCCACGGTCCCCTGAGGTCGACCGACGCCCTGGGAGGAATGGGAGCGGCGCCCCAAACAGGACCATTCACCACCGTCCGTCGTAAGCTAGGTACGACCTCGTCATCCTCGGTCGCGAGGGCAGAGGACCCCAGGACCTTCGGACTAGGCGACCGACGAACAGGTGAGGCAGATCCAGACCCTGACTGCTCGGTAGGACGAGCGATGGGTTGGAGGGGTCGCGGGGGACCAATTGGACCAGGATCTACGTTGAGGGACTGTCGCCTTCCAGAACCGGGGGCGAGCATCGAGGGAGGTGGCGGATTAGGGTTCGTCTTCTGAGGTGGACCTATCGGTCCTGGATTGACGATTGCAGAGGTACCAATTGGGCGAGTAGGGTAAGAAGAATCAAACCCAGGTGCTCCATAGCCGCGCGGTATCGGCGAAGGGCCCAGGGCAGGTCCTGGCCCCTGCTGGGGAATCGCAGAGCCAGGAACGAGCCCGTTGAACGGCTGTGGAGGGTTGAAGGGTATCCGAGGTGACACCAAAGGCGTTTGCTGTGGAGTGACCCCATTAACACCAGGGGAGTAGCCTGGTGTGGGAGGGTTGGACGCTTGCGAGGGGGTTGGGGGAACCGATTGGTTAGTATTGATAATAGGGCGAGGTTGTGAGTTTTGTCGAGACACGCTGGGAACGGGGGATACCGCTGATGTCGACGCTGACTTGGGGAGAGCCTTCTTTGGCGTGGTCTGAGGCTGTGGTGGACGCTGAGTCGAGCCAGAGGCGGTAGCGCTACGAGGCGAAGGAGGGGGGCGGGCACTCTGTTTGCGAGCTTGTTGGGCAGCGCGAGCTTCCTTCTCCTTCTCGGCCTTCTCCTTCTCGAGGCGTTCACGCTCGACCTTCTCCTTCTCCTCACGAGCCTTCTTCTCTCGCTCCTCTTTCTCCTGTTGTTCGCGTTTGGCAGCGGCTGCAGCCCTCTCCTTTGCTTCGCGTTCCTCCTTGACTTTGCGCTCTCGCTCCTCCTTTTCCCTTCTCTCCTGCTTGACCTTCTCTTCCCGCTCCCTGCGTTTGCGTTCCTGCTCAGCCTGACGTTCCTTCTCCTCGGTTTGTCGCTTGCGACGCTCTTCTTCCTTCCGTTGTTTCTCCTCTTCCTGAGCCTTGCGCGCAGCTTCACGCCTGGAACGCTCTTCCTCCCGTTTCCTTCTCTGCTCTTCTTCCATGGCTAGCTGTTTCGCCTTTAAAAGAGCATCCTCGGCGGCCTTCTCAGCAGCTTTGGCGGCCTTCTCACCCTCCTTGGCCAACTTCTGTTGCCTACGCACGAAATCGGATAAGATGGCGTCAGCGGTGGGCAATTAAACTTACTTCTTCTTGTCCTTCTTTTTCTGGTTCTGAGTTTGCTTTTTGGCCTCCTTCTCCTTCGTTGCCTTGTCCTCGTCCTCGAGTTCTCTTAACAACTGGAGTTGTCGCTCTTGTGCCACCTGTTCTCGGTACGCTTGAAGGACCCGTTGTTCAAACATCCGGGCGGCAAATATCGAGAACATCTTTCTGCCTTCCTCGACCTTTTGATCATCGGTCATCGGCTAGGGCGGAGTGGGCATTCTGAGTTTAGGGAGATGAAGGCGATAGGTTTATGCGTACCTCTTCTTCTTCCTCTTCTTCCTCCTCCTCATCGTCGTCTTCGTCTTCATCCTCCTCATCCCCATCATCGTCCCCCTCGTCTTCTTCACTGTCGTCCTCGATGTTACCCGTCGCTCGATCTTCGCGAATCATCCGACGATCAGCCAACTGCTCCATCATCTCAAGGAACTTCTGTCCGTCGTTCTTCAACAAATCGTCGGCGACTGTCAGGATATTATCTATTCCTAGACAGGTTAAGATGGACAAGTTCCAACCGAGATAGTTCCAAAAAAATGGGTGAGAAAATGGACTTGCCAGTAACTGTGAGACTATTCCCGAAGCTGAATAGATTATCTCGTTCCGGTTTCGCATCCGCGGTTGTTCGACGCCGAGTAGAAGCAGGAGCGCCAGCCCTCCTTGATGTCACACGAGGATGTCGACCATCGCCATCCTCACCCTCGCCCTCACCGTCGTCTTCGTCCTCATCTTCCTCGTCGTCCTCCTCCGCCTCGTATTCGTCGTCTTCCTCATACTCGTCCTCGTCCTGATCGTCCTCGAACTCACTTTCTGGGTGTTTCACCTGAGCCTTCGGACCCCTCCCATTCGGCACGGAAGAAATTGGGGGCTTCCTCGGATTAGGTCGTGACGACGGAGGCTGAAGCTTGTGATGGCCCACGACTGCGCCATTCTTGTCCAATTCGACAGAGCCAGGAAAAGGACCAGGACCAGGCGGTGGCGGAAGTGTACCTCCAGAGGAAACGTAACGCTGCTGATAGTTCGCGTATTGTTCTAGCTCCTCGTAATAAGCATCGTACAGTACCTCGAGCTCGTCCTCAATTGCATTCCTGTTACGGTGGTTGACAAGGAAACAAGAAGCAGGTGCCAAGGAACGATGGGACAAGGAGAGATCATGATCGCGAAAAGTCAAAGCATAGACCAGAAATCCGAGGGGTGAAGAGCAGTGTTGCAGGTGTACAGGGTAAGATTCACAGTCAGGGAAAAATTTTCAGACAAAAAGACGAGAGGGAGAGGGACGGACCGCTTCCGACCACATACGGCACAGCTGCAACTATGTTTCTGCTGTTCCTTCATCTTCTTCAAGACTGCCTCCTTCTCGACCTTGACCAGATTCCTGCGTTCCTCCTCGCCCAGACCAAGCCAAAACTCCTTGATGCGCTCCCTCTCTTCGGTAGAGGATGTGCTCCAGATTTTGTTGTTTTTGGTTGGCTGGTTGCTGGCCGGAGCATTTTGCCTGCTTTTGTGTGGGCCAGAAGCGTTCGAGGACGGCGGCGATGGGTGGTGATGGGTCGGATTATGAGGGTAGTTTGCGGCTGACAGAGGTTGCTTTGATGCTGCTCTGGCAGATCGGGTCGTCGCGGTCGTCTGGTTAGAATTTGGCTGCTGGCTGCTGTAGTTCATCGGTTGTTTCCCAGCGGCTCTCGAGCTTGGTGGTGGTACTCGATTCGTAGACGGCATGGCGGCGTTGGTCGTGACGGACACAGGCCCGGGTGAATGTCTGGGTGCAGCGTCGGCCAATGCCGGTGAAGCGGCAAACTCCGGTGGCTGACCCCCTCCTCCCCCTCCACTACCGACGTTCGTACTATTACTGTTACCACTAGTTTTCACCCCCGCAGCCTTCTCAGAAGATCGAAATGTAGGTCGTGAAGATCGGTGCGGAGGTGGCGGTTGTGATGAAAAGGAAGTATTACTTACGCGCTCATCTTTTGGGCTTGTCTCTCCCTCCCTGTCCTCGTCATCGCAGTCTTGTTCGTCTTCGCTGTAATAGGCTATACAGCACATTTGAGTGTCCACACAGCGGTGAGAAAACAAGGATGGAGGGTGCTCACCTCGAGGAGACGATGGACTATTGGAAGTCGGCAGGTACGGGGCGACGGCTTGTTCCATGAGGGCGTTGAATGGTGAACGGGAAAGGATCGACTGATCAAACGGCAAATTTGACGTAGGAAACGCTCCGGGAGGGTACCCAGGAGTGCCTTTTGTAGGTCCCTTCCCCCCCGAGGATTGAACCATCTGTTGTGCGATGGCGTACATAGCTTGGGCCTAGAGAAAAATAGACCTTGTTCGTCGCCACGACAAGCACAAAAGGATCAGCACTAACGAAGTTTCTGATATGCTCTGGAAGAGATTTCCAATAATCATCGTCAGTAGAGATCCCGCCCTGCGGATCAGCGTCCATCCTCCGACATAAGTCGTCAGCAGCGGCGATGAGTTCTGCGTGTGCAGCAGCGGTCGGATTGTTCCTTGCGGCGGCGGCCACAGTCGCAGATAGAGAGGCGGTGGCAGAAAGATGAACTGCTTCTAGTTCCGGTGGCAACCCAGTGAGGGAGCGGTAGAGACCCGGCGCCGGTTCTAATGGTGGGATATCATCGTCCTCGTCTTCCTCCTCCTCGTACTTGGACTCGGTACGCGATTCTGAGGTGACAGGCGCAATCTTTGACTTGTTTTTCTTCTTCTTCTTCTTCTTGGTGGGCTCCAGGTTTGAGGTCGTCGGTAGATTTTGAACGGGCGGTGTCTGGGGAGTCGGAGATGGCTTCGATCGAGAGTCGGTAGCCTCCTTGAGCTTGGAAGATTTAGAAGGCATGGGGTGAGAGTAGCAGGGGAGCTTTTGGGTACGAATGCCAAATTAAAGTCAAGAAGAAAAGACGATGGGCTGAGTCGGGAGGTGGTTTCGAGTTGTATGCTGCAAAAGGCTGTGAATTCGCCTATTGCGATGAGATCACAGAGAGAGATGGTCAACACTTTCTCACGCCCTCTTCCCTCTTATGTTCTTCCCTTTCCATACAGCTGAATTTATTCCTGATTCGCGGCTTTTCCGATCCATTATCACAGTTGGGTGGCCTAGGGATGGCCGGCAGCGGAAGATGAACGGACGGGATTACTCGTGGATGTCGCTCGGGTCCAACAAACCCAAACCTTAACTGGTCTTGCTGGATCGTGTCATTTCGTTTGGTGTCCTTTGCGTCTTTGACCACCAGCGGTTAAGACTGAGGATGGGGTTGAAGGAAATGCAGGTCGATGCCCGCTGCTGGATGGTTGGAAGAGATAGGAAGTGGTTCGATGTTCAGAACATTCAACGTTTATCTATATTGACCGTATCTTGTTCACATCAAAATTTGAACCTGCTCGTCCACCCCCACGCCCCACGTTCTTCCCTTCCACGTTTAACCCACTGGCACTTGTCATCATCATAGTCGTCCCCTCCACAGAACAAGGTCCATCCCATAGTCTATGTATGCTGCAGGGTCTTTCGTTCATCCACCATTGGATGAATCCGTGCTCTATGGCAGGTATGGACCTAATCTCCTCAAATCTGACGGAGCCTAGACTATATATGCCAGTCCTCCTGATTTTTTAATCTCAGAGGACGTCTACCGCCAACGGCGCTACGGTTAGCGCCAATCTGTTGCGCCAGGTATCTCCTCCCCTGATCCCAGACCGCATCTTACAGTATCCCAAGATCTGTTGCACGCTATTTCCTTCCCTCTTATGTAGACCATGAGATGGGATTGGGTGACTGACCAACGTTTGACTACAGTGCCATTCTCTCACAGATAGAACTGAGCGAGGAGCCAAAGTTCCCTCTGCCCATCCAACCGCAGCACACAGTCAAGTCAAGGAAGTGTACATGGGCTCTCCTGAGTTTCTAGGACCCTGATTGCTGACGTCAGTGTCCCGGCCATTCTTCCATCGACGCTAATCATATCGAAAGCACACTTTTCATCCCCGGTGATGCGAACCGATCCATGGGTCTCAATTCAATAGCCAACCGTGAAATTCACTTAGAGCCCACTCCATCCGAGATATCATTTGTCCAAGGTTCGATGGATCCCGCATCGCTCTGCTCCCCCTGTACGACCCGGTAATCGAACGGTAGGTTATAAAGTACACAGTATGCGTCAGTTATTTTTTGTCTCACCTCCCCCTCCAGAGATGTCTTACTTTGTTACAGAAGGCATATCGCACTCTGTTGGAACTCGCTCGCGATTCGCGGTAGCTTTAACGCCCACGGGCGTCTCATAGATACTAGACGCCAATTCTTATATCCAGCGCATGGCAAGTGCATCGCTCCGGGCGAAGCTTCCACCACGACCGGAGCAACGAAGGACTCACTATGATGCTTTTCCCCATACACAAGCGTGAACGATGGAACGGATATTACCTTTCATATACTATCAAAGGTAGTAAGAACGGTGTGCTCCCTTGACTTCGTTTGAGTCTTTGCCTGGACGTAAGCAGCCATATCTCAGCGCTTTCGCAGAACCCGTTCACGGTCTCGAGCTGGCTCCATCATCACTGTCACCTGTTCGGCCTTGGTACTCTCTCGCTGGCAACTGTTGTGACTCCCAGCTCATCCGACTCGCTCAGAATGGGGATGGTGGAACGATAGCCTTGATCTCGTTCAACCGAACATCGGACTTACTATCCGACGCGGATACTACGCCGCTCTGAGAGAGGAATTGAACGGACACAGTCGAAGGAGCGCATTTGCTCGTCGCGTACCCTATTAGACTTAGGATGCGAACCGTGCTCTCTTGGTCCGGTTCAACTCCGACGGGATGCGCGTGAGTCATCATGGAGTCCATTGATAGGGTCATCTAAGACAGATCATCCGTCAATACTTCACCTTCGTTTTATCATTTTACCCTCAAAGTAGAACCGTTCGCGCGAGATTTCCGAGGCTTCTTCACCACCATTCTGTTTGAACGCCTGAACAACCGTCCATAATGTTACATTCACAAACATTCGTCAAGGGCGAACACCGCACAAAACTGCGAACGTGTATGATATATGGGAGATGTGAAGGCGAGAAGATGACACATCGTGAATTAAAGAACGCAAAAGGACGATTGGCGGGGATGAAACCGGACTTGATTGGGTGGAAAGGGAGGTGGGTTTCTGGCGAGCGGGTCACTGAAGTAGAGGTATTGATGCTAAAATGGAATGATGATTGGTTTCTGGTGACGGCTATCCAACAGGGCCAATAAGTTGCCCCCCACATCATATCATCCGAAGGCAGCCGGAAGAGGTTCCTTTCTAAACCCATTTTCCCCCACGCCCAACGCGAAATCCATCACGAGAACGAAGGAGGGCGAACCAGCCGCGATGTGTTGCCCGCACGGTGACTAAATTGCCCGACACGATCCAGATGTAGCTCAAGTAATTGCCGTGCACGAATCCCAGGAGGTGGGATGCCGGTCACAACCCTCACCGCCGAGGAGATCTTTTGACTATTCAGCTTTTGGACGATGCCGAGGCAAGCGGAAGTGCAGAGCGGTAGTTATGGGGCACGGACCCGTTGATGACCTCGAAGGACTCCGCCACAAAACGGAGGCCATCTGTGGCGGCGTCGAAGAGCGTGTTCAAGTCAAAGGAGACCCTATCTGGGGTCGTTCATCATTGAGATCTTCACCGCTCTCGAGACAGTAAATCTGGACCCACCTCGTTCAATCATTTCAAAGTTGCAGTCAACGCATGTGCAGCGTCATCCACTGCACTGAGAACGCTCAACACCACACCTCCAACCGGAGAATGTATTTCTCCAGAAACCGACGTAAGGCCGGCAACGCATCCGAAACCAGGTGCTCCGTTACAACGGCTCGGAGGTGATTGTACCAGGACCTGCATGCACAGGCCATTGCATTGTCAACGCCGCTCTCGGAGCCAATCTTCGAAAAACCTTCCACATCGGAATTGAGGGCGAAGTCAGGGGTTGGGAACATGTTCTTCTTCAGTGACCCACACATTGGTCCAAGGCAGCGCAGAACGAGCTCCGAGGTTGTCTCAGCCTTCGGGGATATGTGGAAACGTAGGTTGCTGCAACGCGATTGATTTGTCATGAAGCCAGGAAACGACTTATGGAACGGACTGACTCAAGGAGGGACGTTGGCACATCGCGTCGAACACCCGTTATGATGGTAGCGATCGCGGACGGTGGGTGAGGCCGAGGGGTTTGTGGTGAGGAACGCGGCGCGGCTTGCGGCCACGTCGGTTCTCACGAGTTCAGCCTCGCACCCCAACAAGTCACTCCACTCTCCAGCACCCTTCAACTTCTCGTTCATTTCCCTGACAGCATCATGCCTCTACAACTCTACCAGATTACGGGAGCAGAAATGCAAATACCGTGACCGAACGTCGGGTCGTATTACCGACAAGTCCTCTCTTGGCAGTCCGAACATCGCCAACGCGGCGCTTGCATACCCAGCTGGTCCGTGATTAAAATCGTTGCCTGACAGGTGGTACGGGTCTCAGATCCACGTCACTTGTTCACCGTCAGATTCTAGCACAGGCCCAATACTACGACTCGAGGTCCGACGGAATACCCGGTGGGGTGTACCCTCTATCTCGTCATAAGCACGTGGCGATTGAACTTTCTTGCCCGAGAATATTCCTTAGCGACACGACGTTGTGGAAAGAAACAGAAGTACATCGGATCCATGTCGGTGTAGAACCTCACGTTTCTCTACATGATTGTTCGCCGCTACTGAAGAGGAAAGGACTTGTGCAACTTCAGTGGATTCACCTCAGGCATCTAGTATAAAGAAAAAGTTTCTCTGGAACCGCAATTCTCTCCTTGAGGCTTGATTGGTTGCTACAACGGTTTCGTATGCGAGGTATGTGAACTGGTCCAGGCGAGTGCGGGCTCGTATGTCCAGCTATACCCGGCGGTATGTATACGCCAGATTCACCGCGGGCATTCGCAGTTGTGGCCTCTAGACTACGATTGCTGGCCGCCTCCCACTCTACAATGACCCTACCGGCCCTGATGGGCACAACGCCGAAAGTAGAGGTAAACGCCTCCACTACTTAGTATCCTGGTATGGACAACGTCTACCAGGGGTCAACGTAGGTGCGCCCTCTATCTGTTATAAACATCGAATGATGTCTCTGTTAGAAACCTATCCACATAATGGTTGGCCGAAGCTGAGCCCGCGAATATCGTGATGGATTTTGGTCGCATGGCCGTCCAACCTCCGGTGATAGAGGCGGAGGATGTTTCACTGCACATCATCGAAACAAATTTCTTAATTTTGAAAGATTAGTGCCCCTATTCGAATATACCCGTTTGAGGATGTCTGGAAAACAGCCTCCAGCTTTTCTAGCCAGATCCCGTGCCAAATGTTCTATAGGACGGCTATGCATGATCAACGTGGCTATCGCTGTGGGAGGCCTATGGGCATGACTACAGACCGCGGCCGAATGATTCCGGCGGGGACTGGAGCGTGTCCCTTGCTGTGGAACAGCCAGCTTTCGTATATGCACAAACGAGACACAAACACGCTCTTGGGTCATGCCTCAACAACCCCCTTCGACCGCGTCGGAAGATCGCTCAATGGTCCTGTCGAGAATACCTTCTTCGATAGCGAGACCTTCCAAGCTCTCGTCAACTCGAGGACAATCCGAGTGCCACCGAAACTCGCTTATGTTGGTCGGTGGATGGATCCAAACCTCACCAAACATCCGTTCAGCCATTTGGAAGCCTTCATTGAGGATCAGGAGGCTGGAGGGGAATGTCGCACAAGGAGAGACATCCATATATAAAAAGAGGAATGGTTTGAACCGACTGACAGGAGGTTTCCAGCTGAGTCTGCCATCTATGAGTACCAATTTCGAACTCACTGGAGGTTAGGTGTCAAGTAGAGGAAATTCTGGAGCGCTTACAAGAGACCCTTGGCCACTTGGGGCCTGGAGAACTCGGGAGGGTTATAATGCTCTTTGGATGTAAGGTGCAGCAGAGCTTGAGGACCCAGGTCGTCCCTTGGCTTCGTCTGTGTCAAGTGTGACGAGGAATCGTCTTTGTCCACCTCAAGGTCAATAAAAGCGAAATCCAGCTGTATTTCAATGACCAATCGTCCGGAACTGCGGAAATTGGAACTGCGTTGACGACCGAAGTGCCGGCCAGGCGGACTGAAGGAAAATCCGCGGGTGTAGATTGGTATTCCGTAGGTCGACGCTCTGGAGGAAGGGTCCGAATTTCTACGTGCCCTGTGGCTTATGAATGGCGTCTTTGAAGCACGTGTGTCAATACCGGTGCAACTCTGTCACGATAGATATTAGAAGCAACCGGTCGCTTGGTGAGCCAAGTTGAGCATCCCCAATGGCAAGCTTCTTTAGGCTCCTCTCGACCTCCGAGTCAGGATGAACGCCAGCATTCTCGAAGCGAACCTTCACAAGCCTCGCGTCGCACCCATTCCGTGGGTGAGGACCGCTCCTCGACGATTCAACCACCGTCCTTGCAAAAAAAAAAAAAAAAAAAACCAAGCGACCGCTGCATTACAGAACTGCGCGCCTTCAAAAACGGCGAACCCGAACGCCGTAAAAGGGCCTTCGACGCCTCGAAGAGCCTTAGCGGCTTCAGGAACTCCAACCGCGAAGAACCTTCTTTACATCACGGTTGCCAGCGCGAAGATCGCGGCCTGCTAGGACATCCCCTGCCCCAGAACCGTCGCGGATGAACTCCACAGAGTGCTCGTGGTACCCTCTTGACGTGGAAGCCCTGAGTCCTCGTCGAGGATGCTGCTTCCGGTACCTAAATTCCACAGCCTCAAGACGACCACACGTCCACATTACGTTCCAGAACCGGGGTCGAGAGAACGTCGGAAACCAAGCACATCCCCCAGCTACCGCGCCGGAAGGACCGTGAACGGGCTTCTACCTTCTACCTCGGACTGAAGCCAAAAAGCCCAGGCTTCGGACGCTATCCCCATTAACATTCTGAATCCTAGATGGAGAACTCACCCGCATCTCACACACTACTCGCAACTGCGGATACGTACATACGTCCCACAAGAACCAGGGAGAGAACCTTCAGTTCAAACATCAGTCTCGCCTTGGGAGTTCAACAAGGAAGAAACAGCAATCTTACGTCAAATGGCTATCCTTGCGCCTAATCATAAGGTAAACGGGGCCACCTCGCTCGTCAATTTTGCGTCGTTCTAGCCTGGAAGAAGGAGGGGGGGAGGTGGATTCGGCCAATCGTTCGAGCGGCACGCAGAGAAAAACCTAGAGCACGGGGCGAACATATTACCACTACAATGCAGGATAGAAAGAACCGTACGGAAGGCAAATAGGCGCCTTTTCGGACTTCAAGCACACCTCCGAGACCTCCCCAAACAGCCCAAAAAAACCCGTCGATTAGAGATCCGGGTAAGGCAAAATTTCCACAACAGAAATAAAAGCTTAGGAAAAAGAACCTTCCACCGGTTAGAATCAAAAAACAACATCACTCTCGACCGCGTTGCATTCTAGATCGACCCTTCTCATCCGTGAAGAACGGGGTTCCCCCCCCGTTCGTTTTGGGGAACGTTCAGGACTTACGGGGGCAAAACCGATTCACGGTACATCCGAGAACCTCAGGCTCAAGCTATTCAACCACTTCCTCCCACTCCCTGCTTCTTCGTTCCGAAGCTGCCATACCACCGAGAGATCCAATCGCGTAGGGCCTAGGGGGTGTATGGAACATGGCGATCGAAGGCCGCCACCCAGAGAGATAAAATTGTCTGGGGATGATGAGCAGAATGGGGTTACCCAACACACGCTGAGAGATAAGACAGGACCATCCTCCAGTGGAACGAAGAGAGAGAAAAAAAACCAAAGGCTTCCCCGCACGGGATTCAATACGACCAGCGAGGGGGGCAATCAGACGAGCCAATGGGCCCGCGTCACCCTTGATATCGACTCAATTGGTCACCCCACCTGGTGCGTAAGCGGTTTGAGGTACCAGAGAGGACCCGCTGCTGCAGGGATAACGTGGGTCCGGCACTCGACTACGAGCGAAGCATCCAACCACGACCGTGGTTGGCGTTCTGGAGGTGTGATGTCGACTGGTACTTGCATCGAGATAGCCCTGAAAAGGAGGCGCTCACGGAATGAAGCCTCGAAAAAACTGTGGAGCGGCTTCCGACAACAGAACTACGGACAGAAGGTGGCTCCAAAGAGGACTGTGTGGGAAGCGTCCGATTGATGATGTACACCTCCCACCATGCCTAGAACAGGCAGCACACCTTCCATAATCATCCGAGATCCAGGCTGACACCATACAGGGGCGAAATCAGCTTGCATCACGAAAATTGAATTCAATTATCACTTGAAAAAACGTGGCGCCAGAATCAGAAGAGTGGGTTATGTGTATACGTTCGTGATAAGGCCGAAAGTCAGCTTATCAAGTACGTACGCGCTCTGAGAGGGGGGTCTGGAACGCCAACGTCCCGACCTTTAATCAATTGTACATCCAGGAAGGCTTCTTTGTGTACCGCGTAACTGAATGGGGAAGAGCGCCAGTTGGAGGATAAGTTGTTTCATGCCAGACATAACTGTTGATGACAAAGCTAGAAGCCTCATTGACTAGTGATATTACGGGGAGACGCCCGAATCGAGGGTCCCCCATACGCACTAGTAGAGGATCGAAGGCGCAGCCCATTGAATTGACTCCGGTGCCAACCTTTCCCGAGTTCGTAGATCGTCGAGAAATGAAAATAGTACAACGTCTTCTGACCACTTTCTTGCTGACGTATGCGAATAAGGGGTCCTGATCCCTGTTCAACGGACGGGGTGTGCGGCGCAGGTCAAAACTTCATGCAACAAAAATGGAGTGCTGCTTACTTACGTCAATGGTGAGTCCCAGTTACGCCGAGAAGAGTGTTGCGGTGTTTGATGACAGCAAAGAAACAAAAGTCACACGTAGAGTGCGGAGAGATGATCCAGGTTTTGGCGGAGTACGACAAACATGTGGCCGCCACGCAGTATCAAACCATGCACGACCCAACTAACGACCTCCGCCCGGTGCTCCCGGACCTTGGGATGCCCGAAGGAGAATCCTGCCCGGAGATTAGAGTCGGATGATAAGGATCTCGACCTACACCGGTCCACCTGATCACGAAAAAAAAATTGCAACAACTTAATGCCGGTGTAACGGTGTACGTTTCCTCGGTCGGCGCCAGTGAAAGCGGGGAACAGGGAGCCGAGCTTTGCCAACAAACAGCGGACGGCGCGAATTCAGAGCGGCCAGAACCCGAGAGTTGTATTACGTCGTCGGAGAAAGTCTCAAACAGATCCTCAATCCTCATATCGGCGTAGTCGGTTCCCTCCAAACAATTAGTTCTGTGATTGACCTCATAAGCCAGGGTTAATGTCACATCCGTGGTGTGGATCAACTCACTTGACATATTCGCTCCCACTCAAAAGCAACTGACAGCGGACGCGAACTTTGACACCAAAAGTCATATGTCAGGCGAAAAAAGAACCTCAGAAAGCTGGTGGAGCCGGAGAAACGATGAATCACGCCGTTTGTGTGTGGGGGTCAATGGAAGAAAAATGGTGAATTGATCCCAGGCTACTCGCAACACTTACGTTCAAAGACCGCCAGTCATCGCTCAATCAGACAAAAAGATTTTAGGGCGGTCGGATGAGTTCCTCGCGAGGCTTCTACCATATCGAAGCTCGGACGTGTCGCAGAACCGGGAGCCATGCTGGCTGTCAATCGACCGTACGGGTGAATAGAAAATTTTGTTAGGGGGATTCTCGTTTGCCACCCGCGTGTGTAAGGAGCGGGTTATCGCAGCGGTAGGGTTGTTGATGGTACAAGAGTAAGGTGTGAACTGGCGGAGTCTGATCGATTGATCCTCCTTCCCAATAAGGCAAATGTTCAACCCTCACTCCAAGTCGCACAACCCGCCACGACGCCAACCCGACCTCTGCTCAGAAAAATCCAAATGTTAGACGCAGACGAGGACGGACGTGACACAGTGACCATTGCACGAATGATTCCCGTCGCGTTTGGGAGTAGAACCTACAAGGCCGCCTCATGGGTTTCGACACGGCGAGGTGACTAAAACCAATGCCGCGATTTGTAAATTCATCTTTACCTCGAGTCTATTTTCCCGTATTTTCATGTCGTTTTTGACGAAATAGAACCG
Organism: Thelephora terrestris; assembly: GCA_015956445.1. Classification (NCBI taxonomy): domain Eukaryota; kingdom Fungi; phylum Basidiomycota; class Agaricomycetes; order Thelephorales; family Thelephoraceae; genus Thelephora; species Thelephora terrestris. Next base: position 1,122,396 of record WIUZ02000008.1, read on the forward strand.
AGCGCAATTTCCTCGATCGATTGCCTGAGGGAGGAGGTGCGCGAGGGGATGGTTGTGTCGGCATTTCCCCGCCGGTCTCTAGAGAAGTAAACGAACACACACGGGTGGTACGGGAGCGCCAGACCTGTGGGTGCACACGCGCACAAACATTTCCTGTGCATGACCGCGTTCGGGTTCTGTTGAGCTTAATTCACGGAAACGGGCCGGGGAGAGGGGACTTCGAAAGGGCCCGTGCCACGTGAGCCGATATGTACATCATCAGGCGACGCCCCTTCTGATCCAGGCGCCAGAGGGTGGGGAACCGGGGACCTAACGGACTGATCTGGATATTAGCTTTTCTTCGTTCGTGACCTCGGCGTTTCGTCAATTTTTATGATGCCATGTATATGTTTCCAGCACACGTTACCTAGCCCAATCTGTCCCATCAAATACAGCAGGTTGCGGGTCCTCCGTGGACCTCGTTGATCGCAGAACGGTCTTCCGTGGACTCGATCGATGTTGCGTGGATGCCTACTAGTTCCATCGGCATATTCCACAACAAAGAAAAAAGTTTTCTCTTATATCCTCCATCGAATCAAGTTCTGACGGCGGAGCACTGGTAGCGATCAGAGTTTCGAGCTAGGGAACTTGTCATGTTGTCACCGCTCGCCAGACGATCAGTCAAATCCGCATGAATCATTCCGGACGTGCGAATCGGACTGAGAGAGAGAGAGAGGTATAGGTGTAATACAACTGAAGCTTGCGTTGTTACACAGGCTGGCCGAACCCCTCGCGAATTCTCATACTCGCTTCCAAACACCGGCCAGAGTTCCCCCCGCAATCAGCCGCCGAACAATCTTGGAACATTAGTTTTTCTTGGACACGAGGCGTGCTCGATGGTTTCCGACACGCGCCTTTCGTGTAAGCCCCGGACTCAGATCCGTCCGCAGTGGAAAGAATGGCGAGCAAACTCTGTATAACGGCATACTGATACGCGTCGCTCTAACGGCATAGGGACGATCCTATTCGCTGATCGATAGGATTGGAGCACGTTCTCCCTCCCCGCCGCGCCTGTTGGACTCGAGGGTAGTTGTGCGAGGTACGGGCGAACCGGGAACTGTGGGATATCACGGTCACCTAGCAGATTCCGAAAGAAGGAAGTAGATCCTAAAAGACCGAGCGGGGAACCCAGGGATCATTCCGGTTGGCTCCAACCAACTGTACAGTTTTTCATTTCGGTCGGCCAGGCCGGCTTTAGCAAAACGGGTTGGCCGTCCCGATTTACGATTGTACCAGGGAAATGAGTTGGGTCACACATATGTGCATGCAAACCTAGGACGCTCCACCCGCACGTTTTGCCAATTCCGTGTCCGAAATCAACATTCAGTGTGGGGATCGCAGACGACTCGTTGTCGGATTAGAAGTGTGGCGCAGGAATCACCTGAGACTTGGGGGGAAGGGAGTCGACAAAACGCATCTCGATAGCTTCGCCTCGTCGTCTACGCGTGCCCCCATAGAACCTATCACGAGGGCAAGTCTACTGAATTGTCTAAAGGCGGAAACGAGATCCCCAAGCAAACTCCTCCCATTGTATCAATACAAGCCAAGGTCCTCACAATTACCGGCAACCGATTACAGTCTGTGAAATCGCCACAATGTTCCAGAGGCGAGTGAATAGAGGGGAAGGAAAGCCCACCCAAACAATGCAGCGGTAGTTATGACGCAGAGAACACGCGCCAACTCATTTTTGATCTAGTGAGGAGGACCGTCGTCCGTGAAACTTGTACGACGTCTCAAAAAAAAAGAAAAGAAAAACCATCGGGCGCTTGAAGTAATACACCAATCCAAATAAAAATATGGTATCTGTTGCACGACCGAGCGGTGCCGTTCGAAACTCGTATAAGTATCGGGCTGCTTACGATATATCACAATCAAAGTATTTCAACTAAGGGTGGAGAGAGGGGGGGCAGTCGTTGGACGCACTGCCGGGAAGTGAGGACGAATATGGGAACCCTCTGCCCTACGTCCGGATCCTCTCCTTTATTTGATTCTGCGCCTCTCATCCGTCACGATTTTCCCTGTACTCCCGCGCGACCGGCAACGACCGTCCGTTCTCGATATTGAAATAGACTTACAACAACATCCAGAAATCATCCTTTCTACGTAGGGGGGGAGCGGTATCCCGGACGACAACGGCCGGAGCGTTCGTTCGGGTTCTGAGTTCAAGGGATTCGTCCCAAACGGACTCGGTCAACGTTGTCATCTACCGCTTGGGTGCCCTAGAGCTCTCCATTGGGCATAACTTGGAAAGTACAGATACACCCAGACGCGCGACTCCCGCACCACGTTCTCTTAGCATATTCAATCATACACACGCCGGTCTGAATCTCGAGATCCAAAGAGAGATCCTCGAACACACTGAAGCAACCGAACAACGAATAGATGTATATCTACGCGAGAGCCACTCCGAGACGGATCACTTTCAGAAAATCCCCAAAGGCACTTGTCGGTGTTCCAAATAAATATTTACGCTTCTAAAGAGAGAGAGGAAAAAAAGGAAATGTTTATCCGACCGGGCTCTAATTGCTACATTGTACGCGCTGAAATGGGGGGTGCACAAAACATCGTGTCAGGAGAGTACGGAGGAGCTGTGTGAGATTTTACAATGAAAATGAGGGCGGATGAATAATATGTATTTGGGGCTTGTGACGCGAAGCCCTTCGCGGTGTGTGAGCGGGGAAACGAGGTGATACAGCTGGGGGAGGGGGGCAGGGGAGAGAGAGAGAGTACAAACAACAATGGAAGAACAAGCAGGTGTTCATGAGCAGAGCAGAATGTGGTGGTGGAACCAAGTCGTGAAGAGAACGGAAAGGTACTCCCAAAACACAATCCAGAGGTATGCACCTGGAACAGCGAAGGAAAAGGGGTAATTTTCGAATGCAATATACCTGAAAACAATGCGACGACGATATCTAACAGGAAAAAAAAAACAATGCTTCGGGAGAGGACCGCATATTCGACCGCGAGAGTCGGTGAAGCACAGGGGAGGGGGGGCATAATCGAGCACAAGAAACATACAACCAAAGCATGCCATAAGACGCCGAAATGTTCTAATATGTGTGCATGCTGTGGTGGTTCATCGACTCGTAAAAGTTGTGTTGCTGCTGCTCGTGCTTCGCGTACTCCATTCCGTTAGTCTGCCCCTGATGTTGAAGCTGGAGCGAGTTCAGCGAGACCGGAGGAGATTCGGGGAGCGCCATCGGCGGGTGAATGTACGCTGCGAACAGCGCCTCATCCTCGTGCGGGAGCGGAGGCGGGTGCAAAAAGTCCATCGGGCTTTCCTCCGGCAACGACATTGGCGGATGAACGATTTGTGGAGAGCCATCGGGGAGGAGCATCGGCGGGTGCCAGAGCGTACTCGTCGTTCCCCTCAGGTAGTTGAATGAAGAAGAGTAGGTGTTGTACGGGAAATCCATAGAGGATGCACGAGAACGATTCCCAGATGTTGTCCCTGTCGAGTACGATTCCGCGTATGAAGAATAACCAGATACAGCAGAGGAGGGGGGCTCAGATGCTGAATCCGTCGACATCCTTCGCCGCTTGCTGACCCGCGATTCCGCAGCTTCGTCGGCGTGATCCTCGTTCGGGAACGAGGGGGGATCAGATGGCGTCAGGTAATTTTGTGATAGATAATCGGGGTGATAAGGTCCGGGGAACGTGTTGAAGCCAAGGGATGATGAATAGCTGTTTTGGGGGAACTGGGGATCGTCGCCTAAAGCCCCCATGAGTTCCGACTGAGAGGAGGTTCTGAACTCGGCTTCATCGTAGCTCATCTGCGTAGTGGAATCGGGAGAGAGCGTTGGTTGGCCGCCTAACCCATCGCCGACGGGAGAGGTTCGGCAACTCGCACCCGGACTAGCAGAAGGTGTCTCCTCAACACCGTTGGCGCGTCGTGCGTCATGACGGGAACGTTTTCGGATGACATCCGACTTCATGGAGATCGGACGCGCGGATCCATGGAGCTTATAGCTAGATAAGGGGTTAGCGGGTATAGAAGGGGTGGATCTGTTTGTTGCTTACTATAGGCCGCAACTGTTCAAGAAAGCATCAGAAATATATTCAATCCAAGGGAGAGAAGAAACGTACGCATTGCAAACAGTTTTACCCTCATCGTCCTTACGCCACAAGGGAGTCGCAGTCGTGTGGCAGTTGTAGCATTGAGCAGACACCGTAACAGCTGGTGTTCGGGTTGATGCGGTTGGCTGACTGGTCGTAACTGACGTAGTTATCGACGTACCAACGGCTTCTGCGATCTCTTGTTGCTGTTGCTGTTGTTGCTGTTGTTGTTGTTGTTGTTGCTGCTGCTGCTGTTGACGCGAAGACGAACTGTGGGACCTGCCTTCACCCTGGGCGTTGCGCATGTTCTTGGGACGAGGACGCTTGTGCTGTGGCTGAAGGTTAGGGGAATGGAGACCGGCAGATCGCGAAATACGTACCAATTTGCAATAGAGGCCGCAAGCGTTACAATTGAGCTCGTCGTTGAGACCACGGCGCCACAGAGGAGTGTGGGTTGCTCCACAGTTGGAGCACTCGGCCTTGACGCCCCCAGGAGCGGTATGGGGGGCAGATTGGTTACCGGTGAGGCTCGCGCCGGGGGTATTCGAGGATCGGGTGTTCTGCGTCTTCACGCTCAAGGTCGGCCTCTTGCTCGTCTTGGTATTGAGGCTGGGGAGGGGTGGGAGCTCGTCCATGGCAGGAGTGAGAGGAGTCAAGGGAGCCATGTTGGAAAGAGGAGAGGGTGTGGTCGAGGCTTCGGTTTGTTCGGGCAGGTAGGAGGTAGCAGGCTTCATTTCGATATCCTCAGATTGAAAGTCCTCGTGAAGACTAGTGGCTGAAGACCAGGGACCAGGGGATTCGATTGTCGTGAGGAGTTCGTCAAGGGGCAGTTCGATCGTGGGGCGGATGATGTCGAAGTGGTTGACATTGTTCAGCACCAGGCCTTCTCCAAAACTAACAGGATTGGCACGGGAGGGCGTAGGATGGTAGAGGGCACGGGGATCAAAGTCGTTAGAGAAGAGTGTTGGGAAACGGAGGGATGCGGGAGACTGGTCGTTCTTGTGGATAGCTGGTTCAGCAGCGTTCGAACTTTTACGGTTGCGCTGGGAAGATGAGTGTTCTTTGTTGTCGTAATTCGTAACGTCGTTAACGATCGCGGCGGCAGTGCGACGGGAAGGCTTGTTAAACTCGGCGGAAGGCTTCAAGTCCGGCTTCTGGACTGGGCTAGGCATCGCAACAGAAGTGGGTTGGTCGACGCTGAACGTGAACTGCATTCGTTGGATGGTGCCGGGTCCGCTGTTTTGGCTAGCCTCGCGGTTGCGCTCTTTCTCAGCTGCGCGCTGCTGGAGCAGATCAGTTGAGTGGTTCCTTCTGAATCCGGGAGCCTCAAGTTCGACGATGCTCCTGCAAAAGTTGTAAGTCAACAAAGTCGAGCGAAAGAGCCAAGAGATAATACATGCCTTCCTTTCTCTTTGTCGAGTTTGTCGCCCATGTGCTTGGAGAGCCGCTTGAACTCTCGCTTAGAACGGGCGTTGTCGGAATCAACCATGAGGTTTTGAAGGTGCCAGAGCCTCCAGCTGAGATTCTCAAGTCTCTGGCCTTGCTCGAGGAAACTAGCGACCTTTGTGCAGACCTGAAGCAAAGATCCCGATGAGCGGCGGAGGGGGGTGGATGTTGAACGCTAGTTGCTCAATTACCTTCCAAGTCTTGGTCAACGAGTCCACATCACTCAAGTTACTGAATGGAACGAAAGATTTGTTGCCCTAGCAGAGTGGTGAGATAACCGCATACAGCGATGAGTAAAAAGGTGACCGACTTTGAACTTGAGGTTGAGGATTGCTGGCATCTGAATCGCAATACGGCGAGGAGTGCCAGGAGGAACGTGGGGGTGGGAGGAAGAATGAGGAGGTGGACTCGGGGGGAAGGAGGGTTGAGGGCAAACGGACTAATCGAACTGTGTCTGCTAAAATACCCAACCACTTTTTTCTTTGATGTAATGCGAGGAATTTTAACAATTATTTTCTGCAAGGGCGCAAAAATTGAAACTCCGATAAGAAAATTCTAGCTTATCCTTCTCGACAGCATACAACTCCAATGGGGATGTCGGCCCGGCTTTCTCTCCCACACGTGGAGGCCCACCCGTTCGCTCGAGATGACTTTTGGTCGGATGGCCTGGGCGTTCTTCGTCTCGCTAATCCATTCGGGGGAGGGGATCAGACCACGACCGCCCTAACTGCGCCTAAAAAAACAATGACGGCCGTTTTGCCATTCGGGAGCGTGTTTCGATGATGATAATAAGAGCAAGGCCGCGCCTTTGAGCAATGCCGAGCAAAGCGAGACGGGGAAGACCCCACCTTTCTTCTTCGTATACAACAGCTCCGAATGGCTCCAGTACTCGACGCCTGGTTGGAAACGGGGGAAGAAGATTCGATCAACAAGAGGCAAAGAAAACATGATTACCTCTGCCCAACGTGCTGGAAGTGTATACGGCTGTCTTCTTGGGCCGCGAGTTTTTAATTAACAGGTTTCCAAGCTCCGCTTATCTTCAAAGGGCAGCGTAGCCGTGGACGCTGATTGGCACAACCGTCACGAGACGGCCTTGTGGTGATGTGCCACTCGGCAGATCCATCTAGGACGCCGACTGCCGGTGTTGCGATGGAGCACATCGCCCGAGCCAACACGGCTCCCCTCTTCCATCACGGCAACGCGGGCGAGGAAGGAGGGAAAAAACGAGAGAGGTCGTCGCAAAAATTACCAAGATTACAGTTTGCATGATTCGCAGCGAGGGATCACAAAGACGTAAAGATTGGACGTTATGAACTCGAACGTTCCTACCCCAGGAAGTTTTCATTATGAGACCCTGGGGAATCACCTTTCTTCACTCGGTTACGGACACACACACGCAGTCGCAGCTTGCATCTGTCCGTCCGAGACATCAAACAAAATGATTTCCAATAAGGTTACAACTCGAGGCGTGCTGAACGCACCTCAACTCCGCCCACCGAATTGTCGGCGAAGGACATCTCGACGTCTTGGTATCAGTTGGACCTTGAAGCAACGTTTGATGCGTGCGTTCGCGCTATCGAAACCGATGACTGGAACGGGTTCGGGCATACCCTACAAGCCCAGTGATGGTGGCGGTGGCAATGACGCGCTATCACCAAATATGGCATATCACCTGGCTTGAGGGATCTGCTGGGGGTTCGTCTATCTCCGGTCGAATTTGCTCCCGCGTGTGCGTGGTAGACGCGTTTCGCGAATCAGGAACTGCGAACGAAGGTACTTCGCCTGAGCTCACCCAATTCTCTTCGTCACAACGCACGTCCTCGTGCAGCGGACTTGCTGTTCTTTTCGGTTTCCGGGTGATCTGTCTGATGGCTCCCGGGATGCGGAAGCCAGGAGGATGATCGGTCGTGAGAATTTCTTAGTTTTCCTCCCACGTGGCTCCGAATACTTTATCTTACAGTTCCGATTGGAAAAGAACCGGCAAAACTGTCTTCAGTGTGTACACGCAAGCGATTTTCGACGACCGTGCCCTGCGCTCGCGTTCATTTCCGACTTCATTGGTATCCGTGTCTCTTATCCCGCAAGGAGGTGGCTTGTGATGCTTACAAGTCTCATCTCATTAGGTTTACAGCTGAGACGCGATAACGTGTGCTGTAGAGCCCTCCCACAGTCGTGAGTATGTCGCGTGAGTCTTAAGCTCATCTAACCAATCGTCGTGCTCAATGCGCTTGTGTTGAAAAAGGGGACTTTCGACGCGTATATATACCATCGGCCAATGTGACCTCATTCTACACGTCGGCCCGTGCCGAACAGACGGTACAGTCCTCCGAATGAATGACTCCCTAAGGATAGCCCTGATCGTTACCCTCCTTTGGGTCCTCATCACCAAAGGCAACGATAAAATATGCCGTTTGCTCTCTGGTTTCAACTCAACACTTGATTTCCAGGAAGCGCGCAGCCTTCCGGTTGGACCATACCATCCCGGGAAAGTCAGTAAATCTTCCACTTAACTTTATAGGGTCATGAGGCAGACGCCGTTTCTGGCATATCACCACCCCTTAAGTGGAACCACGGGATATGAGCAAAACAGAAGTTTACGTCTGTATAGCCCCAACTCTAACCTCATCTACGCCTCGGACTCAACAACCGAGAAGATGAGCTGAAAATTGCAGCGAAGATTTACGGCATCTTTTCGGTTTGGCTTCACCCTGGTCTGCTGCAGTGCCCAACTTCTGGTGCGCTCATACGTTCACAAGCGGAGGGGTCGATAACTAATGGCTAGACGTCAAAGACGCCGCGCTACCTCTTCCATCAGAGTCCCATCATATCTGCAAGCCACCGACGGTCGCTTCGCACTCAGAGACGGCTATTTCCGATTATGGTCGACACTAGTGCGGTTAGCGTACCAGGAGTGAGTAACCAATGACCCATAACGTGATGGCTAACCAAGGACGAATCGACGCCCGTTTGATTGTAATTGGGTCACCCGCGGGCTCTTACGAGGGTCTCTACATGGCCAGAGCGATATGTTATGGAAGTCATGAGGGTATGACGCAATCCATTCATACATCATTCTTTGAGCCAGACCTCGTTGACCAGACCTTCAACTTCATCATTGCACCTATTTCTATGGGTCTGCTCTGGATCCCCTCGATATCGCGTAGTTATCTCTTCCCCGCGATACGGTGTGGCGTCGGATTCATTGTCGACGGCGGCCTTCTTCTCTAGTCTCGATCACGTTTCCCCAGACGGGCCCCGAACTCGGTTACTTCCACTCGTTACGGCAGACAAGGAAATTTCAGTTCAAGGCGAGTTATGTGTGTCCGCCTTCGGCAAAGATATGTCAGGGTATGTCGGTTATAACATAATTAAATGCAGCGTTTATTCTTAGTCATCCCTGCGCCGCGTGTTCGGTCCCGACGCGCCTCTTCAGAAATAACCTGGGAGACACTGCGCAACCTGTACGTTGACATTGAGGGTCACGTCCCTTGGCGAGGCCGATTTCGCCGTTCCGTTGAATTATTGCGGTGATATAAACTTACGTGAGTCGTGAATGGTAATACAGGAACTAGAAGCTTCCCGACGGCGACTTGTCCTGTAGGGCATAGAAGAAGCGCTGGATCTGATGATGACCGCTACCTTTTCACCAGTAGTTCATTTTTGGTATTCATTGCCGCTGTACGTTTATGAGGGGCTAATGAATTCTGTGGGGTAATCGGGATTACATTTGGTGAGCATCGCAGTCCATGCCATCACTGTCGCCGCCTCGACCGTCACAGGGGAGGGACACATCACCGTGAAGGGCAAAAGGTGTGCAGAGCGATTCGGTGACTTGTGGAAGGAGTACGTGATTCATTTCGAAATCTAGACGTTGAAGTGGAATGCTCGTAAGAGAGTGAAGGGGGGTCCCAACGTTCCTGCGAGCCGACGGTCCAACCAATTCTGCGCCACCCGGCGTCCTCAGATATCATTCTCTGACTCCTCCGGGTTTTTGTACACGCGCACCAAGTAGAGATAGCGTTGCATGATCCAGCGAACAGCCCCGTGCGGTACCGAAGTGTCTGAGGGTGGATCGGTGAGCTTGGAAGAACGGTGGGGTCACCTTGGCTCCGTTCTCCGACCGCACGATCTAGCCATAGGGCGCCGACATGATTAATCCTTATGTTCCTATTTTATAGCGCCCCTGTTCTGGGTGGAATGTATAGCCCGATCATGATCAAGGGAAGGGGCAAAGGGATGGATCAGGCAACGCCGTTAATTGTTGATCTCAAACCTGACCTTTCCCCTTCAGGATACTTGGGCACTATGTGCCCACGGCGTTACTTCTTCCCTCTGTCGTTTCTTGGCTCCCTGAAGGGGTGCGGGACCGGACCAGCGTCTCCATGTGCCGGCTCACCCCCCGAGTTTCGAGACCAAAAAAAACTCATTTTGTACGTGTAACACCGACGCATTCGCGCCCTCTGCACGTCCAGCTTTACTCGCCCAACTATTTGGGGCTCACGACGGGAAATTTCTGGGGTTCTCATTCTGTGTTCGGAATACATGCGAACCTTACACCCCTACTCCTCGCGCCCTTTCCACCAGGCTTCTGCGCTTTTGATACGCAGCCCCTGAACCGCGAGGCGCTTACCTGAGGAACCCTCAGCGTTGCAGGCGACACACCCGTCAGCCCTGGAACAGGGTCTCAAGGTGTATAATGATCCCAAGGACACATGAAATTACTCCCGCTTGCGGACCGCCCAAAACTCATGTGGAATGTTTGTTTCATGAGAGCTTGTCGGATTTTCAGTGTTCCAGGTGCTGATGGCTTAGTCGGTAAGCGAGTCTTTCGATGCTAGTGATACTTGGATACCGCGGCATTTCTCTGAACCCCTGCTTCGTGGTTCTGAGGGCCAAAGATTCGTGGGCATTTTTTCGGTCCGCTTGTGTTTACCGCTGATCACTCCTGCCAATCTCCCGTAACCCTACTATCCAGTCTGAAGGCTAGCGGTTCGTGCCTTCTCATGATCGAGACTGGTGGGATGGATTAGCGAGAAGAAAACTCGGGAGTACCCGTGGGACGAGAGGCAGGTTTTCCCACACTTCTTCACGTCAATGATACCGTCGGGAGGACGAGGGAGGGGTGGTTAATCTAGCCAACAATATCGGTTCGCGCCTCTCGACCTGGGTACACAGTATGACGAAGGTCTGGACTTTCTCGGGATTTCAAGAGATACCCGAGGCGGCGGCCGCCATTGTGGGTCCACAACCACCTTTATCGAGGTTGCGTGGGATCCGCGTTCCGACAGAGTCAGCAAGTCGATCCAGAGACCTCTCTGGGAAGGGGACGTCACCTGTGGCACAAATAGCCTCGGAGTCTATCAAGTGGTGGCAATGATTCCACAATGAATCCAACGATCTGCGGTGGAGACGTTGAGGAAACCGATGACTGAAGCTGAGGTGTCAAGTTGACTGTTTGTGCTTTTGGTGGTGATCTGCGGCGGATCGGATGAGGAAGTATCGGCGAGGTGAGTTTAGAGATATCAAGGATAGGATCCCGGCCCTTCGCTAATTCCTTGATCTTCAGACTTGGGAGATCATTAACATTAATTGACGATGTAGGGTCCTCCAAGGAAACGGCGTTCCCTTGAGAACAAAGTGTTTCTTATCTTAACGCCCAGTAAGTCAGTTGCTACGCCCGCATCAAGGCTGGTGTACTGACCTATTGATGTCATAGTATCCTCGTGAGCAGATGACAGTCGTTCAAAAGCCCAATGGATCTACAAACCCAACTTCGGAATTTGGAATCAGGCTATCTTGCTTGGCGCTGAACTTGTCGTGTGACCTCAGCTTCCCAGCAGGTCCATTTCGTCGATCTTCGAATAAGGTTTTCGATCTGTGATAGGGTTGTGAGAGCATTTACAAAATGTCTCAGTCTCACTGACACGCCCCACTCAGGACCGGAGGCCCGTTTTCCTCATATGTCCACGGATTCTTCGCCCAACAAAGATCCACTGAGCGCCGATGGTTAGGAAGGTGCGAGAACCTATTAATTAACCAATTGTAGGTCGCTGGGTCTCCACGCCGGTGCTACATGTACGTGAGTTGGAATGCGCTGGCATCTCGTAGTACTACGCCACGACTGCGCACTGAAAGATTCGTCAATCCATCGTCTTTGATGGGGAATGTTCTTGCTTGCAGATATATTGCGCGAGTTACGTTCGGGTTCCGTTCGGGTGGCGTGTAACGGACTCATGGTGAGCAATCGGTGACAATCGATGCCTGTTTTACGAACACCCGGACCGGGTTGACCACCCTAGCGCTCGGCGTCGGTACCGCGGTCGCTTGTCAGCCCGCTGTCAACGCTAAAGGCTAGCGTCAACGTATGTAACCCGTACAAACGTGTATGTAACCCCTTCTTCCTCCAAATGCCTGGACAGCTGATCAAGAACACGCGCTCTTCGGATAGTAGGGCAACTGCCGATCCGTTGCCTCACCTATACCGCTCACAACTTGTATCAGGTACCGTTGCACTTTACACGTTCATATGGAAGGTTCTCGTTGCAACCCTACCGGATATGGCCATCCGGGATGTACTATAAAGTCCCGGCAGGCGCCTCGACCTCAGTTGCTACTTACCTCTTCCCTACTACGCGGATTTTGTGTAACGAGGGGCGAAACGAGGGGCAAGTCACACTCCCGACGGATTCCTTGGTTCACGGTGTTCCTTCACGACTTCACACGGGACGGGTCGTTGGCCCCTCGGGTCAGAGGGTTTCGAAGCATTCAGGGTTCTCGTCTGCTCCCAGGCGATGAAGCGGATCGCAACGACGAAGAGACCTGGGACGACTCGTTTGGATGCGCTCCGATGGGGATCGAACCACCCTTCCAGAACACATCTGTTGCCCCGCGATGGATTTTCGCCGCGAGGTCGTGCAGGGTCGTGCTCTGGAAGAGATCGAATCACCCTAGCATCGCCTTGTATGATGCCCATTGGGCAATGGAGTTGGTACCAAAAAAGGTTGGTGAGGCTCATCCCGACCGTTATTCTCATCCCCCGAGATTGGCTGACGAATCCCCTCGGTATTGAGATACAGCTGGAGGTCCAGGGTATCCACATCATCTGGACGTGGCTCATGGGTAAAGGGTTGCGCCATCAGCCAAAACTGACTTTGGATCATATTCCTTAGTTCAGAATGACGACTCAGCACTAATCGTTCACCGTTGTGCTCAGCAGGTCTTTGACAGTGACCCGTGAAGTTACCGGAGCGCGACCAACGTGCGCCCGACGTATTTTGATTCCGCAAGGACATCCGGGGGGCGGGTTTAGAGGTTAAAAATACCCGGGGCTGCTTCCGTTTGTCTGTTATTGGCTCTACTTAATATTCCTCCCTTTGTTTTTATGTTCAAAAAACAGGTGCAAATGTTAAGCGTCATGATAGGATCGACAGTTTGTGGGCGACGGATAACCTCAGAATCTCGCTACCATAATACCAAAAGCAGCCATGAATCTAGCCACTGCACGCCGGGGCTTGGTGTCACTGTCATCGGAACTAAGCCTAGAAGCAGAGGATCACAAGGAGAGCCGATTTTACGATACGCTTCAACCCGGATTTATTGAAGTGGGCCTTAGCCGTCCGTGCACCAATTCGTCTCTGAGGCCTTTAACGAGAGCCGTGCCCTCGCGAAGCTCACTTGCCAAAGGTTGGGGTTGGCAAGCCGACTACCCACCTTGGGCAGGAGCTTAGTCGGCGTGGTACCGGGTCAAGGCCTGAGATCGTTCTATTTTACCACTTCTGCGATCATGGCTCGTGGCGGCCTAGGATCGGCGCCAGTGTTCAGACCTACAAGGATGTCGCACGTATCTGAGTCATTGGCGTCTTTCGCAGCGATTTCATAAATATCCTACCCTATAGCAACTGGCCATCGGACAATCGCTAAGACCGATCGTCAAAATGAAGTAGCACCCCCTTCAAGGGTCGGGAAGGTGCGGGCCTTCTGCGCATGTTTGTGGTGGATGCCATGACAGTTTTGTTCAGGCAACACAACAAGCACGCCAGGAGAAGGACCTTTCCCACAGGGATTGTGCCCGAAAAATTAACGGGAAGACCTCCGTATTGCAGGTTTATAAATTCGGAAAGGCCATTCAAAATATCCGGATCCTAACCAGACTGAGCTTGTCTTGGGTATAAAGCTCTAGGGTTCATTGGTGTTACTTGGTTTGTATCGCGCGATCTACCGCCATTTGCTACGTTCTCGTATTGGAAGTAATTAAAAGGATCAACGAAGTTGCATACTTACATTCCTTCACGTGGAGAACTAAAGTACTCGCCACGGTAGGCTATGATAGTGGCGCTCATCGGGAAGTGTTATGGAGGACGCTGGTGTGAGAGCCACATCGATGACTAGAAACAAGGGTAGCGGTTGTGAGCGAACGGACCCCGCCAAAGGACAGTCTCACAGCACTGAAGCAGCCAGTTTTTCTGCCGGGGTATCACGTATGAACAGGAGTCAAACTAGAAAAGGCTGGGGGCATGACCATCAGCATCAGGAAAGAGGACTAGGTATTTTGGGTTACAGCTTCCGTAGCCCAGCACGTTTAAGCCTCGCGATTGGGGTGAGGGGACGCTTGAGACACATGGGTTGTGATGGAAGGCAGCTAATCTAAGCGATAGGGAGGCACCTGGAGGCACTCTCCAAATGATGGCCTGACGAGATTCAGCGGCGACGGACGGACTGCTGACGCAGCGAGAATTGGACAGGGGTCTAGGGAAAGGGACCCTGAGATGTAATGCACCACAACATTTTCGCTGGAAAGGGAGTGTGCACAATAGATCAGGCCGTGAGGATCCTGAAAATTTTCGGCACCGGTTGGATGCCGTTCACATCGTATGAGAGACGCAGAGGAAAAGATTGGGGTGAGGACGGGGACAGACCGTCAAGAGAGAGGCCGGTAGATTCCGAGCTCATGCCTTCGCCTTTCGCGCAGTCCAAGTTTAGAGGTTTGAGCGAGGCAAACCGTGTGTTTCAGGAGACGCTACCGAAGTCATGATGAGAGAACAGCAGTCTCGCGAAGCGCATAAGCCGCGCACTTGCGAGGAGATTTTGCCCCTTAAAACCTGGCAAAAGATAATAGCATTAGGCTCAAGGATACCCCTCCCGTGTCCTCGCCGTCCTCACGGTTCACAACAGCCTGCACCAGGGCCGGTCCCACGTCCATGCACCACTCCGGCGTGCTTTCCATCACACTCGGCGCGAGATTTTCACCCCAAATATGGCTTCCTCACCCTCGAATCCTTTTGAGTCCACGGGCTGATCCGTTGATTGAAACCCTCCGCCACCTCCTTGACTGCCCTTACTGTAACCACACACGAAAGCGAGTAATTTCTCGCGCAACTGGCCGGCTTTTGACGTCTACCGAAATAGGTGAAACGGTAGAATTTTGAGACGCCGGTCAATCCACGACATCGAAAGTGTTGAATTTTGTCAGCCATGTGCAGACTTGTACGCATGGAGGCGGGAAGGAGGGCATGTTGCAAATTATTCGAAGGGAGGCGACAAAGCTCGCACGTCATTTGGACGTAAGCAGGACAAGCCGCTAGTCTGCAGCTCGGACTGGATGTACAGTTGGGGTGAACTTGTCGAATGCTCCGCCTGGATGCGTAGGGAGTTGGTAGAGGCTCCGGAGGCGGGTGAGGGTGAGAACACCGCGGTGGCAAGTGATGATTTTGCAGTCTCATGCTGGGTAAGCACGGTGACTGGTGGCAGAAAGTCTGTGGGAGGGGGAGTGATGTGACAAGGATGTGGGATAGGTAGAGTGTGGGATCGCGAGCTCGCGAATGGCTGACACCTGCGTGGACGTACGTATATCTGGAAATCACTGTGACTAAGCTCCTCCTTTGCAATTCTGCAGGGTGGGGTTCTATCCGACCCTGAGGTACAGGTTTTTCTACGCTTGAGTGGCTAGAAAAACATGATATGAGATGCAGGGCGCCAAGACATCCCGCCCTTAGTCGTTGCCGATCCCAACTCAACCCGGTGCGCCCAGGGGTATGCGAGGTCGAGTGAATACAATCGTTCCGACGTTGGGGCACGGGGGAGCTCAAGGAGTCCTATATCGTGTGTTCATGGTGCGTACTAGCAGACGCGAAATTACAATTCCCGCGGTGCTAGAAAGGCCGCTTCCTTCCTATTTTGTAACCTCCCTCCGATCCTTTTTTTTGACGCGACGATGGACTCAGGCGAGCTTGGTGTGTTGCGTTGAACTCTAACGCGAACAACTGTCTAACTGCTAAAAGACTACATTGACGAAGATGAGCCTATCGCTGGTCCCAGCGGTTTGCGACATGAATCTGCGGAGTCTGACGGAGCTTCGGAGTCAGAACAGGAATCTCCATCGGACTCAGACGAAGGATCCGAGTGCAATGAGAGCGAAGAGGAGCAAGAGCAAACTCAACTGCAACCCGCGGAGAATGAGATTGAAGGGGATTTCGAGTGCGTTTGGTTCCCATGTTAATTTGATCAGCTCTAAACGCACACCGATGCTGCCTCATATAGCCGCCTCATTGATTCGATTAGGAAATCTGATGGTCAGCAGGGAGCCGGAGTGCTCAGTCAGGCTTGGGATCTCAGCGTGAACGACGAAGATGATTGGCGAGACGAGCTGAGGGAAGCGTCGGGAGTTGGTCGAAGGAAGAAGAAAACCGTCTGCACCCTTTCGTTACTTCACCTTGGTAACTTGAAGTACTAACATTGCTACTCAGCGAAAACGGACTGCTGGCCCGGTGCTCTCACACCAAGTAAAAGGCATGGTTGGCGAAGGAAATCAAGCGTACGTCGACGGGAGAGTTCAGGACGCCACTCGTATCATGCAAGAGGTCATTCGAATCGAACCGAAAGCTATTTCCGCCTGGGCTGTTTTGGCGAACTGTCAAGCCGATATGGGTCTCCACGACAAAGCACTCCAGTTACGCATAATGGCGGCTCATTTGAAACACGACCCCGAGTGGTGGTACGAACTCGCTCAGCAATCAAGGTAAGATTTATCCCCTCTCATCTTTGTCAAGGAGTACTGACGATCCGCCTTCATAAGGGATATGGGTTTCAGCAAGCAAGCTCTCTATTGTTATAGCAAAGCCTATGGTCTTGACCCAACCAACGTTGATGCGCTGTGGGATCGCGCGATCCTTGCGAAAGAGATGGGGCAGATAAACACCGTACGCGTTGCACTATCCATTCAATCTCATCTCACTCAGGCAATGGGTTACAGGCGAGAATTGCGCTCAGCGCGATTTTGAAGCAGATTCCGCATGACTTGAACGTGCTCGAAGAGCTCCGGCCTATCCTAATCGAAGGAAACAAGATCGACGTCTGTGCCTCGCTCCACCAGGACGCTTTCGAACACTATCAAAAACTCTACCCCACTGGAGCTGGGGTCGATCCGGAGACGGCCCGAGATATCCCCGGAGGAGGGTTCGACCTCATGCACATTCTTGTCCTAGCGGATTCGTACAATACCATCAAGAAGTATCATAACGCGGTCACGACCATCAGGCGAGGGAGCAGGTGGCTACAAGGAAGAGGTTCCCAGTCATATTGGGACGCCTGTGAGGATGACCGAGAGTTTGATATCATGGGAAGTGCGGTGATCAGGTCTGGAACCGTCGCACCAGGGATGTACGAACTCGATACGAACGCAAGGCACCGGCTGGCTGTCTCACGGATAAAGATGGGAGATATCGAGGAAGGACAGGTTCGGCATTTTTGTTCATATCTCCATCCATTACTCATTACCACATCAGATGCACGCGAGCGTAATTTTGGCGCAAGATATACGGGAATACGCACCGTTGTTTTCTGAGATCGCGGACGCATACTACGACCAGAGGATGTACACCGCAGCTGTCGCCATTTATGAAGATCTTGGCCAGGATCCCTCTGTAAGCATGCTGATCCTCACTTCCAGGGTCCACTCACTTATCACCTGAACAGACGAGTAGTATCTATGTTCTGGAGCGAGCTGCAGCTTGTCGTAGGATGAACGGCGACCTTGAGAATTCAGCAGCAATTTACGAACAAGGTTCCGTGCTCATGTTCATATATATCACTTCGCATGCTGATAACTTGGGCAGTAATTGCCGCAGACCCTGACAACGACGATGCTAAGCGGGGTTTGGCAGAAGTATATGAGATACTCGGGGAGACGAGGAAGGCGCTGAATCTTGTGAATCAATGTGGGTGGTAATCAGTTCGTTCCGCTAAATGGATTTTTTCTCACTCTCCGAATAGTGATCGATGCACGCGGAAAACGCAATGCAAGACACAACAAGCAGGACACGGTAGTCAGCCACTCGAGCGTGCAAGGGGTATCATTGTTCGAAGAAACTCCATCCTCGAGGCCGAACAGAGGGAACAAGTCTTCAAAGTCCTCCCGCCCCGTTACCCGCGAGCTGGAAGTCGAGAAGGAGAGGGATGTTCTGAAAGGGTATCAGCGGTTGAAGGAACTCACGCCAGCAATGAAGGCCGGAAACGAAGTCGCCGTCAAGGAATGGCTGTTGGAGGCGGAGAAACTTATTGAGACCTTTCGTGAGACGCGTCGCCTTTTCTTATCGACAAGGGTAAGCGACGTTCCGTTTGAATCGGAGTCGTCGTCCTCACGCGGGATAAGTCTGTTGGGTTTCAAGGAATGTTCAAAACTAAACGCAATACAGAAGAAAATGAGGACGATATGGCATCGCGGTTACAGATTGAGATGGGTAAGTCTTCGAGCACAAATCAGGTTTTTTTATAAATGTGGTTCCAGATCGCGAGAAGGGGACTAGTAGCAAGAGGTCCCAGAATCTTGTCGATGTCTTCCGCGGTGTCTCGTTTGACGACTGGTTGCAGTTAACGATGGAGGTGATCGTCCCGTTTTTGAACCTTTTCTTAGCCTCGCCTCATCTGACTTCGGGTTTCAGTACTCTTTTTTGTTGATTCGTCGTGATCAACACTGTCTGGCGGACGAAATTCTGCGACACATGTTATTCTCGAACGCGTATCAGAATCAACGTGCTCAAGACACCCTTCGGTTTGCCTTGATTGGTGAGTATATGATTCTAATTTGGTCTACAGTTCAATTACTCACCCCCTCGAACAGCTTGCGCCATTCATGCACGGGACTACAGAGCGGTGGTTGAGCAAGGCCGAAAGGTCATCTTCACCTACCAGTTCAACAATGAGCCTATCCGAATACTCCTTGCCTCCCTGGCAAGCGGCCATCGTCAGCTCGACGCCTTCGTCGCGTCCGCATTCCAAAAAGCGATGCTCCGTGAAGTCCGATTCTCCGATCTGGCGTTCAATCACCCGGAACAGATCAGGTGGAACTCGTCGAAGCGCAGGTTCTTCAACGCTACTGTGGCTCCGAAGAGTGAATACGATGATGAAGGGGAAGGCGAAGATGACGTTGGCGCTGATCCGAACCAGATGCAGGTCGATGCTCCCAGTTTACCGAAGAAACTGAATCCACTCCTCGTGACGATGTACGGACAAAGCTGTACGAGTTATCAAAGCTCGATATGTAAGTTTCGTGGAGGCGAGACATCCGTGATTTCGCTAACAGGGAACGCAGATTACCTGTTACAGGCGTACGAGAGTTGCCCTGAGGATCCTGTGACTTGTATGTCCTTGGCGATTGCTTCACTAGCTCGTGCGATGCAGAGGCAGGCAGACAACCGACACCACATGATTGCGCAGGTATAGTCCGTTCGTAGCTTGCGCAAGCTTGAGTCTGAACTTCTGCCAGGGTCTGGCATTCATGTCACAATACAGGAAGTTCCGTAGTCAGGACCCGGATGGCGCTCAAGAGGTGGAGTATAACTTTGGGCGGCTGTTCCATCAGATTGGTAAGACTTTCTGGTTCTCTGGCGAGGCGGTAGACTGACAACCGGAAGGTCTGTTCTCACATGCTGCGCGTCACTACGAGAAGGCGCTGGAAATTGCGGAGAAACGGACCGGAGATACTTTCAAGGTACATCATTGCGACGAGGCTGGGTTAGCAAAAAACAAACTAACACACTGTACAGGGGGGTGGGGTTGAAAAGGAAGCCGCGTACAATTTATCTATGATTTATGTTACTACAGGCGCGAACGCATTAGCACAGAGCCTGTACCGGCGGTGGCTTTCAATCTGAAGCGTCCACTCTTCGCGTAACGTCTATGGCGGATCTGCTGAGCGATCCTTGAAGTCGGATATGGTGTAACGGCTAACATTGCCGCCTCTCACGCGGCAGCTCGGGGTTCGACTCCCCGTATCCGAGTTTCTTTTTGCCCGTCATTTATTTGAGGTTCTCATCAAGCCCATCATGATGAATACACGTATGTACCGACCACACTGTCCCGGGAACCTTTTATCGCTGTCGTAGTAGTCGAGGAGGGGTTTGCGCTTACGAGATAATCATGTCGATCAATACTCATCACCCCTGACGTCACTCCCACTACTCTCCCCACACTCAATCACTGCCACAGCCAGCTCCGCTCGGACGCCCAAGGAGGGTATATAAGACAGCATGGGGCGACTTTGAATATTTTATTCCTACAAACCCACCAAACCCTCCACCCCTTGTACTTACGACCCGACCACAGCCTGTCCATAATGGTGAGCATTCCCGGTTCTTTAGAGGATGATATACAAACGCTACTTCCAGGGCTCTGTTGTTTCTGCTATTGGCGGCATTATCGGTACTATCGTGTCCGCCATCACCAGTGTTATCCTTATCATCGTCAACTCTATCGTAGCGGTGAGTGACCCATTGGTATCCATTCCTCGACTGCGCTGAAGCTTAGGCTTGTTCTGCAGGTTCTTGTGCTGATTTGGGACTTGATTGTTGACATCTTGTGTTGCCGCTGCTGCTCTGGGCGTAGGAGAGTTGGAACACGGAGTAGGTTTGGAAGATCCTCTCGGTACTGAAGCTGAAACAGAACCAAAAACCCCTTGCGAACGATGTCACCGTTCCCGTTCTCTGTGTCTCGTCACCATGCCTTACGATACTTTGATGCCTCTATGACAACCCAGACCGATAACTAGTACCCCTTGTATTACTCAATGACTACCTATAAGGTTAACCATACTCGTCAAGTTTATAGTCGCGATCGAGGCCTTTGCTTGGGCTGAGGGTTTTTCGAACCAATCGGATTGAATTCCGTAAATTCGATCTCCGATGAAGACCTGCGGAAATATCCCAAGTTTCCTTCCTCATCCCCATCATCAAGGTCTCGCTCGCACTAGCCAATCCTCGATTCCTCAGGACTCGGATACACAAACTTCTTTCCCTGTCTCTCTCCCCTCTGCATGTTCAAGTTCTTGGCGAGATAGGCTAGGTGGGAGCGTTGTACTCACGAATCCTATGCCTGACCTGCGCCCCGAAAATTCAAGACGCCGATACGACCAGGGTTGTGGCTCGATTTTCTATCTCCCCTCTGCTCGATTCTTTCCGGTCCTATGCCTCAGCTCTCTGAGTATAATCTTTTGACCACTGCACCGGGACCTTGACCTCTTTCCCCGCACGACGTATCCATTAGGCCCATAGCATTTCCAGCTTCGGGCGGTCAATTCTGCCCTTGGCGTGATTCTCGGTCTCACTGACAGCGACACAGTCTTGGTCTCTTCTCCCCCAACACGTGACCCTGCTGCCTGCCCTCAACAAAGTTCCCACGCACGGTCGCTCCCGAGTCGCTCCTCTCCACAACGATCACGATGGCTTTCCCGGTGTTACTCTATGCCTCGGTGATATGCCTCTTTCCATCATTAGTACTCGCCCACGATGGGATGAATATGGGGGATATGGGAAGCATGGATAGCATGGGGGGCGCAACGGGAGGTGGAACCACAAAAATGTACCTTCATTTCACCCCAGGTGATAGCGTTCTCTTTGGACCTTGGATGCCGCAAACAGGTCAGGCGGTCTTCGGGACGTGTGTAGGATTGTTCATGCTGGCTATGGTCGATAGGTGGTTTTCGGCAACGTCAGCTGTCATGAATGCATATTGGAACAAGAGGTGAGCATAGATGCCAGGTTTGGCCTTGCTTTTAGCTGATCCTGCCTTTGCAGGGTTGCGAGGGCTCCGCCAAGCGAGCTCAAGGCAATTTTGTCGTCACTTCCTCCCTTCGTTCCCAGATACGATATACCTCGGGGGATTGCCTCGCTTGGGACGCAGTCTGTGCATTTTACCCTGATGCTCATCGTCATGTGAGTATTGCGCGATTGTGTGGGAATTCGTATACCGATGAAAAAGAACAGGACACAGAACGCCTCGTTCATCATATCCATCATCCTGGGCCTTGGGTTTGGGGAGATGTTATTCGGCCGATATGCCACTCAAATCTCCTAAAATTGCCTCCAGCTCATGAAGTCTCGATTTCGTTAGTCCCACTTTTGCCGTCGTGTATCCAATTTTATCTGCACCAACCAAAGAACTGTACATACGGTAATAAACCGGCTGATGCCTCGCGGTGAAGGTATCAAGAAAAGAA
The DNA here is from genome assembly GCA_015956445.1 of Thelephora terrestris. Taxonomy (NCBI): domain Eukaryota; kingdom Fungi; phylum Basidiomycota; class Agaricomycetes; order Thelephorales; family Thelephoraceae; genus Thelephora; species Thelephora terrestris. The sequence goes on from WIUZ02000008.1 coordinate 1,144,423, forward strand.
TAAGCCCGTCGCCCCTTTTACGGCTATTATACGCCTTCCCTCGAGTGCAGTTGCCTTCCTGCCCGCCCTCTGGAAACCCTTGAGGCTTGGAAAATCTCCAAGGAGAGCAGAAATCGATTCAAATGAGTGAATAGGCTCACGTCCGGGGACCTCATTGCTCAAGGTGTGATGGTAGTTGATAGGGTTTGCATGTTATAAATAGGACTGGGGGGTTTTGTAGCACCGGCGACGCCTCACATCCTGAGGAAATTCCAAGTACACTGTCGCGGTCAGGTTGTCACGAGGTCACCAAGCATACTTAGCGTCAACGGTCAACGTAACGATCGCGGGCCGGTCAATGCGTGAAAAAACTTTTTCACCAATGTTTGCTCGGTCCAAACACGCCAGGTTCCCTAGGCATGTCTCTCTTTTCGACCTTCCATCACATCCACAACGCTTCCCTCCGTCGCCTTCGCTAGACTCTAAGATCCTGCACTGAGTCGAAATCTCACGCGAAGCGATCATATTGCCTAAACCATGGCTCAGATCCCTGCTTCCCTCCAGCAATACGAGTATGTAAATCTCTTCATTGCTCCATGGGATTCTTGTTTATCATCCTCCCACTCAGTTCGTATGTAACAGATCCGCAGTGGGCTCGGAAGTTCACCATTGCGTGGACCTCCGTTGTCGCGGCTGGCGTCATCGCCTCTCTCCCACACTTATACAGATCCGTGAGACAGGGAAGGGCATTAACCCACATGTTCGGTGTCACGGAGTCATGGGAGACAAGAGAATACGTCCCTGTCGAAGAAAGACAGCCGTCAAAGCGTGCAAAGTCGCGGAAATTCTGGATGGCCATCATGCGTGCGAGGGCCATCTTCGCTTGGACCTTGCCTGGATTTGATATCAGTGTTGGTCAAAGTGAGCGAGATTTATTCAAAATTCTGGCCACATTCACACGCGTCACCCTAGTTCTATTGATAGCGGGGTACTTTGCCACGCTAGTGTGTTGTATCTTGCTCGGCTCCGAGCTCTCCGTAAACTCCAATAGGGCTGGTCAGAAAATCCAACAGTTGTACACCAAATCACCCCATCTCACTGAATCTTAGGCTTTCTGGGAGTCGCCCAACTCCCGGTTATATTCCTGTTCGCGTCAAAGAATTCAATCATCTCCTTTCTCTCTCCTGGTCATGGGTACGAGAAGCTGAACTTCGTTCACCGGTGGGCTGGACGTGGGCTGTTCCTTGCAATCGCCATCCACGGTAGCATATGGATCACCATAGATCTGAGGTACAACCTTCCCATAATCGGTCAACAAAAGGAGACCTCGGGTATCTCAGCGTTTGGGGTGCTTTGTATTATCGTCCTGACGAGCATCCTCCCAGTCAGGAGGTGGTTCTATCAAGGTTTCTTCTTCGTACAGTAAGTGGAGCTGGATGGCGGTTTCGCTTTGGGTTTTCTCACCAGTCGTGTAGCACGCTCGGATATGCTGCATTTTTTGTCGCGGCCTGCGTTCATACACCCTACGTGGTACCGTGGATCTTCCCGTGTCTTGCGTTTTACGGGTTAGATCTGCTCTTTAAGATGATCAGATCGAGGGTGAAGGATGCGGTACTTGTTCCTGTCGGGAACCAGATGACCTTGGTACGGATTGATGGTTTTTATTCCTTTGGAAGCCCTTAACCCGAAGATTAGATAAACGTCCACGATTGTGACCAAGGTTGGCAAGCCGGCCAACATGTTCGTTTGAGGATATTTTTCGATGGAAGGATGTTTGAATCCCACCCTTTGACGATTCTCAACGCCCCTGCTCCTGTATCAAATATCTCTTCTCGAACCCTTGATTTGGGCTCAAGAGCGGTCGGAGATTGGTCAAGGGCGTTGCACGCATATGCGCAACGCGAGGGGGATCTGATACTCGCCGCTACAGACAAGGAGAAATCGCAGGACGGCCAAACCATTGGAATTCCTGTTCAAGTCATGATCGATGGACCGTATGGCGGATGTAGCATTGATCTAGGGGAGTACGAAAGCGTGCTACTGTTCAGCGGAGGGTCAGGGGTCACGTTCACACTCGGGATGCTGGATGATATTGTTGGAAGAGTAGTAAAGCTTGGGAGGAGAGGTGGAGAGCGGACAAAAAGGATTGAGTTTGCGTGGTGCATTCGGTCATTCGGTGGGTACAGCCATCGGTGTGCTTGTAATCGATCCTTCGCTCAACAAAACGACCGCAGGCCATATCCAGTGGGTCGCACCAATGTTGATGGACATCGCTACCGTGGTTGCAGAGTCCTCCTCGCTCGACCTGCACATCACAATCTTTGTTACGTGTCTCTGTGACCCTGACGCGGTACCCCCAATCCCGAATTGCGATGTGACATTGGAATCGGAGAGACCTTCCGTTCGTCAACTGATCAACGACCTAATCGCTCCTCCTGTGGATGACGCAGCGGACCAGTTGAGATGGGTAGGCCTGGGAGGGGGGTTAGGTATATGCGCGAGTGGGCCAAGAGGATTGACGAGGGAAGTGTCGAACGTTGTGGCGAAGTTGAGCTTGAGCACGAGTGTTGATGAAATCGGAGGTATAGCATTGCACACTGAAACCTTTGTGCTGTAGTTGTCACGTATTAACGAAGGTTGTGCCGTTTACCCGTCCGCTATGTTGCGAAGGTATTTCCCTTGAGACACTCGCTCACCCGGGGCGACACAGGCTATCCCCATTGGTGTCCCTGCGACGCGTGTTTTGGGCGCCGAATATTAACGCCGCGATATTTAAATCTGTTTCGGGAAAGTCCGAAAGATAACCTTTCTTTCACAGCTCCCGATGCAGGCTGAGCAGAGAGAACCGCAGGGTGCGTCGCAGGCCGACAACATCCCTGGGATTATGGTTGAGCTGCAGGCATGGACAAATTTTATGTGTTCACCTTCCGTACGTTGCTTCCAGACCAGAGCATATCATACCCGGAAACGCTGACATTGCCGCCACACTCTAGGCTGGGGGAACGCAAGGTCATGAGAAGGAGTACTCTGACAAGGTACGACTGAATGAGGAATTATTGTAGAGTTGTCTTCTCATAATGCTCTAGCTTCGACTCGCCGAAAGGACTCTTTCAGACGCCGCGCTCAGACTTCGAGCTGCAATAAATGACACCTGTCCCGTTCACAAGCTCCCTCCAGAAATTCTTACACGTTGCTTCAGCTACTTCACCCCCTTCTTCCCTCTCACCCTGGGCCCTGAGAAGCCCCAGCACAAGTGCATCCCCATCGTCCACGTTTGCAAACGCTGGAGAGAGGTCGCGATCGGTTTCTCCGGACTATGGAATCGGTTCGAGTGCACACGACCAGAGATACTCGACATGTACCTCAAGCGGTCAGGGATTCTACAGTTGGAAATCTGCCTGCAGACCATTGGGCAGAGGTTTCGCCAGACGTTAAAGAGGCCCAATGAATCAAATCTGAAGATGTTTGATCTGCTGGCCCCTCTGAGCCCCCGGATTCGCAGTCTCGTAATCCACAAGCAATGGATTCCCTCCCACAATCAGTGCCGGTTTATAGAAGGGTCTCTGCCGGAGTTAGAAACCTTGTCGATCACATCTGATATTGGTTGGGAGACTTGCGGTACAGACGAACCTGGGAGGCGGCTAAAAGAATTATTCAATGGTGGACTGCCTCGCATGCGGCAATTATTTATTCCAGAGGCTACCCCTTGGCCCAACAACAACTTCAAGAATCTCACGCTCATCTGCCTTTACAACCAATCTGGGCTCGAGGAAGAACTCCCCGAACTGTTGCAAATGCTACGGGAGAGCCGAGGCCTCGAGGAGCTATATCTCCGCCAACATGAGAACAGCGATTGGATACACGATCCTCCCTCAAATCCGGGCCCGGTGTTTGCCGCATACACGCTTCGAAAGCTGCGGCTCCATAATTTCAGCGTTGAAGCAATGGAATGCATCCTCTCCACCATGCGTTTGCAACCGAACGGGGTTGCAGTCAACATATCAGATACAGCGATATGGGAAGACACGTTGCCTCGGATCCTCCAACTGTTCCCCTCAGGATTTTCCCTGCACAACGCGGAAAAGCTCGAGGTCTACTACCAAAGCAAAGAAGTCTTTGGGTTCATGTATTCTTGTTCCGGAGGTTCACTGAGGCTCGGCGGCGGCATAGTGATCTATGAGGACAAAGACCAAAGGACAGCGGCGATTGGCTCGTTTCGGTACATCTTCCAGGAATGTGCACAAACCATCAAGGAACTGTATATCCACGATTACAGCAACCGGGAGGAGGGATACATCTTCGACGATTTCTCTTGTTTCAACTTGGAGAAGCTCGTTCTCGGGGCCCCATACGCCAACATTCACGATCGTTTCTTTGAGGTCTTGAACCCAGAGAATCCGGAGATTCAGAACCTCCCTGCTCCACGGCTACAGTCACTCTCGATCCATGGACTCCATTTGCAATCTACGTTGGAACAACTCATTGGGTTGTGTGAAGCACGATTCAAGATGGGTCATCCCCTGCAGGAGGTTTCGGTAAAATATGAGAGCACTGTGGCGGTGGATGTACCAGAGTGGATGACGAGGATGTGTGCTTCGTCGCCGATTCCTATCCACGTTGGCGTCGTGAGAGAGCTTGAAGACCAGGTAATGGAACTTCCGGTGGTTTGCACGAAGGATCCGGAAATTTGGTGGCCATCATGGAAAGAAGCGATCGATGCCTACCAGTGGGAGAGCTAGAATACACATACACATGTATCTTTTCTAGACACGTTGAACGCTTCACAATGGTAGCTACCACGGGTCACTTCTCCTAGATTTTCACTTCGCTGCTTGCCCCCAGAGGTTACCCTGAAAAGTGTGGCAAGGCTGGAGGTACGCCATTGCTCCGGCGGGCTCTTCGGGAGCACCTTCCGTGAAGCCCGCTGGATTTTGTCGAGGGTTCACGTCTCTCGTGTTTTGACAATAAAAATACCGTTCTACTTCTCGGCCTAGTCTGTGGCGCATCTCCTGCGGGACTGTGCCTCGGGCGCCAAATGGAAGTGCCTTCGAAGCCGTGGGGTACGGAAGGATACGCAGAGAGTCACACGCGCCGGAAGTCACCGCTGGAGCATTCCGGGAAAGTCCGAGGATAACCCTACTTTCAACCCCCAATGTGTTCTGGGCGGAACGGACTGCAGGACATGACACAGGCCGACAACGATCTTAGGATCCCGGATGAGTTGCAGGTGTGGTCAAATTTCGTGTGTTCACCCGCCGTACGTTGCATCCAAATTTGAGCTTCCGACACCTGGCACACTGACATTGTTGCGTATATTCAGGGCCGGGAAAGGCAAGGTAGCGAGAAGGAGTACTCAGACAAGGTATGGCTGAATGTCGAACTTTTATTGAGCAACTTCTTACAATGTTCCAGCTTCGACTCGCCGAACGGACTCTTTTGGAGGTCGCGGTGACGGTCAGACTCCGACATGCCATGAATCGCACCTGTTCCGTCAAAAACTCCCTCCAGAAGTTCTCGCACGTTGCTTCATCCCCCTCATCTCTGACCCCCCTCTCACCGCGGCCACTCGAGACCCTGACTACGGCTGCATCCCCGTCGCCCACGTTTGCAAACACTGGAGAGAGGTCGCGTTCGGTTTCTCCGAACTATGGAATCGAATCGAGTTCACGTGACCAGGGATGCTCGACATGCACCTCAGGCTTTCAGGGTCTCGACTGTTGGATATCCGCTTGCATGGCGTTGGACCCCGGTTTTTACAGTCGCTCCCGGAGCCATACGAATTGGATCTGAAGATGACCGGTTTACCGGCCAATATAAGCCCACGTGTTCGCACTCTTGTAATTCACCAGGCATGGATCTGTAGACAGTGCCAGTTTCCCGAGGGTTCTCTGCCGGAGCTCGAAACGTTGTCGATCACGTCCAACAACGGTTTGTGGGACGGGAGTTACCCATCTTCTGGGGAGCGGCTGGAAGACTTATTCAAGGGCGGGCTGCCTCGACATCGTCGATTGTTTGTCGCAGAGCTCACCCCGTGGCCCAACGATGACTTCAAGAATCTCACGCTCATCTGCCTTTACAATCAATCTTCCCTGGAGGAAGAACTCCCTGAATTGCTGCACATGCTGCGGGGGAGCCGGGCTTGGAGGAACTGTTCCTGCGCCAACATGATAGAAGCGGTCATACGAAAGACCCTCCCCCGAACCCCGGCCCAGCGTTCTCTGGTACTCGCTTCGTTAATTGCGGCTATATAATTTCAGCGTCGTGGCCACAGAATGCATCCTCTCCACCATGCGTTTGCAATCGAACGGGGCTGCGGTCAACATAGAAGATACAGCGATGCGGGAAGACACCTTGCCCCGGATCCTCCAACTGTTCCCACCGGAATCTTCCCTGGGCAGCGCGAAAAAGCTCGGGATCTATTACGATAGTCAAAAGTTCTTGGGATTCATATGTTCTTGCGCGGGAGGTTCGCTGAGGTTCGATGGTAGATTGACGCGGTTTGGGACTGAAGGCACAAGACCGTCGATGCTTCCTTCCTTCCGGTACATCTTCCAGGAATGCGCACAAAATCTCAGGGAACTATATATCCACAACTATCACGGTGGGAAGGAGGGATCCCCCTCCGACAATCTCTCCCGCCTCAAATTGGAGAAGCTTTTTTTTAGTGGCAATGCATGCCCTTCCGCATCGTTTCCTTCAGGCGCTGAACCCAGAGGATCCAGAAATTGGGACGCCGCTGCTCCACGGAATGTACGCGCCAGGTGATCTGAAACAGCTCATTGAGTTGTGCGAAGCACGATCCAAGACGGACCACCCCTTCCAGGAGATTTCAGTAGGGTACCACCGAGGCTTTGGAGTTTCAGATGTAAGAGAGTGGATAAAAATGTGTGCTTCGCCACTTCCTATCCACGTCGAAAAGGCGGTCAGGTGGGAAAGGCATCTGATGGAGCTTCCTGCGGTTTGCACGGACGAGCGGGAAAGTTGGTGGCCATCATGGGAAACAGGGTTCGGCCTCTACTCAAGTGAAAGCTAAATCCTCTACACTTGTATCTAATCCTGTTACGTTGAACGATTTGCGGTAGCATGTGAGGGGGCATGAATACCGGTTTGTTTGAATTCTCTACGCAGAGGTTTTGCGAAACGCTGGAGCATCACCACGCCATAACTTGGAAGAACACTTGAATCTTGTCTCTGAACTGAAACGACTCACTGTGCTGTGCGGAGAACGACGGCTCTTCCCTCCGCAGATGGCGAGGTTGTGTAGTTCGTCCTCGATTCCCAGCCGCATGATCAGCAATCGGAAAGAATGGAGCGGACGGGCGGCGTTCAACGCCGATTCAGCGGTGGAGGTTGGAGGATACAGTTGCTACCTCAGGATCCGCCAACGCCTCTAATATATAATACTACAGTTAACAGTCTCGAAACTATTCTAACTCCCATTACATGCTGCTTGCACGTTCAGAGCAATACTACTCCACGGTGCGTCATGATCGATATATCCACCAGCCACCCACCTCTCTCTATTGCTTACAATTCACGCCGACTCTAAGTACTGTCTCTCGTCAGAATCCCCTTTGGTACCAAGGAAGTCTGCTAAGCTGCGCAAAAGCTTCCCTGGATCTTGGAATGCATGAGTCCAAGCCGTTCGCGTTGCTCCCTTCCGCTGAGGTACGCGGCAGGAAGGAGGTGGCTCTGGCGATCGCCCTATTTTCTGGCAACTTCAAGTCCCAGAATCCGCCCAGCCTTCCACGGATGGTTGATCCGAGGTTCCAGCCAGAATACTGGGCGCTTTGCTTTTTTTAGCCAGACTGGACTCTATATGTGTCTCACACACCCTTCGTCGGGCGTGTGAAAGCGTCCCTGGTAAAGATTCCCATCTAAGCGACTTCACCATTCGAGAGATCCCAGCACTTCGTCCCATACTCGATCGCGTCTGTCCGCCCTCTCTTTCCGGTGCTACGTTGGCAGCTGTGGATTCTGGTTTCCCCATAAGCGAGTCTCTCTCCTTCCGTGCGCCAGTTGCGGTGAAACAATAAACCGAAACGCTTTCAAGGGAACCACCGTAAGTACTCTTCGCACTCCTTCACCATGTTTACAGGGCTCTGGCTGAAGGTCCGTTTCTGTTTCGGCAGGGAACCACAGATTATCACGATCACAACGCGAGGTACTGCCGATATTGAGTACACGATGGAACCGCAGGAGGATTACGAGCCACCGTACGCGACTTGACGACGCTTTTCCCTCACTGCGGCTCATCTTTTTGCAGACATTCCGCAGAGTACGCCCACTCCCGGTCGTGTATTGCGTCGGGGTCTAACCCAGCAGCTTCAGGTCAGGTTTATCGGACGAGGAATGGCAACCCGCAACACTTTTACAAATCACATCCACGCGCGCCCTCGAAGCGGACAATGTCGGGGATCAGAGGCCCAGCAGGGGGCAGAATAAACTCCGCAGTTCGTCGACCTTCTTGGACATAGACGCCTTACACTCAAAGAACAATCGCTTTCAGAGAAGCCGCAAGCTCAACGCGCCGGCTCCGAGTCATCCGATGACGCGCAACAACATTACCAGACCCCACGGCAACATGCTCGACCTCTCAACTCCCACGCCCCACAGCGGCATACTGGGCATCCCGGCTCCCACCCCCCGCAACAGCATGCTGGACATCCCAACGCGACACAACCACCTCCGAACCAGGGGCCAGCTCACACCATTCCCAATATATTCCACTACTCGAGATGTACGGGAAGGAAGAAGGCGGTGTGCGTACGTGTCTCCACATCACTCATCCGCCAAGCAAAGTTTGAGGAAAAATGGCGCATCCGTTCAGGTCGGAATCAACTATACAGGGTCGAGCAAACCATTGAACGGTTGCGTGAACGATGCCCATAACATTCGTCAATTCTTAATCAGTAGGTTCACGCTTTCTGCATAAATTCTGGTCCCCCTCCCACGAAGCATTCCACAGAGCATTGGAAGTTCAAATCGCAAGATATCATGGTCTTGACGGACGATAGTCGAGATCCTAGGAGGCTTCCAACCAAGACAAATATGCTGAACGCTATGAAGTGGCTGGTAAAAGACGCTAAGGCGCATGACTCGCTATTTTTTCATTGTGAGTAATTGACCTAGGTCCTCGCATCGGTTTGCTCATGTTTTTGGAGACTCTGGTCATGGCGGGCGGCTTCCCGACCAAAAAGGTGACGAAGTCGACGGGTACGACGATGGTGAGTAGATATTACACAGATCATGTTCCGATGTGGTAACAGCCCGTTAGTTATTTTCCCTGTCGACTATGAGCAAAAGGGTGTAGGGATAATCAACGACGACGTGAGTAAACGTGGTCGCGCTTTTTTCCTCCAATAACTTCAAATAACTCTTAGGTCTTGAACGAGTTGCTGGTGCACCCTATCCCTGACGGTTGTCGGCTAACTGTGAGTCACCCTGACCCGTCCACTTTTGAAAACGCGTCAATTGACTCGGCGTATAGGCCTTGTTCGACGTAAGCAACACAGCAACGCGTTCCGGTGATGCACCGCTAACACGTAGCTTCTAAACCAGTCGTGCCATTCAAGCTCTGTCCTTGGTATGGCGTTCCACTCAAACGATGTCTATCGTGACTAATGTACAACGCTGTCTAGATCTCGTGTACCTTGTAAGCGCGATGGGATGCGTCGATTTCTAACCCTAATCTCATCCCTCTCCAGTATCACAGCAACGGGCTTCTCAAGAACAGCCCAGTGTCAGAGAGCTACCGCAAGTCAAAGGGATCTCCAGGGGATGTGGTACGTTCGTCCGTTGTTGTCGCTACAAGCGGGAGGCGGCCCATTCAATCCAGCTTTGTTAGATCTGCTTCAGCGGATGCGAGGACAACCAGACGAGCGCTGATACGGTAGAAGGCGGGCTAGCCGTGGGTGCCATGAGTTGGGCATTTATCCAGTGTCTCAGTGCGTTCCCAGTTGATTGTCACTTTCGTAGGGAGGGGGGTAAGCGAACGCTGAATCTGTCATAGATGCGAACCCAAAACAATCGTACCAGCAACTGCTGAAGAACATTCGGACGCTACTGCGGAAGCACTTCAGCCAGAGACCCCAGCTCTCAAGTTCACATAGGATTGTGCGAGTTTCGACGCATCACGCTTGTGTCCATCGCTTACAGTATTTTGTTTGCAGAATATCAGAAAGGGTTTCATACTCTAATCGCAGCTCACGAATAACGACCCATATACCACCATGTCCGTCGGGACAGCGCGCTTTTCCTTTTTCTTGTTCTCTCTGTGTCAACGTTCTATGTGCTTGTAAGGATCCGATCCGCATGTATTTATCGTGCCTACACCATTAGGCTGTTAGATTTCACTGTAACTTTACAACGATAAATTTTCTTGAGGTCTTACTTCGATGAAAAAGCACTGGCAGTCCACTCCTCAGAAGCAAATCGTCGTTCCCTTCGCAATGCATTCAATCAGTTGAGGCGCTTTTTGAGATTCAACTTCTGCGATTGGCTCGATTTGATTTTCTAACGCCCCCCCACATAACATCTCGTGAAACGTCCAACATTCTAATGTTGCCGTTCGGACTTTGGGTTTCGCCCTTGCGAAGGGGCTCATCAGAGGGCTTACCCGCTGCCCTAACCCGTCCTCGAGATCTTTATGTACTACCCATTTTTGGATGTATCCTAGTGGATTCCACGCAGCGCCTATCTGTCAGCGCGTTGATGCGTTTGACCACAGGAGATGGGTGCAGTGTGGGGGGTCAGACTCAATCAGGTGGGGCGCTCCCTGCCTCGGCACCTTCTTGACATTGGACCATGTAGGCGTAGCTGACAGTGACGCAACCTACACAACCGACTGAATGCCTGCCATAGACAGGACTTTTCATACAAAGATCTGTCGATCCAATCTACCCCACACTTCATTCAGTCGGCCTTCTCCGAAGATAAGGTCGAAAAACAACAAAGTGCTGTGTCTTGGGTGAGATTGGAACCGAAGACGTTCGGACTTTGGGTTTCGCCCTTGCGAAGGGGCTCATCAGAGGGCTTACCCGCTGCCCTAACCCGTCCTCGAGATCTTTATGTACTACCCATTTTTGGATGTATCCTAGTGGATTCCACGCAGCGCCTATCTGTCAGCGCGTTGATGCGTTTGACCACAGGAGATGGGTGCAGTGTGGGGGGTCAGACTCAATCAGGTGGGGCGCTCCCTGCCTCGGCACCTTCTTGACATTGGACCATGTAGGCGTAGCTGACAGTGACGCAACCTACACAACCGACTGAATGCCTGCCATAGACAGGACTTTTCATACAAAGATCTGTCGATCCAATCTACCCCACACTTCATTCAGTCGGCCTTCTCCGAAGATAAGGTCGAAAAACAACAAAGTGCTGTGTCTTGGGTGAGATTGGAACCGAAGACGTTCGGACTTTGGGTTTCGCCCTTGCGAAGGGGCTCATCAGAGGGCTTACCCGCTGCCCTAACCCGTCCTCGAGATCTTTATGTACTACCCATTTTTGGATGTATCCTAGTGGATTCCACGCAGCGCCTATCTGTCAGCGCGTTGATGCGTTTGACCACAGGAGATGGGTGCAGTGTGGGGGGTCAGACTCAATCAGGTGGGGCGCTCCCTGCCTCGGCACCTTCTTGACATTGGACCATGTAGGCGTAGCTGACAGTGACGCAACCTACACAACCGACTGAATGCCTGCCATAGACAGGACTTTTCATACAAAGATCTGTCGATCCAATCTACCCCACACTTCATTCAGTCGGCCTTCTCCGAAGATAAGGTCGAAAAACAACAAAGTGCTGTGTCTTGGGTGAGATTGGAACCGAAGACATATAGATCGAGTCGGGAATGACCCCGCACGGTGCAACTCTGGCCCATGGCTTCTATCTGCTCATTGTCGGTCTCTGGCTTCCCCTCGATTTCTTCGTAAGAATTGACAGGATAACTGATGGCGAGGAAGTGAGTGTCGAATCCTAAGCTTTCCATGTATTTTTTGAATTTCCTCTTGAATATTGGCCAGTTGGCTCCGTCAACATCGAGCGTAGGGATGATGAAGAGAGATTGGAGTACAGAGGAGTCCATGGCAGGTGCGAGTCTGAGAAAGAGAGGTCGTATGCTGATGGGGATGAATGGACTGTCTGAATGGTCTGATCGCCAGATCGCGGGGCTGGCACTCAACCCCAGTAAGAAGTTCCGACGGCACTACCCGATTCCGCGCGATCGAGGGAGTAGGGATCGTTTGGGGTCCCTGACGGTCGCGAAATTGACCTAACGCACGACCGGGAACGACCAACTTAAAAATAAGTAGATGAATGCGATTTTGTTCGATGTATTATTGTCAAATGGAATGATTCCCAGCGACCTAACACGACTTAGAGTGACCGTGAGCGGCGTGCTGCGGCGTGTGGCGACCGGGTTTGGAATTAAGCGGCCTCGTTATAAAATCAGATCAGTCGATTCGTGGCGATTCGGGACGATTTGATACGATTCGGGGTGATTTACAACGATGTACGACAACTTGTACAGAATGTCCGGTGCTATTATTACAATTGTCCTTTTTCCCTTTCTCTTCTACTTGTTCTGGGGGCGGGATTTCTGTGGAAAGACGTAAGCGAAATAGTATGACGTGATGTGATGGGAAGAGCGTACGAGTTCCTTGATTTTAGCCTGTGACGAGATTAGATTTGTCAATAGATAAGCAGAGTCCGGTATCGTACCTGCTTCATCTCGTCGGTTACTGTATCGCGAATATATCTATCGAATGCGGCCTTGGTGCGGTTTTCGCCGGGTGCCGACATCCATTCAGCACACCATAATTTCCTGTAATGTATTTTGTGAGTCCCTTCTTTTTGCGTAATTTCAAAACACACATACCTCCATGGGAACCGCCCTTGGGATCCTGTCTTCATCCTCTTGGCCGGAGGAGGCTTGGGGGAGCCAGGGGTAGCCGTCCCACTATCACTGTCGTTGCCATTCGACCCACTCGACGGAGTGAGGGTCGTGATGATTGGGCTGATGACGGGAGGGGTGGTGGCAGTGATCGGGGCCCTAACGGGAGGGGAGGGATCCACGGGAGCCGCCGAAGACTCTGAGTGTGTGGGGGAGCTCGGGAAATCATACCCCTCGAGCGCAGCCCTGATTTGAGTGAGTGCACCTGGACCTGGAGAGATAGAATTGTCAGTAATTTCCGCGTCAGATGCTTGCGAAGGCGAAGGAGGGGGGGGAGAAGAAAGGCGGATTCTGCTCCCCGACGCAACGGGAGTGTTCTGTTTCTTCTGCAGGTTAGAATATTCAATAATACCACCCTAAAACAGACTTACTTGAACCGGGGGAGCCGCTGGAATGACCTGCGCGATCTTCACATTTGCGCTAGGGGGGGGGGTCAGACTTCTCGACTGTCGGCACAGCGAGAGAACTTAGTACAATGGATCTGCCTGGATGTTTTCAGTAAGGTTCTGGCAAACAGAAGATAAGATAAGATAGGACTTACCTTTCCAATTTTCGCGGTGATCTTCTTCTTGGGTGGTGCCTTGGCTGGATGGAAGTCAGACGCCACACCCTTCCCTTTGGATTTCTTGGGCGGCTCTGGGCCCGGAATATTGCCCGCATCTTGACGCCCACACTTTGACCCGGTCGAAGTGACAGCCGGGGTACTTGCGGGAGCGATAGGAGTGGTTGTAGGAGGGACGGGAGTGCTCGCGGGAGCCGCAATCTCTGTGTCCGACGAAATCACAATCAGGACTTTCTCTTTCGAGGAAGCCCGAGCACGTTTCCTTGGAGGTTGGGAGTCCTCACTGTCCGTAATGATCTCGACTACAATCGGCGCCAGGGGATGGTTTGCAAATTTGATCTTAAGCTCGGGGTCGTTGTCGATGATCGCGGCGATCCAGGTCTTCTTGTAGTGATTGACCCAAAGCTGGCGTACCTTCCAGTGCCCTTCGCAGAGCCGGAGCCAGGGATACTTGCCTTCCATCGTTAGGCGAAAGTCCTCCCGACGCTTGAGACCGAGGCCGGAATAATGGACCGGAACATGGCCTTCCTGGAGCATGTCAACCCAGTACGCAGCGAGATCGCCGCGGACTTCTTCTTTAACTTCGTCGGAGACCATTTTGCCGGACTCGTCTTCAAAAAACAGACTCAACACGGGCGCCTTGCAGTCTTTGGGTTTTGCTTTTCTACGGACCGCCAGCCATGCACTTTGGGGCCAATATTTGAGGTTTTTGTAGTGAATTTCCTTCGGATTGAGCGGGATGCCGAACGTCCCGATGCCGGGGATCTCCCCGGTAGAACTGACCGCGATATGGCCAGCAATTTTCTGTATGTCGTCCTTAGTATCGTAGACAACATCTCGCAGGGCCTCAAACATTTGCTCGTATTCCCTGACGACCATGTAAGTGATATATATATATTGTGAAACATGAAAATACATACAGAGAGGTCTTCTCACAAGCTTCGAGGTCTTGAATCTTTCGCATCAATTTTTCATTAACGGCGCGTAGCTCGAGAAGTTTGATGGTATCAGAGTCGGTGTTATTGTCGTCGGGAGAAGCAGGGGCCTTATCGTGATGGCCTTTGTAATGATTAAAAGAAACATGGGGACGCCCAGAGCGAGAATCAGAGGGACGAGAAGGGCGAGAATCAGATGGCCGAGAAGGGCGAGAATCAGATGGCCGAGAAGAGCAATAATCAGAGGGCTGAGAAGGGCGAGAACGAGCAGAGATGGGATCAGGGTGAGAACGAGTGGAGGCAGAATCAGGGTGAGAACGAGTAGAGACGGAATCAGGGCGGTGCGCAACACGAGGCTGACGCTCAGTAAAGTCAGCGAGACCCTCTTGACCGGAGTGCTCGTCATCGGGAGACGAAGCATAGAGTGACTTGTATTCGCCATTCTCAGGAGAAAAGGCATACGGCCGACGGTTTCTAGAGGAGCTGGACATGAGAATGAGATGGATGGAGAGAGAGAGAGATGGATGGAGAGGAAAAGAGAGATAAGATGAGCGAGTTTTTTTTGGGGATATGGGGATATGTCGTGTGGGATCGGATCGGGCTTCTTGTTCTTTGAGAATGTCGTCATATTAATTATACTGTGTCTATTCGTCTTCTATGGGGTCGTCTGCCTCTATAACGTCTAATCCTATCTTTTCTACCAAAAAATACTGATCACCAAGTCCATCAATCGAGAAGGGAAATGGAACCATTGCAACAACGGAAAGAATCGACTTAGCGTCGATAACTACCAATGGCTGCCCTACAATATACCTACAGACAACAAGAGTGTTGTGAGTGCGCGTCAGCACATGTTCGTTTGGCGGGGTATAGAGCAATGCGAATGCAAAAGCCCGTAACACGTCCCCGAAATTCTTGAAGAAGTAGAACTTAATCTCGGCAAAGTAAATGGCATCTTGATAGAAGATCTGCGGTACTTTTTGTCAATGACGTACAACTCTAAGTCAAATCAAGCGGGCGTACCTTAACATTGCGATCCATCCGTGACATACCTGAGCACCGTTCGGATTCCTTCCACCGAGATCTCGCGATCTGTTTGGTGGGAAGCTTGAGCCGTCCCCATCGGTGGACAGTGTGCCGGTCGACGCCTTCAGAACCTGGATAGTTAGAGAGGAAGTCGTCGAGTACCAGCTGTTCGTCGTGGGGGAGGTGATACAGGCTTGTGTCTTTCGGCCCCAGTAGCAAATAGTCGTCGCCTAGATCTTTAGATCCCCGAGGGTCGTCAGTTTTTTTTTGTAACTCGGGCCACATCGCGACAAGTGTGTTGGTGTGTGCGACCCGCTTCGTTTGTGCCGCAAGGTTGCGGTAGATATTTGATGGTTGTCTAAGGAGGTTGCCAAGGTAGCCGATAGTTCGTTCCATCGTCCACTGAGAAGAGAGCCAGAGGGGTCCTAGCCGGTGTGTCTCCCGCGCGAGATGAGTGAGGGAATGAACACACTGACGTACAAAATGGAGCCGGTTTGGGTTCCGCTGGCAATAGATAATCTCGAAGTCGAGAACCCACTGGAGAAGGAGCTGATGTGCAGTTACCAACTGCTCCCGAGAGATGGCACGCTGGTGGATGATCCGGATCGCCCGAACGAGCCTGCAGAAGTGATAATAATAGAGATCGGGAAGAACACCGTAGAAAACGCCAGGTCCGAGGCCGTAGATATAATTGAGGAATTCCCAAGCCTTGTAACCGCTCGAGACTTTCTCTTGCGGATTCCGGGGTGGACGGCCAAAAGAAGTTGGTAAATATTGCGTAGCCTCTGAGACGACCCTGCCGTGAGCTTTCCAGACGTTTCCTTTCAGTATGGCCCAGGGCCATCGCGTCGAGCGATCGTAATCACGAGCAGCAGGCCGAGCACACCAGAGATCGATGAACAGAGCGGCGAGGTTTATCAGGGGTTGGTGCATAAGATCGCCCGGGAAGCAGGTGGGAAGAGGAAGGGTGCGAGGTATCCCAGATACGATACTCGGCTTTCCTATACCTGTATTATAACGACGCCTCCTGTATTCGGTCTGGTTTCCCGAAGAGATTACGTCCAATAAGTCCTTCTTGTATTTCTCGGGGTCTGGAACCGGCAGGGAGTTGACGTCGATATCGGCATGCGAGGAGGATCTGTGCGCCTCAAAGCCAGTGGGTCGCAGAAGGGCTGGATAGTAGTGAGATCCCCGGTCCTTATTTCGTCCTTTTAAGCCGCAGAGGAGTCTGCAGCCACACCGACCATGATGTCCAACAGATCCGCTGAGATGTGCCATAGCGAGTGAGTCCGCCAAGTCCAGAAAGAGGTAGATGTATGAGATGGCCTGCTTTCGATAGTAGGCGTCCCAAACGGGCAAACCTTCGCGCTGAAGCGCAGACACATGGGCCATACCAGGGAACAAGAACAAGTCAAAGTCTTTAGGTGGTTCTGGGCCGGGAATAATACCTCCAGGAAGAATGTTGCGTATCTTGTAACGCTTATCAGGCCCCAGATCCACGAGAATCCATAGGTAGATCCAGCAGTCGGATTGTTTGCTTTCGTGGAGTTGTGCGCCATCCATCGATAACATAAGGACCGTGTCGTATTCCCGGATAGTCCCATCGTCGACGAGGTCCAGATAAGGCGTACCACAGAGGATGTCGTCGTAAATCCCAGGGGGATTGCCAGATGCCGCACGTTCGCGCAGAAGTTCCTGAGTCTTCTCCCACCGGTAGTGCATGTCCTTTGCCGTCTGGAAGTGTTTCCGATGGGCCTGGATCTGGGGACCAACTGGAAAGGTCGTGAAAACCTTCACAGGCACCTTTCTGTCCCCACCAGATTTGTCCAGCTCCTTTTGATCATAGCGGGACTCTCCACAACGCGGTGACATGCCTCCATTCTCTGGAGTACTCGTCGGCGACATTCCCTACGTCCCTTTCCCTCGGGATGCTTCGCGACGTTTCTATACTCTCTATACCTTCCTACCCCCCCCCCCCCTATGCATCCCTATACTTCCCTACATACCCGTATATCTCCCTTTACCTCACTACTCCCTTCCCTATACTAACCTACTCGTCCCGATGCTTTGCGACCTTCCCGATGTTTTAGTATTCTCCCTATCTCTCACTACCCCCCCCCCCCCCGACCTCCCTATATCCCTCCCAACACTACACCATTCGCGACCCCTCCTATATCTTCTCCCGACTTCCCTATACCTTCGCGATATCTCCCTACACCATTCCCCTCAATCTCTCGATCCCTATGCTCGATCATTCCCTTTTGGTTCATTTCTCAACCACATCTCTTTCCTTGGTTGTTCCCTTCGATCCCTCGCCCTCCCTATGTCATAGACTCGTCATTAGGTCTTTTGACATCATTTGGTTCATTCCCTCTTGCTTCCTACGTTCTCAGAGCCTCCTAGATTAGTATATAAGCCTCTGTATTCGATAGACTCACCAGAGACCAATCCAGGGGACTGATTCCCATGTTTTCCTCTCCCTATCGTTCTCCTCTCGTCGTCGTCGTCTCCCTATAGTCTCCTGCGTCTTCCCTATCGTTCTCGTCGTCATACCTGCGTCTCTGCATTCTCGTCGTCGTCTCTAGCGTCCTGTCGTCATCCCGAAGATCCCGACCTCCCGAAGTTCTCATCGTCGTCCCGAAGTTTTCCCTCGTCGTTCCTTTGTCTGTTTCATTGATTCCCTTCTGTTATCTTTAGTTATCTTTAATTCCCTCTTGATATCTACTTCTCCCTACACGTCCCGACGTTCCCGACGTTTCACTACATTTCCCTACAGTTCCCTACGTGTCCCTACGGAGCTAGGAGGCATCGTACGACTAAGGACCACCTTCATCGACGTTGACAGGGCACCCCATCTTCTCCCCATCGGACTCTAGCCCACATAGCCCCTGTTCAGCGGACAGCGTTCTAGGCAAGTATATGGCCCAGTGAACCCGACACAAGATCTAGCACACATATGGTGCTCCCAGGTAATAACGCCAGAGAGGTTTTCGGCCCTTCGCTTGATCTGGTAGTACGAAAGGACCTCTATATCAGGGAAACATTGCTTGATGTTTTGGCGTGCGTCCTCATAGGCGTTCTGCGACTGATTCATAAAGGAGATATAATTCAGCAGAGAAAGACGAAGAACAGGGTCGTCTGGAGGCGTGGATACGTGTTCTTGAGGGTCAAGGAGTTCCGCGAGGTCATCGGGACCAAACTGAGTCTCGAGGGTGGCTTCCTCCACCATGCGAATAAACTCAAGGGAGATGCGAATCTTCGGGATAATGGTGTGAGGAATTTTGACCCTAGGTGGCGGCGTTCGCACATAGTCATCGCGGTCAAAATCCGATGGAGGAGGAGTGGGTGGGGGAGCTGGAGGAGGAGATGGAGGACGAGGGGAAGAGGGTTGAGAACGAGGTGGGGGTGACAGATTTCGAGGAGTAGGGGGCTGGGATATCTCACTGGGGGCAAGGGGTCAAATACCCGGTGGGTACATGCTGAACACATTGTGATCACAGTCAACAAGTAATCACAATGTGCCCAGTGGGGAAAATTTGAATACATTCAAAATGTGCCTGGCCATGTGGATCCAATGTGTCCAGTGGGCACATTTTGATTGCGATCACAATGTACCCATCAATTTGATCTCAATGTACCCACTGGGGACATTTTGATTGCAATCACAATGTACACATCAATGTGATCTCAATGTGCCTGCTGTGCACATTTTAATTTCTTTCACAATGTTCCCATCAATGTGTTCACAATGTGCCCAGCTCATTACATAATGGTTTCTTTCGCAATGTTGTCCACAATGTGTCCAGCATGTGGCTGAGCCACTCATTCAAACTTCTTTCACAAAGTATCCAGTGATGTGTCTAGAATGTGTGCAGCCATATACATAGTGATTTCTTTGGAAGTTCATGGTGAAATTGAACAATATTGTGATTACATTGTGATTACTTCAAAAAGAACCCCCTAGGGACATTATGGACACATCACTGGATACTTTGTGAAAGAAGTTTGAATGAGTGGCTCAGCCACATGCTGGACACATTGTGGACAACATTGTGAAAGAAACCATTATGTAATGAGCTGGGCACATTCATCAGGAAACCTACAACGGCTTTAACGGCTTTGAGGCTTTCGGGGGCTTTCGAGACTCGATCATCGTCTGGTCTCGCGGGTTCGTCGATCGGCTTTCGGGTGGCTTTCGGATGGCTTTCGTGGCTTCCAGTCGGCCATGTAGTTCCTGCACAGTGTTGTGCGCCCTTCCCATATCCTTCAATACAGCTACCATTACAAGGGTGTGTACTAAAAAACTGTCTCAAATGCGTGATAATCTATGTACTTATTTACATAGAAATAACAGAAGTTGTCGAGAGTCGTCGAGTAGTGAAGTTCCCCAGGAACAAATTGGTCCCCGAAGTAAGGTAACAGATGAATGCCCCGAAGCACGGTGTCAAGGTGAATGACCGACGCATGCTGCGTGTCGTTCGGGGTCAGTTCTGGCCGAACGAGCCACATGCCCGTTTCTTCTTCGGGTGAGTCAGCGACACATTCGAACCATTCGACGAGATCACATGGGTACTCAACGTCATCATGGTTGAAGGAGAAGAACAGTTTGACTTGTGCGACATGGGTCCCACTGTCAGGGTTGTAGGCCTGCTTACTGTTTGTGGGGCGCTAGAGGATTAGCGGATGGATGGGGGGTGTCGGGTCTGGTTTTGAAGGGGGTTCCGGGCGTGGAGATGAGAGGAGGAGGGATATCAAGAGAGAGAGGAGACTCTGTCTGATAAGGGTGTACGGGTGAGTGGTAGTCTTGGCAGAACTGGTTGAGTTGCTGCACGAAGGGTTCGAAGTCTTGGTCGCTAAGGCGTTCGAAGCTGACGAGATATTCTATAACCGAATAAGGTAATTCAGTTGGGATTTCCCACCAAAGAACGATGATAGCAGGAGAATGAGTATGGATGTTAGTGGTGAGATGAACTCGTGGGGAGGGAAAGTAAAAGGCTGGACTGATACTGAAGTAGACGGTGGCAAGGACGCTTTCAGTAAGATCTGAATTCCAAAGGAATTGATGATCGGCTCCTAGGAGAAAAGGGGGAGTAGTGACTCCGGCGTCGAGAGCTGCAAAGGGGCGGTAGTAAGGGAAATGGGTGAGTAAACCGTTGGTTCGGTTTACTTGAAGACTTCTGATGAGTTTATACTCCCAGATAGATCTCCTAGCGTCAGGGATGACTGGTCGCTGAACAGGGCTTGTAGAGAGGAAGGGGTTAGGAGCACTGAACATACACTAGCAGGAAGATTCCTGCTGAAATGAGTTAGAAAGGGGTAAGGCGTGAGGAGAATTCCTCAGCTTACTTTTATTCAGGTTGTGGATAGAGGAGTACAGAAGAGATTGAGAATGGGGAAAAGAAGGAGCGAACGCTCTTCCTTATATACCCGATTCTCTACAGGAGTCAGTATTCTACAACGAGTCAAGCAGGAGTCAACATGGTCTGTGCGTAGTTTAGGGTAGGGTAGATGAGTCGGGGAAGTGGAACTTAGAGCGACGAATGATGATATGAGCTAGGGGAACAATAGCGAATGATTCTTTAGAAGCGAAGTGGGGATTTCTCGTGTTTCATGGTAGTAGTAGAAGACTGATGGGGATTTCCTATGATCGATGGGGATTTCTCTCGTTTCATGGTGGTAATAGAAGGCTGATGGGGATTTCTCATGATCGGTGGGGATTTCTTGGTTTTGATGGGATCGCGATTGGGACTGAGGGCTCGTTTGTCCTAATTGGGACTTTAATGGATAATAGGTTATTGTTTTCCCTTTTCGGTTCCCTTTTGAGTCAGGGTGTATTTAAGTCAGGGGGATTAATGATTGTTCCCCTCATCGTCTCTTTTCCACTCCCACCAAACACCAGTACCACCTTCTCCCAAATATCCAGTACTACTATGTCTTCCTTCGTTGCCAACAACGTCGTGCTCAACGCTGCCGCCACCCCCTTCACCCCGTCCTTCGAGACGGATGCTCCCTACGACATGGAGCAACACTTGTATGACTCCCCTGCCAACATCGCTCACGACAACCAGGTTGCCGTTAACTTCCTCACCGCTCATAACGCCCCCGCCGAGTTCTGGGAACAGGCTGGTTACGAGGATCCCAGGCTTTCTGGGCCTCATGTTCAAGCTGCTCACCCTGGGGCCGTTCGTTTGTTAGACGTCATGGAGAGGGATCGGGAGGATAGGATTGCGAAGTTGGAGAAGCGTGTGGACCTCATGTACGTCATCATGAACAGTTTAAATGATGACTTCTCTCACTTTGCTTTGGAACATTGGGGACCCTTCCAGGCATCTCTCTTCCGATATTTCGGACACCAATGTCACGGAACTTATTGCACCGACCCCCCTTGCAAGTCCCCAGTCATCCCTTCGCCACCGCCAGGATCAGGGCGTTCCTCTCCCTCCATCCCCTCCCTGGAGTCCTGCCCCAGTTCGCCAGATGGTGGAGAGGTCCCAGAAGAAGAAGACCCGCAAGAGTCCGATGACTCATTCTGGTCAACGTTGTCGTCCCTCCGACAAGTCACGTCAGGTGAGGATGAAGTTGAAGGTGGAAGTGGCGGGTCTCCAAGACCGCTATGGGTTCTCCTTAGTGAGCGCAGCCTTGTTGGACGTGAAGCGGGAGATGTATGAGAGTTTATCTCATGATGTGTTGGGGTGTAGAGAGTGTTGGCAGGATCCGGTGACGCGAGAGTGGTCGTACTGTCCTGAGAGTGTTTATAACCCTCATCACTTTGCTCATCGCTGCCCTCTTCCTCAGAATTGTTTATGTGATATCGACCCGTTTGTTCTTGTCTGAGTTTGTAGTTCTTTTTTGTCACCTTTGTACTTTTATTACTGCGAATGAGACCAATGTCTTGAATTACTTGCGAGATCTTGGCTACTATGTCACGCGTTCGTGACACCCACCAAAAAAACCATCAGTGTCGTTGAATCGTCCTCCAGACGTCGAGAATGATCCCAAGCCGTGAGGGTGAATTGATTAATACTGCTTGTAATGTACTATCATGTAATCAAATGGCTGGTTGAACACAAAGATACCCCTCGTTGTTTTCTTGATAAGTCGTCCCGCGAATGGCTTTCGAACCGCTTTCACGTGGCTTTTGATCGGCTTTTGTGACTTTCGGGGGGCATCCGTTCGGTTAAGCCGTTCGTCAGTTTGACTGGCTTCCGTGGCTTTTGGCTTTGTGGCTTTTGGTGGCTTTGCCGGCTTTGAAAGCCA
Organism: Thelephora terrestris; assembly: GCA_015956445.1. Taxonomy (NCBI): domain Eukaryota; kingdom Fungi; phylum Basidiomycota; class Agaricomycetes; order Thelephorales; family Thelephoraceae; genus Thelephora; species Thelephora terrestris. The sequence continues at coordinate 1,167,132 of WIUZ02000008.1, forward strand.
TCAAAAGCCACGGCAAGCCATCAAAAGCCACGGCAAGCCATCAAAAGCCGATATGCAGGTTTCCTGATGTTGTGAACACATTGATGGGAACATTGTGAAAGAAATTAAAATGTGCACAGCAGGCACATTGGGGTCACATTGATGTGTACATTGTGATTGCAATCAAAATGTCCCCAGTGGGTACATTGAGATCAAATTGATGGGTACATTGTGATTGCAATCAAAATGTGCCCACTGGGCACATTGGATTCACATGGCCAGGCACATTTTGAATGTATTCAAATTTTCCCCACTGGGCACATTGTGATTACTTTTTGACTGTGATCACAATGTATTCAGCATGTACCCACTGCGTATTTGACCCCTTGCCCCCAGTGTCTGCAGCGAAGTCAAATGTCCCTGATTATCTTCATTATCCTCATTATCCTGCACGGAAACCGTTCAGAATACACAGAGGGAACAGATTAGATTAGCATATTACACTTACCGATCTAGGCGCTCGGCTAATGTTATCGAGGGGATCTACTTCTTCTGGCGGTTCTTTTACGTCCGTACGTCCAGAAGAGTTAGCCAAAGCCCTCAGAGGATTTCCTTGACTCCCGGTGCTGATGGAACTATCACGGGACACAACGGCACGTTGTCTCCGTTTCCGTTTCCGTTGCCGTTCCGGGTTATGAGTATTATAGGTCCCCCTGGATACAAGGCTTCCACAGCACTTCGGACAGTCGCAGAAATGGTCACCCATCTCACAGAATTTAGAAAAATAGGTGGATCTTTGAAATACGGTGACGATATCAATGGGATTTGGATAAGATTGGGACTTGGAAATTTTTTTGATCGCGACGAGAGACTGTACAGACTCGTTCAATAAAGATTTTATTGGGGTAAATGTAGAAATTATTGGGGTAGATGTAGAAACTATCTAAATGCCCCCATGGCCATGTCAGACGAAAATCGAACATCAACCAGATTTAATCAACATCGATCTATTATTGAGTCGGTCCGAGTCGCCCCTGGTTGATCGCGTCGGGCTGAGTCGCGACCAATCCGTGCCGGTGGATGGACTTCTTACTGGGACTCAACACCTAAACCCGTGTGCAAATGGAATTAGAGGAAAATTATGCATTCATCGAGTTTCTGAGCATGTTCCTTATAAGCTCCGGTCCACGAGTGTCACTTTCGTCTTAGCGTCAGGCGCTGCCGTCAGATTCCCCTCGTAATTTATGCTCACGACCTCGTTGGCATTTCTCGCTCTGCTTGCCTCTCGAGCTAATAAAACAGTGGCAGGGGGAGATTCCCCGCCTTTTGTCAGGGCCACTCTACCCCAACAACTACCAGTTCACTGAGCCGACTCCGCAGAGTACTCACTAGTCCAACTAGCTTGTGAGAGAACGATCACGTCTCTATTCTTCCGGTAGGTTGTCCGAGGTCACTACAAGTCAGGTCGAAATCCTAAAGAGAAACCCAACCTAAACCGTACTTCGTTCGGTTTAACAATCAAGGGTTGATCCCTACAACAGGATTGATGACTCCACCAGTTGATCGACTGGACGCTCGAGGTGTTCTAATATGACTGCGGGGAGTCTATAGTTACGAGGCGCAGTTGACGCGCAGAGCGGGAGGGAGAGCAGATGGGGATGTCTTGGATCAAACAAGAAACTCTGACTTGTCCTTAACGGCAACTGGGCTGAGAAGGGCAGAGGATTTCCTGAGGTAACAAAACTAAGGTACTACGATACAGCCACAGTTGCTACTTATACTAAAGGAGTGGCCATGACGTCAATACCCTAATATACCCTTATCAAGTCCAGAACAAAGGGAAATAAGGAGTGTGAGAACGCTAAGTAAGGGAAGCGAACAAAGGTGACGCGTGGGAGAATAAAGGACAAAGGGCCTTACTAGCGTGTGAAGGATTGCATAAAAGATAAGGAATGTCCGCATGAAACATAGGGGTACAGATAACACTAGTCCTAAAAGAAAGAGGGGCATTGGGTCATTAAAGTTCGTACCTGGGGATCACACCCAAGGGCTAGGTGAGAATCTTCTTGGATGCTTCCTTTGGAGAGGCCAAAGATAGAGACCATGCAGCATCCCTTGTTGTCTGTAGGCGGTAACAGCATCACGGACTAGTGGCAACCTTATCGTGCGTCCGAGCATGAGGAGCGTGGGCCTAGACTCATGGGACATAAGGGATTACAGATTCGCCGGCGTTTCACGCTAACGGCTACTCCACATGCGCTGAGCTAACCAGAAGGATCCTAAGGCGATGCTTCCGAATAGCGGCGAGTCCTTCCTCCGGTTAGGAGACTGTGATGTGACTGTCCACGTGTGTGATCAGGGTCCAGGGTTGATCGTAATCGTAAAGTCATGAGGGGTCGTAAAAGGGGTTCGTGATGTCATAAAGGGGTCATCAGGGTCTTGAGACCTATTTTTAGTGCGCGCGCATTCTAGGCGTTCCGGAACGAAATTCTTCCAAGGCCGTCCCGCGGGCCGAGGTGTCAGCTTGATGTAGTAAGCCAACGATGATGGTACAGGGGCGGAAGTTGATGTGACCCGGACCAATGAGGTTCGTCGAGGTAGGTCACGTGAAGGATCACCAATCTAGGCTATAAGAAGGACGTCTTCTTGGAGCCATCCTTGATCAGCAACACCAGCAACTTCCCCATCATCTTACCACAACATGTCCTTCCCCAACAACCATACCTACAAAGTCGCCAACGGCATCTCCACCATCTCCCGTATCGACCGTCGTGCCGCTGCTCGCAAGACCTATGCCTGCGCGACGGGGACTCCCTATACCACTGATGACCAGGTATGGGGGAGACCTAGAGCTTCGTGTGTTCGCACTAACGCCTTCCTCTAGGTAGAGGTTACGTTCTTTTGGGCGTTGATGTCCAGCTAACGGCTTCTAGATCTTGGAGGTTATCACGGAAGTGGACGCCGAACGTCTCAGGGAGACAATGCCTCATTTGATGGGGTTGACCTGGGACGATGAGCTCTGGGTCCACACGATCATTGCCGAGAAGGTGGCCTTCCAGATGAGGGGTAGGTTCGGGGTGTTGGAGCATCCGATCAAGAAGGAGCTCTGGTACACCCTTCAGAGGGGAATCTGCGATCAAGACCTGTTGGAGCACGGAGCGACCGTTCCTCGGGCCGTCCGCCATGCCACTGCTGCCACCTCGTTGTTGTGGTCGCTCGTTCGAGAGGGGGAGAGCAAGGTAGGTTCTCCGTTTGGATTATTCGAGTATGACTCTCGACTAACCAAACTGCCTAGGTTGAGTGTTTGGAGCGCGAGGTGAAGGAGGCGAAGGCAGACGTTCTACGTTTGTCGGCAGAGGGTCTTCAGATGAAGGAGACCTTGGCTGCCTTTCAACAGGGAACGAACGAGGCGTTGGAGGCAATGGTCGCCAACCATCAGGAGTTGATCGCCGGGTTGAAGGTTAGGGACAATAACATTAAGGGAGTGTTGGCCAGGAGGGATGAAAAGGTAATGCCGCTTTCATCATTTGCTTAGAATGATGGAAGCTGACATTTCCTAGACCGAAGAACTCGAGAACGTGGTGGCTGTGTTGACAGCGCAGGTTGAGACCTTGCAGGACAAGACCTGCAACTGCAAGGAGGGTCCCAAATTGGTTGGTCAGGGGACAGCAGACGTTCCGTTCGAGTTGGAATACGCCGATGAGGTGGTACTCCCATCGCCTAACCCGTTGTCCTATGCGACGCCTCCGATCGAGAACTCGGTTCCCGTTCCGACTCCGGCTCCGGCTTCCACGTTGGCCGAGTCCGACAAGGAGAACTGTCATCGCTGCCCTTTGCAGCTGATCAGTCAGCTGGTGAAGATCGAGGATGAGGTCATGGAGGTCGACCGGGCCGAAGATGTTCCGAGGGCCATTGAGGTACGTCCGGTGACAACAGGGCAGCGTTGTAAACGCTCTCGACGCCGTGTTGCTCATCGCATGGCTCCATCGGCTAACCCTTATCCACGTCCAGTTGAGTCGGATGGTGACCAGTCTGGTCGAGGTGGGGGACGAGAGTTCCACTATCGGGTCAACCGTCCCTACTGACAGGTCGAGTCGGAGGTCCAGCTTCGCCAGCAGCGTAGACTCGCAATACAGGATCCCACCCAGGGGTCCGACGAGGGAGACGGAGGGTCGCTTGCCGACTACGTCGATAGTACTGCCGAGCAGTCACCCGGTGATGGAGATGTGGGACCAGGTGTTCCAGAGTTCGGTGACATCTGGGAGGCTGATCGGTCCGTTCGAAGGCATCTCTTCCTATCGGCTTGAACTAGTCGTTCAGCTGAGTGCCGAAGATGGTGACGCCATGTTCGGGGAGATCCTCGCGAGGAGGGGCCAGCACTACGATCTCCGGGATGGACAGTTGATGACTTTTAGGCCTGCCGTAGATAGAGTCGACTTTTGATGGGATTGGGATAGCACTTGTATAGCTCGTTGTGGATTCGCTGGGAATAGTACGCGCATGTGTGTGTTTCGAATGATTGGTGTGAAGGATAAGGAGGGTGAAGCATTCAAAACATAAGAAGTGGTAAGAAGAGTTCGAAGAAAGAGCGTGTTATAAAAGTTCAAAAATACCATGTTCCTGACACCTTTGGAATAATGAACCTCCGGAGCCCACACTCGTCCATTTAAATAGCGGGCCTGCAAAAACGAATGGTCCAATGATCAAGAAAAGTTAGTGTTGTGGTTTCAGCATTTCCCGGGGGAACCGTAAGCACATACATGCGAATATCAACTGCACCCTTCAGATACACGATTACAGACCCTCCCGCGCTTAATCTCCCATCTTCACCTCAACAAGTGGCACAAGTTTCCTTAGCCTGTGGATTGAGGCAACGCTTGGAAAGACCCCATTCAAATTGACGATCTTGACCTGATGCAACCACGCGGAGGTTGTACCCCTGCGATCCGACGCATATCGCGTCAGTTGCTCCATAAACTCCTCGTCGAGATCACAGTCCACGAAAATCAGGGTTGTGAGGGAATGGGGGGATGAAGGATTGGAAAACAGAGCGGAAAGGAGGTGGGATACACTGGTTTCGCAGTCGACGGCAAGAGTTTCAAGGGCGGGGAAGGGTGACTGATCAAAAACTATGAGGTTGAGAGTGTGGCGCACATTCTCCGGCACGCGGTGAAGAAGGTGAAAGCTCTGAACGTGTGTGAGAGAGAGGAAGGGGAACTCTTCAAAGGGATCGCCTCCGGTTAGGCCACGCTTGTCACACAATGAGAGTTTTCCATTTGGACCGGTTACTCCGATCGTCCTCGGATAGGATCGATACAGCATGTGAGTTGGGGAGCGCGCGTTTAAGAGGTGTGTAGGGGAGACGCCAGACAGGATATCATTCAATTTAGCGTCACTGTAAGCGCACATAGCTAAGTCAGCACCTCTTTGGAGTGCTATGCCGGAGATTAGTGCGTGGGCGTCCATTGCGTGCCGACAGAAGATCGACAGACGTTGGAGCTGGTTCCTGGCTGGGGTTTGACGTCGCGAACAACGGAGGGAATCTGTTCTGAAAACGATGTTCAGAATCACGTGTTTAAGCGAATGATTCCCCTCCAAAAAATCTAAAAGGGTATCCAGGGGTAGGTCGAACCCGGGATTGCTATAGACCAACTCCGTGAGCGATCTGAGTTGGAGAATTGCTGGGTAGAGAGGGATTTCCGACAATTGGAGGCATCTCAAAGTGGGGGTTAGTGATTCGAATGGATCGACAGATCGATCCCAAACGGCCCCAACGGCTGAGTTGAGTCTAAGTAATCGGAGATTGGGCGTTGACCGAGGAAACCCCGGAACTGCCTGCCTGAGTTTTTCCATGGTTACCAGTTTTATATATCGCAGAGTGTCAATGCTTTGGATATATGGTGTCGGAACGCAGCAGGGCGAGGGAGTTTGGAGGGTCACTTGCAAGGGGGCCGTCTTGGCGCGCTCGAGAGTCAACTCCGTCAACCCCTCGTCGAGGTCGGAAATTAGCGTCCAATTGGCGGAGTCTGATGTGATGGAGCTGCGCCAGTACCGGCATACGTGGGTCAACGGAATAATTGGTCTCGTGTCCACGGCGGTACCGTCGTGCAGGAGACATTGGGCGATGCGCGAAAGGATCTCCGGTGGTAATCTGTTGACTGGTTGTAGCAAGTTCCGCAAAGAGGGAATGAGACTCAGAACTTCTTGTGCTCTGGTTTCGAGACTTCTGATCTAGAGGATTCCGGGTAAGATGTAAGATTTCGCTACCACAATCGTTGAGATGGGTAAATCTAGATGGACTCACTTCAGTCTCTAGAGAGGCGGTTGAAACGGCAGGAGGAGGACGGTATTCTCGTAGTCTGTTACATTCCAAGTAGAGTTTCTCGTTCAGCACACAGAGGAGCTCTGGGATGGATAGATCGCGGGCGGCGTCCGACGACATGGTGGCAGGACACACACAACCGCCACAGTGTGGCTGGTATTATAATGTGACCCAAGTCGGTCAGGTGACCACCCGCCAATTACTTAGTAATAGTAAAGTTTAATTACTGGCCAGGTCGAAGAGCGTCCCAAGGGCAGATTCGAGTGGCAGCAAAACTCCAGTGTATCTTCCCCACTCTCAGCCAAGTCTGTAGACGTGTTCGCATGACGCGACGCGTACAGTAGTGCGTCCAATATTGGTGTTGGGTATTTGAGCATGCTTCGGAAAAGTCCATAAGACAATTTCTTTCACCGTTCCAAATGATACCTGGGCAGAACGAAGCGCAGGCCCACAACATCCTCAGCATATGATGAGCTGCAGGGCTGGACAGATTTGTGTGTTCACCTTCTGCACGTTGTATCCGAACTCAATTGTATGATACCCGCACGCTGGTACTTTCGCCCACCTTCAGATGGATCGTCGTATGGAGAAGCGATTGATACCAACCAATATACGATGGCTAAAAGACACAAGTGTGTTTCCCTGGCCTAGATTTTTTTTTTGAAGAGTTTGGCGTAGAGCGTGAAGTCGTTTGGATGTAAAAAATACACTTGACATTGATTTGGTGATAGAGATGGTGTGGGGGCCACGTTATCGACCACACTCCTGTGGGGTAGCTACGTCCATCCTTTTGGATGCCGTCCTCAACTACCCCAGGCATTGAGCGAAAGCTCTCCCCGAAATGCGCAGGTGTGCGAGAAGTTCATCTCCTCTCTGGTGTTGTGTTTGTCACTGCCCTGAAATCTGTGGTAAGTCATCAGCAAATCATGGAAAGTCCAGCAATTTGATATATCGGTCTACAAAAGTGGTAGGGTGATTTATAGCCTTATAACGCATTACGTAGATCGGCGCAAAAGTTCACATAACGGGTTACAACGGGTTATAATGCGTTGTAAGCCCTTGTAGGGGAAATGCCTCAATCACCAGACTTTCCACGACTTGCTGTTGGTGTCCCTCGAGTGGTGGTAAGATCTGGTGGCCAGTCAATTAGATTGAATGTTTCGAATCCAGAGTGCACAAAACCTTCAGGCTCATTCTCTCGCCGGAGAACTTGTTCTAGCCATTCAACTGGTCGCCACCGGAGGTCCTCTCTCACATTGCTTGACACGTTCCAGGCAAGATTGTCTCGAGACACAAGGGCAATTGACGGATGTTAGTCCCCGATACAGAAGCATACTACTAATAGACCTCTTTGTGTATCGTCTGGGAGGCATTATAGAATGAGCTCTTGTGCGTTCCATGATGACCGCCCTCAAGGATTTGTTGGCCACATTGTGGATAGCGGGAAGACAAAAATGGACAATCTGAGGACCAACAAAAGGAAAAAGTCTTCCTCTGGGTTTCAGCATTCCGGGGTAGGAAACGTATGTAGATACACGCGTCGGAAACATCAAGGTCTTATATTAAGTCCCTCAGCAACTCAACGCCCACCCTCACGTCAACGACTGGAACGTGTTCCTCCAGTTTTCGGATCGAAGCCACGCTTGGGAAGATCCCATCCGCGTTGATGATCACGACCTGATGCAACCATGCGGAGGTTGTACCCTTGCGGTCCAATGCATATCGTGCCAGTTTCTCCATAGATTCCTCATCGAGGTCACAGTTCAAGAAGGCGAGGGTCTTGAGTGAAGGCGGAGAGGAGGGATTTGAGAACAGCTTGGAAAGGAGGTGAGACACGCTGGTTTGGCAGTCGACAGCAAGAATTTGGAGAGCGGGGAAGGATGACTGGTCAAAAACTACGGGGTTAAGAGTATGATGCTCATCCTTCGGCATACAGTGAACAAGGTGAAACCTCTGGATGAGGGAGAGGGAGAGCAGGGGGAACTCTACAAAGGGATCACCCTCGCAAAGGATATGTGCGCTCTGCAACGAGAACTCTCTATTTGGGCCGATCAGCAGGATTTTTCTCCGATAAGTCCGATATCGCATGAGAGTCAGGGAGTGCAGGTTTAAGAGGTGTTGAGAGGAGAGACCGGACAGGATAGCGTTTAATGCACCCGCGGTACTTGTGATGTCTAAGCAAGCACCTCTCTGGAGAGCTATGCCGGACACCAGTGCTTGGGTGTCTATTGCGTGCAGTGAAAAGATGGGCAGGCATTGGAGTTGGTTCCTGGCCGGGGTTCGACCTTGCGAATTACGGAGAGAATCATCTCCTAAAGCGATCCCCAGAGCCACCGATTTAAGCGATTGGTTCTCCTCCAAAAAATCCAAAAGGGTGTCCAAGGGCAGGTCAAACACGATATGGCGGTAGTCCAACTCAGCGAGTGATCTGAGTTGCAGGATTGAGGGGTAGAGGGGGATGCCCAACAACTGGAGGCATCTCAGTTTGGGGGTTAGCGATTCAAACGGATCGACAGATTGATCCCAACTCTTTCCACTGGGCAAGCAGAGCTTCAGTGATCGGAGATTGTGTGTCGACTGAGGAAACCCTGGAAGTGTCTGCCTGAGTTCCTCTATGGTCGCGAGACCGATGAACCGTAGAGTACCAATGTTTTGGATATATGCTGTCGGAAAGTGGCAGGGCGCGTCATCTTCACTGGCCACAAGACACTGGGGACAAGGGGTCAAATACCCGGTGGGTACATGCTGAACACATTGTGATCACAGTCAAAAAGTGATCACAATGTGCCCAGTGGGGGGAATTTAAATACATTCAAAATGTGCCTGGCCATGTGAGTCCAATGTGCCCAGCAGGCACATTTTGATTGTGATCACAATGTACCCATCAATGTGATCTCAATGTGCCCACTGGGGACATTTTGATTGCAATCACAATGTACACATCAATGTAAACTCAATGTGCCTGCTGTGCACATTTTGATTGTGATCACAATGTTCCCATCAATGTGTTCTCAATGTACCCAGCTCATTACATAATAGTTTCTTTCACAATGTTGTCCACAATGTGTCCTGCATGTGGCTGAGCCACTCATTCAAACTTCTTTCACAAAGTATCCAGTGATGTGTCTAGAATGTGTACAGCCATACACATAGTGATTTCTTTGAAAGTTCATGATGAAATTGAACAATATTGAGATTACATTGTGATTACTTCAAAAAGAACCCCCTGGGGACATTATGGACACATCACTGGATAATCTTTGGAAGAATTTTGAATGAGTGGCTCAGCCACATGCTGGACACATTGTGGACAACATTGTGAAAGAAACTATTATGTAATGAGCTGGGTACATTGAGAACACATTGATGGGAACATTGTGATCACAATCAAAATGTGCACAGCAGGCACATTGAGATCACATTGATGTGTACATTGTGATTGCAATCAAAATGTCCCCAGTGGTGTAAGGATCTGTACTTAGTCTGGCCCGCGCGCCGTTATCAATCAATCATGTGATCGTTTCCTTTTTCGTCGAGCTGTGCTCAAGTTTGAACGCGAGGTATAGTGATTAGAAATCACTCGTAAAATCCTATTATTTTCTGTATATAAAGACTTTTATCTAGTAGGTAGATAGCTAGGGATCGCAACAGAGCTACGTCTACTTCTGCTGCGTGAATATTCTACTTAAATTTCTGTGTGCCGCCACCTCTACCGCGATCACGAGATCGATTCGGAATCACCCGACTTCGTTCTCTAATCCGGGAAAGCTGACGACTTCACATTTTTTTGAAGTACCCTCTGGCAACTCTGCCTACTTCGTTCTAAACTTCTAACTCGGCGACAAACCTCTTTTCTCAACCTCTTTTCTCTACCTCTTTTTTCTCTCTCTTCTTATCTCGCTTATCTCGCTTCTTATCTAATCTCTTATCAACACTCGGCCTGATCAACCGGGTGATCTCTTCAAGTTACTGTTGACATCTCAAATTTTTCTATCTATCAAGAATGGCGCCTATGCCTGGTGAACTGGTGAGTACTCCTATTAAGAAAACTAAAAACAAGAACAATAAGCCCACCTTGGGGCGAGACGCGCCCAAGGATGGAAAGTACTGGACATGGGAAACTTGTGAGGAGGACCCACAGGATCCAGTCGAGGTGGCTTGGGGATCGGGTAAAGATCCCATCGAAGACGGAAAGCACCTTCGGAACCGGGCGGTGCGTGGAGCGCCGTCCGAGAGCGCGCCAAAGAGTTTGGCGGATCGCTATCTCACTGGGGGCAGGGGCACCTGGAATCGGTGATTACATCTTGATTACATGGTGAGTTCATGTGCACTGTTCAATGATTGTAATTGCCAATTCCAGGTTGATTACATTTCAAATGTTACCTTGACATGTAATTCAACTGTTGCCACCAACTCCATTTGAAATTGCCTCAGGATGTTTCCAAGCAATGTTTCCTGAATGTGCCCAGTGGGTACATTGTGAAAACATCTCATGTTTTTGAGCGCATTTAGATTACATCTCGGACGATTGAAGAACATGCTGATTACATTGCAGTATCATTTTTGCCGACAGGTCAAAAGCATCCCAGAAACATTTTTTGAGAACATTTCAAATGGAATTGGTGGACATTGGTTGGATTACATGTCAAGGTAACATTTGAAATGTAATCAACCTGGAATTGGCGATTACAATCATTGAAAAGTGCACATGAACTCACCATGTAATCAAGATGTAATCACCGATCCCAGGTGCCCTTGCCCCCAGTGTCTACAGCCGTCCCAGAGGAGCGCCTCTCGGGACGAGGACCAGGGTCAAGAAAACCGGTCTCAGTTTTCCCCTGACGTCGGGATGCCGTCCGCGAAGGGCGAGGAGTTTGGTCGGCCCAACAACGAGTCGGGCGACGACGACGAATTTATTAATAATAAAATAAATCCTACAATTTCGCCCAGTAGGGACGAGGTCGAAACTAAAGTCCCAGGGACTGACCTATCCGAACGTGGGGATGAGTCTGAGAGCGAGGTCGAAAACGCCTTGAACCCAGAGGAACCCGCACAAACTAAGGACGAAATTGATTTTGATGGGGATGACGAAGGTGACACCGAAGATGATGGCGACGTAAGCGACGCCAGGAACTCAATGAAGGGATCCGAGAATGGAAATGGGTCCGAAAGCGATGGTTGGAAAACCGTCCCCAGGAGTAAGAGTGTCTCGCCGGTTAATAAATTGTCCCCTGTCAGACGTTTCGAAGGAAATGAACGATATTTCCCTAAAGATACTCCGGTCGAAGAAACGGAGGGTGAGGAAGACGATTCTATGTTAGTCTCCTCGGCTAGATTACCTGCAGCCCGTAAGATGAACTACGATAAATCTAGGAGCTTGGACACCATCGCGCAAAATTACGGTGTGTCCGAGAAATCGAATTTATTGCACGAAAGGGGACAGGAATTATTGTCTTTACTAAATGCTGGTGATACCGAGACGTCCGTACCGCGAAACAAACGAGCAAAATTACCTACGACTATGTTCAACAATTTGGGAGACTCGGCTCCACCGCCATCGATAAGCAGCGTGATGGCTACGATAAGCAGCGTGATGGCTACGATAAGCAGCGTGATGGCTACGGTAACCAGAACCTTTACCGGGATATCGACCGCGCTAGGAATAAACCCTGGAAACAACAAAGGGAATTCGGTTAGATCGGAATCAGGATCAGAAGGCGGCGGCAATACCCCCGGCAAAGGACAAGGAGGATCCGGTTCAGGAAACAACCCAGGCGGCTCGGGAGCAAACCCACCTACGCCAACCCAGGGAAGGGGAGGAACGAATCCACCACCCCCACCTCCACAAGGAGGCGGAGGCGGGGGAGGAGGCGGAGGTGGAGGCGGAGGTGGACCGGGAGGCGGACCGGGAGGAGGAGGAGGACCAAACCCCCCGCCGCCACCGGCAGCAGGAAACCAACCGGTACCCGGTCACGTACCCGGAAATAATTTTAAACTTACCTTACCCGATCCGTATGATGGGAAGGAGGATATGGACGCTTTCGACATCTGGAAATACGAGGTCAAATATTTTGCAGAATATTACAGCCTTACCGATGAAACGCTCGTTAAGACGTTCTCTAAATTTGTGTCTGGGAGGGCAAAAACTTGGTATCTTCGCTTCGTTGTTGACGACCCGACGCAATGGACGCCCAAAGACGTATTCAATGGGATCTTTAATCATTGCTTCCCGGCCAACTATCAGATGAAGTTGAGGGAACGGCTGATGAAGATGAGGCAAGGATCCAAAAGCGTCAGGGACTACGCTAAGGAAATTGAGACGTTGGGACGCCGATTCCGGGACGTCAACGAACGAGCAATAATCGATATATTTTGGAACGGAATTCATAAACACTTGCAAGTCGCATTATTGCGAAGGGGTCTGAACCCGGAAAAAGATGATTTATTGCGGCTATTAAAATACGCTATACTAGAGGAAGAGGCGGATGACCGAGCTAATAGAAACGCCGCCTCGAACTCCAGTAAACCTCGAGCGGAGGGCGAGAGACAGCTGAATAAACCCGAACGACGTTGGGGAAGGTTCAGATCCCGGGTAAATGGACCGAAGCCGTTCGATACGAACACAAGCGAGGAATTGAGCCGTCAGGCACGTCAAGATGGCGTGCGGGCAAACACCATCAGTCCGAATAACAACAAGGCACAGAAGCGATCAGAAGCCCCCGGAAGCTATAAAGGGAAGAAACCTATGGACAAAGGAAAGAGAGATCGCTTACGGGCTGAGGGTCGATGCTTCAATTGTGAGGAACCGGGGCACGAAATTAGGAACTGTCCTAAGCTGCATTCGATGAGACCACCCCATATCAAGACGGGTTCCGTACAATTTTCTAAGATTGAGAAATTATCGAAGCAGAAAGATCGTGCCGATGCATATGTCGGCAGTATTTTCATTCAATTATCGGACGACGGGGACTCTAATTTTTCGGAAACTACGTACGATGACAACGAAAAGTTAGAGGACTATGTACACGGATTATGTGAGATCGCCTGGGGCGAGGACCCACTCTGGGAAGAGGAGGAGACGTGCTGGATGTCTAATTACAGCGTACAGGCTAATCGCGAAACGATAACCGTCTGGAACCGATCCGGATTTGGAGATGGCCGGGCGTTTGACTTTCCTAGGTCTGAATTAAAAGATCCGGCGTTCGATATCTCACGGGTTTTCAAGAAATCAAAGGGGAATAGACGGTCGGAGTCTATTCCGGAGGGCGGGTCCGGGCATTCCGGAGAGTACAAACGCTGGACTTGGCCCGCAATCTATTGGTTAAAGCAGTGGTTAGCACTTGAATTGAGTTTCAGGGACGGCGATAACAAGCCAAACGGAACGTCTATTGAGGATAGAATCGACGTACAACCTACAATGACGGGTTACAGTATTCAAATCGATGACATCGATCTATTTTACAATATCAGTCACGAAGAAGTGATCGACGGTGACGTCAACGCGGAATGGGTAATTGATCATTTATTATTGGCACGGAATCTACCTATCGAAGAAAGGGGAGAAAGATTTCAAGATATGAGAATGACCGCCTTACACACGTTGATGCTCAATATGACCAAGGTGCCGGGACAGGAAAATCCCATCAAGAGGCGTGGTCCTAAAAAGAAATTACCACAGATGGAAGGTGTTTCGGCCGTAGAGAGAACGTCTCTACGAATCAAGGACCGCACCCGGAAACTTCCGGAACCAATAGTCGTCAATGTTAAAATAGACGGACATACGATCCGGGCGCTATTGGACACAGGTTCAATGGCGGATTTCTTATCGACGACTGTCGTAGATCAGTTGAAACTGGAAAGGGAAATCTACGCGAAACCGTTATCGGTACAATTAGCGGTACACGGGTCTAGATCGAAGATCAATTGTGGGACTACGGTACGACTACAGTATCAGAATATCGACTGTAATCGTCGATTCGACGTCGCAAACCTAGATAATTACGACGCCATTTTAGGAACCCCATTCTTGTTCCAACATCAAATCGCAATCGGCTTCAATCCATCGAGGGTAAGCGTCGGATCAAAGGAACCACTGGAGATCAAAGGTCCCGAAGTGACAACAATTTCGTCGGCAGCTGCAGATGTCCTCGAAACAGAGTTAAATGTTTTAAGACTGCAGCTTAGAGCGGAGGCCGAGGATTTATGTCCGGACACCTCCAAGACCGCGTTACCGCCCCTAAGAACGGTGAATCACTCGATTCCGTTAATCGATGAAAATAAATTATATCGATTTCGCCCGTCTAAGTGCCCAGAGGCATTCCGAGAGCAATGGCTAAATAAAAAGAACGCGTATCTAGCTACGGGAAGATGGCGTACGGCGACGGGACACAACGCGATACCGTTGTTGATGATACCTAAGGTATCGTCATCGAGTGATAAACCTACACTACGTACGGTATTCGATAAGCGGGAACAGAACGCTAATACTCACAAGTTGGCGTCTCCGTTACCCGACATCGAAGAAATTCTGCGGGAAGTGTCAAGACACAGACACCGAAGCTTACATCGGAAAAAGCTCGTGATCGTGATAGGCGTTGTAACGTGCCGGACCGATTTATTTACCCTTCACATTGTTGTACCGCGTTACACCATCGTTGCCACAAATCCAGTTCGTTGTAGCTCGCCACCACAATATACAACATAAATGTAACATCATCTCCCTCAAACCTCGGTTACCAAGGTGCGCTGAGAATTTGGAGTCCGGTGTTTTCTCACCACCATCTCCCCGCTTCCATTGTACCCCGCCCCCTTCACGGCCAAGACTCCGGGGACTTGTGTTTCCCCCAGCAGGAAGACGCATCTCTCTTTGCCGTTTCGGCGCTGAAAATGTATGAGTGTAGCGGATGCGGAGACCGCTTCAAGACCCCTGCATGGTTAACCCGACATCAAAAACGATGTGACGCCCGCAAAGCGTTGCTTGAGGCAGGTTCACGAAAGTTCCAAAAGGCCCATGGCACACCCAAAGCATCGAGCAGCCTGCTTTCGAGGCTCAACGCCTTGATTTCGAGGAACAAAGGCTCTCAAGAACAATCAGCGCCGGTAATCTTCACCGAATGTAACTAAATCGGGCCGTCGCTGACAAGTTCATCTTATAGAGCTCAAGCAGCATCCAACCTGGACCGGAACTGCCGGACAACGACGACGCCATGACCGATTTGACGCCGCCCGATGTAGGCTTCTTCATTTGCCTTATGGTCCACGTCTTCGCCGCTAACTCCCTGTAGACCACAGAGATTGACTTCGTTTCCTGTCTGCATTCTCTCGCCGCTGAGGAAACCGGATCAACGGAACCGCTTGAATCATCGTCCGCGTCCACTCGAAGGGGCGCCCGTGTGAGGCGGCCAACGTGGAAAGTTCGTGAAAATCAACTTGCAGACAGCCTGGCGGTTGATGAACCCGTCATGACCACCAACACTACCCCTCTCGTCTCCAGACCCTCTTCCACCCCGCCACCATCCCGTCAGCCGCTGCGATCAGTCTTCGACAGGTTTGGCCTGTCGAGACTGTATCCAGTCAAACCCAACAGCATCCCTGATCCCGCTCGAGTGACATTTGAGGAGGGGACAACATCTGCGCCCGCACCCGCACCCGCACCTTCCAAACGTCGAAAACTTGGTGATATCCTCAAGCCGTATCCCAACCTGAGCTCGTTCCTGTTCGACCATCAATTCTGGACATCAAGTGGATCAAAATCTCGTAATGATCGCAACGCCTTGCGCGATGTTATTGTTCGTGAGGACTTTGATCCCTCTGCTCTCAAAGGGGTCAATTTTGAGGCGATAGAGAAGGACTTGAGACAAACTGGAGGCTCTGGGTGGCGCGAAACGCTACTCACGATTCGCGTTCCCAAGGGCATCAAGATGACAAAGGCAGCAAAACGCGCAGCTGCGACTGAACAGTCACGATTCCGCCGTGGTGAGCCATCGACGTCAACGGTTGAACGGTCGATCCCCGGTGCACCCATCACTATACACGACTTTCAACATCGGTCATTCTGCGATATCATCCGCGAAACATTTTCCTCGGACCCCGCTGCCCATTCCTTTCATTACCACCCATATGAACTCAAGTGGACACCTCCTGGGACAGATACCGCGGAGCGAGTGCACGGTGAATTGTACACGTCACAGGCATGGCTCGACGAAGACACCAATGTTCAGTCCCTCGTTTTGGAGCCTGGGGAGACCGACCGAGATGTTCCTCGAGCCATTGCGGCCATCATGCTTGCCTCAGATGCGACACTCCTTGGTCCGTTCGCTTCATCCAAGGCTTGGCCGATCTATGTCTACTTTGGCAACCAATCAAAGTATGATCGGGCAAAGCCCACCCAGCATGCTGCCCACCATCTTGCATACCTCCCTTCAGTAGGTCGTTCGTCTAACTTGATGAGGTACCTTTTGTGACGTGACTTTAGATGCCAGATGAAATCCAAGAACTCATTCAGAGGGCACTCAACAAAGCACCTTCTCGAGCCTTGCTCACCCACTGCCGCCGCGAATTATTTCAGGCTGCCCAAGCAGTGCTCCTAAATGATCCCGAGTTTCAACATGCATACAAGAATGGGATCATTGTGAAGTGTATTGATGGGATTACTCGCCGCCTTTTCCCTCGCATATTTACATACTCCGCAGACTATCCTGAGAAGTGAGGTGCCCTTTGACCAATTTTTAGGAGCATGGGAGACTAATTCCACTTCAGGACACTTGTTGCAACAATCCGTGACCAAGGAAAATGCCCTTGCGCGCGTTGCCTTGTCACAATGGATGAGATCCCAAACCTTGGCACCACAGAAGATCGTAAAACTCGGCTTGAGAAGCAGCGAGTTGATTCTGCTGAACATCAGACACTTGTAAAAGAGGCACGGAAGAAACTCTATGATGAAGGGTATGCTGTGGATGGGGAGCACGTTGATGGATTACTCAAAGATGAATCGCTTGTCCCTACTGAGGTGAGGATCAAAACTCAAGTCACCCTCAGACATGTATCTAAAAGGTGATTTTATCCAGAACGCCTTCTCATCGGCCCTTGGAAAGTTTGGTCTGGACATCTTCAAGATTCTCACTGTTGATGTCCTCCATGAGTTTGAGCTGGGGGTTGGCAAGGGTGTATTCATTCACCTTGTTCGAATGCTTGAGAGTGTTGCACCTCGTCAAGTGAATATCCTAAATGAGAGGTAAGATGAAGTGGATTGGTTTTCGATAGGCTGACACATCCCTGTAGGTTCCGTCAAGTTCCAGTTTTTGGCAACTCTGCTGTGTGTAGGTTTTCAAGCAATGTTTCAGAGATGAAGCAAATGGAGGGACATGATTTTGAGAACATCATCCAGGTTGGTGTTGTTAATTTACTTGCTCATCACACGTCTAACAGATAGACTCAGTGCATCATTCCATGTATCAATGGCCTCTTACCTGAACCGCACAACACAACGGTTCTTTCAATGCTTTTTGTCCTTGGCACATGGCACTCCCTAGCAAAACTCCGGATGCACACAGACTCATCACTCAAGCTCCTTGATGATGCGACGACTTGTTTGGGAATCACCCTTCGGTATTTCACTCGGGTAACCTGTCCTGAGTTCCCCACGAAGGAAACAGCTGCAGAGTTCAACAAGAGGAAACGAAAGGAGGCCACGTCTACCACAAAATTGCCAGACAAGAATGCTCGCAAGCCAAAGACCTTCAACATGAAAACCATCAAATTGCACTCGCTCGGTGACTATGTGTCTCACATTCGAACTTATGGTACGACAGATTCCTATGACACTGGTGTTGTAAGCTTGAATTCAATCATCCCTGTGGTAAACTCTACTCTGACATGTGTCCAGTCCGAACTTAGTCACGGTCGCGTGAAGACACGGCACAGAGTTCGAACGAGCAAGAAGAACACGATGAGACAACTTGGAAACATTGACTTTGTTGAAACACAAGTCCGTAGGATCGCAGCCGAGGTTAACACTATCGGTGTTCCAATGAAGTCCACGTCATCAGCCTCGACGGTACCCCTCAGTGCTCACTATCACATTGCAAAAGACGTCAAGAAGCCACTCATTCTCGGTGAATGGCTTATCACACATTCAGAGGACCCTGCGTTGAAGGTGATGAACCTGTTTGCAAGACAAGAGCAGCTGATTGGAGGTACTTACGGCATGTGACATAGGACTTCCTTCCCCACCTCAAGCAACACCTCTATGCACGTCTACTCGAGTCCGACCCTCTATATGATTGTGGCCATTACAGAGGGCTTATCATCCAAGACGGTATCCTCTACAAACATTCAATTGCACGATTCAACTTTACCACATACGATCTTCAGCAGGATCAAGACATCATCCATATTCCCTTTGACAAACAAGACATTCTTGTTTACAACCCTGAGGAACAAGGGCCTTACCCATGGGCGTTTGCTCGAGTCCTTGGGATCTATCATGCAAAAGTCTCAACTCAAACTCACCGGGATCCAAAAACCTACTACTTTCTGTGGGTGCGGTGGTTCAAGCGTGACAATTCACTGTTGTCATTTTTGACAGCACGGCAATTTGATCAGGTTGAGTTTGTGCCGTATGATAGCCCTGATGACGAGCCCTTTGGCTTTGTCAATCCAGAGACAGTCATCCGGGGTTGCCACCTTATTCCTGATTTTGATTCAGGTAGGACCCATGACCTCATGCCAGCTTCTGCTTTCCAGGATGGAGAAGGTGACTGGAAGAGGTTTTGTGTCGCTCAGTATGTGGATCCTTGATTTATTCAAGCACATGACCAGATTGTTTTCCAGTTTTTCTGACCGTGATCTGATGATGCGGTTCACCGGGCTTGGGGTTGGCCACCTCGAATACAAATCCCGTGATATTCACGGTCTCACAGTTGAGGATGAGCCCAACTGGCTAGAATTGTGCCCAACTGCTGCAGTTGAAACAGAGAAAGCAGGCATCGAGCCTGAGCTTGATGACGACTCTGACTCTGACAACACAGCCGAGTCTGAGGACCAAGATGACCGGAATTTTTAGGTACAATCTTATCCTCAGATTATCATGGCCATCTGTCGAGTTCGTTTAGTGGCCCGTTCTTTAGCCCGCACAATTTCCCGCCCTCTGATGAAGTTGCAAGAGGCAGGCTTCAACAGGTAGATACTAATAGTTGGATAATATATGTAGCGAGAGCTCGGGCTTGCAATGTGCTGTGTCAATGTAACGAGGAGAGTGGAGAGGTGATTGTTCAAGTGAATGGATGTACTTGGGGCAAAAATATGATTATCCACAAAAGACAAGGGTAAGGTGAGTTTCAACCGACAATCCGAAGCAGCAAACGAGTCACCCAGGGGGAATAGAAGTCAAGAATTTACAGAGATGATGAATGCAAGGAGTGTGCTGGAGTGGTAGAATGAAATCATGGACGTGCGGTCCTGGGGGAGGGGTGTGTTTAGGCAGGTGACGCAGTGAAACGGCGCAGTTTGAGGTAGGGCGAGAAAGTCTTCATTGATAGGATTGGGAAGTACAGGGCCGATGACTTGAGGAGATCGTCACCGCTTTCACCAGCCCTCCTCCAAGCCGCAGATCTGAATTCGTTCTGAGCTCGAACCCACTCAACAATGAAGACCCGGGGCCTCTTGGTAGATTCTGGGGAAAACTGGGGAACGCGTTGAAAAGTTTCGTCGAATCGAAGAAGGAAGAAGTGTCGGGTGTGGAAGGGGTAAGCGGAATGGACGTGGCCGCCGCTATCCGAAGCAACCACGCGATGTTCTCGTACACGACGAACGTCACGCACCCCCCGGGGAGGACTCGAACGAAGTTCGTTGCGAGGCCGCGGTAGAACCCTCTCACGCCTGATTCGGAGAACGTTCGCTTGATGCACGTGGGGATATCGGGATATAGATGCTTCGTGGCGTTGTTCTGTCGTTGCGGGGACAGTAACAGCGTCAGAGTTCAAGTGTGTTTGGGGCGAGAGAGGAAGGGTGAATAGGATTTACGCACTTGAATTCGCGCCCGAGTGACTTGGTATGGGTAAGTTACGGCCAACGCGAAGATTTTGCTAGCCCCGGAGGCAACTATGTATGTGGTGTTCGCCTGCACAGAAAACAGAGAAATCGAGTAGGGTTAGACCATGAGAGGGTACACGCATACGGCTTGCGAAGAACGCGGGAACCCACCAGCTTATCATCTTCCAAAGTGTACGGCCTCCCAGCCTTCTCGAACATTGCTCGTTTCCATTTGAACGCGAACCTTTTTACACGTTCGTACGCCATGAACTGCAGGGAGCCATTACTGACGCCGACCAAGGCCAAGAGAGTCCCTCGGTAGAGACCTCTCACTCCCTCCGTCCGGTAGATGCTTGACAACCCATCTATGCAACGGGTAGAACTTCAGTGTCCATGGCCACCAGTGCGCCTTTAAGGCAGATATGAAAGGATGGGACGTACGCCATACGCCCCGATGTGATTTAGGATCTGTCCAATGTGTCGTGATCATCCGGATTTTGACCACCCAGATCGGGTTGGAGAGTATCGCGGAAGCGGCACCTAAACCACAATGTAAACAGCCTCGTAGGGGCCGCAGTACACGGAACACGACTGACTGGCTTCCGCGGCGTAGACCAAAGTTTGCCCCGAGGTTAGCTCCCCCCCTTCGCTCCCTCGCTTCTTCAACACCGACGAAGACAGAGGTACGTCCTCGTCAAGCTGTTCCGACGTCATCTCCAGGTCCGGTGTCAAAGCCCTCGTGATCCCATAGCTCGCCCGGAAATCCGAAATGAGGCGCTGGCGGTGAGCTCCGGGGATGGTAACAACTGTGGCGTCAAAGTCGGGGAACAAAGCGATAGTGATGTTTGAGGACAATCCAACCCATGCAACCCTCTAAACTCGTCCGCTTCCGACAACGAGCATGCCCCACCTTCCCCATCATACGCCGTGAGCGTGGGCGAGGTCAAGTGGAAATACGAGGTGAACCTTCGGTGGTTGCTTCCCAGATTCTGGCTTTCTCCCCGGTTGTGTTGGTGGGCAGAATTCTTCGCAATGGGCTTCACTGTCAATTTAGGCACAGTCGGCAACGCGGCCGGCCTATTGAGCCCTGGCACGCGATTTCCTAGCATTTCGCCCTTCCTCCTCGAGACGTCATCCTTGTGGTGAGGAATGTGACCCATGCCGAAACTAGGAATGAGTGTCCTACCAGCTGCCTCGTTGTCTCGTAGTGCAACTTTCGCGTTGTTGTTTCCATTAGTGTTGGGTGGCGTGGAGGAGAGAGAGGGTTCGGGGGAAGGGGAGGTTACGCTCGGGTTCGGAGAGGTGGAGTTGAGCTGCCCTGTTGACACAGTCGCTGTAATGGGGCGATACGATCCTTGAGGTTTTTGTGAGTTGGCAGCCGCAGCCTTGACCCTGTCGTATTTGTTGACCTATATGCAGGTAATATCGAGGTTAGACTAGTCTGAAAGACGGGTTCAAGGTGAAGATCGAAGCAGGCGTACATGGCAGGGTGCTTAGGCGGGGAAGTCGGCAGGAATGATGGGGGTTGAGTTGGTCGACCTGGCATGGTGAGAATGTTTCTCAATCCCCGAAGGCAAAGTCATGTGCCTCAGGCTATCGTTCGCGTTACTTGATCCACGAGTCGGGGCGGACACATCAGCGCCTCGGTTTGATGACGAGATTACATATGAGCCTAGATCCAATGTGCAACATGGACGGAAGACAGTTGTCTTTCGACGGTAGTAGTGGGGTGCTGTCGAGGTATTGGTGATCCAGGAGACGAGCGATATTTCGGGTTCAAGGAGAGCAGGGTTGCCCGAGTTGCCCGCTTTGGACTTCACGAAAATTTCGCGCGACTTCTTCACAACCCTTTCCCCACAACTATGTACATGGCGAACGAGGAGACCAGCAGCTCATCGCCGTATGCTCACCTGTCACGCGCAGGTTCCCGACTGGATTGACCACAAACAGGACAAGAAGATATGTTCAAGTCACCTCAACCCTTTTCAAACCCATATCGTCATCTTCGGGCCGTCATTGGATTCACCGTCTTCGGCGTCGTCGGTTTGAGCGTCGTCTTTGGAACCGCCAACGACTCATTTCCCTTCCTGCGGACTTTACTAGGATCACACCAATTCCCGTGTCGTTTGCATGCTCGTTCCCATTAATCCTCTTTTTTCAAGTTCGTGATTGCCACTCATGATGATAATGAACGGAATTCTCGCCTTGTTTAGCACCTCTGGGAAGACGACGGGTTGTCCCTCAACACGCCAATCCCATATTTAGGTATGCCTTTCTGTTCCCTCCGCCTCGTTTTTACCAGTAACAGTAGATTTAGATCATAACAGTGCCCCATGTCTGTGCCGGTGTCGCTGCAGCCTTGCGAAAGCGGTGGAGCAGTCCCGCAACAGTCCCGCAATTGGCCCCCCGGACGACCACGATGCTGTGCAGATGCTATTGTGGGAAGGTAGGATGACTGAGAGCTGTATCTACCAGAGGCTTTAACGAACGTCAACGGTGAACCGAAATGACGCACGAGGGCCCCGAACCTCGAATAGCCTCTCTCGAAGAGGATCGAGGCAACAACAAAATTAGGCCTGATCCGATTCTCACCCAGGCTTAAATCTGCCTTCGCGTGCTCCCGCTTTTCCCTCTCGACTCCCATCCTTATCTATCATGCCTCGTCGCCGCCGCTCATCGTCTTCTTCCAACAATGAAGAAGACCGCTCACGTTCAACGCAGGGAGGACGCCGACAACAGTCGGTGTCCAGGGTTCACAGGAGACGGGATGCCCGGTCTAGCCCAGAGGCTGAGTCAACTTCCGAGGTTATCGTTGGGGAGCGATCGAAAAAAAAGTACGTTCAAATGCAATCTCGAGCGATGATTCCGAGACTTTTTCAGGAGAACGGAATACACACCGGTCGAAGAAAAGTTACGAATCACCGGTCGCGGGTTCGGCATCTTCTACGAGATGTGGCGCCCTTATAGCAGCATCATTGACAAGGGGCTTGAAGCAAGTGCTGCAGACCCTTCTGCACTTCCAGAAGCGTACATATTTCTTATCTTATTGCCACAAACTTAACCATACCACAAAATAGGGACCAACCATATGTCAACGCCTTTCGCGACCTCCTTGCTTTTTCAACCACTGTGAAGAGTGAGATTGTGAAGGAGGAGAGCGACAAGGAAAAGATTGGGACCTTGCTCGACACGGCGCGGGGTGATACCAAGAGGTCGCACGCCAGCGCCGTCAAGATCTCAATTGGAGATTGGCATCACTTCAGTCCCGGACTCAGCAAGAAATCCTCTTCGCCTCGGGGCTGGGACCACGATGAATGCGCGAGGTTGTTGTGTCCCCCGACCATCGAGTGGAATGAAGCGTAAGCTAGCTCGCTTTTTCTGCTTCATTATCTAATGTCATTTTAGGAACAAGCAGGGGCTACGTGATCCAGTCACACGTAAACAGTTTGAACTCGGCCCTGGCGAATTTCCGCGATTCCTCTGGGCGGGAGAAACGATGGACGACATAGACCCGACCATCGGGTTCCTGCGCCACCCAATCCTATTTGCTGTGCGTGTGTGTACCAGTGCAGTTTCCTGTCCAATATTGATGACATCATCTGGACAGGCTCTTCGTCACTTTGCTATAAGTCCTTCGAGCGGCGTCGATGCTGGAACTAACATGTCGACAAAGTTCAGGTATGCAAGACTTTGTGGCATCAAACACGTCACCATCGAATCGATTGCATATGCGGCCACAATGGTATTACTATGATTCTTTGCTGTTTACATTCCTAACGCTGCGCCTAGGTTCGCTTCGGGCTGAGCAGTGACAAGCGGTTCAGCGCAACCACCTCCTTTAGTTACAAGGACATGTATTACAATATCATCAATTTTACGAAGGCTTTTTCGGAGGCGCAGGTTCAACAGTTACTGATCTCATGGGATAGGTGAGCACTCCCCATCTCCTCACGCCCTGATATCACTGACTTCCCACGAGGGAGGTCTTCGTGTCAACACGTGCAGGTGATGGATTGGAGAACGAAGACCCCGAGCCCAACTCTCTGGCAGCGCGGTTAACTCGACAGGTGGAGTTGTTGCGAGCCCAGCAGAGTCAGTAATCCATATTGTAGGCGCACAAATATATACCAATGAATACATACCAATTGAATCTATGTTGCGAGAGCGTGAGGAGTGATTGCACGAGACACACAACCCTATTGCGTGCTCTGTAAAACACCTATATGACAGCCACCCATTATAGTTACAATGGGCATGTAACACGCTCGCAATAAATGTAGAACAGTTGATACACATTTGGTGTAACCTTGCCATGGGTGGTTTATCGCGATATACTGTGTTGCAGCCGCTACAACACGTTACGCCCGTTGTACCGCATCATATCGACAACACAACACCCCGGCGAGTTTTCTGATGTAATTGATGGGAAAGACGCGTACGAACAAATTCGCGTCATACCCGAGCACGTCAGTCGGACGCTTTTCACGACCCCGGATGGAACAATGGTAAGCCTGGTCATGCAACAGGGAGATTGCAACGCGGGTGCAACGTACCAGACGTTGATGAACCATATATTCGCGTCTTACATCGGAGTCTTCGTATATGTTTATTTGGATGATATAATCATCTTTTCGGACACTATCGAAGAACATATTAAACATATACGTACGGTGTTCGATATTCTAAGGAAAGAAAAATTGTACCTTGGACCGAACAAGATGCAATTCTTCGCCGAAGAATTAAAAATACTTGGACACGTGATCGACAACCGAGGAATTTCGATGGACCCACACAAGGTGGATAAGGTAGTAAACTGGAAGATCTCGACAAACAAGGACTTACTGAGGAGTTTCATCGGAGCCGTCGGATTTCTGGCCCCGGATTGCAAGGGTATCCGGATACCGATGGGTCACCTATCGTCGCTAACGGCCGAAAATAGACCTTGGCGTTGGGACGATACAGCTCAAAGGTCCTTTGACGAAGTGAAGAAGATTGTCGGCGATCACCGGGATCAAAGAAGAGAAGCCATTGATTACTCGAAGGGCGCACCTCCAATCTGGGTTATGACAGATGGCTGTCTAACCGGTGGAGGTGGATACGTGAGTCAAGGAGAAGACCCAGATAATGCTAGGGTCGTTGCGTTTTGGTCAGGCAAATGGAATTCTGCGCAGCAGAATTACCCCGTTCACGAACAGGAACTCTTGGCGTTAATAGAAACCCTAAAGAGATTCCGAGGCGTTCTCCACGGAACTAAGTTTACGGTCAGGACGGATCACCGGGCGCTCGAACATTTAATGAGACAGAAAAATCTGTCCCCACGTCAACATAGGTGGTTAGACGTCCTCAATGAATTTGATTTCAATATCAAATACATTCCTGGCGAAACGAACGAGTTCGCGGACGCGTTATCAAGAATTTACAGTGATGAACCTGAGGGAATAGTCCAGGCGGACAGCGAGCTCGTTATCGACAAAGATGATCAACAATTGGGATTAAAATCTAAAATACATCCTATCTACGTGGGCGTCTCGTTGATCTGGTTATTAAACGCGGAGCCTCGAAGGTCCTCTCGACTTGCAGATAAACCTACAGTGGATTATCGACCCAATCGTGAACGAAAGACGAAGTCAATCAAAGACGCGATGACACCGGCAGAAGGTGATCGGGATCAAGAAGATGACATACCCGAGCTGGAGGACGTCGAAGATGACGACTCGGAAGATACCGCAATCGAAGATTATCAGGAAACGGCCCCTAACGCTGAAGAGCGAAAGGACACTTCCGGGAAATTCTTTCAGGCGGTCAGCAGTCAAGACATTAACTTTCCGGATTGTTTGAAGGGTCGATATGTTGAAGATAAATTCTTCGTTCCGATTCTGGAAGATCCGAGTGAATTCACGAATTTCGAGATCAGGGACGAACTGATCTACTTCAAATCGGAAGACGTTGAACGATTGGCTGTACCAGACGTCAAAGTGTACGGACAAGCAGTCCGCGAAATTTTAATTGGTCAAGCTCATTCTATTCTTGCTCACCTCGGTGCGAACAAGACAATTTTCTATATGTGCGATAACGTTTGGTGGAAATCTATGGTACAAGACATCATAGAATATTGTAAGACGTGTCATACGTGTGCTACAAGTAAGTCTCCTACAGAGAAACCGAAGGGAAAACTCAAAACGATGCCCGTACCGAGTTACCCTTGGCAGTACATCGGAATTGATTTCGTGGGCCCGCTTCCTGAATCAGAGAATAGGAACGGCGCCTACGATATGATCTGTGTCGTCATTGATCAATTGACGGCTATGGTGCACTTAATTCCGACGCGTCAGACGTATAAATCAACCGATATGGCGGAAGTTGTTTTTGATAGTATCTATAAGTTACACGGACTCCCGGAACGGATTATCAGCGATAGGGACTCGTTGTTCACGAGCCATTTCTGGAAAAGATTACATTTGTTACTAAATGTGGAACTAAGATTATCGTCCGCCTTTCACCCGCAAACTGATGGCGCAACCGAACGTGCTAACCGAACAATGACACAAATGTTGCGTCAATGCGTCGGCCCGAATCAAAAAGATTGGGTGACCAAATTGCCGGCCGTCGAGTTCGCAATGAACTCAGCAAGGTCTAGTACTACTGGGTTTACGCCGTTTTACCTAAACTACGGCCGCAACCCTAGCCCTATGATCTGGAAAACGGAAGAGGTTTACCCAGGCGTGAGACGATTCGCTGAGAAAATGAAGGAAGCAATAATGAGTGCCCACGATGCCATTATTGCAGCCAGAATTCAACATACTGTTCAGGCGAACAAGAAACGACTCCCGGCAAACTTCAAAGAAGGAGATTTGGTCTATCTATCGACCAAAAACATATCTATTCCTAAGGGGAGGGCACGGAAGTTGGCTCCGAAGTACCTCGGACCTTTTCCGATCACGAAGGTCATCAAGGAAGGCGCGACTTACCAGTTAAGGTTAAGCGATGAATTGATCAAACGCGGGGTAAATAGATCATTCCACGCGTCGTTGCTTCGGCCGCATATTCCTAATGATGATAGGAGGTTTCCCGGTCGTTTGCCCTCGCAAATACCGGGATTCGGTGAGAAACCTGAGGAATGGATCGTTGATAGGATTACCACCCACAACGGCAAAGGCACGAATAGTGAATTCCTAATTTTGTGGAAAGCCGGTGATAAAACTTGGGCTACCTACAAGGAAGTCGCGCATCTTATCGCTTTAGAGCGATATTGTGAACTTATGGGGGTATCTCACCCATCTGAATTACCTTCTAATTATGTAAGAGACAATTTTGAAGGCACGGATTCCCAGGGGGACGAAATTCTGGTAAACCAATTCTTTATTGGGACGCCTGAGGGGGAAGAAGGGACTATGGAATGGTATATAAGACAAGGAAAAGAAAGGGAGGACCCAAGCATCCACGCTATGGTTGCTCCCAACGAACACCACTCCAAACCCTTCACTCGCGCTGAACACGACGCCTGCATAGCTTACCAGGCTCGTATGGAATCATTCATCAAAGGCGGAGCGCGCATGATGGACTATCCCCCTCCGCGCTACGAAGAATTCATTCGCCAAGGCGCCGATCGAGTTCCGGAACCACCTGTCAATTACGGGAACCCTTATGGGAACGGCTATCCGTACGCGAATCAGTACCCTATGTATCCTGCTTTCGGCGGATTCCCCGTCCCGGCTCCACCCGCTCCCAATCCCAACACCGTGTCTATGCCGGCTAGATCCCTTGACCAAATTATGAGGGTCATCGGAGATCGCCAAGACACTCCCCGTTACCGCGAACCCGCCCCGTTCTATCCAGTCAATCGCTACAGGACTAACTACTACAAGAACCGCGGCGCCCACGACCGCTCCGGTTACAAGGGTCGGTTCCGCGGACGTGGCGGAGGAGGATATAGGGCTGGCAGGGACTACGAGAAGCGCCGAAAGGATAAGGACGAGGCCGAGGCGTCGGCAACGCACGTCATCGACTTGGACGAGCCGAGCCCCCTCAACCTCGACATCAATCAACTTCCCACCGTTGCCGACGTCCCGGCAGAAGTTGATGGCAACGTCACCGACTTCGACCAAGTTATGTTGAACGCGGAAAGCTCAGCCCAGGCCAGCGAGATGTCCCTCGAGGAACTGGCCAGTGAGCTCGGTATAACCGACGGAGGAGAATTGATTCTCGTTTAAATTTTGGAAATATTTTTTCTAAACTCCCTTCGGCCGTTTTTGTACTTTTATCTCTAACTACGGTGCGAACAGTCGTATCGACACGACTGGGAGGGCGGATGTAAGGATCTGTACTTAGTCCGGCCGGCGCGCCGTTATCAATCAATCATGTGATCGTTTCCTTTTTCGTCGAGCTGTGCTCAAGTTTGAACGCTGTCACGAACGCGTGACATAGTAGCCAAAATCACACAAATAATTCAAGACATTGGTCGTATTCGCAGTAATAATAGTACAAAAGGGACTAAAAAGGACTACACACTTAGACAAGGACAAACGGGTCGACATCACATGAGCAGTTCTGAGGAAGAGGGCAGCGATGGGCGAAGTGATGAGGGTTATGAATACTCTCAGGACAGTAAGACCACTCTCGTGTCGCCGGATCCTGCCAACACTCCCTACACCCCAACACATCATGAGACAGGCTATCATACATCTCCCGTCGCACGTCCGACAAGGCCTCGCTCACTAATGAGAACCCATAGCGGTCTTGGAGACCCGCCACCTCCACCTTCAACTTCATCCTCACCTGACGTGACTTGTCGGACGGACGACAACGTTGACCAGAACGAGTCATCGGACTCTTGCGGGTCTTCTTCTTCTGGGACCGCTCCACCATCTGGCGAACTGGGGCAGGACTCCAGGGAGGGGATGGAGGGAGAGGAACGCCCCGATCCTGGCGGTGGCGAAGGGACGACTGGGGACTTGCAAGGGGGGTCGGTGCAATAAGCTCCCCGACATTGGTGTCCGAAATATCGGAAGAGAGACGCCTGGAAAGGTCCCCAATGTTCCAAGGCAAAGTGAGAGAAGTCTTCATTCAAGCTGTTCATGATGACGTACATGAGATCTACCCGCTTCTCCAACTTCGCAATTCGATCCTCCCTATCTCTCTCCATGATGTCCAACAAACGAACGGCTCCAGGGTGTTGAGCCTGGACCACAGGCCCAGAAAGCCTAGGGTTTTCGAACCCAGCTTGCTCCCAGAACTCGGCGGGGGCGTTATGAGCGGTGAGGAAGTTAATGGCGACCTGGTTGTCGTGAGCAATGTTGGCAGGGGAGTCATATAGATGCTGCTCCACGACGTAGGGAGCAGTCGTCTCGAAGGACGGGGTGAAGGGAGTAGCGGCAGCGTTGAGCACGGCGTTGTTGGCGGTGAAAGTAGACATAGTAGTAACGGATATTGAGAAGACGGTGGTACTGATGTTTGGTGGGAGTGGAAAAGAGACGATGAGGGGAACGACCACCAATTCCCCCCCTGACTTAAATACACCCTGACTCAAAAGGGAACCGAAAGGGGAAAACAATAACCTATTATCCACTAAAGTCCCAATTAGGACAAACGAACCCTCAGCCCCAATCGCGATCCCATCAAAGCCGAGAAATCCCCACCGATCAAGAGAAATCCCCATCAGTCTTCTATTACCACCATGAAACAAGAGAAATCCCCATCGATCGCAGGAAATCCCCATCACGCTTCTATTGCTGCCATTGATCCAGAGAAATCCCCATCAAACACGAGAAATCCCTGAATGCTTCCATCGACTCGTGCCCCTATTGTTCCCGTATGAGTAATTACCATCTGTCGTCCTAAGTCCCCTCATTCTGACTCATCTACCCTACCCTAAACTACGCACAGACCATGTTGACTCTTGTTTGACTCATTGTAGAATAATGACTCCTGTAGAGGATTGGGTATATAAGGAAGAGCGTTCGCTCCTTCTTTTCCCCATTCTCAATCTCTTCTGTACTCCTTTACCCATATCTTGAATAACAAGTAAGCTGAGGAATTCTCCTCACGCCTTAACCCTTCCTAACTCATCTTGCAGGAATCCTCCTGCCAGTGTATGTTCAGCGCCCCGAATCCTTTCCCATCTACAAGCCCCGTTCCACGACCAATCGTCCCTGACGCCCGGAGATCTATCTGGGAGTATAAACTCATCAGAAGTCTTCAAGTAAACCGAACCGTCGGTCTACTTACTCATTTCCCTTACTACCGCCCCTTTGCAGCTCTCGACGCCGGAGTCACTACCCCCCCTTTCCTTCTAGGCGCAGACCATCAGTTCCTTTGGAACTCAGACCTCACTGAAAGCGCTCTAGCAACGGTCTACTTTAGTGTCAGCCCTGCCTTTTACTTTCCGTCCCCTAAAATCCATTTAACCACCAACGTTCACACTCATTGCCCCGCTCTCATCGTCCTTTGGTGGGATATCCCTACTGAACTACCTTATTCA
Source organism: Thelephora terrestris (assembly GCA_015956445.1). NCBI lineage: Eukaryota > Fungi > Basidiomycota > Agaricomycetes > Thelephorales > Thelephoraceae > Thelephora > Thelephora terrestris. The sequence continues at coordinate 1,197,941 of WIUZ02000008.1, forward strand.
ATTATAGAATATCTCGCCCACTTCGAACAACTCAGCGGTCAAGACTTCGAACCGTTCGTTCAGCAATTGAGTCAGTTTTGCCAGGACTATCACTCGCCCGTCTACCCTTATCAAACGGCATCGCCGCTCTTGCTCGATATCCCTCCTCCTCTCACCTCTACGCCCGGAACCCCCTTCAAAACTCGACCCGACACCCCACATCCCTCCGCTAATCCTCTAGCGCCCCACAAACAGTAAGCAGGCCTACAACCCTGACAAACGCGAGGTATAGTGATTAGAAATCACTCGTAAAATCCTATTATTTTCTGTATATAAAGACTTGTATCTAGTAGGTAGATAGCTAGGGATCGCAACAGAGCTACGTCTACTTCTGCTGCGTGAATATTCTACTTAAATTTCTGTGTGCCGCCACCTCTACCGCGATCACGAGATCGATTCGGAATCACCCGACTTCGTTCTCTAATCCGGGAAAGCTGACGACTTCACAAGTGGGCACATTGAGATCACATTGATGGGTACATTGTGATCACAATCAAAATGTGCCTGCTGGGCACATTGGACTCACATGGCTGGGCACATTTTGAATGTATTTAAATTCCCCCCACTGGGCACATTGTGATCACTTGTTGACTGTGATCACAATGTGTTCAGCATGTACCCACCAGGTATTTGACCCCTTGCCCCCAGTGAGAGTCACTTGCAAGGGAGCTGCCTTGGCGCGCTTGAGGGCCAACGCCGTCAAACCCTTCCTGAGGTTGGATATTTGCGTCCAATTTTGGGGGTCTGATGCGATGGATTCACGCCAGTACCGACACACGTGAGTCAATTTCACAATTGGCACCGTGTTGGAGGCGAAACTATTGTCCAGGAAGCACTGAGCGATACGCGAAAGGATCTCCGGTGGTAACTGGTTAACTGGTTGCAACAAGTTCCGCAGCGAGGGAATCAGACTCAGAATGTCTTGTGCTGTGGTTTCGAGACGTTCGATCTGGAGGATGCCGGTGAGTGTGTACATGTGCATGTGAGGCCTCGCCACCACGATCATCCCAGGTGTACTCACTTCAGTCCCTAGGGAGGTGGTTGTGACGGCAGGAGGGGGATGGTATTCTCGTAGTCTTTTACATTCCAAGTAGAGTTTATTATTCAACACATGGAGAAGCTCTGAAATGGATAAGTTGAGGGCGGCTTCCAACGACATGGTGGCGGGTGGACTCAAAGTGGCGATCGTACGGTGTAGCCAAGTGCGGCTGGTAACGCGGTTTCCTCCAACATTGACCGAAGGCAACCCGTTCCCGTCCCAGTACCCACCATGTCCATCGTCGCAATTCGAGTGAGTGCGAGTTGTCCTTTTCCTTCGTGTTGTTAGTCTTGCTCACCCGTTGCGGCTACAGAACGCAGAGTTTCAAATTACCCCGCCCGTTTCCTAGACCCATACTACCTTCATGTAACTTTTGAATACATCGCTCCTCTGGAAGACGGTGCGTCTCTCCCTCCCTCGCACCCATGAGGGATACACATGCGTCTCAATTCCTTCGTAAAGAACTAATCCACTCATCTCACAAAGGTTAGAGCTCTAGTGGCACCTCACATACGTCTCGTCGCCTGGCAATGAAGACTTCAACCAAGAACTAGACGACCACCTTGTCGGACCCGTCCCCGTGGGCATCAATTCTTTCGAGTTCGAAGGTTGCACTCCGGACCCAAAGAAGATACCCAAGGAAGACGTGCTGGGCATCGCAGCGTTGATCCTGGCCAGGAGCTACAAGGAACAAGAGTTTGTTTGGGCGGGGTATGATCAGAACACAGAATGGCAAGCTGAAGATGGCAGGATGCCCAATAGAACGGGAGACATTGATCCTGACAACAAAAAGGAGAAACAAGGGAAGGAGAAGGAGCGGTGTCGGACATGAGAACAACCATGTCATTATTCATGATAATTCACCACAGCAAGATTAGATTAGATTAGATAACAGTCTTATCAGATAAGATAAGATTAGATAAAGACAAGAAACTCATGGAAAGTTACAGAATGTTACAGAATGTTACAGAATGTTCAGGAA